>JAOTQQ010000071.1:29845461-29980945 GCA_026546715.1 Gallinago undulata
AGGCAAAAATATTAAAATCTATATATATATATATATATATATATATATATATATATATATATATATATATATATATAAAAGACAGCAAATATTTTGAACACACAAAAGAAATTCCACTAATTTTATAAGGTATCAAATATGCTTTTGGTATTTATCCTAGAAAGGCAAAATTAACTGCTACAATACAAAAAGCACTAAATCTGTAAGTAAATGCCTCTTTCAAATTGCATTGTCATAGCTGCTAATAGACACACAGGAGGATTACAATCAAATATACCATCTTGGGAGAGAGAAAAAAAAAACTGTGTGGTATCCATCGTGTCAAAGTCATAAACTGATAGAATGCAAGTAGGATACGTGTGATGCTGTTTAACTATAATATTGCCAAATTAGGACCTAAAAGCAGATGCTGTTACCTAAATTGTTCTGCTAATTTATATTCATTAAATGCTTCTAATTGGCTGACAGCCAGTTACATATATAACATTACATATATAAAAATATGGATTCTATATGACAAGACTTGATAATGAATTTTTAAGCTCTGACATGGAATGAAATTTATGGTTACAATAATTAGATGTAAGTAAATTTCACAAAGAAATTAGTGAAATAATTCTGACAAATTTTGCTATGAATGCTACAGGTTAATACAATTTGGGGTAATATGTACAGTGATTTATATGATTAGAAAACAAAATAAACTCCATTAGCTGAATTGAATGTCGTTTTTTTGATTTATATAAAATATTCCTCTTATTTTTAGATTTTCTAAATAATATTCATTAAACATTAACTTGAAATAAAGGAAATCCATTAAGTTGTGTAATTTTTCCATTTTCTATTCTGCAGCACTATAGTACTTTATCAATTCAGCTGTCAATAAAAGCAGCTTCTCTTTTTAATGGGGAAAGCTATATCCTATGTGTAAGCATTATTTAAATTAAAGACCATTAAGGAGCACAGCTAATTTAATTACTGTAGTTCTGCTACTCCTTTGAAGAGATCAACTGAAATCTAATCCCTAGGAAAGCCAGGGGACCCTGAATTTCACTAACAGTTTATTTTAAAGCAGGCCTCAGATTCCATCTTTGCTTGAATTATTAGAATTTAACATGTGGAGGACCTAGCACTCCATCTCTGAAAATGACAAATATTTGATATTCATATTTTTCCAAGTTCAACAGCAGCAATTTGCAGAACACAGAAATGTAGCCCAATAATCCATGTTTTATTTTCTCCATCTATTAAGAGGATATGAAATTCCGGTATTTTCTCATGATGTTCTTCCTTCATTCCTTCTGATACACTTAAAACCAGGTTGAAGGATCATTTTGCAATTTAACTACATGACACAGATATACAGGTTTCCTAGAAATACGAAGCTTCCTGCACAGCTCTAAGCAAACCAAACCTCACATTCTGCACTTGCAAAACAGGGAGATTATTCTCATCCTTTGCAGTGATCTTAGCAGTGCCAGATGCTGCCAGGTCCTTCCACCTCTGTAGAATTGCAACGCCCACCACATTTTCCACTTCACTTCAGACACCAATCAGGTATAACCTGTGTGTGGTACCCAGACAGTCAATGGACAGATAAAGAGCTTTTAGGGAGGCTCTACTTAGGCCTTCTTTGAGTATGTTTGTTATCACATTCTATGGAAGGACCTGGGGGAAATACATAACTGCACTAAGTCTTTCAATTATGTATGTGAGTGGGGATTGTTTCCTAAATACTGCCAAATACTGTAATTCTCAATCTACAGGGAACCCAAACTGCTTTGGGGGACCTCAGTAGATCCAAAAAGAAAAGTAGCACACCGGCAATGGCTCTTTCAATACTATTCACACTTCTCTCTCACCAACACATCATTATAGGCATTGCAACAATTAATCCCAAGAGCTACATTTCTAAATGAACAGCCATCAAAAACTATGTACTAACATGCACGTCACTGTAAAACTCCTTGATTAGGCTACAGTGATTAATTAAAGATGTACCCACACAACAACGGTATGGGATTTGTAATGAGCAAGCACAAACTCTAGATGTAACACTACTTAACTACCTGAAAGTGCTATTTCCACAAATTCACAAGTAATTTCAACACAGCAGTTTCCCAGGAGCTTCTATTTCTTGTTCCTCTCCATGTTTCTGAAGTGTATGTATGACCAATTTGGAGAGCATAGTAATTATGGACTCTCTTAAATTGCAACTTTGATTGCAAAATTTTGTTAGTCCACCTACCTCTTTTCCCACTCTGTAACAGACACTTCCTCTTTTACATACATTATGCATAAAACAACTGCTGAATTTTAATCACCATGTTAGTAACTGAATTCTAATTACAAGTTTGACATCCCTAGAAAAAACATGGCTCTAAAGCTGTCTAGCACATTTTGAGCTTATATCACACTACCAGCTCTGCGGGTTTATATAATCTAGGGTTGAGTTGAGCAGCCATGACCAAAGAACGCATAGATAAGGTGACCAGGGACATTAAAGTGTGAAAATACCGTTGCTACGAAGCAAGAACAAAGAGTATTTTGAGTCTTCTTCAAAAGTCTAGGCATCCTGCAGAGCTAAGCTTGTGCCTAAGGGCCTGTTAAAATGATCTGCTCCTCTCTTACCTTTCCCTCCTAAGGTTAGTGGAGCTCCAACAGGTATCACAGAAGGCAACTCGTCATAGTTCTGAGAATACATTTTCCTTAAATCTTTTTACAACCACTGGCAAATTGCCCATCTTGATCACATACCCCTAGGGAATAGTGCTTAGGAACGGTAATAGGTGTCCTCACTAGTGCTCCAGAACAGCATACTTCCAATGTGCCTTTCACTAGAGTTACAGTCCACAGAGATTAGTTTTGGGAGGTTTTGTCTGTTTGTTTAATTTTAATTTTAAATCAGCAACCCAATAGTGCAAGTAGAATAGATACCTAACCAAAAAGGCACCGCATTCTGAAGATAAACAGTTGCAACTGCTCAAGTCACATTGTGCAAAAAGCATATCGCTATCATACTTCACAGCCAAAGGAGTTCTCTGCTTAATCATCATAATCACAAAGTACAAAGCCGCAGCCACTTGCATAATAAATTTTGCCAGTCTTAACCTCTGCAATTTGCTTTATATCTTTGAAAGGTCCTACCAAAAAAGCCTTCCTGGCTAGGCAAAATAAGACAGGCTGCCCTTCATTCTCAGAAAACCTAGACATTCCTCATCTTCCCACCTGCCCCTCTCTTCTTTTTTTTTTCCTCTATGATTACACGTGGTATTTCAAGATGATCTTTATGGCAAAAAGAGTTTCAGCAACTGATGAATAGTTTATAAGTGGCAGACATGGCAACAGGTAATATGAATTAGCACTGAAGTTGTAGATACGGGGCAAACAGCTAGCTATTACTGACTCGTGTAACTCTTCATGCCTGTGTCATCTCCCCTCTGGCAGATGTCCCTGACTTATCAGCTGGGAGAATAGAACCTAAGCAACCTTCAGCCTTTTCAACTTGAAGTTTCATGGTCTCCTTCAAATTTCTGCCTTGGGTCTTTTGACCATCATTAGACTTCACTGAAGTGACTGAGGATCACTCCTAGGTCCTGTTCTCTCTCCCCTGCCACCCGATTGTAACTTTTGTCAGAAGGACAATAAACCCTTAAAGTGCTGCAGCTGTTTGCCAAATGAGTGACTCAGTCCTGAAGTTACAGGTGAGGAAAATCCAGGGTTTGTAACTGCATGGTTCAGCACACATCAGACCACTGCTTAAACATCTATCCATTCTGGTACCTGGCTGGCAGGGCGCCTTGGCAGGTAGCCCGTCGAGGCTGCATGGCTGCTGAGGGAACACCTCACACTGGCCTTGACTCTACTAGGAAAAAAAAAAAAAAAAAAGGAAAACGTAGTCATGCCTGTGCAACAACAAAAAAATCTACCAAATTTTAGCTCACATTCTCCACAAATAACAAGAGCAACAACCTACAGTCACGCTGTTGTTGGAATTTAATCAGAAATTGTTTCAAACAAAATAAAGCACTAAGGTTGTTCTGAAACAAAGTAAAAAGCAATGGCAAAATTCCACAGCCCCCCACACTGTACAGCAAAACACACCATCAAAAATAGTGCTTAATTATAAACACCCTGACAGCGGCCTTTTAAATTACAAATCTTAATCACTGTGAGAGAGACAGCTGTTCTAAGTGCGAGTTTTCTCACTTAGAGAGTTTTCTTCTAATAAAAAAGCTCATTCTAACACCAAAACTTCAGTAGGAAGAATTTTTGGACTATTATCCTCAAAGCAGCTCTGTTTGTTTTTGTGTACAACAAAGCAGCCTCCACTCCTACTCTCAATTTAGGTAAAAGGCAGATAATTTCTGTTTATTTCACTATTGTTTTTCAAAGTCAGGAGGAAATGCCCAATGGAGAGCAGCACTAATAAGCAACCAAAAATGCAGGAATGTCAACCCTTTACGGAGCAAACAGCACATTCCCATGACCATGGCAAACTTGCCCAGACTTCAACCAGTTTGGGTTTGGTTTTTTTGCCTTTAAAGATTTAGGGGGAAAAAAGAGTCACTTGGTTGAGGCCTTTCTCCTTGATAATATCTTTGGATGAGCCCTCCTATCCATTTGTGGACTTTCAGGCTACCTTAGACGTAGTGTGGAACCCAGCCTGCCTCACCCAGTCAGGCCATTCATAAAATCAGTCCTTTTCTTTCTACACTATAATGCAGGATGCAGTTGTAACCTCTATAAAGTCTTGCTCAAATAAATTACTACTAATTATTAGATATTAATTTGATTCAACTTAAATTCTTATAAGCTTCAATTTGTGGATAGCTTATATCAGAAGTCATGAAATATTGTAAGTACCGTTTTCACATTGGTCTACGATGCATGTGGATTCTTATTCAAACAGTGCATACTCTTAAGACTGAAATTGTTCAACAACAATGAAAGAAATCCCAAATTGGGATGTTTTTAAAAATATTTTTCACAATTGGACGGCAACATTCAGTAATGGTTTCACTGCCATCTGGCTACATTTCAAAAATGCAACGTAGCAAGAAGACAAGCACATATGCTTTGATCTTTAAAGAAAAATAGTCACAAAGTATGGTTGTTTGCCGAAATTTAGACTGGCAAACAGAACTCCAACAGTCTGCAGCTATTTTGCATGGAGAAAAATACATCTATCAGACTGGTTAAGCACAGGTTTTGTCACCACAAGTCCAACGGGCACTCTTGTCAGCCCACAGCACAGAGAAAAATGGGGGAATTTAGAGAAGTCTTTCATAGATGGGATGGCAAGCGAGGGCAGGGAATATCAAAATCAGAGATGGTGAAATCATAGAATGGTTAGAGTTGGAAGGGACCTTAAAGATCATCAAATTCCCACAGGCAGGGACACCTCCCACTAGACCAGGTTGCTCAAAGCCCCATCCAGCATAGCCTTTAAAGGTATCTTTTTTTAAAAAAAAAAAAAAAAAAAAAAAGGCATTTTGCTTTAACTAGGACAGGACAGGCAGAGCTTTAACAGGTTTTCCTATCTACAGCTTCAACAGGGAGGGGAAGCAGTTGCTTTCCTCCCATAAGGCAAACCCTTCCGACACTTTCTGAAGGAGGACACAGGTTATTTGGAGGACGCCAGGTGGGGGACCAGAGCCGGTCCCGCGGCCCTTCTGCGTCAGCTGTGACACCCCCGGGCCCCCGCCAGGCCCGCCGCGCTGCCCCCCCAGCCCCGCGCTGGGCCCTGGCTCCGCCCGCCGTGCAGCCGCAATGGCGTTCCCCGGCAACGCTGAGCACCCCGCGGGGTCCGCCCGCCGCCTCGCTGCGCTGGCGCAGCCGCCCTCTCCCGCCGAGGCCCGCGGCGCCGGGCCGCTGGCCAAGGGGCTGGGCCGCGCCGCATGGCAGGTAGACCCCGGATCGGGGGAGAAGGTGTCGCCGCCGCCACCCTCCGCCCGGTGAGCCTGTTACCGCCGGAGAGCGGCAGGGAACACCGGGCGGCCTGAAGGCAGCCCGCTCCTCACACGGCGGCGGCGCGATGCTGACCGTGTGCCCCAGGTGGTTCCTGAAGCCCTTCGGGCGCAGTAAGGAGGCGGGGGGTGGTGGTGTGTGTGGGGAGCATACACTGCCCGGCCGCACTGCGGCCGCGGTCCCGGTGGCTCGGGCGCCCAGCCGCGACCGGCGGGAGGCTGCGGCGCGACCGGCGAGTCCCGCCCGCCACCCCTAGCGCCCCCTCAGCGAGGGCCTGAGGAGCCGGACGAGGCCATTCTCAGCGGCGAGGGGTGGCGAGGGTGTTCCTCTAGAGAGCGGCCGGAGAGGGAGCCACTGATTTCCCTCCCCCCCCCACGTGCTTGCCTGCAGTGGGCCGTTCCAGTTTTCGCGGGCTTTTCCCTCTTCCCCTCACAGGTCCTCTCTCGTCATCCCTTCCCCGCGCAGCAATGCCCTCCTCCGAGGCCGTCCTGCAGCCGTCCCCCAGCAAGAGGCAGAAGGGCTCGCTGCCTGAGGAGCCCCCCGCGCGGCTCCGCTTCACGAAGCTGTCCGAGAACGCCTCCGCCCCCTCCAAGGGCTCTGCTCGGGCCGCGGGCTACGACTTGTACAGGTGAGGGTGCCCCTCCCGGGGAGGGGCCCGCTCCACGCCCCGGCTCCCCCACTCTCAGGGGGAGCCCGTAACTTGGGGCTCTGGCTGCTTATGGGGCGATTTCTAGGGGTGGAAGTCGTGCTTTTAGCAAATCTAAGTTTTACAGTGGTAGGATGAGAAACCTTGAGAGCATGTCACTGCTTCATTATCCTGGGAGGCAGTGAGGGGGCAATGACAAGTCAGTGCAGGGAGGGCGGGCTAGAGTGCCAGATGTATCTGTTTTAACCACTAAGTAGCTGTTATTTTCTTAAAGTCTGTATTTATCTTCAGCTAAAACTAAATATAGCAGCATTATACAATCTAGGATCTCGTTGCCACCTTGAATGAAGACAGAAGCCCCAAAAGCAAACAACAAAAAAAAAATAAGGTAGTGCACATGGGCCCTCCCTGCCAGCCCTCGTGGCTGCTGCCGACAAAGGAAACGGTGGCAAGTTTGGTAACGCTTCGAGCTGGAAACCATGTGGGGTGCTGTACACAGTTAGGGTTTGGTTTGCTTGAGCTGATAATAACCATCGTTCAAAGGTTTTCCCAACCTTCAGGAATATCTGCAGCTAGGCTTGTGTTTGTTTGCATAGCGCTCCTGTGATCAAATACAACCACTGTATCTGAAACTCCAGCTTCCCTTTTTTTAATATTACTTAGAATAATCAGCCTGTCTCTTTCTTCCTTCACCTATCTGACTTCCTTCCTGAAGCTTTGCTTCACCACACTTGGCACTTTTCCTTTGTATTCCATTTGTCTTACACCAGCTTCATTTTTGTTCATGTTCCAGTAGTACATTGTACACCTGGAAAAAGTCTGTTTCATAAAAAACCATTCAGTGCTTCCCAGTGTTTAAAAATCAATTGTTTGTCAAGGCCAATATATGCTTACCTTAAACAAGTAGAACAGTCTCACTGTGGTATTTTCATCACTGCTTTTCAGTGATGCCTCCAGTTCCCAACAGAATCCTGTGAGTCGTGGGCTCCTGACTTGTTCAGAACACAAACATGGTTGCCTAAAATTTAACATCACAGATTATTAATTTTTATTACAACTAATTCACATGCTGTTAAAAAGAAGAGTGTATTACGTGTACACACTTAAGTGTATTATCCTTAAAGATAATACACTTAAGAAGAGTGTATTATCCTTGAAATTTCTACGTTTGCACAAAAGTTACACAATCCCATTCACCTAATGATTAAAGTTAAACTTGGGATTTTTGTCTGTCTTGCCAATTAAAAAACATTTAAAACTAGCGATCTTAAGACTATACTGTTCAAATGACACTACTGAAATCTTAAGCAAGCATCATCAAAAGGGATATGTTGTGTTTTAGCATAAGTATTAGATTTTGCAAATTTGTAAATATTTCTTGTATAAGTTCCATGACATAAATTCCCAGCAAGAATAATTCTGGGTAATTTTGTACCTTAAGTTACGGAGAAGAAAACTTTCAAAATAGTCTAAATAAATTAGTGTTTCTTTCTTTAATGTAGTGCCTATGACTGTGTGATACCACCCATGGAGAAGGCTGTAGTGAAGACAGACATTCAAATTGCACTTCCTGCTGGATGCTATGGCCGAGTAGGTAAGTAAAGAGGCTGTAAAAAGGCTGCAGAGTCATTGTAGAACAGGTCTGATGCCATCTTCATATTTAGATTCTGCCTAAAGCTTTCAGAATTGGTCCCCGCAGGGGAGAGGTGTCACGTGGCTGTATGATATATTAAACCTTGTAATAGACATTTCTTGTCTAAAAATACATTTGAGGTTTGGTGCATGTCAAATGACAAAAAGGTGCTCATAATCTACATACAACTCTATAGGCTAGTCAATAGTTTGTTATTTCTAATTCTGAAGTAACAGACAATCAGAAAGACCAATAGGTAATGGACGTAAAGGAAATACCTCCCTGGATGTTCAAAAATTGAGCCTGAAGTAACAATACTAGAGTAGTAGACATTGACTACTTTTTGTGACAGAATACTTGAGAGAACCCACATAAAACATTTTGTTATGTTTTGTGCATTCTTTTGCTGAATTACTTATAAATTCTTAAAGTAAGAAAAAGCTATAGTCAGTCTACTGGAAGAGTCTGATGAGAGTTCACCATGTCTTGTTATCTAGAAGGAGAATGCGTGTCTCTTATCCCAGACAAAATTTTGAAGAGAGTAACATTTTAGCAGTTCAAAGTAGGCTAATGTAAATTAAAAAAAAAAAAACCAACCAACCAAAAAAACCCCACCAAACAAAAAATACCCTCCACATTTAACTTATCTGTGTATAATATTTCATAGGAAACTGCTTGCCAAATATTGTTTTCCATTGTAATTTGAGTAGATTGACCATTTGAGATGATTCCAAACCAGTGGTAGCTGCCAAAAATAAACTGAGATTAGATTAGTGGTTGTCTGCTCCAGCCGCATTCCTTAGATAAACCTACTCTGCAGCTGCTGGTCTAATGAAAGATATGTTTATATCACTTAAAGATTGCAATTTTATTGTAGCCTATAACAGCTGTTATTTTCTTTAATATATATGTTAACACTTACAGTAGTTCCTGTAAAATCATGCTTATTTTAGAAAGACTGTGGAAACAGATTTGCTACCATGACTCTGTGCAAACACTCTATCTAACCTATAAATATTGTGGAAGAGGTTTAAAAGAAATAAATTATTTTACTTACAAAAAAAATCTTGTTTTCTAGCACCGCGTTCTGGTTTAGCTGCAAAGCACTTCATAGATGTTGGTGGTAAGATTTTTGTTCTTTTTACTAAGAATCTTAAAATCTTGATTGCAGAACTGCCTTAATTTCACATTGTAATAGGTGTGAATAAAAAATGCTAGCTTTGTTGGTAGCCTGGCAAAAGGAGGTAACTGGGAAATACTTCAGAGAGCCATTATCTCGTAAATATTTTAAAACCTGCTGAATTATAAAAAAACAACCCTGTTTTTTAAAAAGTATCAACTGTATTGTACTTTTTTTGTATGCGATACCTGGCATAAAAGTTATTTTTTGATGTAGGTTTCAAAGATGACTTTTTACATTCTGCTTTCTCCGTTTTGACTAAACATCTCTATGTGCTTCTTTTCAGTCTAGTGTTACACCTGAACGGATTAAATAAATAACATATATTCTTTTACACAGAGAGAATATAGTAGTGATCCATATATAACAATGATAAAAAGCACTGGAATACAGCTTTCCTTGATTATTAGGATGAAAAGAGCTTTAGTTTTACATCATTTGTTATAGTTTTATCAGTAAAACAAACAAAATTTATACTTGTAACTTTGTACATTACTTGACTTAAAAATTGGAAGTCTTTTGAAACAGAAATAAAACTGAAATCCCACTTTGTACAAGTCTTTACAGGTTTGGTTTTTGTTCAGTACTAGCAACAGATTTGTTTTGAACAACAATACTTTTTTCAAGTATTTTGAGCTTTTCTTCAATCTTTATTTGAAATTCACAGATACCTCTCCAAACAACAATTATAGGCATATCTATAATCAGAAGCCTTCATTAAAGCCTCACTGTCTTTTACCATATTCCTGTTACAGCAACGTGAAGTAAATGAAGTTGAAAGTCCAATTCCAGTTTTGCCATGGGGTTGATTAGAGCACAGGCACGTTCTTTAAGTATTGTATTATAAAATGGCATCTGAATTGTACAGAAGTTCTTGCTGCTAAGATTCTTGTGGAGTTATTCTGAGCACAGCTGTAACTACAGCAATTTAACTAGCACTAAATGTGTATTATATTGTTCTAACTGTACAAGAATCAGTTCTAAGTTAAAATGCTTTCTGCCTGCTAAAACTCTAAGCAATTGGTTTTTATGATTGTAGTAAAAAAACCCAAAAATTCATTTCTGATGTAATGACATAAAGATACCTGTGCATCTAATGGGTATCTTCAAAAGCGCCAGGTGCAAGCTCATTATAAATTGTGCCATAATGTCAGTTGACAAGAAATGTGTGCTGGAAAGTTGAGACCTTTTCATCTTCTCTAGATTTTTGTTTTGTTTTGGGTTTTTTCTGGGGGGTGGAAGTTTATTGTTTGATTGGGTGTGTGTCCCCCCCTCTGTTAAAAGAGGGAGACTACATGGAGCAGTGGTACTCAGCCTTTACTTGCTTACGGGCTTGGCTCTAGAGGTGAGGAAGGGTAACTCTAGGCATCCTTCTCTTTCTGATGCGAAGCCAGCCAAAGAGCAAAGCAATTCCCAGTATAATTTAGAGCTGCTGCAGAACTACTTTTTTTTCTGCCTGCTTTATGGCATATCAAAGTCTGGCTGTGCCTGTGATACCATTCTAATATCAGAGGTTAAAGAGGAGCATCTGTGCCAGCTTTGTGTCATTTGGGCTTTGTCTTAAATAAGCATGGATCCTTGCATGTCTGTTACACTAAGTTTTTTTTTAATTGTTGCTGGGTAACATACAAAATAGCACTTAGATGGAAATCGAAGATTCTTCACACCCCTATGTCTGTCTTTATTATACATGTTCTACTGTAGTGTGGTTCTTTAAAGCAACACTTCTAAATCAATTTTTTGCTAATGTGAAAAAATATATATATGCTCTGTAACAGTCTCTTCAATTCAGTCTGAAAGTTAAACTAGGAAATACCAGAAGGCAATGAGTTGTGCTTAACAGGGTGACCTATGTTCAGACTTATAAAAGCTGACAGTTGACAAACCATGAGTAAAAACTATTACTGACAATTAGTAAAGGACTTATTAAAAAAAATAAAACGAGCCCAAAACAGTTGTTACATAATTATAACTTGTCCTGCAGAAGTACTTTCGTCACAATGAGGGCATTATCCATTTAAGTAAAAATAGATTGCCAGAAGTCCTAAGGGTCATGGAGAATAATTGGGATCATGCAAGAATATGTTCAGAATTCGTGTCTGCTAGGTGTGGATGCTTTCCCAATAAGTGACACGCCAAACTTCTGACAGAGTATGATGGAAGGGCAGACTGCCAATTCCAATGCACGATTTTTCCAAAAATTATTTAGGTGATTTCCACCCAATACATGTAACTTAAAAAAGTGCCTTAGTGCTCAACAATGAGTATAATTATTGCAACTTGGTGTTCTGGAGTAACAGAATGCCAAGGATGTTAACATGTTTTGCCAGTACGCCCAGTTACATCGAGCGAGTTTGTGACCCTACACAAAAGGAAAACTGATCGGGTCTTCCTGGATCACATTTTCCTGTATTTTATAAGGATTGTTTATTTTTTGATACAAGTAGTGTAGCTTGAACTCAGAATCCTTATGGTGATTAAACTCCGTAAGACTATGTCAGTGGAGGTATAATACATTTAAAGCAAAAATGATTGGTAGGGAATTAATTTCACAAAATCTTTACCCAGCTGTGCCTTTAATGGAATTTAAAATTCTCATGGCTTTGACACTGTTTCAGTCACTTGTCACAGCATTAGACTATGAACCGTATTTTTATATGTTATTTTCTTAATACAAAACTTTAACTCTAATTGCAAGTTCTGTTTGTATAGGGAATGCTTTTAAGGAAGAAGCCTGCTCTTCCTCTCTGCATCCTCTGGAAAGCTTTCCTCCTCAGAAGTGTGCAGGAAGTGCAATTCTTGCCTGCTAGAAAATACATCTGATACCATCTGTAGAACTATTACAAGGTGTTTACTTCATAGCTAAGTTTAGAAAACTAGAGTTTTAGTGAGAGGATTTTTTTTCTCCTCTAGGGAATAATAAGATTGACTTCAGTTCAGCTACAGAAGTGTTCATCAGACTTTTCCATTTTCAGTTACCAGATTTTTCAAACCCTAGATAGCCAGTCCCTAGCAGCAAATAGGTGGTCAAAAGAATTTGATATCTTTTCACAGAAGTATCTTATTTAGGTTGACAGCCTTTTCAATGAATGCATATAAAATAAATTTTAGTGTCTCTATATAAAGCTGAGATTGTGCTAATGCTGCTGTTTAGAAGTCAGGGAAGCCATCTGACTATACTAATTTTAAATCGGTTTAGATCCATCATAACGCTCCTTTCCAGAAAAAAAATAATATTAGGGTTTGAAAAGGGTTAGAAGTACTAACATGCCATTAAGCTCCAGTTACTCCAATACAAGCTAAGTTTTAGATACTCTTGTTTTTTCTTTTTTTCCTCTCTCCCAGAAAATGGCAGCAATGTCTTGTAGATCAAAAAACTTCATTAGCAGTTAGGCACTAACCAATACATCAAGTGCAATTTGTAACCAATACATCAAGTACAAGTTCATTATGTAGAAATAAACTTGCTTTCTGTCAGAGACATGAAGGCAGAACAGTTAATTTAGAATGATTTTTAAGTTAAGTACCCCCAGTTTTTCAGTTTTGTAATTTCTTTTCCAGATAATTTCATCAAGAACATAACATGCAAGAGTTTCTTGCACGTATAAACCTAACCATATTACTTTAATTGGTACATTTTATATATATAAAAGCATAATCTCCATGTAAATAGAACTAGTAATCTGTAGTAATTAGTTTTGTGTATTGTATCAGAGCAGAATACTGTATTATAACAGAAATAAAACTAGTCCTCATTATCTTAAATTAGCAAATTCCATTATCAATCTCTAATGCATAGCAATATCTGTCCCAGCATATGGTCTAGGAAACTGTTGTTTTAGCTGTACAGAAACACTTGAGAAGGGTTTGTCAAATTAAGAATTTATCTAAAGAGCTACTGATCTTTTTATATGCATTTATGAGCATATATACATAATTTTATGTTCCAAATACGAATTCTGGCTTTCAGCTCTCCAGCTGATTGACACATGTGAACAAATGCACCAAGTTAACGGGCAGCTGACTGCAGAACTTGCATGATGCTTAAAATTATTTGTGCTGCCTTTACAAGTTTGTTGAATCGCTCTTTGTAATGCATCTATGTAGTGCAGGCTCAGTGTTCACTATTACATAAAACAAAGCAAATTATTTTATAGAGTCATAGGACTGTCTAGGTTGGAAGGCACCTTTCAGATCATCGAGTCCAACCAATCAACACTGCCAAAACCACCACTAAACCATGTTGCTAAGCTCCATGTCTACCCATGTTTTAAATACCTCCAGGGATGGCGATTTCACCACTTCCCTGGGTAGCCTGTTCCAATGTTTGGTAACCCTTTCAGTGTAGAAATTTTTCTTAATATCCATCCTAGACCACCCCAGCACAACTTGAGGCCATTTCCTCTTGTCCTGTTGCCTGTTACTTGGGAGAAGAGACCGATGCCTACATTGCTTTAGTGCCGGAGAGGTGGGATTTGGATCTGTGCAAATCCATAGCTCTCAAATAAGATGTTAGAGTTAAAAAACAGATTTCTGCTTGGCGCTCAAAGAGCTGAAAGTTAGCAGAACAAATGGAGCTTGAATTTGGTACAGCTGTCTTGATTTCAGATTGAGTATTACAACTAAAATTAGTAGTACAGTGGTAAAACACTTCTTGACATGTGACAGTGTTTTTCAGTTCTTGCAAGGTGGATTGGCATTTTTAGACATTTCAGTATTTTCATATATGTTGTTTAATTGTACATGAGTAAAGGATGTCAATATGAGATACAAATCATCTGCTAATCTAAACTAGCATTATCTAATATACTGACAGCATTTATTAACAAGATATCCTTCTTAATTCTTTCTTATGACAGCTGGTGTTATTGATGAGGATTACAGGGGAAACGTTGGTGTGGTACTCTTCAACTTTGGCAAGGAGACTTTTGAAGGTAGGTGTTAAGCTTAGCAGAGCCTGTTTTCAGCCATCTGACTGGAAATGCAAAATTAGTTTTTCTTTAAAAGTCCATGAAGAGTTAGAATTAGCTGAGAACATTATTTTTTTTTGTTACAATTAATGAAAACATGGAAAGTTAACAGTGTTCTCTCAAGGAAACAGGAAAAGATTCCATTACTAGCAAATTAGGCAGCATGCAAAAAAACCCATTCCAAACCCACCCAAAACCACAACCAACCAAACAAAAACCACACCAAAACAAACACACACACCCCACCCCCCTACCCTCCCCACTTAGTTAAGCTTTAGATTCATGAGCTGTACTGAAGTGCAACTTTGTATTAAGCTACTTTCTTGCTCTGGAAAAAAAAAAAATTATCTAGCTGAGCAGTATTTGAGATAAAAACTTCTTCAGAATCCTGGGAAACATGAGTAATAAAGATACAGTTTTCCCTTAATCATGCTGTCTTTCTGCAAACAGCGAATTTTAAGTGTCAGGACCCAGTTACAATATTGTCAGTGTTTTTGCAGCCTTTTCTGCAACTTCACAGCACAAGCTGCTTAGGAAAGTTCAGTGACCCAGATTGGGTACTAATCAGAAATTCTGTTTTCCTGTTTTGCTTTTATCAGTTCAGGTTATTCCCCCAGAGAAACCAGTTCCTGGGTCTAGTTCACAAAAGGAACCACGTTACATACAGACAGCTGTCTCCATCCCTGCTTTATTTATATGTAATGACACTAAGGATGCCACAACACGGCAGCTGGAATGAGGGGAGATGCCTTGAGCTGGTGCTGCTGATGAAAATGCACTTTAAAAGGACTAAGCACGAGTTTATCTTAGCCTGGATTTTTTGGGGGCTATTAATATCTGCTCATCTAAGTTTCAAATAACTGTTTACACTTTAGTACATTCTGATACTCTTGAAAGGGAATTGTCTAAACTTTGTATTGATTGTTCACTTTTTTGAAAGTTCACTTTTTTGGAAAGAACTAATAATGTCTTAACTTCATTGCAGTTAAAAAAGGGGATAGGATTGCCCAGCTCATCTGTGAACGCATTTGCTATCCCGAGCTAGAAGAAGTTCAAGTAAGTTGCCAGAAGAAAAATATTTCTGCCATTTTGGATAATCAGTAATTTAAGATAGTTGTACATAAGCTGAAATTTAGGGTATAGATAAAGACTTTGCTTTACAACTACTTTCAGTGTTAAAACTGCATAGTAGCATTGCTACCTGAATAGAAATCTTGACACTGCGTGCATCTATGTGGATTTTTACTTTTTTTAGTAGCTTTCAGAGTTAACGGATACTTAGAGAACACTTCAGTATATAACAGAAAACAGTTGTCTCACAATGTGTGATTTGTCTAAACTTGTACAAAAGCTATTCTAAAATGTCTCAAATATTTTTGTTTAGTTTCTCAGTTATAGCTATTGGTATGAGTAAATGTACCTTCTGTGATAGACAATATCTGTTGTATAGAAACAAAAGGCAAGTTAAGACACTAAACCAACTTATCATAATTGATGTCTTTCAGACTCTAGATGATACAGAACGTGGCGAAGGTGGCTTTGGTTCTACTGGAAAGAACTGAAAATTATTTGAATATGCTTTCTATATTTTTTGTTATGCTATTTCTAAATTTTTGATTGAATTAGAAGTGGGGTTTTGGAGTACATAAAAAAAATATGTCAAAGTTTTATTCAGACTTTTCTGTCCTGTCTATTTTTACAGGCAGTGAATTCACCTGCATTATGGTTCTGCATTAGTTGATGAATTATTTTTTCTTTTTAGATGTTTGGTTCTCCATAATAAAGAACTCATTGTTTATGTGCTGTTATACTCTAATAAATTAAAAAGTAACTTAATGATTTGACTTTATTTTACTCACCTAAACTAAAATGGATGATTGTTCCCTTGCCAGTTTGTGCTACTCTTCTGGAAGCTCTTCCACATAGCTCGGTATTTCATGCTGATAGCCTATTTCATACAGAATCGGTGATAATACAGCTATTGATAGAACTTCCCACTCTGACCTCTAAGTCAGAATAAGGTAAAGATATTTAATATTACATCTTCTACAACCTGTCAGAATACCTGTGTTTCTGTTCAAAGCTAAAGTTCTGTCTTTGATCCTTAACTGATCTTCAAACAGCCAATTTTTCAGCTCTGTTAGAATAGCAGACAATACACTGAGCGAAATAACACTTATCTGGAAATAACATATATAGTAAATAAATAGTATGAAATATGCTGTTGAAATATTTGTTGACAAATTAATTAATAAGTTACTGTATGAAAGAACGATTTTGAATTATTGAAGCAATGCATGAATTGTTTGTTGCAGTTCTATTTTGACCAGTTAACATAGAACCCTTCTGGAATCTGTCCCGAACCCAATTGTTTCTTTAAGTGTGGGAATCTCTTAAATGACTCGGAAGCTTTCAAGTGAAAGAACACGCACACAAGAAAAGGGACAAAAATGAAAGAATCTTGAGTATTTTTCCACTTTACAGAAAAGAATTAGGAAAAGGTGTGAGGCTCTCAAATATATTTTTTTCCCTGCAGCTGTCTCTATTCTCTTTTTAGATTTTCTTAGCTGAAGGGTCACAAGTATGAAATACTTTGCTTTAAGGAGTGTTTCAGCGGTGGAAAGGTAGGTGTTTTTGTAGACTAAGATGTTTCACAGCAATCTTCTCCTTGATAGTCTCAGATCATAATAGTTGTCTTGGTATTAGTTGTATGTCCTTGTCTAGGACTAACCGTTTCCAGTGAACAGGCCCAAGATTTGGGCACATTTAATACATTTTACCCCCTATTCGCCAAGGAGCTGGAAAATAAGGTGTAATATGACAGCATTCATATTCCAAAAAATAAAGTGTGATATGACAGCATTCAGATTCCTTCAACCATAGGATAGTCATTGCATTGACTTGGCAGTGCTGAAGCAGTAAGTATATTCATCTTTGGCTAGGGTAGAAGTCTTTTCTCCACATACATTATATGCTTATCAGTTTTTTTGGGTTTGGTTTGTTGGTTTTTTTTTCCTCCCTACACCCTTATCACAACACTGTACTTATATCCATCTACCCACACCTCCGTACACAGGCTTACCACCCAAAAGCCAATTGTAAGCAAGAAGCACATCATACCAGTGAAGTTTTAAATGACTTGGAAAAGCTGATCTTGACACTGAGTTTCTTCTGTTCTATAACCTGCCAAATAGGAACTTCAATTACCAAAGGTTATTCAAAGGTCTTAAAATAACTATGATCCTTTCATATAAAGCTGTTTCCACTTGCTAGACTGTAAGTTTAGAGCAAGTTTTGTTGCTCCTCTTGTCTTCCCGCCCCATCAAAAGCAAAATACCAGCAGGGGATACACTGATGCAAGTAATTTTTAAAAGGTACTACAAGATGATCTCAACTTGGAAGAGCAACCTACAAGGAAAAAGTTTTAAGTTTTGTTGATACTTATTTGTTGTACCTGTTGGAAACTGATCTAATTTCCATTTTTGAAAGCAATACTAATACTCCAGATTCTGAGATAAGAAGGAATAGAATTTACTAGAAAAAACACTCTTTCAGACATATGAGGAAGAAACAAATTTACAAATCCATGCCTGCTGTTAAGTTCTCCACATACAGACCTTTATCTAAGTATCATCACCAAAAAAGACATACTTATTTTGAAAATTGGTATGGTTGAGTTCCTTTTCATAGTTTCTCACTACTTATTTAAGAAGCATGTAATGAGTTGAAGATTGCTGCAAGGCTTTTCCCAGTAGGACTCTGGAAAAGTCTGTCTGTCTGTCTGAAACTATAGCAGTGTTTCCAAGCTCACCTCTACACTGAGTCCTCCCTGTGTGTCAAACCATTGCACTAGGGTAACACATTCTGAAAATTCCATTTATAGCGTTGGGATTTTGCTTCACTATGAGTAGCAAGTCTGTAGAAGACAAATACTTTTAATCGGGCAACAAGAGTTACATACCAATGTACTGAAAGTTCTTAAGTTTATACTATTACAGACCAGGGCCTGTATTAAAACAACTTTTTGTATTGGTAGCAAGTAGAGAATTCTTACAACAGTATTTATTACTTTCTTGTTCAAACCATGCAAACCATGCTGCCTGTATCTCCCCTTTTTTATTTTTGAAGAAACTATCATAATTTCATTAATACGAAAAGCAAGACCCTCCAAATTATTTTCATGTTCCCTTTTCCCATTATTACCAGCTACACTACAACTGTATTCTATCTTTGTATCTGGCAAAGACAGACAGGAGGCACAGAACAGTATCTGTGCAGAAGCTGGTTTTCACCTTCTCCCGGCTCTTACTTGTAAAATTCACCCTATCCCTGTAACCAAGAAGATAGACTGGCAATTCTTCAGTAAGGTTTAAATTTCCCTCTTTATAATGGTAACATTTTAAGATTTAATTAGCAGATTTGATCCTGTTTTAAACAGGATCCAGCATGGGGCCATGAGGATGATCCGAGGGATGGAGCATCTCTCCTATGAAGACAGGCTGAGAGAGCTGGGGTTGTTCAGCCTGGAGAAGAGAAGGCTCCGGGGAGACCTTATAATGGCCTTTCAATATCTGAAGGGAGCCTACAGAAGAGCTGTAGAGAGACTCTACGAGGAAGTGTAGTGACAGGACAAGGGGCAACAGTTTTAAACTGAAAGAGGGGAGATTTAGATTAGACACCAGAATGAAAGTCTTTACAGTGAGGGTGGTGGAGCACAGGAACGGGTTGCCCAGGAAAGTTGTGCATGCCCCATCCCTGGAGGTGTTCAAGGCCAGGCTGGTTGGGGCTTTGAGCAGCCTGGTCTAGTGGGAGGTGTCCCTGCCCATGGCAGGGGGGTTGGAACTCAATGATCTTTAAGGTCCCTTCCAACTCAAATGATACTATGATTCTATGATAAACAAAAATCAAAACATTTAAGAATTGTTATATTAGCAAAAGAGAGGACAGAGTAACAAACAAGATCAACGTGTTTCACAATCTGCCTACATTAACTAGTTGTAAATAAGTTTTGTAATTTAATGAAAAACTGGCTAAGCATGTCATTGACTGAACATCATCCTTGAGGGAGTAACCCCATGAGAAGCTAGACACTAACATGGATAGGTCTTACGTCCATCTAGGCAGGTCCAGGACCTGTCACTGAGGTGTGGTCCCCAGAGCTCACTATAGACATGAAACTGCGGAGAGGTAAAGAACCAAATCAAGTCCAAAGTATGCTATTTGCAAAAAAATGAAATGAAAATTACATTACATAAAAATTATGTTGGGCTGCTCTCCATTACCACTGAATGGGTTCAGACAAAGCTCTTCAAGTTGAGACTGTCAACTAGTATTGTAGAAGGGACATGTCTCCAAGAGGAGTTACCTAAAGCTTGGGGGAATGATTCTGTTGAACTGCCTCTATGTAAATGGAACATGGAGCTTTTGTTGGGAGTTCTCATCTACAGCAGAAAATAGCTTTTTCTTGCAGGGAAAAGAAAAGGACATTACTAATAATCTGCCTCCTTTCTTTTAGAAATGGATTTGATTTGCTATAAATAGGAGAGAAAACCTGGCCTTCAACCCCAGGTGAATTTGGAGCCTCCCATAGTTTGGGTTCTATTTTGAGATCTGAAAGGGTTCTATTTTCTAATTTGTGGTGAAATACATATGAATGACAGCTTGTATTTCCTAACCAAGGCAGAAGCTGATGAGGGTCTTGAAGGAATAGGCGATCATTAGACAATTCCTGCTATTTGAACTCTCTGCTTAATGGACAAAAATCTTAAAAGAAAGACTATGGTAATGATACCATTGATCTTTAGTCCTTCTCTTGTTTCCCCAAAGTATTAACCTAGTCTTTAAAGGCTGTGAATTTAGCATTGCTTCCTCAGTTCAGCTATTACATAGTCTGTGGCATGTTAAGAATTTCTTGGATCTATTTGATGTTTTTTAGTACATCAGCCACTAGATGGCACTTAAAGTTTGCTTTCTTTTCCACTTTTTTTTTTTCCAGAGGTATTTTTCAAAGAACTGTTCATCTATAATTAAGAGTTGATGACTCCCATTGGGACTATGCTGGCGGAAAGCAAGATGCAGCAATATTTGAGTGAAAGCAGGCAAAAGTATAACCATTAAAGAGGGAACAATGACTATAATTTAAATAAGATTTGGGTGGTTGCACTGTTTGCATAATCCCTCCTGGCATGCAAGAGCACTAGAGAAGCCTGTGGCTTTGCTCTCCTGCTGTGTTTCAACAAAAATGGAAAATTGTAATGAACAGCAACATTTTTCCTATCTTTTATATTCACTCTCTTCTCACTCCCTCTTTCTTCATTCCTTTAAGTGGAATGCAGTCTCCTTAAGGATTGCATTGTAATGAAAGTATAGCTTGGTAAACTCTGCATTGGATTCTTCAAATCAGATGCCTCTTGCTGCAAGTTCAGGACATAAATTAAAACTTACTTAATATGTGTTAACCCAGTAGCGGCAGGTGACTTACAGTAACCTGAATTAGGTGAATTTGCATGAAGGTTCCCTAGTTTCTGTATTGGTTGCGACTCCTGTAATAGCACAATCCAGTACTCTTATATTTGTTTTTCCTCCCCTTTTCCTTCCCCCCTTCTATTTTATTTTATTTTTTTAAATAACTATCATTGTACTTTGGCTTAAAGATGGTTAAATAAATTTCGGTATTAAGTAAACTTCTATGACCCTGCCTATTTCCTGTCCTGTCAAACCTTTCCTTGTAAGAATAACAGTGTCCTTTTATTTGGTGGAGTGTAGCATGATGTTTTTGGCAGGCCCAACATTTTTGACTTGCATAAATTTGTGACCTCAAGTGCAAGAAAAGTGAATGCTTGCTTCAGTGCCTCATGGTTTCTGCCTAAAAAGAAAAGTGTCCACATCACTAACCATTACAATTTCTGAAGGAAAATTATCAGCACACTTATTCCACCTGATTGCACATGACTGCACTTCCAAAGAAAAGAATCATAAATAAAAATAAGTATTTTTCACCTAGTTACGTAAGGCACCAAAAGTCTGAAAATATAGGGCAGACTGTACTCCTTACGGGTTTCTAGAATTGGCACAAATGGCACTTCCCTTGCTAACAGCTATTTGGCAATCTCTGCTGCAGCGAGGATGTGATTCTGCAAAGTGTAAATTTGGGTCTGCTGCTGTGAAAGGAATGTCACATTGCATGGTTAAAGGTTGCAGGATCAGGTCTGAAGTGAATTAATGTAATTATTTTCCAAAACTTTCCCTCCATTAACTGTGTGGTTATTTAGCTCTTTACCACTGAAGCGATGCTTTCCCCTACTCTGTTAGAACACGGCAAAAAACCTTTTACCCTGCCAAGCCTGAAAACCTGACAGATTAGTTTTATAATTTGAGAGCCCTCATCCAAAAAGTAACTACTGTATTTTAATATGTAAAATATGCTTAAATAAACATATGTGAGCTGTATATGCACACTTGTTTCTCCTTAGACTTTGATGGTTTTTTCGTTATGTCACAAAAATGTAATATAAATCATTGGCTTTTTAGGAAACATTCATATAGTAAATTTTGTAACAGAAATAAGACTTTTGTATCAACTAATATTGCCTGTAGCCTTAACATATAAAGCTGACATCCTTGAACTGAAGAAAGTTATCTTTTGACTACTATTGATTCCAGCAAAGGAATTTGTTTGGTTTTGTTTTGTAAAACGAAAAAAAGAAAAAACAAACAGTCATGAATGTAGTTTCTTTGGCCAGACTCTTTTAACATGAGTATTTTGTGGTTTATGGATTCCTAGCCCAAAAGGTTGTCTTTGAGTGTCCAAGACAAAATAACTATGTGTCCTAGTTGGAAGAAAACTTCCCCTTTCCTTTGCAGCTGAGCAGATTGTGCCATGTCTAGCGAGCACGGCAGTGGGTAGGCTCCAGCGCTGCCTCACTAATGCACCCCAGTCCTGACCACAGCCTTCCTGCCTGCACGAGCTTTGCTCTCCCATCACTGCCAAATTACAGGTACCTTCCTCAGGGTGCAGGGTAGCATCAAGGAATCAATCCCACTTGTCAGGTTTTCACAGCAGCAAGCACAAAACAACAGTCTTGCTTCCCTATGCTTCCATGTAGAAGCTACTTAGGGCAGCGAGGCAAATTGTCACCATTACAGGTAAATCACGCCACTTAAATTCCATCCAATCCTATGACACTGTATTGTAGCAATACATAGGCTGGAAGCAAAGAAGAGGAAGAAGTCTTTTGTTATATTATATTACAGTTCTGTTCTTACCTTTCAGCTTGCATTAAGGCATTAGCAATGTGAGAAAACTGAAAAAGGAGTTGTGAAAATGGCAGGAAATTATGGATCCAGTGACAGAGAACTCATTGCCCTCCCTAGACAGGAAGAAAAGGAGACAGCTGAGTCAGAATGGACTGAGAGCTCCCACTTCATCCTCTTGGTGAGTTTTTTTGGGGTTTGGGGTAGGTTCTATTGCTGTTTTGGTTGGTTTTATTTGTTTATATTAATCATATCAATTAAGCTAATAAAAGTTGTCCAGGAAAAACTGGATAAAGCTCACTGCCTAGGAGACTGCTACGAAATGAAAAGCCAAACTGCTGCTCTAGGGAGGCAGCAAGGTATTGGTATTTTTGTCAGAACATCATTCCTCACCCCGGTGCAGCACTGTACATCTTGTTATCAGTTTCTAGCTAAGAGAGGCTTTAAGAGCAGCTTTAAAGAGGGCTTCACGTTTCCTGAAGCATGACATATGTTGTGTCCTATCCCAGGTGATCTACACAGAGCCTCCAGGCTGCTGTACTTAGCTTTCCCAAATGCCAGCTGAGTAAGACTAATAGTCAAAATAGGCAAGCTTTCACCATTGTATCTTGAGCAGGCTGGAAGTCTGCTGTGTAGGAAAAGTAGCCTCTGTTTGCACTTTTTATTTGGATGACCTTCTAGATGCTTAGCATTTATGGGACAGCTTAGACTGAGCAGAAAACCAGAGCTCAGGCACTTCTGAGTAGTTTGGTTCCTACAACAGGATTCTGGATTTTTCAGTGCTGCGTGTTCCTGCTTGCCAACAGGACCTATATTTTTATTTTTAAATCTTTAAAACTTTGAGAGCCTACATTAGTAACAAAAGAACAAATTTGACTCCACCTCTGTCCCCCTACTCTTGAAGTTTGGTATTTAAATGTTCAGACCATGTGTTGAAGACACGGCTGTGTATATATGAAAGCATGCAAACGATCACTGATGCCAGGATCGCATGCAAACTAAATGAAAAATTATTACTCATTTGCAATTATTCCAAGAAATTTTGAGTGGCTGCCAAAATAATAGAACAGCTGGATGAGGAGAGGGACAGGGTCTGTTTAAGCTGGCACTCAGGCTAAAGAAATTCATGCAAAGCCATGGTTGTCTGGAAGAGTCAACTTTATCCCAGCGTTGGGCTGGCGTGCAACACCACGCACTGATGAGGCAGCATGCTAGCAACACCTGCCCTGCAAATGGGTCACTCATCCAGCTTCCATTATATTTGAGCTGTTGGAGGACAGCGAGTGCCTCTGGAGCCACAGACCAGCAAAAACAATGCAACATTGAAACCAGGGCTGTGGTGGGATTGTTAATCATGACTACTAACCCAGGGTAGGAATGAACCCGGGGTTTATTATAAATACCATGACTGAGCAAATAGAGTAGGTATGGAGAAAGATAAGGCTTAACTCATTTCTTATGATCCCTTAGGGTCTCCCTGGATAGCAACTTTTTCCCTCTTGCTTATTGAGCTCTGTTTTCTGGTTTGTCAAACTTTCATTTTCCGAGTGTGCCATCAGCTAGCAGGCAATGGTAGGAGGGTTGAAAGATTCACATGAAACTTGCTCACAGTACAATGAACAGTACAGAAATAATTTAAGCTCTGTTTAACTGGTGCAAAGGAAAAGTGCTTACAAACAAGGCATTAGAAAATTAGACCTAAGAGCAAAACTCCTGGTTTAATACTCTAACGCATATGCCAATAGTCCAGGGAAAACCCTTTTGTTACAACTCCCTCATAAGTCTATTACATTGCCTCTTCTACTGTTGCCTTATGATAAAGTACATTGCATAGTCTTGCTGGCCTGTGCATGTTCCTAAAGTCTAGTGCTGTTGCTGGCGAAGCTTAATTATATTCCTACATTACACAGAGCTCTGTGCAAATGCTAAACAAAAGAAAATGACATCCAACTGCTAACAAAGATGTGTTGGGTATTCAGAGTTCTCCCCCACAGCCAAAGTGGCAGTCAGACGAAGGCTTCTTCTGAATCCTTGCTCATTATGTAAAGCACAACTCATTCAATCACAAAATAGTACTAATCACAACCTTCCATAGCTCTACAACTAACATTTTTAAAGTTATCCTGCATAACTGCATACTAAATATAATTTTCAGTAGCTGAGAACTGTGAAGCTGATACAGCCCTCATCAGAATGCCAAGGGTACTGGCATTACTTTAAAACTATCTCCATAGCCAACTTCAACATTTTATATGTACATAGATCTTCAAGAAAAGTCAGAGGATCACATGTTTTCTATATGTATTTTACTCCCTCTGAAAAAAATAATTGGATTCGTGTTTGTTAATGCCCAATACCCAAGGTCACGTTCTTCTATTTGGCTAGAACCATCTCCTTGCAAGATATCAAGATGCCAGAAAGTTATGATTGATCAGCAGTAGGTGCCCAAAGGATTCAAATGAAAACATTTGGAAGTCTTAAATCAATAACTGTCAAGAGTCCTCTATCTATAAATGCAGTTGTTTTTAGTAAACATCTGTTGAGTGTTTTTAATTCACCTAAAGAAATATGTTGGAATTAATTTTTATGGGTTTCTGGGACATCAGATCACAAATTGCCAAAGAACTTTGGCACAACTGAAAGGAGTCAGACAGAACACTTCAAACACTAGTTAGGGCAAATTCTGAATGTTTGCCAAGTGAAATGCAATTGTTCAGGGTTTGTGCACTACTTACTACTGAAAGATGACAAAATCTGTCTAAGGAATAATTACTGAGACAGCTGTGGGGTGGGACACACTGTTAGCCTCATATGATCTGTATACAAAAGTGATTATTATAGAATTGCATCTGAGATACAGTATAGTCATAAGAGTCAAGGTCCTTCTCTCAGAGTTTCTTTTCTCCATTAAAATGAAACTTAGAATGCTTTTGTTATTTCACAGACTCAAAGTTATTCCTAAGGGCAAGAACTAGTCAGCTATGTCATAGTCTCCCCAGGGAAGCTGTGGAAACCCCTTTGGCCTGATGCAGACAAAGAAGGGAAAAAGCACACCACAGAGAACAATCCTGCATTGGCTGATGGGTTGAGCAGATGACCTAACGGGTCTTTTCCATCTATAATTTTATTCTGTGGCTTTGATGCTGAAGGCCCTGTTGACATCCACAGTGCTGTTGCTTTCCTGGAAGCTTTAATAAAGATCTGGTTTGGAACTCAGAATATCTAACACCACTGAGCAAATAACTCTAGGATGGGGCGACAGGCAACAAGAATACCAACGGGAGCGTGCCCCATTATGCTAGTTGGGTTTATTCTGGCCCTTAACACCAGGATTCCCTGAAACACTTGCATCAATATACAGTAACTGCAATGGACGTCAGCGTGCTGCTGACTTCAATGCAGAAGAAATACAGTGCATAACCACTTACTGTACTGTTTGCCCAAGATATTGTTTGGATTTATAAGCTCCCATGTCTGGCCTAGCCTGAAGATGTTGGTTCATTAGGAGATGCAGGCATTAATCTAGACTCTTTGGTCAGCAACAAACGTGTCAGTATTTCTTCTTTATTCTTCGCCTAGTCTGCTAATATCAGAAGCCTACTTCATCTTTGCTACAGCACATCCTTACATTAAGATTGGTACAAGCTCCCAAGAGCCACTTTGTCACATTTATTCTTCAGTTCAAAGAACAGACTTTCTACTTTACTCTGTTGCCACTGGAGTTACTTCTGGGGTAAACACAATTACAGTTATACCTCAAGGTACAGCAGGAAGATTCACAATCTTTCTTGTCATTTAAAACTTGGGCAAGGTAACAGGGCTTGATTCTCCATGTGAGATACAGCCCTAGGATCTAGGGCAGAACCTGTTTGTGGACAGTTTCTGTTGGTCCATAGAGCAGAGCTCCTCAGCTAGCAGTCAGGTTTCCAACAGTTTGCAAAGTCTGACGATATTTTGCCAATACAGTAACTAGATGAAACATGGTAGAATGTAGCCTATGGCAACCCAGATCTGAATCGAGAAATCTAGCCTGCGGAGGCACAGTGGTACCAGAGGAATATTCTGACTCAGCTGGAGCAACTTCTCAGATCTGAAAGAAACTTTGCCCAATGGGAACTCACATCAGGTCACAGCTCTGTTTCTCATGAGGCTGGCTACATCTGTTCCCTTTTATGCAAGAGAAACACTTCATTAGGGCCCTACGTAACCTTCTGTTGGGCAATACTGGGCACTCCTGGTTTCATCAAATGATGAATCAGTGGGTCCCATTATTGCTTCATACCTCATACAGTAAAGTTTTGGGTGGGTTCTTGGACAAGAATCTTGGCTCTAAAATACATGTTTGATACAATAGCCTTGGACACAGACATACAATAACTCAAACACTTCTTACAAAGTGTATGTGTTTACTTACATCAACAACCATAAAATTAAAACCATCTCTTTTGCTATTGTATAAAATAAAAAAAAACCTCCAACACCATTATATTGCTTGGAATTCAGGGACAGCCACACACACAAACACACCCCTCTATGTGGCCGAGGAAGGTATCTTAGATTCCAGACCTTTCTATCTGCTGCAGAAAGGCCCTGTAGCTTCTCCAGAGCTGAAAGTTGACTGTAAGGGGTCCACACTGACCAGCATCCCTGGACTTTAGTGAATCAAACCACACAAGTATGCGAGGCAGAGCAGAATCTGGCACTTAGTAAGAACTAACTTGCCATTTTTAAAAGCCATGTTGGTATCTCTTTGAATGTTTCTTATGACTTCAGCAGATTATTACTTGCCTCTATTACAACCCAGTTTTCTTTCTAATTTCCAAAGTATATTTGAAGTATTAATGGATTAAAAAGCATGAAGAAGCACTAGGCTGCTATGCAATTAGTGAAGGTAGCTGCAATTTTAAAAAATACAGTGGGAGACTTTCTGCTAGAATCAGTGGCATTCAGACTGGAATTTAACAACAAAACTATTTTTAGAGTGAATGGAGAGAAATAATTTGAGTCTTAGATCCTCAGATGTCATCCCTCCCCTTCCTTCAGTCTGGGCTGACAGGGATGTTTGGCTAAGAATCTGGTAGTTACCCTTAATCCAGCGGTAGACTAAATCCAGCACAAGTGTAAGTGGACACCAGGACCAAGACTTGCTTCTGCCACAAGTCAGGATTAGTTTATTTCCCTCATTATCCCACAACGATGAAATAATCGTTTCCAGTTACCTATACCAGGTCCTGTAAAACTTTTAAGCATGGAATTGAAGGTACAGACAAGGAAATTCAGTCAGCACAAATTCCAGTCATTTATTGTGTCTAAACTTAAAACAGTTATTAGTAAAAGAGGTATGGTAAGGAGCTGCTACCAGTGTCAACTGAAAGCCTGTGTAGCCAATCAGTCTCTCACCATAGAAGAAGGTTCTTGGTGGAGAAATAATTCTGGTTGTTCCCATTCTTACCTTAATGTAATATTGCTACTGTATTTTGTCCTCCAGAAAGGTACTGGAGACTGTGGCATTGCAGCTTTTTCTTTCCGCTAAGCGCCTCACACAGATGACACACCCTAGCAGCACTGGGCCTGAGCTTGAGAACATCAGCCCATTCCAAAAACCAGAGTTCCCACATAACTACATAATTCGCTGCTATCGAGTTACTGGGCTAGCCACAAATTGACTAATGTAATACTGAGGATCAGGAGGTTTTAGCAATGAGTGTTTAATTTCCAGGAGAGGGTGATTTGTCCTTGAGTATCACAAACACTTTAATTATCAACACACAAATAAGTACTAAATCCCCGTCTGGCAAACACGCATGATACAAAAGGAAAAGAGAATCTGCAACCTTTAACTTGCAGTGATGCACCTAGGTATTAGGGCCCTCTGAAATCTGGCAGTGAAACCCGTAGCACTGGTGCTTCCCCAGCTGTGGGGAACAGGAGAGCTGGGACTCACACTGCAGAGCATTGCTTGCCTTCGTGTGACTCAGGAGTATCATTCTCAGGTTGGATATCACTCATCTCACTTGGTGTTTTCAGCCCATAAACCAAACAGCAGCAGTGATCGAGAGGAATTCCTCTCCCCCCTTCATGCCTCACTGATAAAACGAAGCTTTTTTTCTGAGAAATAATATCAGTCTTAGAAAATAAGATTAGTCTTTTCTAAGCTGGAAGGGTTTTTTGAATTGCTCCTCAAGCTTCGGCTTTGCATTACTCATTGCTTATTTCTCATAGTCTTTTAGCAACCAAACTGGTTCATAACGAGCAAAGAGAGACTTTGCTACAGCTATAACAACAGCTTAGACTAGACAAAAGCAGGACCTACTTACATCTTCTTCAGTAGCTCAAAATCCTGAACCCACTGATCCTGTTTTCTTCATCCAACCAGCTTAACGATACTACAAATCCTTAGAAAACAGGGGAATGGGAACAGGCTGTAATTATTGGCTGCAGATGTTTACACCAGCCAGTCTCCTGCTAACTACCTTTAATTGCCAGTGTGCTCCAGCACAGGAGAGCCACATAAACATTTGCAGCTGTTAACAGCCATTTCTTGCTTATGCAATTTCCCAAGGTTATATCAAGATTTTTTTGTACCAAGCAGGAAGGATTTGCACTACAAAATTTTAAAAACAACCCTTAGGTATCAAACTGAATATAACAGACAAATGACTGAAAAGTGAAAGACGGTTTGAGTTCATTGATTGGAAACTCACAGGGAGAGTTCATTGAAAGTCCGCCCACCCTCTGCTAGGGCTGTTAATCCTCTTGGTAACACTCTGCTCTCCGAAAGAGGCTTCTAAATGTTTAACCATAAAATCTAAACTAGGAAGTTATTTTACAGTGGATTGTCCTTCTCTGGATACTGCAATACCAGCAATCTTTCTTAATTTTTTTTTTTTGCATAGTAATCAGTGAAGAATTTAGTCCTAGCAGTTAGATCTCCAGCTAGCTGTTCTATTCCCTATGTTATTTTATCTTATTCATCTGAAAAAGTTTATCATAATTCCATCTAGAATGACTTTATTCAGTCTACAACTACAGTTGATCTTAGTGGCATCTGTAAAGAAAGAAATTGATTTTCTAAGAGGTAATTTTTTAGCACCGTTGGACAAAAATAATTTTATTGCTCAAGATCAGTAAACAAACACATTCAGCTTCCCAAATTGGGATGACAGTACCACAAGGGTTACATCTACTTCCTGTGGTCTTCACAGAATATGTTTCTTTCTGTTTAACCCCTCATTCTCTCCCAATTTGCAATTGCCTCTAGACTTCAGAGCTACCAGCAATGTCTATTTCATACAGCTGCTCAAAATAAACCATTCAATTATTCGAGCTCTTCAAGCTCCAAGTGCCATAAGCGCAGCTCACCCTTTTATACCCATGTATGTGGCATCCATAGATGTTAGTTCTTTTCTGTCTTAATATCCTGAAGATCAAGTGAGATTAAAAAGTCAAATCAGGTCCCAGAGCAGTTTGCAGACACAGGGTCTCTTCCTGCCAGCTCTGCAAAAGATAAGCAGCAAGTGCCTTTTGTTTGGTGCTTATAGTAGACCACGCAGTACTGAGAGTTAATAGATCAGTTTATATTTCTGTCCTTCCTGAAAAGAAATTTGGCTCATGCCACCTGCTTCTTCTGACCTGAAGGGACCGGGTTCTATGGAAGACAATGAAGGAGTTCACGTGATAGACTTGTGGGCACCATTTCGTTCCCTAGAGCAACAATTCTGATGCCATGTAACGTCAGGAAGCAATCTGTGAAATGACTGTAAAAAGCAGAAAGAAACTCTGTGCATTCAAAGAAGAAAAAGGAGAAATAAAAATAATGGATTGATTTTCAGAGTCCAATGTGAGATGTATTTGGCTCTAAGTAAAAACCTGTCTGATATCACAGCACAAGGTAGTTGAAGGATTTTTTTTTCTTCTTTTTAAAGAGACATTTACAGCACTTTAGGTTAAAGAAAAAAAATAAAAAGGAACACTTTTGTAATTAGCATCTATAATAAGAGGGAGGAATGGAAAGGAACCCCTCATACAGCATTGACTGAAGTTGTGTCAAATTCTGTACAGCTGAACTTTTTCACAGCAACTATAAGCCATGAGATAACTCCAGTACTCACAGTTGCTTTCTTTGTACGTGTGCCTAAATCTCTTCTAGTGAAAGTGCAAAGCCGCCGGTCAGCTGCAGCCACACCAAACCAAGTGGTAAGTGTCTAACAGCTGCTGAGCTCATGTGCATCTTTCAGGAAAGCAGGCAGTGAAGGAGAGGCTGGGTCTGTTGCCACCCAAGTGAAAGGATGGAGCACGAGTTTCACCTGCATTAGACTGCAGCAAACGGTAAGGAGCTGCTATCAATGCTCTGCCCACATGGGGTCTAAACCTGACTGAACCTCAGCTCTTTCTAGATATCAAAAAAAAAATCCACGTACCAACCATGCATTTAGGGTGCCAGACTGCTCTTATTTCAGATTTGAACTCCCAACCCAATATCAGTGTTGAAAGAGCTCTATATATCAGAAATCCTACAGCATATTTTAGAGATGATGTCACCTGTGATTAGAGGGAGGCCATCTCTAAAGTAGCTGTTAAAGAAAAAAAGTTGCTTCAATCAAAAAACAGAGAAATCCTTTTGGTCCACTTAGCAAATAGTAAGGTATGGGAAAGTTGGCAAACCAAGAAGAAACCACCGAAATAGCTGTTAAATAGCAGCAATTAACTTCCTTAGCTGTTTTCAGGAATAAGATTCTGATCTTACTTGTTCATTTACTCAGGTAGATGGGAAAATATTGTCACCGGGGGTCATATGTGCTGGGGTGATGGGAAAGTGTATGAGCAGGAAGCAATTATATGGTTGTAAAAGAGTTGGACAGAATATGACATAATGTGCCAGGTCCAGCTAACGAACCTGCCTGAATTTATAGATGGATAAAAGATGTTAAGTTATGGGTCATTTGAGTTCTCAAGTGACAGGTCAGATCTGTGGAGTGGCAAGCATAGCATCATTACTGAAATAAGCGTTGGCAAGTATTATGAGTCTGCCCTTATGTTTAATAACATTTAATTTTATAAGTGGTTCTGGATGATATCAAATAGCTGTTCAGTCAATTAAACGCACACAGAGAAGTGCCTATGGAGGCTGGATTACTGGCACAGGGTCAAGGCACTCCTGGGCGGGTGGGATATCTCTCCATCCTTAGAAATTTTTATTTGTTTGTTACTTGTGCTTTGGCCCTCTGAGAGCTCAGGGCAAAACTCCACTGACCTATAAAGTTCTGCTTCTGTGCCAAAGTGTCTCCGTCAGCTACTTCAGCTGCATGATACCTATCTCACACCCAGGCCTGTCGGTGTTGCCAAAGTGATATTCTCAGCACATCTGTCTGCGCAGGACCCAGGCTCGGCTGAGGGAGCACCAGGGCTCTTCTCTGTTGTCTGCTTCGCTTTCCCCCAGTGGAGCTGTGGGTGGCTGTGCTGGGCATAGGTGAGGTCCCAGGGGCACTTTGTGGATTCAGGGCAAAATCTTGTTCCAGTGAAGTCAATGGGAGTTTTGCCATTGACTTTGATGGGGGCCGAATTTCATTCATAAAGCGTTGACTATTATAATAGACTTCCCAGCCCCGCAGGCAGCCCATGCAGAAGTGTAAGAGATCTACACTCTTGCTTCTAGAAATGAATCCCCTGGCTCAGGCCGAGGTCTGCAGAGAGCAGTTTTCCTGGGCCAAGCCCTTTATCTGGGAAATTTACCACCCCGTATTCCGCCGTTCACCCGGGGCCGAGCTGGGCTGACTTGTGCCTCCACCACGGGAGGACGGGCACGCACGCTGTCCAGCTCTGGGAAAAGCCAAAAACCCCTCGCAGGTGTGGCCCGGGTGGTTCTGCATCACAGTGAGCCGATCCCTCGAGCAATAGGGTGGACTTCCCCAGCTTGCACCACGGCCAAGCTGGCCCTCGGCAGCCTTGGCGCGGAGACGGCACAAGCCACTGGCTGAGCCCGCGTCTGTGCAAGGAAAGGGATGGAGTCTGGCTCCTTGCAGGGCAGGGAGGCTGCTGCAGCGGCCAGCACCGACCCCGCGCTACAGCTGCAGAGAGGGCTGCGGGCCGAGTGCCGCCTGCCATCTGTACTGCCCTGGTGTGATGTTCACTTTATTTGAAAAGAAAAAAGAAGGGGAGAGGGGGAATCCTGCTCCATTGTCCTACTGCAAGTGGAAAAGGGCTGAAGTAATTCAAACCAAACTCAGAACAGAAACTCCTCCCAGGCGGAGGCATTTTTCTGTCAAGTTTCAGCCCTGGGAGAATTTTTACAGCTGAGCAATAAACTCTTGAAGCAGAGGTTAAGGGCCTCGCTAGCTCCAGGCTTCTAATACAAGGAGCAGCACAGAGCCATGGGCACTCTAATCTGCAGGAATGTGTCAGGCTGCCGGGAAGCTGGAGGTATTGGGGGAAGTAGAGGGTTAATCACCACAGTTCCCCAACAAACATTTCCTAATATTGTCACTTTTTACCCACAAGTTACAATTTCTCTGTTACTATAGAGGCGAGATGTTGATACTGGATTCATTTTCTGGGTTTTATTCCTTTTTGTCATTTTTCCCATGAACTAATAAGCCACAGTGGATTTGAAAGTATGAGCAAATGTGAACACTATACAAAGCACTTTTATGTTCTATTGACATTTTCTTCCCACCCTAATAATTTAGAGCTGCTAACATAAAAAAAAAATCAAGATGATCATACTTCCCATCACTTTCATTTCCCAAGTTTATGAAGGAAGAATCATGAGTAATTTCCCATAGTTATTGTTTGCAGCACAACACATGGTCTCAATTACTGGGATAAGAAACATAGAGAGGGTATTGGTGAGGATAAATGGTTTATCTGTACATTTCATTCAAAACTCATTTTCCATGCTATAGTTTATATTACTATGATCAACCATCATCTTTCTTATTTCACTTTATAAACACAATCCAACTATTCTGAGCAGGACCCTGGGGTCACAAGAGATCAGTTTGCTGATATATTTTTGGAGCAGTGAAGCATATATAGAGTGACCCTCCGCCAAACCTACTTGCTGCTGAAGGTACCTACCCAAGAAGGGGAGATCTGGACAAATCTAGACTAATGGAACATAAAATAACTCTTGGCTTTCACTTTTTTTTTTTCTTATTTCCAAGGAAAGAAAAAGGGGCAGCAACTAGTAGTAACAGGATCCATACCCACATATAGAACAGAATTCTGTGCATCAATATGTATTTTCTATCTGGCCGTTGGAGGTGCTTCACTTGCCTTTTCAGTGCTGTTGCCTTGCAAATGCCATTTCTGTGTTACTGAAAGGACTGGCTGCAGGGCCGTAGCTGATCTCTCTGCATGTGAGCTCTGGCTGCAGAGCAGCTGTAGGAAAGCCTGGTGGTACTTTGCTCCTTCTGCACAAGTAGCAGAGAACTACCACCAACGCGTGACTGTGCTGAACGGGCATGTGCTATAAAGCTTTAGCATAGATCACAGCAGCTCAGACGTGGCAGAATGACTAGTTATTACTCTGGGACTTTGTTGTTGCGGATGATTTGAAGAGCGTGCTACTGCCCAGCTGGGACAGGCTGGTGGCATCACTGAGACTCGAAGCAAATGGAGTTTGGTTACTTGCAGATTTTGCAGGGATAGGGGCTCAGCTGACAGCAAAATCAGCATTTCTTTCCCTTTTGCCTTGCCTTCCCAGCTGGTGCTCAAAGCACAACATTCAGCTGCTTCTCTTCTAGGACTGCTCCTGGTTAGAGAACGTGAAGGACATGAGGTACTTGATGCTTAGGGGGCTGGTGGAGCGGTCCCCCTGCCTAAATCCTTTACCAATTCTCTATTTTTTAAAAGACTTCCAGGCTGGTCTGCAGGGAACTCAAGACTGTGCTGTTTGTTATTACAAACGAGCCCAACACAAATAATTGGTCTTTTTCACCAGAGGATTGTGCAACTCCTGCCAGACTTGGCCTTCAACCTGGGCCTGGTGGTCACGCTGGGACCCACAATTTCCTCCCATGGTTTTATCTGTGCTCACACTGTGGAGCAGAAAACATGCTTGTTCCCAGCATATTTTGGGATATTGGAGTGCATAGTAGGCATATGTATGGGTGACAACACAGTCTTTAATAAATTCAATCTCCTAAATGACATAATCTAATCTAATTATGGGGCAAATGCATAATGGGCAAGTTCACACAGAGCTGGCTTTACTGAAGAGTGAGCTTTTGAAATACAGTTCTGCTGCTGGTATGCAGCATCTTTTCTTTGGTCTGGGAACACATGTAGGAGATAGATTTCAGCCTTATTCTTCTCCTTTTCTTTTCATTGCTGAGTGACACTTCTAGTCTCAATCCGTTCAACACAGACATGACACATGATTTAGAAATATAGACCAGGTCTCCTCAGAACCTCCGCCCATCCCTCACCCAAACTTTGCCATGCCATAACAGCAGCTCTCATGGCCCAAGTCTCCACTTAGGATTCTCCAGCTCTGGCCTTCTGGTGTGTCTTGTCACAGTTGTCTCCCGAGAGCAGAAACCATGGCTGGTCTCACACGTGGCAGCATCTCACCTGTGGTGCTTTGATGTGAGAGCTCTACTAACAGGTAGGGGATCTTGGAGCTTTACATCCTTTGTTGTGGCTACTTCTCCCCAGTGCTGGGAGAACACTGAGATCTTGAAAAAGTGCTGGGACATCTTTTACAGGAGCAGATTTGAAAATTGGAGGCACAAAACAGGTAGTGAAAAGCTTTCAGTGACTGGGCTTTATGCCTTTGGCAACTACAACTTAAACAAGGGGAGATCTGTTAAATTCTTTCTTGGTTGGTTACCTTTTTTTTTTATTCAGTAAATGAGTAATTGGCTTTAAGGTCTTACTAGTCTACACTCGGTATTTGCTAAGGTCTCATAATAATCTGGTGCCGACAGGCCTGGAGGTTTTTTCTGTCTGGTTCATTTGGTAACTTCTTACCAGCCAAAGTGCTATGGACATCTTTATGGTCCTTCTCGAAGTGCTGGTTGGCTCAGGAACGTCAGCTGATGGGGAAGGCTTTGCACTAAGGCCAGTAGTGCTGTGGAGCTGGCTATCACGAGGGCAGATGGATGTTGATTCATGTCAAAAAGTCTTTTGAGCAGCCACCTGGCAGGGCTAGGGCTGCCGAGTCGCTCATTCCCTTTCTCCTCTCTCCCAGTTTCCTGTTGTTTCAGCTTTGCACTGATGTGAATACAGACTGACAGTGCGGTTCCCTTCATATTCCTTGTCTGGCGGCGCTGGCACCTTCCTCCTCTCTTCCTGCCCATCCCTCCTATCACATGTTTCTCAAAGCAGCAGCAACTTCTGCTATCACCTTCTTCTCTGGACTCAGCACTTATATTCCCACTTCAGCTGTTCATATTTTGCCTGATAGTCAAAGCCAGCTCCTGCTCAAATATTTTCCATCTACAGTTTATGTTTGGCACAAAAAGAATCTCATGATCAAAGGGTTCAATGATGATATATATATTTTTATTTAAAAAGACAAGTTTATGTCTGGAGATCCCCTTAAAGTGCCTGAATGAATCTAAAGAAATCTGCATGAGAAGTGTTTTCAGCTTTTTTCCCATCTTTAAGGTATCTATGCTGAGCTGGCATCACTGGCAAGCTGAGAGCCGTAACCCTGTTGGGCACCTCTAGGCTGGAGAACTGGCACCACATCGCTCTGAATCCCAGCAATTCAGGTAAGAAGCTCCATTTCTCCATCATGTGCTTGGACGTGAGCCCTATTTAAATGCAATGTGGGGATGATGACCATGGGTCTTGTACCTTGGCTGAATTTACTCCTCAAAATGCAAACATGCAGTATGGACTGGATCTTTGTCGCATAAAGCCAAACCTGAAGTCAATGCAATCCAGGCTTGGAAATTGTACATGCAACTTCGATTAAGAGTTTGGAGAAAGCTTAATTATTTGGAGGATTTACTGGGGCAGCACAAGCCATGTCAGACTGCTGGCTGGACAGGCACGGTGTCACCTGCGGTGGGGGGAACACACCTTGTTGCTGGTGCAGCATCACAGGTGTGTGCTCAGTGCAATGCAGGGCCTCGGGCTCCCACCTGGAGAACCAGTTTCTGGGTAGTTTGTTCTTGGGACTCATCTCTTGACTGTAAAACCAAACCAAACAGAGTAAAATTTCAATATCAAAGTGAAACTCAGCCAAAGTGCCAAGGTTTCCTGGTTACGGGTTGAAACCAGGCAAAGAGTCCATGGATCATATGGATTCAACCTAAAATCATAAATCATCTCTTATTCACCTAAAATTTGTTCCAAATTTACTCAAAACCTGGCTCAGATTTGCCTGAAACTTGGCCCAGGATTGCTTGAAACTGAGCCCAGCTTCAGAGAGAGGTTCATGAACCTCAACAAACCTGGCCTGAGCCTGGAGTTTGTAATGAAACCCAAAACCAGGGGAGTTTCACCTGGTTTGGGTTTGGTTAGAGACATTTCTCACGGCTCTAGAATTTATTATTCTGATTACAATAACAACGCCTTTATACGGAGCTGCAAGGATACACACAACATTGCAAAGTGAAAGAGTCCAGGCAGCTTTCCCACCTGTCCGAGCTCACCGCCTGAGTAACGCACTGCACCACAGCTACAGTCAAACCTGGTTCCACACAGGCTGCTTAAAAAATATATAATTTCTCCTGTTGTCACATAGAAAAAATAAAATCACCCTGAAGCACCTCACATAAGAATGACAGGAATAAAGAATCAACCTCCAAAGAAAACTAAGCAGTAGCCTTGCTTTCCTGGCTGGTTCTTCCAGCAACCTGACAGACAAGCCGGGAAGCTGGCAGAGCCCAGGTCCTGCTCACCAGCAGTGTCACTTTTGATTATCCCCATGTAGCCCACTGACCTGGATACTTACCCAAAATCTTTTTTTCCAGCAGAAAAGTACTGAGCACTGTCACGCCTTTTTTTTCCCTGGTACTGCTGCATCTGCATCCTGTGTGGGGTACCTCTGGGGATGGCCACCCCAGCAGATGTACACTGGAGCACGGAGCCATGCCCCCAGCTTTCCAAAGAGTGTGGGGAGCAGCTGGGCCTCCGCCAGAGACATGCTTTAGTGCAGAGGGGCAGCTCCCATGGCTTTGTGCCTGCCGGGGCCGTCACAGCGGATGAGACCATGTGGCTCCTTGTCTTTCTCTCCAGGGACGCCTCAGTACTTCGGGGCTGCTCCTGGCAAAATGGCCATTGCCTATGGGCTCTCTCAAACCAAGACATCTGGTTCTCAGTTCCTGCCCTGTAAAACGAGGATGACAAACACATCTCAACCTCCCAAGGGTGTAGCGAGGCTCAACACGTGTGCCTGCAAGGCACTTGCATCCTACAGCCCTGGGAGCCGTAGAGAAGCTCATAAACAAACCTGCAGATGTGAAAGCCAAGCTGGGGCGAGGGCTGGGCCCGAGACAGGGAAGGAGAAAAAGCCCTTCCTGGGTTATTTAGCAAAGGTTTAGCACAGCATGACTTCAGCCTGGAAGCTCTGAGATAAGAGTTAGCTGTCTAGATTCCTCAGAAAAACATATACATTTCTACACACACATGAGTGTGTGTCTGAGCAGGTTGAGGACAGCTCTGTGCTAACAAGCAGCAACAGCACACGCTGGACTGGCCGACACCAACACGGGGCTGCAGCCCAGCTTTGCCAGCACAGTCCTGTCGGCCAGACCCATGGCCGCTTCCTGCCATCGCTGCGCCGCGCAGGGCCACGTTAGAAAGGAGAGCCTGAAATACAAAACCAAACACTTTGGTGACCTCTCTGGCCTCAAGGTTCCTCCACTGAACGCAATGGGAAGCTCGTAACTGAGGAGTTGGCTTGGGTGTGATATTCCTCAAAAGCACTTGTTACGAGGGTGTGAAATATTTGGCAAGTTTTAAGGACAGCAGAAGTAGATCGTTGGAATTTGTCAGCGCTGAAGTCATCAGCATCTTCAAGGTTTTTGCTGCACAAGAAATTGGTCTCATTTTCAAGCAAACCAAAGCAGCCCACTCCATAGGGACCAGGCGTTGCCCTCAGAGTCTCTCTGGGGGCACCAAGGACACTGCCGAAACACACACTGAACGCGGCAGCACCACAGAATCCTGCTGCTGACCACCTCCACCTTCCCGGTGCCAGCAGGGCCTCTGCCGGCTCTGAAAGCAGCAGTGGCACGTCCCCATCTGGGGACGGCTCCTGGCCACTTCAGTGCCTGCATGGGGACCTGCAAGTGTCAGCCCAGGAGGAGCACAAGGCACCGGGGCTGGTGCAGGACCAGTGGGTGAAGGAGAAGGCACGTGTATTGGGGCATTTTGGGCAACTGAACAACTGTAGCATTCTCCCTCCTCCCCTTCTCTTTCCCTCTTACTACTACTGCAACCTCTGCAATCATTTGCATTTTCATTGGTGTAAACAATAGCATATTTTGCCCCAAATTACAGGGGTCTGCTCACCCTGTCTTAAGTTTTCACAGCATCCAGAACCAGTGTGATCCCCAGACCTGCAGTTTGCAGGCACAGCCCCTCTGTGCAGACATGTTAGCGGGTTTCTGCAGCATCCAACATGCTCAACCCACAGGCAATAACTAAAAGCTCTGGGATTTTCTGAACACGAGTTTTTGCTGAGCATTATTCTGCCAAAACAGTGATAATATGAGGGCTTACTCTGGGTGAACACTCTGGTAGTGCACTGCCAACCTGGATTTACTGGATTAACCTGCTGTACACCACATCTTGGCCTTAGCTGCTGGCCACTCCTGCAAGCATGAAGCCAGCCAAAACAGACAAGCTTAAAGATTTGCTCCAGGGAGAGGGTGAAGCAGGCAAGATCCTGGGCCCAGACATCTCCGCTTTGGGGAGCTGGTAGGTCCCATTAGCTGCACTCCTACCTGGTGCGGGGCAGCCGGGCGCAGCTCCACAGGCAGCCCTGGCCTCAGCAGCAGCTGGACTCTGATTTCCCCTCTAAAACTGAAAATACAGGATTTTCTTGTCAGACGGTGAAACTGAAAGAAGAGAAGCTGCCTCCTTCTCCTCTGGTTGGTGCCTTCTCAGCAAGTAGCAGCTCTGCAGCTCAACGTGAGCGGTTAATATTGAACATTTTGGCCAAAGCTGTCAGATCGGCAGAAATACTGTGAGGCTTTCACGGAGCAAGTACAGCATCAGTTTAAAGGGGAAATCCTAAAAATTCCTTCACAGCAAACATCAATTTTTAAGAGCAGTGAGGTGGCTTTTGCCCTGCCAGCACCACCCCCCAGCGTGGCCTGGAGCAGCAGGTTTGGTGCCGCTGCCTTGTCCCGCACGTACCTCTCCCGGTGCTGCTGCGGTCCCGGGAAGGCGCAGGCAGCTGCTCGGCACCAGTCACGGCATCTTCTCCTCCAAAGAGCTCAGGCCTGTCCCTGCAGAGAAGTCCCGACCAGATAAGCTCTTCCAAAGCACAAAGCTGAACTTGAATCCCAGCGTAGAATATTTATCTTAGAGAAAACCTGAGTGTGACCCCTTGGGACCTGCTGTAAGAAAGCAAACACTTCGGGACCTTTGAAAGTCAGCTTAAAGGGGAGACTGTGGAAACAGTCATGTTCTGCCAAAATACACGTCAGCTGTCAAGTTTACAAGATACTGTTACAACACACAACAAGAGAATGATTCGAATGTACAGTAACAAGCCATCTTTGTTACACTCTGTAAACCAAAAATTATATATATTATCCATGCATGCATCTATGCCGAGTCATGCGCACAATCGCAGCAGAGGGAAGCCACGCTGTTATTTCAAATAATTAAAGATTTCACCATTTCCTTGAATTTGAAAAATATCCTTTAATTGCAAAAGGATACACATTCAGAAAGACCTCTGTTTCAGTCTGTCTAGTGCTTAGAGTCACTCTGGGATCCCACTGTCAAATTGAACACAGGAAATTATTTTAAATTGCACCGTAGGTTACAAACCACTTCTTAATTGCAGTTTTCAGGCAGTATTATTATGCAACCTTTTTGCTTCACTGAGACTCTAAGGAAACTGCAGAAATTCAAGCTAATGTAAATAATTGCACACATACAGCAACCAAATCTGACAGCCAAAAATGACATACCAGTTAAAGGGCACTGCTGCAAAGAGACAAATGACTAATTGCACAAGAAAATGGATTTTTATGTGCAGATCCGTACAGCAAGACTGGGCTTTCCATTTCTTAATCACTAGAAGAGATGCTGTCAAGATTTCTTGTTTCTGCAGCGTACCAAAGGTGATTTGCAGAACTGTGCAGGCAACGCTGGGGCTGCTAGAAAACAATCAAACCTTTGGCATGAGGAGGTGTCACACAGCAGCTCACACACTACAGCAACTCTAGCGGACAGAGTCCTGACAGGTCTTTCTGGAACCATTCTCCTCAGTTCCTCTCGGTGTTTAATGGCTGGAGAGAAAATACTCAAACCATACACTTAACTATAAACCAGACGATCTTGCACACTGACACTGGCATTAAAAATCACTCCCAACCTGCTGAAATGAGAGTGCCATTTACAACGGTAAAGCTCTGATTATATTTTGCCATAGTTATGCAACATGTGGAAAAAATACACTTCAACATTTTGGCACACTGATAAATAAAATCCAGACACGGTCTATTAAAAATATCAAAGTAACCCTGCGCACAAGCTCCTTTTTATATAGTTATATTTGTTATGCAGAAGAAATCAAAGAGACCTGAAATCTAATTACAGAACATAATACAATTTGGGGTGAATTATTACAGTACATTTCCCTTCCAAAGCCATTATAGCTCAATATATGCTCCTTCTATCAACTACAGTGTTTAATCAGCAGTTTCAGCGACACAGCTGGCATTATTTTTTCTTCCAGATTTTATAGCATCACACCTCAGTACAATATTCTGCTGCTAAGAGATACACCACAGCACTTGTGTATACAAGAACACCCACATCATTTAATAATTCATTTGATGTTAAAACCCAGTTACAACTCATGATGGCTTTTGTTATTAGATCATCCCTTTTTTTATCAGTCTTAGATTACTTGACAATAGTTGTGGAAGTGGGGCTAAAAGAATGGAATATCTTAAGGCAGTTTTAGCAAACAAGAGTTTTCAAATTAATTAAATATGTTTTCTGTATAATGATTTAACATCTGCTTCTGCATGTTTTGGCTACCAAAGTTATTTATTGACAAGATTATTCAGGTCAAATCACTGGAAATGTTCTAAGTTGCTTTCCGGAATCACAGCATAATCTGACAGAGGTCCGCTGCTGTTTAGATTTGTGAAGGTTTCTGTATTTCTTCCGTTCTTCTTGTGCATGAAGACTGACCAACTGGCAGCTGCACACCTTCAAGGAGAAGTCACCTGTGCACACAGATACACAACCAACCCTACCCATAATACCTGAAACGTAAGAATGCAGTTTATCACACTTTTAGCAAGAACACAAGGCCACAGAATAAACTAAAAAAAGAACTGTTTTATTGTGACATTTATGACATTGAACCCTTCTTGATATGAATGACTATGGGTACTCTTGACACGTTACATAATGTCATGGTGTAGGATGGCACTGATTGTCATCTGACTTTTGAGAATGTTTAATGGTCCCTACTGACCTCAGTGCATTTTGGCAAGTCACAGAAACTTTATCATCAGGTTTGTGTATACAGTTAACAAGTAGTTGGTCTTATAAGCACCATTACAAACCCTCACATTAAGGGTATTATTAATCTAGTTTACAAATGCTTCATTGATAAAAATAGCATGATTACAGTATACACACACTTAATTTACATGTAATGTATTATAGGCATAACTGAGATAAACTACTGAGCTAACTTTGGTTGATTGAAGTATTTAGACTGAATAATGGCAATTTTGGCTTCTAAGTTGTGTAAATATTACAGTGCATTTATAAATCTAGGTTGAAAATTTACTAGCACCAAATGGATATCATAAATGGCTGACCTAGTAAGTTGTAGTTGGAGAAGCGAAGTTTAAGAATTACAAAAATAGAGCTGTCCATCAGTTGAAAGCACATTCTTGTACCTCTGCTGAAATGATGACGTGTCTCAGCATCAGTGGCCAACTTCCAATGATACAAGTCCCAGTTTTCAAGATTCAACATATCAAGGTAGCTCAGCTACACTTAAAAGCCTGAGGAAGTGGTTGTTTTGAGCTAGGGTATTCATCCTGTACCTTGTTTATGTAATAATAGAATAGTGCTCGTTCATACAAATGTACTCATGTAAGATTGTACCTATGATATGGAGAATCTGATTGGGAGGAATATTCAGTCCTACCTATCTATCTTTGGTTTAATTATTTGGTCTTTGGTTGATGAATTAATGAAGCAATATCTGAATTTTCATTTTCAGGTTATCTCCCAGCTCACCACTGAGGTAGTCTTTGTCATGTTTCTCTTCAAGCTGGTTAAGTTCCTTCTTTTTATAGAGTGGAATACTACTGATTTGTAATGAATAGTTTCCAGGCACTGGCTTCTTCTTTGTGAAATGAAGGTAACTTATCCCGTCCTTCTTATTGATTCTAAAGAAACCGTCTTCATTTCCGGAGTCAATTAAATATCGGTTATGGTTTGTCAGTGTTGTGAGGGCAGGAAGCAGTTCCAGGATGCGATCTTTGTTACTGAGATCCGAGATGTTGATGGAGAAGACTGCTGCTTTCTCAACATCCCAGCTGGCGAGACTGATCGGCGGCTCTTGCTGATCCTGCACAAGAACAAACGATGTTAGTTGGCTTTGTCAGAGCACTTCACATGCGCCAGCGTGCATGTATTTCTTACCCAGCTCATTCATTATTAATTAAATATTTGCTAAAAGGATGTTCTCCAATCTCATCTGTCAAATCCACTGTTATGGGCCTAGGACTTGTCAGGATAAAGTACAGTCTTTGTGGCTGTCCCTGCGTGGGTAACGGGAGCCTGAGACACACTGAAGGTTTCTGTGTGTGGGTCCCGCTGCCTGAAAACAAAGCCTCTCTGTGCTTGGAGTCTGTGGCCAATCTGTGACCGTGCTGAAGACAGCAGGGCCTGTGGGGGAGGCATGTCATTTAGGGGTGCTGCGTTTTACGGTTCGCTTTGTTTAAGTGTGGAGCCGAGGTGGCCCGTGGGTGCAGGGGGTGCTGGAAAAGCAGCATCGTCCCTCACGTCCGAGTGATGGTACCTGGGCTCCCCCTGAGTCCCCTGTGCACGAGTCAGGCTGCAACAATAACCTTTCAGACAGCGCATCGGCTGTAACGTTTTAATTTGGAAAGCAAGGGAAGCTCTATGTCACCTTTGAGACATCCAGCTGATCAGAGTACTGAAACACACTGAAGAAACACAGTTTACGAACCCACTCTGCCCAATATCAAACACCCACACTCTTCTGGACTCTCCCGTATTCCTGTATCAGCAGAGCACCATGCACTCAGCACCTACTGGAAACAGCTAACAGGCTGCTGAATCCCCTGACCTGTGTGTGGAAAAGCAAGCTCTTTGGCACATCCACATGAGCAGAGAGTACAGGTGCCGTTTAGTTCAGGATAGTGACAGTGTGGCAACATTTTACAAGAGTGTTCGGCGTCTCTTGGTTATATGCAGAATGCAACACACACATTTGCAAACCCAGACAGGTACATTCAGCTGAATGACAAATACCTGCACAGTCTAGAGACTTGCCATGACCTGCTGCTTCTCTGGCCAGGTCAGGCAGATCCCTTCACCTGTAACATCACTGTCATCTTTGACTGGATGAAAATGTGAGAAGTAGAATGACTATGGACTTGGTGACGCTTCTACAACCTGTTTACAGTTTGCTGAAGTCTGCATGTAATTAATATGAACAGCAGGTTTTAAACCCAGTGACTGGTACTGGACATCGGATTGGATGACCAGACTGGGTGATTTTCACTTTGGATTAGAAGAAGTTAAAATAAGGCAATGTGGGACTCCTCAGGTAATAGAAGAAGTTTGAATTTTGCGCAAGAGAGACTTAAAGTAACATTAATTACAAGATCATGCTTCTACCACAACTTCTGCACTCATACTGGGAAGCGTGGGGCTGGAAGCCCAGCTGAAGACCACATTGAATTGCAACCACCTCCATCTCGTTGTGTAATTCAGAACCAATTCAGAATTCAGAATCAATTCAGAACAAACCCCAGCAGGAGGAGCGTGGGGAAGCATTTCCTTGAATGCCTTTTGGAGAAATGTTTTCTAAGAACTACAGGAACATACATCCCCCAAGGATGAGTGAAAAGGTATGCCTATCCTTCGCATAAAGACAAAACTTGTCACACAGCAGACTAGTTTTTGTGTAAATGTAAGTGCTGAAGCTACTTATGAATATTTAGTTAAGAAAAATAAGTCAACGACAACAGCTAGGAAGAAGTGGAGTTGTGTGAGCATCGCAACAGATGGTAAGTGTGACACTGACACTGCCGTCCTAGTCACAGGCAAATGGAAATCTGCCTCTGTCCCCAGCGACTTCCTAGCAATGACAAACAAAGTTTGTCACCACTGGGCCAGTGGTGAGCCTGGGCCAGTGGTGAGCACTGTGCATGGCCTCACTGGCTGCCCAGGACGGCAACCTGGGTGACTGACCACAAGGATCTGGACAAGCCCCAGGAAGGGTTGCAGCCTTGGACTTCCTCCAGGTGAGGTGCGTGTGTCCAGAGCTCTCTCCTTGCTTTGGAGAGGGCTCCACCCCCAGCCACACAACATGGTGCTGCTTGGCAGGGTCCACATCCATCCTGACCTTTCTGGCCACAAGGCCACACAAACCTTTTACATCCTCTGACACCAGGAGCCTGCTTTGCTGGTGAGAGGACTGCTCTCTAGACAGCTGGATGGGCATTTATTTTAGTGTTTGATGCGACATAGATATTAGGCATGCAGGGGCTTCAGAGGATGACCTTTGCCTAATGACAGTGAGCAACTTCAGAAAGCCACCCCCCAGACTCCCTGACATCCCAAACCAGCTCTTTGCTATACTTTCTTTGGGGTGTACATTTTTCCTGGGGGATTTTATCTTGGCACGCCTGCTTTTCATACTGGCTTTCACAAGACAACCACAAACCCTTTCCCCCCAAAAGGGTCAATTACCTCTGCTTCATTTGCAGTTTCATTAGTGCTTCTGCGTTTCCTTCCTCTCTTGGGATAGCCGTTGATTTTACATTCATAACAAGCTTCTGGAGAGAGGGAGTTATCGTCTACTTCTCCACTGAGCGAAAGCTCTTGTCCTTGACCTTTCCCTAGCCCCACTCCAGAAACACAGTGTCTGAGGAAGGAAGAAATTCAAAATTAATTCCAGTGAGACACAGATCTTATCAAAAGCTGAATTTGGGGGACTGTGAATACAAATAATAAAGCAATTATGTTGCACTCATTTCCTAGGAAAAAAATCTGCTGAAGTGAACAGGCAGAATTCTCACAGAACCACAATGCAGCTACCTCTGATTTCAAGAACCTGGCTCCACAAGCCTTTGCCTAAGAGACATCTGCCAGTATTTAATAGTTTTAAAACACAAGGCTTAAGCTCTGAGAAGTTATTAGTAATTTCTCTTATCCAACGTGGAATACATTAAAAGAGGCCAGTTTTCAGAAACTGCTGAAAAAATCTGAGAAGTGAGGTCTTTCATAACATACCCCGAAGCTTTTAGTCACTTCTAAAATTTAAACCACAATCTTTCTACTTTCCATTTGAGTTACTTGGTCTTACATGATGCACAGCCCTCACACTCCCACTGGGGCAACTGAAAATTGGTTTTGTTTTCTTGATAAAGCAGACATTTGTTCAAAAAATGATTCATTTGGAACACAGAAGAATATGAAACATACAAGAACATAACAGTATACAGAATTGTTTTTTCAACCAGTGGGTGAAGCCGCTTGATAATATTTGTATTTGGAGCTGGCTGGGGGTGTTGTTGTTATTTTTTTTATTTTTTTTTTATTTTTTAAGGAGACAAGCGATACACCACAAATCACAGCGAGGGGTGTGAGTTCCCAGGCGGCAAGCTCAGAGAGCTTGGCTGGCTGCTGGGGTGTGCAGAAGAGAGGTGAAAGCTTAAAAAGAGATGACTGAACCTGCTAGCCCTGACCAAGTTTCATTAAGCATTAACACCACGTCCCCTTCCCTTGGTTACCTTTCCCCTCCCTCATCTCCAAAATCAGCAGGTGCATCCATCTCTTGAGCACCTCCACAACCCCATCTCTCTTTCATTGGTGACAATCCCCCCGGTTCTGCTGCTCCACACCACAGAGAAATGAGCGGATTGTGTCCCCTTTATGTCTGTTAGGTTAAAATAAGAATCCCTTACCCTTGTCCTATTCTGAAGTAACCAGGTGGACATCCACAGACATAGCCACCTTCAGTATTTGAACAACCATAACTGCATGGAGCTTGTGCAGAACCGCATTCATTGATATCTTGGCAACCTCCACTAAACTGCTCATACTGAAATCCAGTAGGGCACATACATTTATAGCTTCCCAAAGTATTGTGGCAAGATGCTCCTCCACAAATGTGTGCACTGAGACATTCATTTTCATCTGGAAAAGAAGCAGAACATATCACATTAACTTTTACTTTTGTGTGTAGTCCAACCTACCCCTTCAGAAAGGTCATGCTTGACTGTTGCTAGACATGTTGCCACATCTGAGGGACAGAAACAGAGAACAGGGCTTGGCCTCACCCTTGGCTAGGGCAGCGGTTGCTAGGAGATGACTACAACCATACAACACAGCAACGTTTGGGCTACTCTACAGAAGATGGTTCATGCCACGTCAGCTCATGCTCTGGAGAGCAGAGAAGCAGAGGAGGCAACTGTTTTTTTTGTTCCAGAAACATCTGAGAAGAATAAAACTTCGTACAGCCAACAATCTGGTCCAGCAATCCCATGTTCATAACGCTATTCAGCATTAAAGGAAAAAGAGTAAGAAATCAAGCTCTGACACCTTTTCCAGGCACTGTAAATCCCTCCCTACATGCTCACATTTAAAGATGAGGTACAGGTAAGGTACAGGAGTAAGTAGTAAAGTAAAAATAAAAGCAGCTGTAGATACAAAAGACTGTCACACTCTGAGCCAGCCCTTTTCCAAAATTCCCACGTGCCGCACTGTAGGAGTTTGAGGTCAGTTCGGGCTTCTTTACTTGTAAATGGCTAGGTTTTTTAATGTAGCTGGTCTGAATTTTTTTGTCTGATGTGGCTAATTGCTTTGAAATGCTCTCAATGCTATCGTTCCCCATCTTCTGTGATAAAGCAACTGCATACATTCATTGCGCGTGCGCGCACATGAGTACAAAATGTCACCTGTACACCGTGAGGATAAAATGTAAAGCACAGAGCAGCATCTCTGACTTAAGCATCCAGGTTACAGGACAGTAAGAACTAATTCAGAGCATTACTGTCATTTTCCAAACAATGTAGCTGTTTGTTCTTGTTTTAAAGCAATCCCTCAGCTTCTTGCAGCCTGATTTACAGCACGGTGCACTACAGAATTGCCTGGGCAGGAGATACAGTCACACACAGCACAAGACATGGGAGGAACCAAAGCATTCTTCAGTGATTATCTAAATATGTGTTGCAGCAACATCAAAAGTCCCTGAACACTTCATTAAATAGGCTAAAAAAGACACAAACTGTTTGCAGAGCTGGGATTGCCAGGGAATATGAAGGAATTGTCACGGAAAAACCTATTAGATGGATTCTTCCCTGTGGTACACCCAGGAGATCTAGATAAGTATCTTAAGCATATAAAATTACAGACATTACAATGTGAACATGTGGAGACCACAAGGTATTAAAACCTGGGGCTGAGTTCTGTGTCACTGAAGCCTGTTTTGCCATTAACTGAGAGCGATGTTTCAGTATTTGTCATACTTAACACAGCAATTATGTCAACATCGTAAATGCACATTTGGGCCACAGAAGGTTACTACTGCACCAAGAGGAAATATGCTCACTTTGCCTTGCTCCAGAGCAGCAAGAATGTGGACAACAGTGAGGTCAATTCCCGTATTTTGGGTGATTGTTGGAAGAAAAAAATTTTTTTTTAAGTGAAAAAAACAGTTACAGGAGCCTTGGACTCTGCACGAGCTGAGCTGTCAGGCACCAGCCTTGCTCTTCTATGGTCTGTGCTCTGCAACACACAGCTCTGCTGTGCTCAGCTTCAGCAAGAAGGACAGATGCCATCAGGACTTGAGGAGGAAACCAAGCCTCCTTCCCTTTAGTTTTGGGTTTCTGCCTGGACTGCCCCATGTCCAAGAAGGTAGAAGTGCCAGCTCTGTCCTTCCCCAGTTGTGGTTCTCAGTTTAATTTTCCCTGGTGAAGTTTCTGTTGATCAGTATTTGTTGTGCCAAGGTTGAAGCCTTTCTTTTAGAGGGGGAAATGCCAGTGCTTGTGCATTTTGAAACCAAATTCCCTGTATAAAATTCAAACAGCAGTCAATGGGTTCAAAAGCTGGAATAACAGTGTACACCTGGTTTGGAAATACACTTAGTTAAATGCTACCACCCAGGAAGATTTGGAAACAGCCAAGATGTTTCCCAAAATTGAGAGCTGCACTTCTTCAGATTCCACAATCTCCTCCAGCAGCCAGACCTGGTATTGCTGGTTTGTTTGTTTTTCACCCTCCTGTGCATTAAATTCTAATTTAACCCTAAGTTCTGCTAGTTTAATCAATATTCAAAATCACCATATGTTTATGCTCCCTCCTTCTCTTGTATGTTACAGGCATAGGGGACTGGAGCAAGCAAACGTCACAGAAAGGACTGCAGAAAATGTCAGGAGGCTTGGTAAGCATAATTAAAAGCAGAGACCTCCCCAGAGCACCGCAGTGATAACAAGCAAAGGCATTTTTATGATTTTGAAAGCAAAGAAAGCCAAGCAAAGAGTTATGAAGCCCTTTGAGAACAAAGAGGTCATCAAACACATCTCTGGGTATGCACACAAGACCGGCTTGTAAGAAGCCCATTAAATATGACTGAAAATGCACATAACTGTCACTAGGGGAAAAATTATTCTTGTTTCTCTTGTTTGAATACGTTACATGCTACACTACTGAAATGTGCAAAGACTCTTCCCATGACTTCTGCAGAGGACCCAGTTCTGTCTGCTCAAGTCATATCCAGCATCAATGCTCTGCACGTGCAGCCCCATGTACGAGGCCTCAGAGACTGAGGACAGAACCAAAGTTTAGATAGGGAAGAAACAAGCATTTTAATTCACCAATGTATTTACTTCTTAACATAAATAAAGAGCACTAGGATTTGTTATTTACAACCATAATTGTCTTCTAAACGCTCGTTATAAACTGTATCCCAAAGCTGTAAAGAAGCATCTTTAAGTTCTGTTCAGAAAAGAGGCTTAAGCACAGCAGCCTTCTTGTAGGTGTTGTTAGGAAGATAAAAGCACAGATCAAGTAGGACTTCAAGAAAATTTTAGATGCTTTGGTCCAGAAATTTAATGTTACAATTTAACAATCCAGACTTGTGTTTCTGAGTGTGTCAGGTTCAACCCAGCACCAGCTCTCAGCCAGGACCTGTGTCTGAGCAGAGACTATTGAACGGCTGAATAAGACTTCCTTTGTTCGGAGCACAAAACACACGAGTAACACAACCTCTCTCAAAGTCAACTCCCAGCATCCTCAAAGATAATTTTGTGCTGAAACACTTGTCAAACCAGGACATTGGCTACTGGGTACTTCATATCTACTCTGCCTTTCACAGAAGCACACATTTATAATGCCAAACTTAAATTGTAATCAGAAAAGGACAATATGGCAAACTGCACCATTGCCCTTCACTTCTTGATGCTTAACACATGCTTTAATGTATGAATTTAAAAAAAGTGACTTGCCAACACACTGGTTCCATTGGTAATGCTGGAGATACCCTTGTGGGCAGCTACACCTGTATCCTCCAATTATATTTTGGCAGCCATGCTGACACCGGTGGTTTCCATCACATTCATCAACATCTGAAAAAGTGACATAAACTCTGAGTTTTGGAAAAGAAGTTCAAATTACACTATATTTGAAAAGTTTGTTACAAATAATCACATATAGTCATATATCACATATGTAGAGGTATATTTCAGGATCTTCCAAAAACCTGATCAGTGCTGGGAGACCACTCAGGGCCTTTCAGGTTTGGATTTCTGGCTCCACAGCAGGTAACTGAAGGCTGAAAACCACTACTGATCAGATTGAGCCACAATTTTCAGAGTTTTTTACATCCTACGGTGGGACAGCTGAAAGCCGTCTGTATATGGGACCCCCAAGACTTTCCTAAGGCTTCCAGCTCCACAGCAGACAGTCCCTTGCTTTCACCCAAACATCCAACCCAGGAATCCCAGAGTATCTCTTTTCAAAGCAAATTAAAATCTATCCCAGGAGAAGGCTCTACAGACTCTTGGGACCTAGAGGAATAAAGTCTGCAGCCCTTGAACTCTTTCTCTTCGGTAGGTCGCTTTGGAGATGCAAGATTTCCTGTCATTGGTGAGCTCCTCAGAAATCCATGCAGGATTCAACAGAAGCTCCCTGAACTTAACGATGCTTAAACTAAAACACTTTGGGTTTTTGGTGATTACTCCATAGGCCCCTCTTTGGATGACAGTATGGCTGAGAGTAGATGAAGGAAAGCAGGAGAAGGCCAAGTTAAATGCGCTGTGTGCTGTACTTACCCTCACAGCTAAGTCCAGTTTGATCGAGTGAGAAGCCACGTTGACACTCACAAACAAAACTTCCTGGTGTGTTCTGGCAAATGCCCTTTGGCCCACATAAGTTGATTTCAGTAGCACACTCATTATTATCTGAAGGAAATCAAAGCCTGAGAGTTACTTTTTTTTCCTTGTTGTGAAGATGATCATTTAGAAATGCTACCAATGAACAGTTTGTGACAAGAGGTAAAGAAACATCAGTAACGTAGCTGTCTTACTGGCCTCTCCATTTTTCACTTTGCACTGCAGAAGGAGAGCTTACATTACCTTCTTTTTCATTTGAAAATGCTAACAGCAGCTACAGGAAGGGAAGCATTCCTTTTCTTCACCAAGAATATGGAGTCTGATGTTCTAGTCTCCCAACACCCCCAAATTCACACAGATTCTACAGGATCATCAGACTGCCACATGCAGGATCCAACTTGCACAGCAGAAAGTGTTTTGCAGGAAGCATTTGTTTAACATTTCCACAGACATAATGGGTATATGTTTAAAGGGAAACTGCAGAAATGTACATTTTCTTTTTATTGTTTCAAGAAGCCTTGCCATGATCTCTCACGTGGATCTGGCAATGAACTACAGGAACAGAACTAGAACTATTTTTTTGCTCAATGAGGAAGGAATGGTAAGGCAAGAATTACAAATTAGTGTTTTTACTGCCTGATTCTTGCAAGTGCAAAATTCAAAGACATAGATTATGAAAACAAGGGAAGGCAGGAGGGAGTACCTCTTGAATCTTCTGCTCTGGTGGGACTGGGATCAGAACCTGGCCTATGTTTCCATTTGGTTTCTCAGGAAGCCGATTTCACCTCCTTGCTACTTTGCTTCTGGAATAAGTCTCGGTAATAAATCCCAAATCTGTGTCTACATTCCCACATCACTTACCAATGCAGGCTGTATGGTGCTGAGTGAATCCAGGAGGACATTTACAAGTGAAACCCCCAATAGTGTTGACACAAAGGAACTGGCAGTTGTGCTGCTTTGTTGCACATTCATCAAGATCTAAAAAACCCAAGAAAATATCTTTCACTTTTGTTCCCTGTGGAGGAACTGACAGTTCAGTTGGACTTAGAGAGAAGTGATTGCAGGTAAATAACACATCAAAAAAAAGCCCCTTGAATCTAGGTCTAGCTTTCCACACTGGCTTCCAGTTCCTCTCACATGAAGGCCCACATATAATGCATGGGCTTTGGAGCTAACGCGGGATTACAGACACCACTCTCACCTGTCAGAAAGACGCTGTTATGTAATAAATGTCTGCTCTCCCTGCACTCAATAAATGGGAAGCCACCATCTTCATGAGAAGCAGTGGGAGACTGCAAAATGGTATTGGGCTGAAGCATGCTATTACTCCAAAAGAAGTATTTAAATGCTAATGACAAAGTACAACGTCATCTCCCATGCCCAGTTTAAAATTGCTGCTCTAACTTGTTTCAGTCAGATCTTTGCTACCAAGATATATAAATAAATGAAATTATTATGAAAATTTCAAAATCTCTCCTGCACTGCTATTCCTTATTTGGCATGCTGCAGAGGTGGTAGGTTAAAATTCTGTTAATGCTGGACAATGTCCTGCAAACCATGCTCACCTTTGCATCCATAAAGATGCATTTATCACTGAAAAATACAGTGTAAACCCAAAATAAGACCAATCATATATACTATCAGTTATGAAGTCTTTTAAGACCCGCTGCAATTAGCCTGCAAAAATTCTTGTGATCTACTGTTCATCCAGATTATCAAAGAACTAACTGAAACAACAGCTGCATCCTATGCAGGCCACTTCCACTGTCTTTAGTGGAAATACTCACATGAATCAAGGAGACAGATTTACGTCACTTAAAATGTCCTTGGATTGTTATTTGCCTGTGAAACACGTAGTTTTTGCAGTAAATTCTTTGCTTGATTTTTACCTTTGCAGCTTCTCCCATCTTCTTGCAGGATGTACCCTTTTGGACATGAACACTGGAAGCTCCCCTCTGTGTTTTTGCAGATGAAATTGCAAGGTTTGGGGGACTCATTACATTCATTCAGATCTAGAAGAAGCAAAACCAGACACTTCAGTGTTAATAGCCAAGACATGGGATAATATTTTTCAAACTGCTTAGGAGATATCAGAAGAAAATTAAAACACCCAAAACATTCTAACAAATGACATTTTCTTTTCTCATTTTTCAAGATCTTTGTAATTCCTTCTTCACGTCATCTCTTAGCAATAAACTTTATATACGTACACCATAATGAAAAACCCACCTATGCAAATAGTGCCAGTTATATCTGTAGTATAGCCAAGCTTGCAAAGACAATGGTAAGATCCCCTCTCATTGATGCACTCCCCATTACGGCAGACATCATGAATAACCTTGCACTCGTCAATATCTGCAATTAAATGAGGGTTAGTTCACAACAGAAGAACTGATTTTATACAGCTTCAATAGATTCTTGTGACCTATTGACACAATTCCCCCCCTACATAAAATAAATAAAATTACATAAAATAATGAAATCTTGCACAGATTAAGCAGAAATATTAAGTGGAAAAATACAGAACGGATCATTAATCTACCTTTTAAATGCAATGAACAAGCCTTAAGTAGAAGTGAACAATTGGAGCTGATCATATACTGGCCTCAATAAATCAAACATCACTTTGCTTTCATATACACAAACAGCTTTTAATCTGTCACTACAGCACACTAAAATGTGAGAGTGCAAATTCCCATTTGAGTGCATGTCAGTCAACCAGCATGCAAAATAGGTATCTGCCAAGTTGGGATGGATGCCCTTGGCTACGCAGACTCCTCCTAAAGGACTGTACTCTCTCAACATGAAAACTCTCAGAGAATTTCAACTGATACCCAAATTATTTAGAACCTCAGTGTTCAAAGATGCAAAAAGGAAGAGTTTATTAATTTAATCACTGAATTCGACATTGGGTAAAAGGGCCTTTAAAAGAAAAGTCAGTACCTGCTCCATTAGACATGTATCCTCGGCCATGAGGGCAAAGCTTCTTGAAGGCCACGGTGCCTGGGAAGGGGCAGACCTCGCAGTTTTGCCCCCAGCCTCGGCCACCATCACAGCAGCATTCAGACTTGGTGACAGAGTTCCTGTTGCTTGATCCGATTTGACACATACTTTGTAAGACTTCAGTGAAGCAGTAGCCTTCCCTGTTGTCTGGAAGACAAATTATGTGTCACAGAGAATCCTAATGGCGACGACCTCCAGAGGGTCATGAGATATTAGGAATTTAGTCAGAAATATAAAAGAAAGGGCATACTTCACCCTGGGACTGTGGAACTGAGAGTGAAAGACTGCCAGCAGTAAGAAAAAGAGCACGACGTCTAAAGGAAACAAAGAAGACGGGAAACTTAGCAAAAGGTGGAAGACAAGTCACATTATGCTTATGTGTTTCTGTTTGAACCCAGAGAAAAGGGACTGGCTGAAAATCAGGACCAAAGGAAAGGCAGAGTCATTCCCGGCTGACTGAAACCACCGAACAGCCAGCTTTCAAGGCAAGCCAAGCCAGCCAGACGGGCTGAGCCAGGCATACAGTTAGCATGAGAAGAACAAACTTGCAGGAGGGCACCTACTTACAGGCCTTCCCAAAAGCATGCAAATTCAAAAGCACGTTTACTCACCATACATTTCTAAGTTTAAGTTCAATCACTGTTTCCGCTATCAAAATGATAGTTCATTAGGGTGACAAAGTGCAACTTACCAAGGCATTCATTCTGGGCATCACTGACAGTGAATCCCTCGTTGCATTCACATCTGTAACTTCCCACTGTGTTTACACAACGGCCGTTCTCACAGAGTCCAGGTTTGGTCTGACATTCATTCTCATCTGTGTTTTTGAAATGATATGATAAAAATCAAGTTCCTTAAGTGGATTAATGCAGGTTAGAGAAGGATGGAGTTCTTAACCTGTGCATTCTGCCTGATTAAATTTGTATAACTTATTTTTTTTTTAAATAAAAAGTCTAACTTATTCAATTTTCAGAGGAAAGATGACCATCTAGCTCACAATATTATATATTTTGTTACTGAGTTTCCCCTGCAATATATTCCTCACTGGTTTTCAAAATTTGTCATAGTTATAGCTGCACTTCTGAATGCCATCCAGTTTTAAAATAATTCAGATCCACTCTCATTTCATGCTAACAGAGATAAACAAGCTTACAGCAATGGGCCCAGTTCTCTGCGTTCTTCACTCAGCAATTCAGCAGCAGCAGTACAAGCTGACTGTAAAGACAGGCACCTCCGGATTTTCTGCTTGCTGCCCATGTGTGCACACCTGCACAGCGAAGCAAAGTGCGTACAGCACCAGCAGATCCATTACACAGGTAGTTGTGTAATTCTTCCTCCGAGTTCCTTAACAATGTTAAAGCCAACATTTTCAGCTCTGCTGAGGGACTGTGTGTTTCGAGTTTCAACACTTCAGCGTCACTTACCTATACAGCCTTCCCCATCTGGTCTGCGCTGATAACCTGGTCCACAGATACACATGTAGGTGCCAATTAGGTTTTTGCACTCCATCTGTTTTGAGTCACAGTCATGAATTCCTTCTTCACACTCATTCTGATCTAAAACACAAGGTTTAGACTTCATTACAGAAAGAGACGATCCTAGAAATTCACAACAGTAAATTCTGACTTTGGAATTTCAATTGTAATTCTACACAAGTTTTTATGGCTAAACTAAACATAGGATATACTAGCCTAGAGCAAATTGATTTCTCCCCAGTGCCCATTTTCAGGGCAAGATGAAGCCATATCATCTGATATGACCTCACTTTATGCAGATTACGGGCAGGACAGGGCAGGGCTAATACAATCAACTGCATAATGCAAACCATAGAATTTCATCCCAAATTCTTTTTGACTCAGTTACTTCCTGGGATTAAAACACTGGCCCAACAGAGCAGTGAGTCAGAGCCCTACCCCACAGGAACTTGAAATCATTATCTCATAACTGTGAGAGTCTGGTAGGAGCTTTACCTCTGCACATTCTCCCGTCCTCGCGCAGAACATACCCCGCGGGGCACTTGCATTCATAGGATCCAAAAGTGTTCACGCAGCGGAAAGCGCAGAGCAGAGGGTTCTGAATGCACTCATTGACATCTGGATTTGAAGAGACAAAGACCATGGGGGAAATGAAACATGCTTTTGTAAAACTCAGCAGACTTGAGTGCACAGGTTTTAGGTATGGGCAATACTACAGATCCCAGTCTTCTGAGGGATAAATTTTAACAATGGAGGACCCACGGTTCTACTGAACATGGAGTTCTGTCTAGGAGCAGGCACCAGACACGCCAGGATGTTTGCACGGCTACCTGAAGTTTCAGTATCTGCATTGGCAAGCAGCCAATGGAAATAATTTCCAGATCCATGCTGCCAAAATACTGTCTGAGTAAAAACTGTATCTTTTCCACATCCAGGCTCAGTTTTTATGACTGGTTATTTTTAATTCTAGATGTACTAATTCAGCAGCTTCATACACTGAATTCCATGAAACAATATTCTTACTAGAAATGTAATTTTGAAGTGCATTTATATATGCTCTGGGCTGCTTGAGTAATTACTGCTATATAATGATGTTTATACACTCTGCTAACTCCTCCTCTGCAACTTGAGCTTTTCCACAGGGAAGTGAATGAAGCTCTAACTGAGCTCTAAAACTAGAGCAAACTGATGCAAAAATAGAAGCATTCTTTTGTATGGTCTTGCAAACAAATAGATTGCGGCAGATACTTTAAGAACAGCTGTGTCAGGTCAGAAGAGAGTGTCAGAATGTTCTAGGACATTCTCCCCTCTCTAGTTGTAACAGGAGGAAAAGAGCATTAAAAAAGAATCCTTACCACCTATGCAGAAATCTTTCCCCTGATATAGCCTCTCAGTCTAAGGAATTCCACAGCCAAAAGCCACAACTAAACTATCAGGCTTAATTTCCTACTGATGGAATTCCCACATAAATTTGTACAGTCTTTCTGAGTCAATTTCTACTTCGGGCCTCACTAATATTCTGCAGCAAAGACTTCCACAACTTAAATAAGTACTATGAATATAAAAATGTTTGCTTTGGTTTGTCTAACATGTTCCCTCTATTTTTGGTACCTTTATCACTTGTGGCTTTATAAATTTATAAAATTAAGTTATGTATCCACAAGGAAAAATTCTAGTCTAATTAATTTTCTGTGTGACCCTTGTATAACTCTGATCTTCTTTATCCCTTCCTTCTTTGTGCATTTTCATATTTTTGTTTTTGAAATAAGAGACCAAAGCATGAAAAATATTTAACATAGGGTAATTACATGGTAATTGTCTAGTACTGTACTTTCATTTTCTGTTTTGTTCCCTGTTTCTTCCACAGTAAACCCAAACAGCCCATTTTCTATTTTCATCATCCATGGTGACTCTCCTCACTCAAGGGTCATCTAGGAGGTACGCACAATAAGCAGCATTTCTGGACACTGTTCTGGAGAGACCGTACCCCAACATGTTCCTCTTCAGGCAGTCCCTTAGCAGATACTACCTGAAAGCCTGTTCACCCAACCTCCAGTTAGAAAAAGATACCACAGTTCAAGAACTTATTTTTCTGTTTCAGATAAAGATGCATTGTTCCAAATGTCCATACTTTTCTTTTTGAGCTGCTTTACTCTCCTCAATTGTTTCTGAAATCAGGAAACTGTTTCAGCACATAACTACAGTGACAGTCCTTAACACATGGGAGTCTCACCTTCACAGGTCATCATCGGTCCAGGCTCAAATCCCTCAACACAGGTGCATTCAAAACCTCCCACCACATTCCTGCAAGTTCCATTTCCACACGGGTTTCCAACAGCACATTCATCAGTATCTGCAAGTAATTAAATCAAGGCAAGAATACATGGTTATACTCAACCAAAAAGCTATAAAATCTATGTTGTTGATGTACAACAGAAAAAAAGCCCAAAATACAAAACCCAAGAACTCACTTAAGTTACTGAGTTAGAGTCACAGTGTTCTACCATAATTTGGGATCACTAGAGGTTCTCTGGACCAAACACTCCACCAGAGCAGGACCACCTCGGAGCAGATTGCTCAGGCCCTGCCCTGGCAGGTTTTAAGCACCAGCAGGGATGGAGACTCCACAATATTGGAATAACATTACTCCATTAGTCTTTAATGCCATACTCAGCAATTCAGGAGGTTCTTTAAAGTGGAAGTTGAAACAGTTATACTTACCCACACATTGAGCTCCTTGTAGGATGTAACCATATGGACATTCACAGCGGAAGGACCCATCTGTGTTGATACACTGCCCAAACTTACAGTTATCTGGATCAAGGCACTCATCCACATCTTAACCAGAAATACAAACAACACAGTTAGTGCAATTGATTTCACGTGCTTTTAGACTTCTCTCAAAGAACAAGTGTTGTTCTGGCAAGAAATATTCCTGAGAGCACAAAAAATACTAGTATTTGAATTTTGATATATTAGGATGATAGTTCAGAATTTCTCTTGCAGGCCAGCTTTCAGAATGCAGAAAAGAAAGTGATTCCGAATGTTGGATAAAAAAAAAAACAAATCTCCAACTGGGGCTACAGGCAAAGGAGTAGATATGAAAAGCTGTAGTCATCCAGTGCTCCTTAAATGAAAACTTTTGCCAATAAGGCTGAACTGCTGTTTGTCTTGGGAGAGAACAGAATGTACTGAAGGGATTTGGGAAACTGTGGTTTGCACTTGTGGAGGATTAAAACCATGTACTGTAAACAGGCTATATATATTGTGTAAGAAAAGACAGGTATGCTATGCGATCCATTCTCTAGATCTACGTAAGTTTCCTAGCAAGTCTGCTCAGCATAAATTAAACAGCTAAATAGCCTACTCTAAAAGAAGTTTAATTTCTGATATATGAGATATTCAAGCTTAAATTTAAAATTGATATAAATAATTGGAAAAATATTATGTATAGTTCATGGCTTTTAGAAATAGTTGCAGAGATGCCATTCGCAATTGAAAGGGAGAATGGTGTATGCATAGAAAATGGCATACTCCCGCAACAACGGCATCATGCAGTTCAGGCACTTACCCAGTCTTGCGTCACCAGGTCCAACAAGGATGCCAATTCCAAATGGACAAATCTGTCTGAATGCCTCTGTAAAAAAAACAAACAACCAAACAAAAAATTAAAATGCGTGTTCAATTCTGTGCTGGCGATCAGCATTCCTTCTGAGTTATCCTCCTCATGCCCAGATCCAGAAATATAGTATATATATAAAATTTATAATTTAATCTTACACTCATGTAAAAACTGCATGCTTGCCTTACACCTCATCTCATCTCCAGTATATGTAAAAACCTGTGAATAATTAGGATTATTTAACTTCAAGGAGCAAAATAATGTCATATTTCCATTTTAAAAGTATCAGTACTAATGACTGCATTCTTTTCTGTTGTAAATGAAAATTTTCTTACGTTTTCTGAAGAAGACAATTTAATCTTAGTCATGTTAGTAGCTCCTTAACGCATGCCAATCTCTAGTACTAGAGTCAGTAATAATTGTTTTATAGGTAGGCTGAGAGTAAAATTTCTGCATTCAGCTTGGAGTGAAGTCACTGTCCAGTTTACAAACCCACAGGGTTTTCTGTGTGGGTTTTGAAGATTTAAAGGTGATGCAAGTCTTTTGAGAAGAAGTCATTCCCTATTTTTTGTTGCAGAAAGCATGTACTTCCTTACTGGTGCAAATCAACTGGTATATTCTCAGCATTAGAATAAATAATACATCATAAATTTCCAGTCTGGTGGGCCAAAATGCAATAAGGATTATGGAATCATAAAGGCCCCTCAGTTTCAGAAACTATTCTAGTTTTGGGTGTGACACACACACAAAAAACACATCTTGCAACTGAAACTAACCTTCCACTTATCTCCTCTAAACTGTATCTTGAGCAGATGGATGGACACAGAACTGTAATACAAACCATCTCAGGATGCATGTTCTCTACTAACCATGCTCAGAATGTCACAGAACCATGGACAAGATTTCATTTTTTCTTTTGTGAATTCAGTAGGCTGCAAAGAGGTTTTACAGCAGAGCAGCACAACACAGTAACAGACATAACAAATGTTAGCTTAAAATACATTTAACGGATCTTCGCTGAGGTTGAACAAAATACAATGAAACACAGATGAACGCAACACTTGCACTGAAAGCAACCAAGTCCATGGCACACTGCTAGGCTCTGAGTGGGCATCTCAGCCCTGGGCAGCACAAAGCTTGTCTGTTCCTCAGGGCTTCAGAAGGAGACTCAGGTGGCACATGGGCTTGAGCTTACCAGCCTGCAATCAGGTCACAGATGATGGAGAAAATGCTTGAGATGACAACAAAGTGATTATTATTTTTTTTTTTAAAGAAACAATTCCACTGTCCAAGACACATCAAGACATAAATTTCCCAGACTCAAGATATCTGAAAGCTATTTCTTTTTTAAAATCTGAAAAAAATGGCCTTGATATCATCCTTTGACAACAGTTTGGACTGTGAAAAATATATATGCTGACAGTTCAAAGAAATGCTGCAACATATAGCATACTTTTCCATCTGAGCTTGGTTCAAGTGCTCCAGGGCTATGGAATGAAACATGCACAGGCAATAAGCCTAGGAGGAATATTGCAACTGGCACATCTGATTCTCTTTTCTTCCCTTGGCTTTTGTGGGGATTGTCTGCAAAACATCTACACGACTTATTAAAGAAATGAACTGTATTAATGTATTGCTGAAAGTGGTAATGCTGTTAACCACATTTGTCAGCATGTATTAAAGTCCGTTTTGCAAATTGCACCATGATGGTACAAAGGCCTGTTGACTTGCTTGATGCCTAGTTACTCAGTCTTACAAAGGATACTAAAAAAGGAAAGTGTTTCTTTAGCAACAGTCCGGTGAGGCCTCCCTTAATCAAGGCCTGTGTTTTGTCATTCCCTGCTATTTTTTAAATTAATTCATATTGATAAGATTGCAAATTTAGATTTTTTTAATTAGACAATGTAGTCACAAAATACAACATGGTGATCCAGATGTGAATCTAGTTGGACTGTTTTGCTGTGATTTCATGTCTGTAGTGCCCCTTCTTATACGTATTTGCAATTAGATGAGTTCCATTTGTGTCTTGCAGGTATTTCCACTCAGAGTCTATCAAGAACCTACTACTTTCTGCTTTCAGCATGGGACGCCTCCAAATGCCCAGCACCTAATCACACTAACAAAGTTATAAGCAAACTAGGAAATTTCTTGATACTGGACTATGCAAAGAATAAGGTTCTTGAGACTACAGTGGCATCTACTTTACAGAGAGCAATGACAATTATTAGGGTTAAACACCTCTGGAAAATTGTTTTCCCTAATTCCTTCTTAAAAGAATCACAAATTCTTTCAGTTGTGAGAGGTTATCATGACAGTAAGGTAACCTAGTCAATAACGCACCATCTGCTTCCTCTGGGCAGAGTTCACAGGGATCTCCCCATCCCTGTCCCTTCAAGGCACAGCAACACTCTTGTTTGGAGTGGTTTCGGGACTTCGGCACAGAACATTTTCCATCTTCAAATTTGGTAAAGCAGTAACTTACTCTTAGATCTGCATAGAGAAGAACTTGTTATGAGCAATTAGGCTTACTTTAGCACAGTTTTCACTTAGAGATGTTAACTGCAAAATTACAGGAGCCCCCCCCAACAAAATGACCACCTTCCATCTGAGTCTACCAAGAAGGACCATTATTGTCTCTGACTGGGGAAGCTCTGAAGAGCGGAGGGGAACTGTCTACCACAGTAAAGGAAAGCTATGGGATAGTGTGTCCTACTTCAGTCATGGAAAGGGAAGGGTTTTTCTCTTTTGTTTGACAGAGAAGGAAGGGCTGTACTCCCCTCTTATCCTCACTGCTCTTATTAGTAAGAATCACTCAAGTCAAGAGATTTTAACCAACTTGCAATGATAATCCTGTGTAGTGTTAAAATGAGAGGCAATTTTCAATAGCTCTTTCCTTCCTCATTCTTCCCTGAGGCGCACACAAACAAAGAAAACTGGCCCAGTGGCACTACATTTTAATCCCAGGATGCTGGAGCAGAGCTGAGATCAGAGACCACAAGCATCCAGCAGGCTGAGAGCTGGCAGCTCCCTCGGTTGGCAGGGGGATTGCAACAGGGCAGTTGTGGAAGCAGCTGCTCATCCAGTTTTCTGGCTACAGCATCAATGCTGGGCAATGTCCAGATTTTACAAAAGTCCTAGGCAATGGGAAGTTTTAAACAAAACTTTGCCTGGCCCGAGATGATTGATTTTTTAAATTTTTTTTCAAGTTTCTTCAGGGGATGGGGAGAAGCACACTTGAAACTTAATACACAGGGGCATGCATTTTCCATCCGTGAAACAGTGGTCTGTTTGCCTAAAGGAGAAGATTAGGCTGCATTCTTTTTTATAATCTTGTTTCTTGGAGTTTTTTGTCATTTTTTTTCCTTACCTGAAGAGAACAATATCCTCAGACCGAAGAAACCTCATTTATGTAAGCTACAAAAGCCCAGCTAAAACAGCAGCTGTGCTGCTTTCATGAAGCTGAGTGAAGTAAGTGTGCCAAACTGCATGGTGGTTTGGAGACTTGGATGAACATTTACTGCAGGTTGGATTCATTTTTACCAAAACCACAGTTTCATTTTGCCCACTGTGAAGTGAAGAACTCACTATGGTGTCAACAAGCATCACTGTTATGTGCCAAGCATAACTTCAGAGGTCCTTATAAAGGTCTTACTCATCAGTGGTTCCCACTGTGCACACTGAGTATAGGACATTGAATGATGTATCTATTTAATAATTTCTAAAGTCTTTAAAATAACTTACTCCCTAATTTGTGCTTGTTCTTTATCCACAAAATAAACTAACCTGTGGGTTTTCATTACTAGATATTTAGCTTTTAGCATCTGATCTCTGTCATAGTGCCCACATTTAGGCTCTGAACAGTTTATGAGGTAATCTAGAAGCTAAAACACACTTCAGACTTTTCTAAGTGGATAGGTACTTATTGTCCACACAATACTGTTTGAAATTTTTTTCCATCAATCTTTTTTCCACTCACACATCCATGGAGGGGAATAGCATATAACAAGTTTTATGGAGAATTTGATAAGTGTTAAGAACAGCTTTATTCCTGGAAATGCTGCTTTCAGCAGTGCATTGCAGTAGTCTCCTGCCTATGTTTGTGCTCCCTCTCCATGTCAGACATGTCACAGTCTATATAGAGTCCAGGTAGCCTCAACATTTCTTCCAGGGGTGCAAGAAAGGGCTGCAGGGCAACATAATTTCCTCACTTAACCAGGTGCATTTAACATTATCTTCGCCCCTTTTATTACAATGTTCATTTTAATGACAAACAGATGTTAGGGCCAGACAGAACCTGGCCCCAACTACAGGATTATCATGTTTTCCTTGTGAAAAACACTGTTTGAGTCCAGAGACTCCTCATTATATTAGAAACAGGCAGCTAATAAGGCTTTTATAAAGCAGCAAGCAAGTTTTGAAATGCCAGAAAATAGGAATGAACTTACCTTGGCATCGCCTTCCTGTGGAAGACAACACAAAGCCTTCTGGACACAGACATTTGAAACTACCTGGAGTGTTGCTGCATGTGCCCAGGGCACAAATTTCTGGCTGTTCCACACACTCATCAATGTCTGTAAGAAAAGTAATTAAAGAGATAAGAAAAAAATGTCTACACTGGCAGCTGCACTATATAAAGTGTAATCTTACATTGTCACTGATATCTAATAGATCTGAAAAACAAAAAGGTCGAACAAAAACGAACAGACAGAAAGAAGAACAAGAAATCCAGGTGCAAAATTTAGAGCCAGTTTTCAAATCCTCCTGCGGTGGGCAAATCTCAGCAAAGTACCATCAAGCAAGCAGTCTGGGATTAGTTTTCTTGGGATCAGAGGAGGTAGTTCTCGTTAAAAAAAAAGTTGGTGAAACTTTTTCTGGGAAGTGACTTATTAGTGGCTACAGTTCAGAACTGTACACTGCCACAAAGGCTAAACATTACTCATGTTCAGATGCAGAGAAAAGTGGTAACAACTGTGAGTAGCTAGGAAACGGGACAGAAGAAGGATTGTTCTATACATACCTTCACATTTGTCATTCTGCAGGACATATCCAGGAGGACAGATACATCTGAACGACCCATCCAAGTTCTGACATGTGCCTGGTGAGCATTTTCCAGGCTCCAGTGCACACTCATTGACATCTGAAAGAAAAGAAAGACAATTCATTTGAGATAATTGCTGTTATCTCAATAAATCTGTGGCTGAGGCTTCTTCAATTTTGATTCCATCAAACTGATGGTGGAACTTTGCAGGAGCAGAATAGTCCTCTTGTCATTGTTTTCTTCTGCTATGTACAATGGTGACAGTGTGACAGTTGTCTCTGACCCCTTCTACTGTTTTACTAAGAATATCTCCTCAAGGTGTGTCACAGTTTTTCTCTACCCTAAAACAAAACACTCACCAACACAAGTCCTTCCGTCCAGAGCCACCTCATAACCATCATTGCAAAGACACTGGAAGGACCCAATCGTGTTCACACACTGACCGTTCCTGCAGAGCATTCCATTTCCACTTGCACACTCATCCACATCTACGAAAAAGAACATTGAAAGATATGTAACAAACATCTGCAACAATGAAATTGGGTAGATGAACTTCTGTCTCCTCTGTATTGGCATAGCAACTGATAATATATAAATAATCCCCTGTTTCAAAAACAACTGAGGAGAAAATACCAGTATTGGTCTCTGTTATAAAATTGCTAAAGCAAGAGTAAAAAAAGGAATGACATATATCCCATACAAACATTTAAGTGGATATAGAAAAGTGAGCGCATAATCAAAGAGGTCTTTTCAGACTGAATAAATCAGGTTTTGTCTTTAATCACACAGAACATGCAAGGTGCAAACCTAAAATAGAAAATATGGTACTAAAGGTAGTTTCATTAGAAGTAGAAAAATCTTACAAACACGTAACTGGTCTCAGCACTCCTTACCTATGCAGTCATTGTTGTGTGAGAGGATGAACCCCAAATTGCAGCGGCAGTTGAAAGAGCCAATAGTGTTTCTGCAGGTTCCGTTGCCGCAGGCATCTCTCTCACACTCATTAATATCTACAGAGGAGAAAATCAAGCACAAAAATTGTAATCACTGGTGGGGAAAGGAAAGCCTGTACCTTTTCCATAGGCAAAAGAAATAATCCACCATCAATAGAGTAGAAGGGAAAAAGATTGTCTACCTCCAAAAGAGAAGATTTTACACAGGTTTATACAATTGATATTAACATCTTACAAGATGTTAACATCTTGATATTAACATCTCCAAAAATAATCAATGGTCTAATAATCATTTTTCTTACCGTGACTCCTATCTCACTTTTCCCAAAGGAATTCTAAGCTATCTTTAATCATACACGTTCTGAAATCTCCTCATCTTTCTCAGACGACACTGTACTAACAATTGTGAACAGGTTAAATACAGAATTTCCTTCTTTATGAAGATTACTCTGTTTCTGAAAAGGGCACTTTTCTGGCAAGAAATCTACCCTTCACCTACTCTGTTAACAAGCAGGCTCTACACAATTGCTGCACTGCAATATTCATCTATTAAATTTCTTGTCTAAAGGAATAAATGAGACAAAATGCTTCAGAAAATTCTAAGCATGGAACATTTTCCTAAAAAAATGAAAGCATTAGCAATTCATTAGACAGGATATATATTTTTAAAGGTTCACTCTACTATAATGAGATGCCCTTCACTCATTATCAGCTTCCTAATTGCTAGTGGTTTTGCACCTTTGCTTGGTAGTAAATGGCTCATAATGTCAGTTCGTATAATGCAGCTCCTTATGACAGAGAGGATAGACTTAACTATCTCAACGGAAGCCTAAGTACATCTTAATTTGATATACTTGCCTATGCACATTGTTCTATCATCGTTGGTCTTGAATCCATTGTGACAAATGCAGTAGAAACTTCCAACAGTGTCTATGCACTGCCCGTGGCTGCAAATATTGGGAATTTCTTGACATTCATTCCGATCTGAAAATAAGGCAGCACAGTGAAAGTTAAGGCCTCTAAACTACAGAGCTGGAAAGATGCATTGGCAGCAACCACGATAGCTGGAATCCAGTGCATGGCCCTAATTTAACATAGTCTTTTTAATTTATTGACAAAAGTGTTACTAAGTAAATCTCAGAAAGGGGACTATTTGCTTGTAAATTACCTTTTCCAACATTTCTGGAGCTGAAAAAAATTTAGCATAAAAATTACATTTGCCAAATACAACAAGTTCTTGCTGGAGGGAAAGCATATCGCCATGGCTTTGAAAAGTAGAATTAATGATCTGAAATTGTATGGAGAGATCTCCGAGTGCTCTACATTGACTATGCGGCAGTTACAAAAGCCACATATAAATCACAGTTCGTATCCTTCTCATGAAAGCAACTACTTGCTTTTAGCTACGTTTGATTATTGCACAAATTGCTTGATTAACTCATAAATCATACAGAATAGAAAGGGAGATGAATCCCACACTGGTCTCACTGAGCTTACAGAGAGATAAAATGCATTGTAGATTGACCTACTCATTGTGCAGAGATAAAATGGGTACATGCATACACATGTGTTGCAGCATCCATGCCTCATGCGATTGTGATCCTTTAAACTGTGTAAAGCCCAAACAGCAGGAAGAGTTACTCCTATATGGAGTCAGAAAACATTTTGCCAACAGCAGCAAACACCCAACTGCACAATTCTGCAGAGAGATGAGGAAAGCTATCCTGCCAGCATGAGATATGCTGCCTTAAAATAGCAGGGCATCTATTACACTACACAACAGCTGACTGCTTCCTGCTACTCTTGTTATGAATGCTTTCAGGCAGAATCCAGGATTTTATCAATAGTAAGTGAAAGAAAATGTCAAAGAAAAACATGTTTGCTGTCCAGCACATTTTTTTCCCATAACAAATCAGAAACATGAATCAAATTATGCCTTTCTGTTGACCGCATCACCAGCAAGAGCTGGTTTGATTCAATATGCTTCCTGGTGTTTTGTCTGCTGCAGCTCCAAAATAGAGCTGAGGTGCTGCCATAAGCTTGTATTAGAACCAATTAGATTTTAGCATTCAGTAATTTTCTTTTACATGCAATCTAAACAGAGCAGATGCAGTTTCTTACCAAGACATCCCCAGTTCATTGCAAAACTAAGAGTCAAGTTGGTCCCAATTGTAAAGAACTTCATGTACTAAATCTTGTTCTTCTGCCTCTTCTCTACACTCTGCTTAGCACACGGACAATCCTAATAGCCCCCGTTCCCAGGATTACTGTACATCAACTGGGGCAATTAGCAACTTTGGATGGGTGTTCACCGAAGATGAGTGCTATAATGATACTGCTGCTAATTAGAGTCTAAAGGAGGCAGAAAGGAAACCAATGCTGGGTAACATGCTGTCTTAAGAACTCCTAATTTTCTCAGCTCAAGAGAGTAGAGACACAAGAAAAACTGTTACTCTCTTTGGTGCTCTGTGGCCAAATGAACAGCGAATTGAAGTCCCAGGGGAAAGTCACTTCTTTTTGGCTAAACAGAGAACATTGTAACTTTTTAAAAAATTGGGAGGCAGAATTGTCTTAAGTGCCAAAAAATAAGTTTACATGAAAAATATTTATTATACCACAACAGACAGCACCAGAGGAATGCTATTTTGATAGTAATCAATGTAGTACTCATAGTACTAGCGGCTGTGATACATTAGTTTTGATTCAATAGCATATAAACTACTGGGGTGTGATCACTTTCCATGCAGTAGGATGATTGATTCAATACTGCAAGGTGCTTAGCACTCTTCGCTCTCAGCAGAGCAGTTGGGAATTTCCTTCCTTTGCTGGATCAAGTACTTTATCAACCACTTCTATTTTGGCTCTAATTGTGTAACTTTATTTTCACTAAATATAAAGTAAGAGCAAAATACAGGGAAGTATTGCTGTTTGTGCTAATTTGTGTTGGGTATTGTAACCCATATCAGAACCTTCCCTGGCTCTTCCTGTACTGCTGTAATGAAACCATAACAGCAACAATTACATTAGAAACATATTGAATATTTACATGTGCCACTGCATAGCTTAACAAAACAAAGTTTTAGTTCTCATAGTAGTGTTCTGGTTGCCCCTACACCCTTTTCCCTCAAGGGTCACATAAAACAATAAAAAACTACACTGCAGGGAAAAGCACACTTCCTAAAACTCAAGTACTCAGAATCAAAAACCCAAGGAAAATGTTACCAGTTTCCTTTGTAATTATTATTTTATTCAGAAATGTATATAACATTTACAGATGCTTGGCTCACAGCAGTCTTTAAAATCTCTGCAATTCTTCAAGTAATCAAGATAACATGAATGCCTCTCTGGATGGTGATATTAGAAGAAAGAGCAAATAGATTAGAGAACTGTAGTCCCACTCAGTATGTAAAAATAATGTTCAAGGGCTTGTTTAAATCCACAGAAAAGTTAGGAAGTTTAACAATAAGCTTTTTTAGTTAGTTATTGCATATGGCCTAGCAGATAAGTCTACCTTATCAGTAGCAACCCCAGCAACCAGTGATTTTTTTTTTCAATACAAGTGGCAAATAAATTCCTAAAACACTTCTAGAAATTAAAATAAGAATCAAAGAATTTATGCAGAAGAAGGTCCCTGTCAGGACCACAACTGAATTTTTAGTGTCAGAAAATAGTTAGTCAAAAGGTAGTGAATCAATCGGTCTTCCCTCCATAGCCACAACATGGGCTAAAGAAACATGATTGCAGCTAGTGGGATAAAGTGGAAAACAAACACCTACTCATATGATTGACTCTCATTTATGCCTCATTGGGATGGGCCCACTGGTCTTCTGGGAATTACCAGAATGTTTATGCAATGCCCTAAAAGGCTTTAAGAGGAGAGTTCTTGGAGTTCAGATTATCTCCTGTTATAACATCTTTCTGATGAGGAGATGTGTTTTTTTAGAATTCTTCTGAAATCTACTGCTTTTTGTAGACCCCATACAAACAAGCCAAAATCCTCACCAGTGCATCGGCCAGTTGATGTGAATCTGTAGCCCGGTTTACAGTCACAACGGTAGCTACCAGCTGTGTTGACACATTCTGCATTTTGCTGACACACTGGTCCATTTTGGCATTCATCAATATCTGTCAATGCAAAAAGGGAATTTGATTGTTATGGTAAGATAAAAAGACATCAAAACCACCTGATTTTTTTAGTGTGAAGATTATTACCTTACCCAAATATATGAATTTCTTTCTAATTCTGAAAAAATAAATATATTGATGAAAGTAAAAATTTGGTCACATTTAGGCATCTCCCTGACATATTCCCAAACCCACATGCTCCACTTGTAAAATTCATTTCTATTTAACTCATTCTGCTGTCTTCAGTTTCTCCATAAAACTGAGTAATACAATGCTAGGAAATGATTAAATTGGGAAAAAATGATCATGTGTTTATATTATTTACAAAAATCTTTGGTCCATTAGAAAAAAAATAATCTTAGAATTGAAAAAAAAAATGTGCTTATGATCTGACTTAAGACAACTACTCTGTTCTTGGCTTTACTGTCAAATGTGAGAAACAATGTTTCTTCCCATGACTGCTGACTCATCCTCCTTCAAGGCATTAGATGTCTGATGGAAAATATGGTATTTTCTGTTAAAAGAATTCAAAATGTCTTAATTAACATAGATTTACTACACTGATACCAGTATTTTCCCCTCATTAAGGATGACTTGCAAGTATAACAGATCTGCCAGTGTCTGAAATGCCAGCTGGTTAAATCCCATTTCTCTGAATGAGATCAGCACTCTACCTTCACAGATCAGTAGCTTGTCGTTGTAGAAGAAACCCACAGGACACTCGCATCGGAAGCTGCCAACCATGTTTATACAGATCCCATTTTCACATACTCCAGGAATCTCTCTGCACTCATCAATATCTGCAAGAAGAAATTTTTTAAATACTCGTAAACAGCACTTCATGAAATCTACTGCTACAGAATACACCCTATTATGCATTTATCCTTAACAGAACTATTAAATGTATAATGTGAGCATCAGAATTGTCTGAAATGCAATAGACAGTGAGTCATTCCAAAATGTGGAAATGTAGGTATTTCCTATTTCCTCCGGTTCTGACTCTTCACTGTAGCCAAGACATAACCTGCCCCATAGGAGCGCAGAGGGTAGCACATGTCCTTCCTCGACTCTCACCCACAGCCCTGATGAACCTCCTTGATCTTCCTGAGTGTTACACTGGATTTATTGGGAAGGGCCACAGAGAGAACGTACCTTCTTTGGTTTAATACAGGAGCACCATGACTGAATGCAAACACTTGTCAGAATTAGTTTTGCACTATTTTACACTTGCTAATCTGAAAAGATTTTCATGTTTTTATGTAACAGGTTGAAAGTGCCAATCCCAGGTAACTTCTGAAGTGCTGCCAACGTGCTAGTAATTAGATTGATTAAGCCAAGCAACCAGAGCATGCCAATGCTCCATATACACCAAGGTTAAGTAACGGATTTTGGCAGCAGAAAACCCCAGCTGCTATTGCAATTGTGTGTCTTGCCTGATGGGTCCTTAAGTTACACATCTTTAATATTCTGACCACATGAAAGTCTTCAGAGACTCCTCAAAAGCCTCTCCCTTTAGTAAAAATTGCCACATGCACTGATGTACACAAGACAGGGAATATGGTGCGAAACTGTCAGCTAACATGAGTTTCCATCAGATAACCTAAATTTTAAAATTTTGATGCTGTATCAAACCCTTAATTTCTTACATTACATTCTGTTATTCTGAGACCTCTGATTATATAAAGGACGAGTAAAAGTAGAACTACTTCTGTCTCTAAAACAACCACCTGGAGTAAATATATAGAACTTTAATCCAAACAGAAAAGTAACATCATGTAAGGACCGTAACCAAGTAATACAGGGTACACAAAGGACCCTCTCTCCCTGCAGAGTAGGTGCTGCCTTGTTCCCATGCCCCGTGCCTACAGATGTAAGGGACAGGAGAACTGCACAAAAGCAGCAGGTTGGGTGCTACAGCTTGGTGAGACCCACCGAGATCCCAAACCAGCAGGGACAGCCTGTGATTCACACAGCGTAAAGCTGCGTGTGCATCAGTCTCACCACAGTGCTGGATGCACTGGGATGTACTGGTGGCCTCTGTGGGGTGGCCCTTCTGTTTCAGTTGGCTGCTGAATGTGCTTCATCCTGTGACACGGCAGGGCAGACAGACTGCAACATTCCTGGCACACAAGTCAACTGCCACAGATGCAGCTTTACCTATGCACTTTGGAGCGATCCAAGACTTCCCTGCTGATGCTGATGAATGGCCCAGTTACCTCCAGTAGACTCAGCAACAATTTGGGCTAATGCTAATAGCTAGAAGGGGGAACGTTGCTTCTAAGAAATGACCCGGTAAATACTAAATACTGCACATTTCTGTATTTAACTTCATTAAAAATTACGTTCCCCACTTTACTAGAAATATTTCCATCTAACCACCTGAACGCTGCATCACAACAACAGCTGAATGCTAAAGCACGTGATTACTGCCTATATGCTGCCTCTGTTTGTTACAGGGCACATTATCTGCCTCTTACTTGCATTTCTGTGTTAATGAAAAAAAACAAGGAGTCCCATTAGGGATTTACTCAACTCCTTGTCTTAGAATTCCTCATTCTCTCCCTCTTTTTGTTTTGCAATTTGTTACTCATGATTCAAATGTTACACAGAATAACATATGTGAGAAATATTCCAGCTGAGCAGAAAAAAGGATTTTTGTGTCAAACCAATACACAGGGGGACTGATGTGAAATGTCAGATTAAATCTCTCCTTTAGTTTGAAGGGAAGGCTCCTAATTCCTCTCAGACCAAAGGCTGGTTGGCCTTACTCCCAGACCTCTTGTTCTCGGTATTTGTGCCCTGCTCATGTAGGACTGATTAGTTTCTTTGGAGCTCTATGTTGCTGTGATCACAAGCAGCAATTATCATTGCTACCAGCTAGGAGGAGCTAGGCTGAAAGTTTGCAGGCTCAAACTAAAACGAAGGGTTGAAACCCATTATGCTGTTTAGCTGTTATTCCTCCCATGAAAAAATAATTGGGAAAACAAACCTCTCTTTCCCTGCACAGAAGTAGCATGGAATTTAGTTCAAAATAGAAATTACAACTCACCAACTGGTAATCCTGTATAAATGTCAATGAAGAATCCAGGCCTTTGACTTCCACAGAGGGTGGAGAATTCATCTGCAACCAGAAAACAAAGCAGCATTTATAGTATTTGGAATTAATCAGCAATCAAAAAACAGTCATTACATACTTTGCCCAAGAAAATTATTCTACTCTTTCAGCACCTGCAGGACACACAAAGGTATGCAGACCCTTCCTCAAGGCTCACCATGTAGTGTGCTTAGTATGCACTTGGGTTCTCGTTCAAAGACCTTTGAAATTATTAAATAAAAAGATGTAGAGGGCTTGGAATCACATGGTGATTTTGCTTTGCATATGCTTATGTCTGTGCATTCCAGTTTTTGCATACAAGTTCAGATATAACTTTTAAGAACCTGAACTGTAAGTTGGAAGTTATTCAAATAAGCGTCTAGAAGGTCTGTTCTTGAAGCAAACAGCCTGTAACCAGAGCAGCATGTCCTGGGCACGACTCTGCAGAGTCTCAGTGGAGAAGTCCTGTATGCCCGTACAATTCGTTCAGATACTCCTACATCTTACATTTAGCTGCTTGACACAGATCATTCCCAGGAGACATCAAGGTACTTCTCTAAACCCATGGCTACCAGAAAGGCCCTTTGTGGCAATTCACAGTCATGGTACAGCACAGAAGACACCATATTTGTTGGAGCAATACCAATAAAACCTTGATCAGTGCCTCAGGACTGGATCAACAAGTTTTTGCAAAGAGACAGATTAACCAATATGGAGCATGAAGTCTTCCAGACAGGGAAACTGTCACGAAGGAGGCACAGCCCAGCAGCACCAATACAAACTACTCCACATGCACCTTCATTGTGATCAGCATTGATCACCTCCAGGCCAAAAATGTAATTAATTTCTTCATTTTTAGATACACAAGAGCAGACAAAAACATAGCATATCTCTAACAATGTTAAACCCACCAATAGTAATTATGATGTTACCAAGGCTTTCAAATAGCTTTGCAATGCAAAAACGTACCAGTGCTCGGGATAGGACACTGTTCACAAGGCCTATTCCACGCACGTCCAATGTTGTAGGAACAGCAGCACATTTTCTTGGTCATATTAAAGAGCAGCTCACCATCACAGGTTTGATTGTCAGCATAGTAATTTCTGTAACACAGACTTCTTCTCATATCTGTGAAAATGAAGAAAAACCCAGGCTAATGCGTTAGCAACTCTTACAGAAGATGATCTACCTGAACAGTTTAGGAGATACCTCCTTCAAATATGTACGTTTTAGACATCTGTCAAGGTGATGCTGAAGCACTGTAGAATACTACAGATCAGCTTGTCCCTAGAAGCCTACTGAAAAAGTATGAAAAAGTGTTTGCAATACAAATATTCAAGAGCAATCAACACGACTGTAATACTGATGGGACTCAGCAAAGGATTCAATATTGGCCTTTTACCCAACATTGGAAAACACAAGCTTGTTTATGGTTCCCCTCAAAAACTGTACACAGCTTGTGACTTCACTAAACTTGGAAGGGATGAACAAAATATCAAATTAAACGAGAAATTCTGCTGCAGTACTGAAAGATCTGTATTAAAAGTGATCTGCCTTGCTTTATTTAATAAAATTAATAAAGAAGCTAGATCTTTCATTTAGTTAATTATTATATAACTAAATTCAGAGAAATCATTCTGATTTGTGCCAAGTAAAGCCCTGGCCCAAAGCACTAAAATGAAACTTTTAAAAAACCAAAACAACAAACAACCCATACCCATGCAATTGTTTCCTCCATTGACTTGCATGTAATCAGGAGGACAGATGCAGGTGTAGTTCCCAACAGTATTGTAACATGTGCCAGGTCCGCAAATGCCAGGTGTATCACACTCATTCACGTCTAGAAAAGAACAAAAAGGGAGTGAGTGGCCACAGAAGCTTTCTCATTGTGCTTCCAAGATGGAAAATACCTCAGTAACACCTGAGGTAGGAAGCTGCTGGTGGAGGAGAGCTGAAGGGGCTCTCAGCAAGGTCATGGTGGAGCGAAGCCCACACAGAGAAGGAAGAGGTGGCACAGTTGGCCACCAAAAGCCTGGCTGTGGTGCAAAGATAGGAATTCTGTTATGTCTAGGCAGCTCAGAGAAAGAAATTTGTTTTTTGCAGCTGTTGCATAAAAGTAGTATTTGAGGATCTCATCCAATCTAGCTTCCCAGATCTGGACAAGAACCAAAGCTGTTCCCTGTGGAGTGTCCATCCCAATAAGGAATGATGCTAAAACAGACCAACTGGATGGTTCAGGTCTGTTTGACTGGGGAAAGTGAGCACAAGTTGTCATGGTTTACTTCATCAACAGATTTTGATGATTTTAAACCTTTGTGTAAAAAACCCTCAAGCAACAAAAGATCTCAGTTCCCAGAAGTTCAAAAGTATTTCACTAGCCTTACCATTTAAATATATCTATGACAGACCTCTAAGGAAAAAATATAGAAGTAGATTTCCTCTTAAACATTGTTGAGCTACATAAGCGCAATATAGAGGAAACGTTTTGGTTCAGCCTTAATTTAGGACCTCAGTCTTCTGCATTTCTGCAGTGTTTGTCACAGGCATGTGTGCCCATACCTTTTTTCCACTGCTTATTTTCTCTCCCGCTCATCTCAACGTCCAATTGAACACTATAACCAACCTAGCAGACTCACGGGGCAAGTTTGCTCTTTATCTGACTGCTTATTCATTACCCATTACTAGACAGCAATTTTTTTACAGTTGGCTAGTAAATTATGTTTTACTTAAAGAAAAATTGTTGGATTTTCTTGTTTTGATTGAATCTGATCATTTGAAACAAAAATTTGCATATATTTCAACCTAGTCAAGAAGGAATTTTCTCTCAATGCAAGATTTCAACTTGTTCCAATTTTCCCACCTTCACACTGCTTCGCCTGGTTATATTCCTTTTCAAGGATAGATTAATTCTTCTGCATATAGATCTGTCATCATTTTATAAGAATAAAAACAGAAGACTAGTTAAGTGAAGGCTACGTACCATCACACACTCGAGTCTCTTCATTCAAATAGTACCCTGATGGACACTGACACTGGAAGCTACCAAATGTATTAATACATTTTCCGCCTTGGCAAAGTCCAGGCAGTTCTTGACATTCATCAATATCTGTTCAAACAAAACCACAAACATTTCATTCATTTTTTTTCTATGAAAAACAACACTCACTGAAGAGTTTCATAATTCTAGATGTGCAAATATAGGAAAATGTAAACATTACCTTCTAATATAACCGTAATGGGGTTTGGTCGGAATCCTTCTCCTCCAGGGCAAAGAACCTTATATTCAGCTGAAAACAAAAATAGATTTACAAACTTAAAATAGCAGAAACATTTTCTGCATAATTATTTTGGAAAACTAATCATATTATTACAGGTAATTTAAATGTAAAGTAACAAAGTAACCAGATATAAATATTAGATTTTACTTTGCAACATCAACTGCTATTCCATTTCATAACATAGTTTTTTGTGTAACAACAAACTTGCTCAGAAGTGATAATAATATTCTGAATAAATCTTTTTGAAAGACTCGTGAAGCTTTTAGTTAAGACTGGTGGAAACCCATCCCCTGCATGTAAACAATAAATCATTATACCAGTATTTGAGTTACCTGGCTAAAATAGAACAAAATTCAATAAACACACTGTATTGTTGTGTTTAACCCAGGAAAGCTGACTTACTTGTGTTCACAAGTGGGCAATGTTCACAGGGAACTCCCCAAGCTTTGCCCAGGGAGCAGCAGCAGGAGGCCTTGGAAACACCTACTCCGATCTCATTGCTGCAGAAGGTGCCACCGTTATCCCCACGAGTTTTAATGTCCAGGTAACAGTTGCCAGATCGTGTATCTATTCATAATGCACATAATAAAAAACATCTTATGAAAGAGGAAAACACAAAACATTATTTCAGGATGATGGATACGTTCAGATGGCTTTCATTTCTTGTAGGACAGCCAAGGAAAGTAACTTGCATTGTCCAGGAAGGCACGCATTTTCTCACTCAGGTAAGACTGTGGTGCCCCACCTCTTGGCTTTGTTGGATCTCACAAAGTAGGGAATTCATTCAGCATGACCTAGGGCAGTTCAGCCAGGCCTTTTTGATTTTGATTCACATTTTCACCCACATTTGTACACACTTCCAGAAACTCACTGCTTTCTCTTCTCCTTGAGGTTAACAAGCATGAAAGCATCTACTAAATGTTAGGAATTTCAAATACATTTGAATTTAAGTAGAATCCCTACACCCTCTCAAACAAACAACAGCCAAAAAATAGCAGAGGATTACTAAGCAATTGGAGCCTAATTCAAAAGCACTTCCATTGGTCATGAAGTTGCACTTAGCCAAGCTGTGCTCAATGCTCCAAGAACATGGGTGGCTTTATGCCGCAGCTTCATTTGCCTGCCATCTTGGGGCCAGCTGGACGTTGTTTTAAGCTTGTTGAAATTTAAAATTGTCTCATGCCTGCTGTAAATTGTGGACAGCTGTAACAAGTCCCAAAGGGTTGGTTCTGGCAGCTGGGCACTGCTGGCATTCTACATCACTGGACATACTCCCCCTGCACTACTACAACTTCTAAGCCAGCGGGAGTCAGGTGGGAGCTGCAGAGCTTTCCAAAACTTTGCTGTTCCAGCCCTTTCCCGTGACCTGGGACTAAAGAGTTAGCCTTGCTTGTAAATCACATAAGGAGTGGTCCCTTACCAACGCATCCAACTCTGGTGGGATTCAGCTCAAAATCCGGAGGGCACTCACAGGTGTAACTACCAGCAGTATTGATACACGTGCCACTAATGCAGGTTGTGGGATCTGCACATTCATTAACATCTGAAAGAGAAGACAGCACATGGTAAGCGAATACTCAAGGACAGTGCAAACCATCGATATATATCAGGTATCATAGGCTGACCACCATAAAACTATTAGATATGAGATACTGATTTCCAGAAAGCTCTAAAGATATACATAAACATTTTGGAGGAACAGTAGTCTGAGATGAATTCATCATTTAATGTGGAAAAAAATGTTTTTCCTGGAAAACCAATCTATGAACTAATATTCACACAAAGAACTAAAAAAACACTTAAGGGAAAAATACACCGCAAGGTCATAGCTTACCATCCAGTACTGTAAATAGAAACTACAAAGCACATCACAGCTTTGTCTGGTAGGTGTAGACAGACAAAAGGGTTCTCTCTGCTCTGTTTTCCTCCTTCTTCTCTTAAGACAATGGGAGGTCAGAAGATGACAAAGGAGGGGAAAGAGGAGTGTAGAAAAGGTCAGAAGGAGAACCTTGTGTTATACAGTAGGGAAGCCTGATTTTTGTAGCTTTTTAAAAGAATTGCTTAAGGGGCTGACTACAACACTAACAGAAAATTAAAAAGCACGTTGTTCAAAAATGGCTTTACCTGTGCAGTTACCACCACTTCTGTCCAACTCGTAGCCCACTTCACACTCGCATCGGAAAAGCCCAGGGAGGTTATGACAAGTACCGTAGACACAGATGTTAGGAAGTGAACACTCATCAATATCTGACAGAGGAACAGGAGGGGAAAAATATGAGGTTTCCTTATCTTTTTAAGATATAGACAGAGAACTGCAAAACTGTTCAGAAAACGTGGATCTAGAAGCCAACTACTCCTGCACACTGTGCAATACCAGAAAAAATAACATGCAAGATTTATGTTTGGAGCCTAAGGAATCTAATCCATAACCTTTTTTATGGGGCAAACAACTCTTTCCAGTGTCACTGGAAACCATGCCAGAAACAATCTGAGCTTATTAGTGGACTAATCTGACAAGTGGTGAAATTAAACATGGCAGGAGATATGCTTTAAAAAATGAAGTTCATTCTAAATCAACAGTCATCTGCAAAAGGAAAAGCTTGTGCCCAAAGATGAACTAGATGCTCATCTTGGGGTTTCTGCATTTGACAGATCTCAGATCTCATGCCTGGCAAGTGGAGCTCACTCCCGTGTCTTTTGTCCAAATCAATGCATCTGATTCAGTATTTACTAAAAGCCTTATGCACTGCATGAAGAACAACCAATTGGATACAATAATAAAGTGTGTGTTTACAAAGGACCTTAAAATACTGCATTTAGTGTACACATCTGAGACATCAAGGAAAGTCTGTTTTAGCAACAGGAGCTAGGTTCTATGTAAGCTATTTAAAGTTAGCTAAAAGGTTTGAAAGTAAATTGTTTCATGAAACATTATGAAACCTAATAGTGTTTTAGTTTACATGAAAATTCACTCTCAAATTATTTTTCTTGGTAGATTACTAAAAAAAAACCACAGAACACTTTTCAGGGGAAATAATCCCATTTATAGAGATGTACTTATGAACTCCACCAAACACCTATGAATTATTACTATGTCAGAAGATATGACTGCTGCTTCTTGACTGACTTAACTGATTAGTGTTATATCAACTGAGGATTTCAAATGTTACAATCAAATACATGAACTCAATCATGTTGGTAACATTCTTATTATTTAATTTTTCTGATTCTTTGTGTATGCAAAGCTGTCATGAAAGCATTGTAAACAGTTAACTGACAACTCACTTTCAAAACTGAACAAATACTCATGGAATTTCTGCATGGCTTCAAACTCTCTGCACCTCACAGAAGCCCTCAAAGCATGTTCACTGTATTAGCTACCAAATCAGCATTTTTCAGCTTAATATACACTAAAGCAAAGTAACAACTTTTTCTGTTTAACTATTATGAATAAAATCAAGTACTGGGTACAAATTGACTGAGATGAGTAGCTGACAGTGTCACTTGGATCACCAATCAGATCCACAACTAATATGTTGTCAGATAGGCTCCAAAAAGCTGTTCTCTCTTTATACGATAGGTAGACCTATCATATAAACACCTAGAGGCCCATAATAAATGTAAAAACTGGAAAAAAAGCAACTACTATTGACAATTTTCATACATTTCTCAATACAACCACAACTGTAATGAACTGTAAAATTTTTCAAACATAAAATATTATTAAGGCAGAATTTGTTGAGTGTTGTTTAAAGCTTACAGAGAATTACCTTCACATGCTTTCCCATCTGGACTTGGCAAAAATCCCATATCGCATTCACAGCGATATCCTCCAGGGGCATTGAGGCACTGCCCATTTTCACAGAGATTCAAGTTTTCTGAGCATTCATCGAGGTCTGTAAAAGGAAGAGAAATTGCAGATTTACAGTAAACGTGGCTTTCTCACCAACATTTGTTTCAGCAGAAACATGCAGTATTTCAAGGATTTTCATTATTCTAGTGGCTGTGAACACTTATAGAAGAAACTGCAATCTAGTTATGTGCAGAGGCTGTACATGTAACAGTTCGGTACATTTCCTACATGTTGAAGACACAGCTTCTAATCAAAAGAAAAATCAGAGAAGTACAGGCTCCTAAAGTAACTACAGTTAGTAACAATTGGAGGCAGTACACAGGGTCAAATTTAGACTCAGAATGAGCATGTGAATTTTATTATAGTTTTTGTTTCTATTACAGCAATGCCTAGAGGCAGCAATTGAAAAAAGAAGTTTACTGTGCAATGAGCAAACATATGGCAATAGGCATTCTCCATGCCAAACATACAAAACACTGACAAAAAGTGGCACGGAGGTGAAAACAGCTTGATCAAAATTAAACTGCAGGTTAACAGCCGATGAGAAAAACAGCCTTGCTACTGGACTACGCTACACTTCAGATAGATTGTGGCCCTTATTCTCTAGCTGAAATTTTATACATCACAAAAACACTACTTGTTGCAACAGAGTCTGGCTGGCACTGTGAGCTTGTAAAAGGTCATGGCTGACAAATCAAAGGTAGTACCTACCAGGGTGAATGCTGCATGCTTTGGCAGAGGGCTTAGAGAACACTTATGTGCCCTAGTTTGAGTCCCAGCCACCTCTTGAACAATAAGGTATTCAAATAAAAAAAAATAATTCTACTGAATGCAGAAACTCTGTAAGCACTCAATTTGAAAGATGTAGTTTATAGACTCCTGGAAATCATCATATGGGAAATTAATAAAAAGCACTAGGTTATGAAGGCCACTCTGGAAGCTGAATCAGATTCAAGAGTAAATTATACAGAGAGAATTAAACAGAATCCCAGAGTTCATTTATAATTTGGAATTATAAATTTAGCCTTAAACCTGCTGAGGCACATTTTCAGATGACATAAAACCCTGCTGTAGTTGACAGAGTGCTCCTGATTTGCAACAGCTGAAGACCTGGCCCACCAGCTGTCCATCGTATGGCTTTACTCTAAACAGGGTCACCCTCCATGTAGCATCACCAGCAACACGGATATCCTTAGTACAAGAGCAGGCCTCCTGATGACTAAGCTTACATGAGCTAATCAGTGCTTCAAAGCAGAAGACCAAAGTGTGGGTGGGAAACATCTCTACAACAATGTTTTATAATCACATTTACAGTTTATAAAAAGAGGTTTCAGAAGCAGCTACTTCCAGCATTCTACATGTCAGCACTGCATCCTGACACCATCTCTCAAGATGATGCAGTAAAAAGGGCAGACAGCACACGCTCACTTGTGGAAATAACAAATTTTCTTACAGAATTTTATGAAGTAATTTTAATATATGTGTCCTATTATTTAAATACTAAGGTGGGTAGCCAATGGACTGGTTTACTAAATAGCCAAACCGTATGATCAAGCACAGTTAGAATGTTTGCCACCCACTCCAACTAATAACAAAAGCTCAACGAAAACTTGCATTTTATCAAGTGAAAAAAGTGTCTGCTTTAGACTAGATATAACACACAGTATCTCCTTCAGGTTATGGCAACTTAGGTGAAGTGGAAGACAATGGAAGATAACATACTAGAGAATAATTTCCAATGTTTAAAAGCTATTTTTGTGTATTGAATCATAGACTTAGGTGGCAGGGGATCACTGGAGGTCATCTAGTGATTTCCTAAGAAAGCTCACCTGTACAAGTGAAGCCATCCCCAGTATAACCCTCCTTACACAGGCAGCGGTAAGAACCCATTGTATTCTTGCAGTCAGCATGTGGGCTGCACATGTGGGTTCCATTGGAGCACTCATCCAGATCTTTAAAATAATAAAAAAGAAAAAAATAAATAAAAAAGCAACAATAGTTAAAAAAACCCACCATGACTACAGACTTTAAATACTGTATGGCACACAGAAGCTCTACTTCAAATAATCTTCCATAATAAAACCCACACATACATGGGATGATCTGACTGGAAAAGCAGGCACAGTTTATCCACAGCCCAACAAAGAAGTCTGACAAGGTAACTATGAAGGAGGAAGCTGCAGGGCACTCTCAAAACTAAGATCTGTATCTTGTTTTCATCGGGAGCACCAGGTGAACTCTCTGCTTCCCACCAGCTGCCCTCAAGGACATAGCATCTCTCTTCATGATCCATTCTACTTTCACCATCTCACAAGCCGGACATGAGATAATGCTGATTTGACAGTTACTACGGTGGAGAATTTGATCCAACAGATCAAGTCAAATCGAGCCAACAAGCTTGATAACCACTTCTCAATTTGTAGGTTCTGTATTGTTTTTTTCAGAATGTCTGGGACCCAGTTTTGCTCTGACCTTAACAAATAAACAAAAATGCATATGACTCTCACCTGTGCACTTGATACCGTTTCCAATCCAGCCAGGGCTGCAGCTACATTTGAAACTTCCTGCTGTGTTTGTACATATGGCATGTCTATCGCAGTTATGGGCTCCAATTTCACACTCATTAATATCTGTAAAAACACAGAGATGTTTGAAGAGCTCATGGATCAAACTTTCTCATATCCAGATAACTAATACTGGAATTTCTCAGGAAAGACAATGTGAACATGAAAGCAAGCCTGTATTTCTTTATAACATGACATTTAAAAATGAAGCAGAAGGGAAATAAAATCACAACAAAGGAAAGCAAAGAAGCATGTAGCATATTTCAAACGTGCTGCCCTACTATCTATTTTTCTGATAGGCACATAAAGCGGTACTTCTGTACTTCACTCCAAACTCCTGGCAACTCTTATATTCAAGGAGGAATACAGTAACTCAGGTTTTCCTTCTTTTTCTAACTGGTGCACTCAGAAAGAATGTGAGGCCTTTGGAAAGAAGAGGACTAGCATTCGTAAAGATTATCACTGCAGGTGTTCAGTGTCCTGGGATGTATGTTTGTCAAGCAGCTTTGCAACAGATGCAGATTTGATGAGAAAGAGCTGGTATGAGGACCTGTGCTGCCCTGACAACAGGGAGATAGCAGTACAATTTACTGGCTTGCACCTTGCCCATACCTTAATGTGACTGAGGGAAAGTCAACAGCTTTCCCACCTGCCCATCCTGGACTCTGCGGACTGGGACTTGGGTGGCTCTACATTGCATGGTTTGCTAAAAGGTCTCAGAGGCAACTCTGCTGCTCAGGGATTCCTGGAACACAGCCCTCCCACAACCCCCACTGTATCTGCAAGGACGATGATGAACTCCAGCTGGGTACTACCTGCAAACTTCCTCTAGGATTAACTCTAGGCAGTTAACCAAGCCAGGTTCTGCTTTGCCAGAGACTGTGTGGAAGGTAGAGGATGGGCTGTACCACTGCATTTAACACGACAGCTAATGGACACAAACATCATCAGGCATGCAGTTTATTAAGAACTTAGGAAACCTAACACTATGGAAAAAAAGTCAGCATCCCTGGAGACACCAGGCAGCAAGTCATCTAATCTTCAACATATGCATTAGTGCCAGCACATTCTATTTCAGTACTTGCTATTTTCACCTTATTTTCATTCTTGCGCATTCTCTGGCAATGTCAAAATGTATAGACAGAAAAAACCTCAATTCTTCCTTGTCACAAAACAATATTAATGCCCCATATAAGTACTTGGAGAATGTATAAACTAAAGGCAAAGTTTTGAGAAATTACTACTGGTAACTAAAACAAAACTGGCAGGAATTTCCTTACACATCTGAACTACGGATTTTACAGTGCTTTCTGTAACTGAGCCCTCTCTAACTGTGCTTTACTTCCATGCAGGATGTACATTATCTAGAATTCACATCAAACCACTTAATATTTATATCTATTTTTTCTGCTCTCCCAGGTGCCAGTAAACCAGATTTGGCTGCAGTAAGCCAAATCATCTCATTCTGTACAACAGCTGATGGGAAGGAAAAACAAGCTCATAAACTCTGCATGATTCCACAAAAACCCAGCTCAGACCCCTCTCGAGATGATGATTAAGAAAAAGCATCAGCCATCAACCATGTAACAACCTCTGGGGTTTTCAGCTCCAAAACCACGGACCCCAGTTTCCTTACCATTGTACCTAAAAACAATTAGCTCTTCAGGGCAAGAAAGCAGAGCTATCAGGGAAAGTGGCCAGGTATCAGTTTAGTAATTTCCTTTGTAACCTTTAGGTTTTTCGACCCACCTTTCCTTAGAAGGGCATCCTTTCTCTATGTACTGTACGTATATTTTTGCCTTTTCAAAAGCTACACGTGACTGTGAGAAGCAGACAACATATGTCTGTCATCCTAAAATTAAATACTCAAGTTCAGAAATCACTCAAACCCACTGTTGGTTTCGGGTTTTTTTTTGGTTGGTTTGTTTGGTTTTGCATGTGTTTGGTTTTTTTAAGTCTGTATAGTGGAACTGTATCCAATCTTACTTTTCTGGGTTTCTTTCTAAATGAGGCATTGCTCTAAATTAAAACCCCAGACATGAGTATTCCCATAATCTGAATGCTGAAGTCTAGATACAGATCTAAATCTGGCAGCTGGAATCTACTATTAATGAATGTTGACTGCACCAACAAGCCTGAAAACACGCAAATGGACATTTTTTAAAACTTACAAAAAGGCTCAGGAGCGGATATCTCAAAGTGTATTTGCATTTAGCATGTGCAGAATCTCATATGAAGATAACATCACCCTAAACAGGAAACTAGTGTCTGTCAAAATTCTTAAGGGTGGTCAGAAAAAAACCCACTCATTTTGGCTTGGACTGAAGGGAAAGACTAGAAGGAATTTTGAGAGGTCAGCTACAGTATACATTGACATAAAAAAGCTGAGGAAAACACTCTATATTTTAACCTTTACATGCTTTAAAACCCCAAACCATTAAACCACTGCTAAGATCATGATTGCACTGTATTTGATTATTTGATGCTTTGAAACATACAAACAATCACATGCTTCCTTATACCCTGCAGAGCACAACAAAACAACTCAAAAATATCATCAGTGGAGAGAATTCTGCCAAGAATTTTTTTTAAACCACCAGCAAACAAACATTAACTTGCATGCAAAAGCTACACCACAATGAAGTCATGCTCAGGCTCAAATTTAAGGCAATCAAAAACAAATTTTCAACTCTACATAAAGTGACTGTGGGGTCCACCCCATCCCACCCCACTTCCTGCTGACCTGCTAACACTTTGCACCCGAGAACCCCCATGAACATCTCTCAGTAGAACAGCAGCACCGTGACACCGGTGCCCTTGCACTGAGCACTTGGTTCCCCCATCAGCTGTTAGACAGATGCAATAAAAAGCTTGGAATCTTCCGCAGGATGAAAGTTGCGAGCACAAGTCTATAGCCAAACACGGGTATTTATAATGGTATCAACTTTCTTAAGAGATTATCCACTGAAATGCCATTCCACTTGCTTTGAACAAAATCCTGAAATCCTTTTCAGCTTTTTTCCAGGAAAAAAATTCAATAGATTTCAGTGGTTTTTTCCTAGGTAAAGATCAAATAAGGAATGCAAAATATATTTTCTAATACCATATACCTTTACAGGGACATTTCAGGGCTTATTTCATTGATGCATGGAAAGGTTTTCAGATACTTAAATGAAAGCTGATTGAGGCATATAAAATACCATCACTGGCTTCATCTCAGATTTTACTTATTTTCAAAGCTATCTGCATTTAACTCATATGTTGTTTTGCTATAATCCCTATTCTCTCCTTTCATTGTACAGCTGAGTTATAAGCCTAAATTTATTGCATTCCAATTATTTCCAAGGCAAAAGATATCTCAGACCAAACACAGTCCTGTGTAAATGGGGCAGTGAAATCAATGGAATTTATGCCTGCTTATACTGGAGCTTAATATGGATTTATGTTGCCATAAGTATTGAATTATGGCTTCACAGAATGAAACAAAAAGGAGAAGTTGAGCTCTGTAGGGGAAAAATTAACTCACCATAAATATCTTTAATAAGAGCAAGAGTCCAGATTGTGCTGTCTGCATGGCAGTACAAACAGTACTACACTCTTCAAATACTCCAACTATTTTCTTGTAATTGTTTGAAGAGAAAGGCATTACTCAGTCTGAGTAAAGGTATCATGACCCAAAGAGCACACAGGAGGACACTACCCAAGTCAGGGTTTCATGCACTGATGGCCTATTCCCTTTGACTTCAGGGGGATTTTCACTAAAGAGTGAAGGATTGAGTCACTGATTTATATCAACCTTCTCCTTCTGCCTGCAGTATGAAGCCGTGACAAGCCAAGGAAAATAAAGACATTCCAATCCAAGACTGACACTGCATCCTCAGCCAGTCCCATTGTGCCCCAGTCCTGCTACACACATGTTCTCAGCTTTGCAATTGCACAACTCCCATTAGTACTAAGGGAGTTGTCTGCCTACAACAGATGAGAATATGCATGATAAATAATATGCAGATCTGACATCATAACAATCCCAAGCACTCTGGGGAAAAAAAACTGTCAGTCACCCTACTTTGTTGGCTCCTTCAGTTCTCTTCTCTGGACAAATATTTTTTCTCTCAAGCCTTTGGCAATTAATAAAGCATCTCTCCCATTAATCACAGAGGCACAAATTTTTAGGGGTGTGGATGTGCAGCAAAAATACATGCCATAATATACCTCTCAGGTTGGCACTATGCTTGTAAACGTGGCAACCAAAGGAAAGAAACTGCTAGCCACTATCTGCACAGCGAATCTCTATGCAGTCTGGAAGTGGATCATTAAAGTGGGCTAAGAGAAGCATGGGGCTAAGTCACTGTATTCTCACCTATTCTCTGGAAACACCCAAGTCCTCCTTCTGCATTTGAATGAATGAACATTAACCGACAAAAATTCACACATTCATCCCAGGACTCTGCATACCATTTACGTTTTCTGTTAAGCTTTATTGGGGCTTCAATAGTCTATATGGATTCTTAGCAAAGTGTGAATTTAATTCAGTCTCCACCTATAAATCAGTACTGTTTGTCAGGAATTACACAAATCCCTTAAGCATTTTCTGACTTTTTAATTTTTTTGGCACTCTCTGCATATCTGTGCATTTTATCGCACTGACGTTTCGCTGGTATTTCAAACCTGGGTCCAATTCCCACAGGGCCAGTCGTCTGGTGGAAGTCACAAGGCATTTCCCTCCTCCTGGGTCGCTGCCCATGTAATCAGGTAGGTAAAAGAGAAGGCTTGTCAGAGGGACTGAATTTCAACTTATTGCTCATACAAGTAGAAAAATATATGGAAACATTCCCCTCTTCTGATCTCTACACCTGTAAAACAGTTTTCTCTTCTGGAATCAACTTAGATTTTACTCATCATACTGCAACATAAGTACCTCTTGGAGTTTCACATGGGGCAGTTCAGTTCTTGCCTGCTATCCATCCTTACATCATCAGCCTGGGGCACAGCATGTTATTGCTGGACAGATGCCTACTCACAATACACTCCTTCTGTAATACCCACAATTTGGCGGGCAGCATCTTAATATTATTATCTTCTAGTATTAGGCCTGACACAGCCAGCTCCCAGATTCATTAGGGGAAATGTATTTGTTTCACTGATACAAGAACTCCCTTGTGCCATCAAGCCTGAAACACAATGTATTATTAATGGCCAGAAGTGAAAGGCAGGGGAGAGAGGCAAGCACATTGTACAAGTCACAAAACATTATGGACCTATTTCTGAGGGCAACTGACAAGGTTCACCTCTTCCTTTCACCATATCAGGTGTTCTTCTCTTTATAACTATGTTATTGTCAGCCATGCAAGTATGCAGTATGCACTCACTCCTTTATCCACTATCATCATCATTACTGGATGACAGCAAGCAATGTTCAAGGCCAAATTCTCTAACATCACATCCCACATCAAGGCCACAGCTGAAATTCTTCCACTAGGCTTTCTCCAAATGGCACCAGCATGGCCCTTGCAGAGCCAGAGCCTGGTCTCAGCCTTCCAACTCCCTAAGCCTGCTGTGGCAAAATCCAACTGACTTTTAAAGCACAGTTATTTTTGATCTCTTGACCATCTCATGAAACTTCTGTCCCCAAATTCACCTCGTTCAGTATGATTTGTCCCTAGGACAAGAGGAAAAGGCCTCAAGTTACACCAGGGTAGGTTTAGATTGGATATTAGGAAAAATTTCTCCACTGAAAGGATTATCAAACATTGGAACAGGCTGCCCAGGGAAGCAGTGCAATTGCCTTCCCTGGAAGTATTTAAAAGATGGGTAAACATGGTGCTTAGGGACATGGTTTAGTGGTGGTTTTGGCAGTGTCAGGTTAATGGTTGGACTCAATTATCTGAAAGGTCCTTTCCAACCTAGATGATTCCATGATTCTGTGACTTTGTGAAGAGCACCCTGAGCTTGTGCAAGCACAGCTCCACTCGGAGCGAACAGGAGGTCTGTGCACACAGCTGTAACTGGCAAGGATGGATGGGAGAGAGTCAGACAGGAATCTGCTCCTCTATGAAAGCATTAGAGCAAGTAAATCTAAGGCTCTACATCAACAGTGAAATACTGCAAATTTACAGGCAATACTCCAGAGGGGTGATGAATCACAAAATACAAATGCAAGTGCCAATACAGGATTTCATCTCTGTACAAGTACATGCATATTTTATTGACAGAAAAAGCAGAGACAAGATATTTGTCATAAAGCTGGGCAATCTGGAACTGGGATATGGGAAAACTTTGCAGTCTTCTCTCTCTAGTGGCTATTTACCATTGCCTACCTAGAAAAATCTACAATGAACTGCTCTAAGTCAGTATTGCCACAGCTTGCCTCGTGAATGGAAATTAAACCATTTGTAGCACTTTGCCTAGAACACCTACGTCTACAATATATATTTTTGATAATTTTTTAAACTTTATTTCTGTTACTAAACTCTGTCCACATTCTTACTGAGAAGCAAGGAGGTGGAGAACTAACATCTGTGTGGGATGGGAATGTAAGTCAGTGGGTGGATTCTGAATACTGTTAAATGATTGGGGAAAAAAACATGTTTATTTGTTAAAATGGAAACAATCAGTAATGACAAGGGAGCTGAAATATTTAGACAAAACTGTAATGGAACCCACAGGACATTATTTAGTTATTCTCATGAAACAGAGAACCTCCCATTCAAAGCACTGTATGCATTTTTGTATTTTTTTTTCCACAGGAGTTCCTAGAAGCTATGTATGCTTTTGATCTGCAAAAACTGAATCCTGGTGTTAAAGGTGCTTTTGGTCCCTTCCAGAAGAAGTCCTGAAGGATGCTCTCGTAGTCTGCAGTACCCAAGCCTGGGAACTTCAGCTCTGCTCTAATGATGCGCAGACATGAAGTGGGGAATTCAAAGGTCTCCACCATTAAATTAGACTTTTAAACAAAAGGTTCTGCTCTGCTTCCTCCCTTTTCTTATTTAAATAAAAAAAAAAAGTTGGTAATTTATTTTGAGTATGGTCGCATCTCAGCTGTATCAGCATAACTGATACGTCAACCTTTTGTCTTAGACCACTGGCTTTTATCAAATTACTGAGCCCCTCTACACCATCTGTTGTAGTTAAGCTGTCCTGTGGTTTTCCTGGTGAGTGACACCCTCCCTGGAACACGGTCATATAGGCAAAAGCAGCAGAGGACAGGCTGAGGGAAAGATAAAGACGTGCGAGGCAGTGGGAAGAGCCCACGTGGCAGACAGCATCCATCCAGAGGGCTGGGCTTGGCTGGGACTAGGACAAAGGGATTTCCCTGCCTCTCCTTTAACAAAAAAAGCATTGCCTGGGACATTTGCCACTATCCTGTGTCACATGATGCCAAAATGGTGGCTATTTCCAGGCACTTCCCCAGAAGCAATACCTCAGATTCCTTCCCTGCCTCCGTGACCTTTCTCAGTCTTTTGCCTTCTACTAGTTGCTTCATCATCCCTGACCGCTTCTGACCATCACTCATTATGCTCATTATGCTAGGAGTGATAGCTGCGCCATGTGTAACTGATCAGCATGAGGGTTTTCAGGTCTAGAAAACTGAAGATCTTCATATAATTTAGCACAGAAACAAAGAACACTGAAATGTTGGTCTACAGGGTACAATTAGGGATTTCTTGGATTTACATCAGTTTATATCTAAGTCAAAAGCAGCTGTTACTAATGCACAACTATTCGTCCACAGTCCAATACGCAAAGTATAACTCCAGCTCTCAGATTGTTCTATGAGAGCTGTAAAAAATCAGCTTCATATATTTGGGATGCTTACAGAAATATATTATTAACTGTACAATAAGGGCAGACTAAGAATGAAAGTTTGTCTCAAAGACATTGCCAGAAATGCGTTTACCCTAAGTCTACGCTAAAAATTATATTAAACATATGTTTGCATTCATATTTGGGCAAAGCTTAAGACTCTCAACACCTTGGCTTGAGACACCAGCACTAGTATTATTAGTATCGTGCCCTCGGAGCCTGTCTATTTGAATCTCATTTCTGTTTGCTGGCAATACATGAAATAAAGCAAATTTTAATTTTGCTGATATAATGTAGTTGTGTAGCTGTATTGTTGCCACTTTGCAAAAACTGAAAATATATTTTAGCACATCTTTCAAGCAATCTGTGTTTGCCAAAATAACACTTGGAACAGATACCTATTATTTGCATGCATAGTATAGAATTAACTAACCCAAATGCACTTAGGTCCTTGGGAGTCTGTTGAGTTACAGGCAATGGCATTTTCTCATCTCTTAGACCAACAAAAATGCAGTAATAAGCCCAATTTTGTTCCCAGTGGACATTTTGTCACCTGTTTCAGCAGAAGCAGCATCAGGCTGAATGCTGTGCCACTGAAGTTCAGCGGAACACAAGCTCAGCAAATTTTTGCAAAAGAGATAGAATATTTAGCACAAATAAGTGAAAAAAAGCACAGTGAGAGGAGCTTTTCAACACTAGAGATAAGGGCATGCAGACTCATGAGTTTAACTAAAAGTTAATAATTAAACTTTAAAACATACCTGTGCAACCAGTTGTGCCTTTCTTGCCTGAATATCCCATATCACAATGACAGATAAATGAGCCTTTTGTATTCTCACAGGTTCCACTCAGACAGATGTTCGGATGCAGATCGCACTCATTAACATCTAAAAAAACCCACATTAATTAAGATTTATTAAATAAAGTTCTTAGAAAGTAAGGGGAAAAATCTCTTGAAATATGATGTTTTGGTACAAAAATGGGTCTATGTATGCAAAGAGAAAACTGCTTTGGTTAGTTATTCCTTACCAAGTGTACATTTTGAGATCTGGTTTAACACTGCTCTATTACTGTATCTGTATTAACATAACTTTAATTCCAACTTTCCTTAAAAATAGAGACTAAGATTTGGCATATTATTCAAAGGACAACTATGACTATTTATTGACGCTTTCTACATATATGTATGTGTGTGCATGTATATGTGTATTTGTATATACATATATACATTACCTAGTTTTGTACAAACATTTCTCCTCAAATATGCTCCAGTCCTTTAATTTAATGTGAATATTTGGGTTTGAAGATACACTGTTTTGTGACTTTGTTCTATCAAGGTATACCAATTGCACACAATTTTGTGTTTGAGACAAGTTTAAATCAGCACTGGTGATTTATCTTGCTAGAAATTTTCCACAGCATCGTCCACTAGCAGTAGATGAAGGGTGCAAGCACTCTTCATCTGAACTGCATGAAAACCTCACTGGAAGAGGACCCAAAACATGATGCTATACATCATCATGTTTGCATTCTAATCCACAGAGATTACATCTGCATTTGATAAACATAGCTTGTGCAATGGGACTGGTCCTACAGTGAAGTGGACAGAATCTGGGCAAAAGAGCAATACTCTACATATCATTGGCCACCTCCTTGGAAATAATGCCTTAATAATTTATTTACTAATTTTTCCCTAGTTAAAGCAGATTAGAAAATAAGTACTTTCACTTACCTATGCAAGTCTTCATGTCTTCAGATGCCATGAATCCATCATAGCAAAGACACCTGTATTCTCCTGGAATGTTTGTACACTGGCCTCCATCACAGATGTTAGGATTGTCTTCACACTCATCAATATCTATAGCGGAAAAAAAAACAGACTAAAATATGCTACCTTTATGCAATACAACTAACCATAATCATGGCAAGTAAACATTTTAATGCTCTGAAAAACATGCAAATAACTGAGTAGTATGTTGCAAAACTGTCCTGATGAGTAAGCTCTTCATCCCCAGCAAGTCAGTGGTAAACATCCCCCTCTGACTCCAACAAAAGAGGAACCAACTTTGTAGGTGAAAAAGTAATTGACAGACAAAAAAAATACAGAATCTTCGTCACACCACATGGCTACATACAACTGGAGATTCTTGGATACAATCAATAATTGTTGAAGTTAATGGAAATTCTGAAGTCAAATTCAGTGACAAAAGTACAGGACTTTAAGATTTTAAAAAAGCCATCGTACATGCAGAATACCTCTACAGATCTCAAGGGTGATGAAACACTGGAAACAGAGCCCAACTCATGATGGGAATAATTACAGTACATATATTTATTTCAGAAAAAAGATTTTAGTTTTTTTTTTTTTAACATTTCAGCTGACTGGTCAGGCCAGTCATATAGTTACATCCTCTAGCGTGTAAGTTGTTTTCTCAGTTCATGGAATTGGCCATCATTGATTGGGGCTAAGCCGTAGAAGCAGACACTTTATTATATTAATGCAGCCATGCTAAGGTCTGGAATCTTTCAGAGTCCCTGGGGTTATATTAGCGTTCCTTGTAAAACTCCCTAGAATCTCCCTGTGTCAGCACCAACATAGACCAGCGAGAGCAAAAATCAGAAACTCTGCCCAGTGATACCATGGGAAAAAAATCAGTACAAAAAGACAAGATTCAGGAACCCCCTCCAAGAGAAAGGGTGTAACTCATTATCAGACCAGTCTATTGTGGATTGCTGTAATTATGCAGCTGCAGAAAATGAATTCACTTTAACTTAAAATATTATGTTCATTATTCTTCTGTATTTCTACCAGCTAGTGTTTGTGTGGATACATATCTTCTGCAAGGAAGAAGGCTGACCAGTCCCTGTTCATCTTAACAAGCAAATAATGTTGGCATGGACATTAGCCTGGAAATGTTAATTTGGAATGGAATTTAAATTAACATGCAAAATTAAGCTCTAGAATTGGGGATAATAGTGACAGAAATAAAGAACTTTATTTACTAACCTGTCACTGTACTAATTTCACAGTTGGGGGAAAATCAGCTGACAAAGAACCTGTTGTTTCTCCAAATAGAGATGATTATTTATGCATAACCTCACCAATTCAAACCTGACCTGCTACTGAACTGAACAGCATTCTTACCAGCTCAATTATCAAGAAATATATTCTATAATGGCTTCTAGCTTTGTGTGATGTTAAAGATAAAAGACATGTTCACACAGAGAGCAAACTGAAAATGTAAAATAGGTGTTTCACATACTCAGGCCACAGTGCTACTGCATCTTGTACCATGCACAGAAATCTAACGGTAAAACCAGATATTTAGTGTAATGAGTAGAAAATGTCACAAAATAATTTTTTTCTTATTTTTCACTCAGTTTAGGCAGAGGAAGAGGTTTAGCATGCGAGCTTTTTGAATATTCACCAAATGTTTATATATACAATTAACAAGTCTTCAAGAGAAAGCAGCAGCATTTTCGTAAACTAAAAGGATGGTGAAGGTGACACCTTACATCTCTGGCTATTTTCTTCCATAAAGTTTGACTTGACATCAAAGGTGTCTGGTGTTTCTCCTATTTAAAGTTTAGTATATGTTGGCTATTGCATTCAAGTCTTTCTTAGAAGAGAGTATGAAAATGAATACCTAATAGCTATTACTATTAGGCCTGTGACTGAAATTCTATTTTTCAGAGTCAAGGCTGGATATAAATATGCAAAAATTCACAACTAATATCAAATGGTTTTTTATTCCTCAACCAGGTAGGATCTGACTACAAACTTCTATGGACGTGTTTATGGTCAAGTTAATGTGTGAACAAAACCACTGAGAATCCATTCCTTCCCCACAGTAAAGGCAATTGCTTCCTCCCTTTTCCATTTTGAGAAGGGGAAGATGGTAGTTTCCTATTCCAAAGTTTGCTTAATTTTTTGTATGAACTTGCCTTTTCTAGAAACTTGACTAAACCAAACTCTTTCTAATCTAAATATTTTAGGTTTTGAAACACTTAATTTCAGGGTCAGTCAAATTTGCACTTTTTCCAGTTCATTTCTTTCTTTGAGCGAGGGTCCAGTGCTTGCTGAAGATTGGCTATTTTGCATTTTTCTGACAATGTAAGCTACAATGTGGGGGCAAACTACATTTAACTATGCTTTAGGGCTCTTTTATCCTTTGGAATGGTAGCGAGTGGCCTCAGGATAATTGAGACCCTAGTCAGAGGTCCATAAATATTTACAAATCCTAAATGCAAGCTCTCTCGATTAATTCAGTATAGAAAACTCTCAATTTTTTTCCACTATAAAGGCAATCCTATCCCAAGGGATTAACCCTGTTATATTTCTCATGCTCTTCAAGAAGCTCTTGGATGGGATTGGCAAACAGCTGGCAAATATTCACATGCCTCAGCGGGCCAGTGTGTGCAGCAAGAAGTAAGGGAAGAGTAGGGTAGAATTATCTTTCCAGCAACCTATGTGGAAATCACCAAGTGCAACTCACTTACTAGGATTATGATTCCCAGACTCCCAAGGGAGATCACCCGGCTGTTACAGAGCTCTGAAAATTTTCTCACAAACCCTGTTTACAGTGCAAGAGAGCTGCTTCTGAAGGCAGATTCATACTATTCAGATTTCAGTTGGACTGAAAGTCGTTCAGTTTTGAAGTAATGCAGCATACTTGCATTAAACGAAGAATTAAAAATAGGACTTTTCTTAAGTCCTTGCTTAAGAGAAGATACCACACAACCTCAGAACAGGGCAATCAGCTCCTTTTCTAGCATTTCTGCATATTCTCTCTCCAATATAACCACACAGTACACATGCAAAGCATTTTGGCTTATATTTATGATGATTCTTTCCATTGACTTCAACGTATTTGGGATTTGGATCTAATATAACACCTTAAGAGAGAAAATTTATCTCCTACAGAAAAAAATTACAGCTTTTTGTTACCAAATTCAGAATAAACTTGTACATTTTCTGAAATTATGAAGAATCAATTCCCTTCAAAGCAATTCAGTTCTGCAGTTGTCCAATTCTGACATTTTGGAGATGTTTACTTTAGAAAAAGAAACTTTCTATGCACTAATTACATTTTTTTTACAGTATATTTGTTACAATAGCTTGAATCTTAGGAAAAAAAAAAAACTGTTCCATTTTTGAACTATTGAAATAAACACTTCCAGCAGAAAAGTTCCCAACAACCTCTCTTACCAGTGCATGTCCTGTGGTCTGGCATGAGTGCAAAGCCTTGTTTACAGCTACATTCATAGCTGCCCTCCGAGTTTGTACAGAAGTTCTCACAGCCTCCATTCATTATACTGCACTCATCAATATCTTAAAAAAAAGAGAAAATTACAGTCAAAACCCACAATATTTTTTACTTTAAAGCACATTTCAAGGACACTGAGTTAGCTTTCCAAAACAGCATTAATCCAGAACCCACACTTGATATTTGCTCTCTTGAACATTCAAGTGTTTGCAAATATAGGCATTGGGATGGATGTCAAGCAGACCAGGAGGAAAAGAGATGATATCATCTGACTGCATATACAAATACCTCTGCAGTTCTCTTTCTATATATAAAAATACCACTGTTGGGTTACCATAGTATCTTGAAGGCAGCAAAGTTTTTGTAAGGATCAAGGGAAAAAATATCTACTAGGCAGAATTAAAGCCAGTGGATTTTTCATGTATTTCCATGACACAATAAAACATATGCATATAAGAGTGCACAATACATGATTTAGGCTAAATATCATCTACAAAACGTGGCTTTAAGGAAATAGTTACCAGAAAGGCCCAATATTTGAGACAATTGGAGATCAAATTAGGACAAATTCAATCAAACCACATGATTCTAGTCCATGGTCTGCCAGGAATGCTGATTTTTAATAAAATATAGAACTTGGGATTTAACAAAGTATTCCCTCTTAATAATCAAAGTTTGAAGTCTTAGGCTATTTAGAATAATATGCTATTTTATGCATCGTGATTGATTTACTGGAGAAAATAAGCTATTACATAATTAACTGTAGTGCTGCCACAATTTCCTTCATTCCTCACAAGTAATGGATGTACACATTTTGGGGCTTTTTGCATGCTATTTTGACAGTGTGTACTAGATTTTTGAACCACAGTTAGAAATGGCTTTATACAACTACTAAAAATGAAACAATTGCTTATGTTTTATATTCCCTATTTGCTAGAGACCCCATGTAGATTTTGTCCTTACCAACACAGTACAACTTGTCAGGTGTGGACTGATATCCAGGGTTGCATGCACACTGGTACTTTCCAATCAGGTTCACACAATGGCCATTTCGGCACAGGTTGGTGCTTAGGTCACATTCATTGATGTCTGTTGCAAAAGAAAAAGAGTTTTAGGTCTGAATGAAAATGATACTGAAGCAAACATTGTAAATGCATGTGCAGCACAAGGGTGGTATGAAAAGCTGGGCACAACATTGATGTTGTCTGCACGTCTCACCTATACATGCAGATATATTTGGTGATATCTGATGGCCTGGAGGACAATCGCACCGGAAACTTCCCTCGGTGTTGATGCATGTGCCACCTCGGCAGAGGAGGGGATTGCGCTGACACTCATCAATGTCTGTGGGGAGAAGGGAAGGCACATCACTGCAGGAGCCAGCACCGCCACAGCAGCATCCTATCCTTCCCCATGGTCTGCTACCCAATACAGCACCATCTGACTAGATTGGACCTGGAGCCTTTCCTCAAAGAAGTCATCCCTTACACCGCAGTGCAGTTAAAAAAAAATAAAATAAAATAAATTTAAAAAAAGGCTTCTTCTAAATGTTAATCTAACTTCAAAGTTCAGGAGGATGTCTCAATTAGCAAAATTAGGATTGTGGGGATAAATTTAACATCCTAGAATCCTGTCCCTTGCTCAATTCTGCTGTGGCATCCTGCAGAAGTAGCGAAATCACATTTGGAGTGGAAATCAAGTTAAAGTGAGCTTTAATAAGAGACAAAATGAGAGAGATCTAAACCCAGGCACTATCAAACCTTCAAAAAATACAACCCACAAAAACCCCCATGCATAGCATAGTAGCACATAGCATACTATTGCACATCTATGGTCTATAAAAAACATACCCATGCAGTTTTTCATCATCATAAATCCACTTTCATAGCCTTCAAAACATTCACACTCAAAGTCTCCAGGAGTATTGACACAGATGCCTTGGCCACAAAGATCAGGAGAGATGCGGCATTCATCAATATCTGTAACACAAAACACATTCACAATATTTTTAAAGGAGTTCAGGTTTTCCTTCTCAAATCAAAGTTATGAGAGATATATCTATGCAGTTTACCTGTGCAATTCCTCTCTTCAGAATCAAGGGCAAATCCACTGTCACATCTACACTTAAAACTGCCAATGGTATTTCTGCATTTTCCATGGGTACAAAGACTGGGGACCATTTTACATTCATTGATATCTAAAAATGAAACAGTAAGGGCATATGATGTTATCACTTAATACAAAACCAATGGAAACAATACCAAACACACAAAACTAGCTACAGCAATTATCATTTGTATATATTTTCCCCTTCTTTCAGACTTCAGAATGTTTAGGTTTGGGGTAACTGGCTTTCTTTATAAACATATTCACATCCATTTGTTCTTCTGACACTGTTCAGCTTAACCCCAGTGGTAACGCTGAAAAGATGGCTTTCAGCAAATGATGCTAGAGTGTCACTGTGTGATTCCCATTTAATACTGGAAGTTTACCAACAACAGTCGTAACAAGACTTGGTTTACAGTAAATTAAATTCTGCTGATTTGAGCTATCATCCTGGAAACATTTTTTTTCTACTTCTCCAAGAATTATTCACCCTCCTTTGCTTGCTTCACAGTAGAATTAAAGTTATTACACCCTGCACAGGTAAGAAGGATTGCTCTTTGAACGCACCCAAAGCTGACTGCTCAGTTTGTTCCAGTTCTTGCTCTAAGAGGTGCCAGGTTTTCAAAGTTATTCCATCAGCCAGAGGTGCCATTAGATGCAACACAGGAGGCAAATTCAGGCACAATTAACCTCTCTAGTAGAGACACAAATTTAGTGTTTTGAAGCAGCAGTCTTATGTAGCATTTAATGGTCAGTGACACAGCCTAAATTATCTTATTCTGGCCTTAATTTCCATGAAATATAGCTGGATTTTCAAGTGTGCCTTAAGGTGAGCAAAGGAGAGCCTGACTCTCACTGGAATCTTCAAACGCACAGGAATTGTCCAAGGGAAGAGCAAAAGGAATAGCCAGTGGGATTTTCTGGCAATGAACTACAAAAAGATCACATACCTTTAGAGAAAGGTTTCCCAGTTATCTCTATTTTCGTAGAGAACCCAGGTCCTCTTGGACAAAGAGCTTCAAATTCAGGTGACCCCTTCAAAGGACACTCCTCACACTCAAAGCCCCACGCTGCTCCCACTGAACAGCAGCAAGCATCCATTCGGTGTCGGCCTGGGATTTGTGAGGTGCATTGCTCATCTTCATGCTGCAGATAGCAACTCTCCAAGCGAATGTCTGTTGGGCAATTGAACAATATGTTGAGAGAGAAAGAGAGTATTTAGTTCACTGCAGAGGAATCCTTTTCCAGAAACTCTTCATAAGACAGTTTGCTCTGTGTTTTTGTGGACTCACAGGAACATACCAAGCACACTGCATAATTTCTAACAGCAAAATATTAACAGTAAACTCAGAAATTAAGAGTTGAAGTAAGTTTAAAGCACCATTCTGATAATGGTGCTCCACACAAAGTAAATTTTGGATCAGAAGAAGATTTCAAGAATTCCAGTTTATCATATCTATATAAGGCCTTTTAATTACTACAAGCTATGTCCTCTTCCGACACAAATCTTAGGCATTTACTGTCATAAAGGGACAAAGGTGCTTTGGATGGACAGCATGCAAAACTTTGATATTTGCACCCTCCATTGCGGTGTATGATGCGGCTAGGAACACCACGTTCCACCTCAGACACCTGAATCCTGGCCCACAGCAGTTCCCCCTACACCCTTTCAACCTTGGTGATTTCAGTGGGGCTACCGATGAAGAGTGCTAAAAGCACAGATGATCTGTAGGGAACTAAAATTAATGTGATTCACCAGCCAGCAGATGGTGATGGGCTTTAGCTGTTCCCACTGCAGTCTGTTCATATTCCAGTTGAACTAAGTTCATGTCCCTGATCTATTCCATTTGAAAATTACTGATGTGAACAGAAATAATTTTCCTTACTTGTAAGAAAACAAGCAGTGCAAACATTGCTCACCACATAGATTTGCTCTCCCCTAGTAGACCTGTAAATGGAATTAATACCTACCAAGACATGTCCGTCCAGAAGCATCTAGAGTCATTCCACTGGGGCACTGGCAAACAAACGAACCCAAGGTATTGACACACTGCCCGTTTGTACAGACTCCAGGAAACACCTCGCATTCATTTACATCTATTTCCAAACAAAATGTGAATAAAAGTAATCACTAGAATGTTAAATATAAAAAAATCAGAAGAAATATGAATATTCTAATGTTTGGTTTTTAGGATGAAATACAAAATCACAGCAGTTTACATGGCCTGGCAAAATTCCAAATATTTAGGATTTCCTATACTAGTCAGCCAGAACCAATTATTTACAGAAAACTACTGATGATTAGAAATAATACATATCGCTATTTGCCATTCCTATGTATACTGAAATCAAATTCAAAAGCAACAAAAAAAGGGAGAGGCATTTAAAGATTGTATCATTTTTCATACTCACTGTGGACCAGATTTTTGAAGCAAATGGGCAAAGAAAGAAAAAAGTAAGTGCATAATGAGACTATGCATTATTCCGAAGAGATTAAGTTATGCTGTGAGTTTTTTTAACTTTTTTTTTCCACTTCTGTATTTTTAATGTTTGTGTCTTCTCAGGTACACCTCTGCATGTCCAGAAACTACAACACTGTTTGAAATCTGGCCCCATGACCTTGTCAGCAACCAACTTTATATAGATTCAAATAAATTCCTTATGACTGCACACAGAGTTTAACTTCATTAAGTAAAGATTATATTTCTATATTTAAGTGACAAATTTAGCACTTTTGGGTAAGGATAATTTGATTAACTGTGTTAGCTTGGCCTGAGCATAAAAAACGTTTAGTAATCTAAGTGTGGGGTCCTTCCACCAGTGTCCTTTGTGATAAGCATGTGCCTCACCACTGCCTTCAGGAAAAAGCCTCCAGCATTAATTATAGCCCAAGATGAAGTGTGACAGGAGAGGATAAGAACAAGAAACGAGAAAAGAATGACTCTGATAATCTATAGCTGAACACTGAGATGTAGAGTAATTAAGAAGTGGGTAGGCTGGACTCACTAAGCCTCCAGACAAAACTCCCAGTGCAAACAGACTCCGCAGCTCTCAAACCACATGGAGCAGGATAAACGTGGGGTGGACATCAGTGGCCTCTGCCCTTGAACAGATATTATAAATAAAAGGCCTATATTGACTGGAAGGCAGGAAGGAAAAAAGCCCACGGACTATTGAAATCACTGAAATGCAGTTCACAGCCTGCGAGCCATATTCCAGCAGACAACTCCAGGGCTCACCCATAAACTAGAGAAACACTGCCAATTTAGCTTGCTTATTTCCTTGCACAAGGTCCATTACTCATTTTACATGGGCTGTGTATGGGAGAACTGAATATCACCTTTTGGGAACTAAACTTACTCCCTTGTCCTGTCTCTCACTTGCCAGTAAATTTCCTAGAGATCTTCCCCGTCTTGAAAAATGCTTACATTGGTTGAAACCCAAATACAGCTTCAGTATGTTAAAAGCAGGGGAAACTACTCTGAAAAATCTGGGGCTATCCAGGCCCCATTGAAATGAGAAAGATTAAAGCATGTAATAGATGTAATCCGAAGTGCTGGTAAAGGAAATGCTGAAAACAGTTATGTCTACATCTTGGAAGAATAAACTTTCCATCCCAGCAGTGTTGAAAATGTTCTAAAACTTTCCTTATGAAGAGAGATAGGTGGGGCCACTTTTTTTTTTCCCTTTTCTTTCACTTACACACTCCAGAAAGTGTTGCTGAGGTCAGATAAGTTATGTACAGTGGGTCTGCAGCACAGACGTGCCAAGGTATTCAGTCATCATTTGGAAAGCAAAGAATATGAGTGAGGGTGTTCCTCTTTTTAAATTTTTTAATTTTTTTTTTTTGTTAAGGGGAAAAACAATGTTTCTTTATGGAAGCTACATATGGGAGTAATTTTTAAAAAATATTTTAACTGCAGTGTCATGTCAGATGTTGTCAGTCAGGATGACCCACAGCAGTTTGAGACTCTCTGAGCTTCTGCATATTATGGAAATATGCAGTACTTCGCCAAGGGTTCAAATCAATTCAAATGAAGATGAAATAGGGTGGGACCGTCAATTCTCACAGAATAGTATAGAGTCATCTCATACCAAGCAAAAAGCTACACATTAAAAAGATCTTCAGCCTTTTCTCTAACGAAAATTTAACTGTGTCCTGATGCTTTTTTTTTTTTTTAAATGACAATGAAACTATGCTTTGGAATGTGTCTGATTTCATATGTTGCATGGAAGAAAGCCAAGTTTAAGAAAATAAAACCCCAAAACTTTCTTATGAAATACAGCTTTTAAACATTCTTCTTCTAAAGCACAGTAATGACTTGTCATGCCACTGTATCAATAATGCCATGTTTTATAACATACGTAAGATGCATACTTTGCCCAAATAGGTTACTCAGTTAATGGTATTTGAAGAGAAAGAACCATCTCCTTATACTGGTAGACACCGTATTTGCAAGTATGTACTTTGAGATAAACTGTGAGTACGTAGGAATGTTAAACAAACTGAAACCAAATTCATCCCTGACATAACTCTAATGAAGTCAATGGAACTACACGAGGTAAGAATTTGGCATAGTGTTCCTCTATGCTAAATTAACCACTTAAATGAAAACAGTGACATTTTTTCATTCAAGCTCTGATTTATGTTAAGGCAACAATAAATACCTTCACACAATGTTCCTCTTATTCTTGAATATCCCTTTTGACATATTGGGTCTGTAAAACAAACAAAAGCAATCTTTTAGAATGCTAGAGTCCAAAACTCACCATTATCTTACTGTGCAAAACTGATCATGTGAATTATTATCTCGAGTTTGTTGCTATGAGAAGTCCTAGTGCTTAGGCAGTATTTCAGTATTTTCTGAAATAATAAAAAAAATAAGATGGGGCAACTACAAAAACTATATAGGGTGTCAGTCATTGTCCTCTTTTGCTTCCTGTATGTCTTAGCGAGCTAACCCAAAAGCAGTTACATGATTCCTGCTTCATTCAAATCAATTAATTCATTACAATTCATACAGCCCTATTTCCCATGGATGGCTGAGGATGAATTCTGCTAAGATATACAGGGTGAATTTAACTAAAGATTTGAGCAAACTAGCAGCTTTCAGCATATAGAAATAACAGGCTACACACATTTCTGCATTCATCAGCTCATGCTTGGGTTCCCAGCTCATCCCAGTTTAGCTTAATTATCAAGTGAATATGCAGAGACCTCAACCCATTTCTTGATCAACCGTGTGATTCTCTAGGTCATCAGTTAATCTACAGAGTATAATAACAAGGGCTACTCCCTCTCCTCCCTCCATTACCACACCAAAGTTCCGTTTGTTGCAAACATTTTCTTGGGAGCTCTAGGGAACACACATCTACTGCTACATCATTAGGAACTCTAGATCACTAATCATGACAAACCATGCTAAAGTAATGCTGACTCTAGGTGTGGTCCTTTCCCTTCAGAATTTAAACTTCCAAAATGTTTACTATAAAATCTGAAGTTAGAACCTTTTATAGCTATATGCTACCTCTCAAATATTAAGACTTCTCTTTTTCAGACTGAATAAGGAATGAGTGCTTGATAATAGAACAAATAATTTGTCTAGCGTGTGCCTGAACTTCTATGACAATAATCTGGACCATCCTCAGAACAGGAAAAATCCTACATTCCTGAGCAAAATGAACAGGGTTACCTCGTTCACATGGTGTACATGGGCTTCCCCAAGCAGCACCTAGTGAGGAACAGCACTGGGACTTCAGAGTGGCTCCGTTGATATTAATTTCACATCTTCCATCCACTATGTTCTGCCAACAGGTACCCTTAACAGTTTCTGTTTGGAAAAAAACCCAGTGTAGTGTCATGCAGATTGTTTAGCATTATACATTAATGTATTTGCAAACACATTTCAATCTAACTACAAAGAATCACCCTTTCATTGTAATTTGCCATATCAGATCTGAATTTATTTTAAAATCTCTTAATCTATCCTTCTCTATGCTGGACTATAGCCTGAAATCATACCAGCACAGAGCCCGTGGCAATCCCAGTTTATGCTTATTGACCTTAATAGGGAATATCTCAATGCCATTCAAGACCTGGGAGTCATTGTTCTTATTACAATTCGGATTAGGGACACATGCAGAAGAATGGGGTAATATGTGAACCCTTTCCAGTTCTTCCACTAATCTATTCGATCCCCTAGTCTGGATATCTGATCTTCCCATATGGGCAGTGGCAGGACGTAGCTAAAGATCAGACAGAGCTATAGTTCCACAGTTTTCCTCACTGACTAGGCAATGGCTATATATTACTGTCCCTCCAGAACAGGTAAGGGAAGAAACGATGGAGTCCACAGAGGATCTGAGTTGCAGCATTGTCCATAGCTGCTCTTGAGCTGGTCTGGACTTCACTCATGCTCCATTTCAAATCAAATTTGGCCTTTCAGAGAGCAGATCTTAAAGAGAACATGTCCACCCCTCTTGCAGGAGGAATTAAGTGCATGAGCATAGTCCTGAAGAAGTAGTCTTAGCATTTCTGTACAAAAAAGATTTCATCACTTACTCAAATTTGACATGGCAGCACACCACACTCCCAAGTACTAGTCACACTTTATGCACCCACAGCAATGGTCAAAACAAACACTTTCTTAACATTTGTTTCCGTAATGTTTTCCAATAAATTTATCTACACAAGTTATTTTTAAATATTTTCTAAACTTGGTATACACTGTTTCTATGTTACTGGACATTTTCAAACAGCAAACATAAAATCTTCAGAAGAATAAATACCTATGCAGATAGTTCTGGTTGGATCCAAAGTACTTTCAGGAGAACATTCACATGCAAAAGAGCCTGGTGTGTTTTTGCACACGCCATTGACGCAGGGGTTAGATTCACACTCATCAATATCTAGAAAAGAAACACACTGCCATTAATGCTAGGAAGCATTAACAAAAAAACCCACATTTGGCCTTTTTTAGGTTAGGGAAAAATGGAAGAAGCTTTTCTCATGATCAGTTTCCCTGATATTTTGGTTTTTTATTATGAAACTCTTCAACAATAGACTAATGTTCCATGTGTCCTAAAGACACACTAACATGTTGAACATTAAAACATTGAACTTGGAAGCATCATCTTATTTTCCTGTGATATCCATCTACTGTCACGCTTTGTGGTGATGGATTGTGTTGTTTAAATGATGGGATACACATCCTATCTATGACTCAAAAACTGGTCAAACTAGGAGCTATCTGGCTCTGTTCTCCACACAGATTGCAAAACTTGGTTATTCTCAAGTTTTTCTTACCCTTGGCACAGTGTGGGCCCGCTGGCAGTAGTCAGTAAGGAAAGTGCTAATACAGATCTAATATAGTCTATTCCATGAGGTTATATAATGGTTTCATTTTTGGCTTTGTCTATCCTCATTCCCCTACTTCCCCATATAATCTCTTTATGCAGTTTTTAGTTCTACACATTATAGGTACACATCAAGGTTCAAAGTATTTCTGGCACAATCTGAAAACAATCCAAATGAATAAAACTAGGATGAAATGGAGTGTTACCAATTACCTTCACATGTCTTTAGATCAGGAGTGTATACAAATCCTTTTGGACAGGTGCAGGTGAAACTTCCAGGGGTATTTCTGCATTGCCCGTTGTCACAAAGCAGCATGTTCAGTGCACATTCATCAATGTCTACAATGAAAATCAAGAACTTTTTAAGAAAGAAAACATTTCTGGAATAGAAGCCAGGACAGAATTTTCCTCCCAGCAGCCACATTTCGTTAGATTTTGTGTATGTCAACTGAAGAAGGTGACAAAGCCGGGGGGAGGGAAAGAGAAAATATTCACACACATGACTTGCGCTACTTTTCAAAGACATTAAAAAGATTTCTAGATTCCTTTTGCAGACAACAGGCTTGGAATAACTTCAAATGGAAATGACCACTCCAAATAAAATAACTCTAAAGATCCCACTTACTACATCTTCCTTCTTCATGAAATCTATCATTAAAATAATGGAAAAAATAAGACTTATATGAATTCAAACCACACAAATATTACCTAGAGAAAAATTAACATTTTCATTTTGTTTTTTAAATAGGGCAAAAGAAAAAAAAACAGTCTGTATATTTTTGTTGACCTTTTCCTATGCTTTATTCTTTAACAGGCTGCTTTGCTTTTATAAGAGCTCATACTTCCTTTCTACACATATACATAACATGCGACAGCCAAACCACGGTTCGGAATAAAGCTGAGGATCACACTTTCATCTGTCCTATATTGTGGAATAGGTCTATGCAGCCTCTGATTCCCTGAACAGCAGCCCCCATAGTCATGAAAGAAACGAGGAGAGGATTGGTTTAGAAAGGTTTGCTGGTCATCCTGGTCTCTAAATCACCATTTTCTCCAAGCTGGCTCTGAACTGTGTTAGATGTTACGGTTTGCAAGGCCAATGTAAGTCTACACTTGCTTCAGAGGTGAAAAATCTAAATAGAAATGCTAGTGCTAGATTTCAATAGCCCTTAGGAGATCTTTGGAAGAGTCGTGGTCATTAGAGAGAAGCTGCGAGAAGGTGGCAATGGGCCATGAATGGCAGGTGAAGACCAGAAGAGACCCCGAGAGCAGACAGGAACAATTGGCTAAGTTAGAGAGGCCTCATAAAGTGTTGAGAGAAGTTGGGAAGACTCAGAGGATCAGTGCAGCAGCTGGGAACAGCAAAAGTGCGAGGAAAAGTAGGGAGATTTGCAGAATAAAACAGACCATGTGGGAAGCTTCACAGGAGTTCAGAAAAATTGAGAGAGGGCCAGGTGGAACATTATGGAAGAATGGGAAACAGCTGTGATGGAGCATGGATGTGGACTGCAACAGGGTGGGCTGGAGAGCAGCTGGAAAACTCACAGATGGATGGGGAGAAAAGAAGAGATGCCATAAGCTGCAGGCAGACACTGAAATGGGACATGGATAATTAAAGCCAAAGAAACAAATGGGAAAATGGGATGAATTACAGCATGACTTTTATCAAAGATAGGTCAACTCTTTTTTTTTTTTTGTTTGGTTGTTGTTGGTTTTTAAAATAAGATAGTGGATAGTTTAGACTGGAATAACACAGATGACTTAAGCTATTTAGGTTTAAGTAGAGAATACAGAACCCAAATAAAATTATTATGTAAGCTGGAGATAACAGGAAGGAATTTAAGAACTTTAAGGTGGTTCCAGGGCTGGCTGAAGGGGAGATTACAGTAGGGTATATTAAAAAGGGGAGTAATCACTATGGAGAGAGGATATTAGCAATGCCTTTCAGGGATCAGTCTTGGGACTGGTCCTATACAATAGTTGTTGCAATGGAGAAATAAAAAAATGAATGGGACCAAAAATCATTTACAACACTGAGCTGGAAGTTATTACCAATACAGAGAATCAAGCAAGACTAAATTTATCTTGACATTTGAAGGAGAGAAATAAGATGAAATATAAACACCAACGTTCAAAACCTTGCAACTAGGGACCAATGACAATAACATGCTATAAACCAGAACTCATCAGTTAAAGGCTATCGAGAAGAGAAAACTCTGCATGTAACTCACAATTAGAGTTTGACTTGGATCCCAATGTACAACATCTATTTGAAAAAAGACTAACACTCTCTAGAATCAATTTAGGCAGGACATTCCTAGGGGTAATGGAGAACTGTTGCCACTACTACAGAAGGCACTGGTTAGACCTCATCAGAACATTGTATACTGGTCAGATCAGTCATTTTCAAAAGAAGGCTGCAGCCTCTACTTTTATGAAAAGTGTGAGTATGGATTTGGATAGTTTAGCCAACAGAGTTTGAGAAAGGATATTCTGACTCTTTATAAATACTTCGGGGATAAGTGCTGCCACATTGCTAAGTCAAAGGATAATATTAGTACAACATCAACCCGTAATAAAATGGTAACAAATAAATTTTAACAGGAAACCAAAAGAAATTTCCAATCAGTTGTGCAGAGGAGGTCTGGAACAATGCACCAATGGAAGAAAGAAGAAGAAAGGAATCTAAGGGATTTTAAGTTATCAGCTTTCGATGGAACCATGTAATGGAATGAGAGAATTGCCAGAATTAAAATTTGTAACAGAAGCCCACAGGCATCTGATTTATTTATATTTTTTTATATCCCAGATAGTGTTAGAAGAGCTTGGACAGCTACTTATTTGCATTCTTTTTATCCCATGCCACAGTGCTTGCACTGGTAACCTCTAAGAAGTAAGAAGAACTTATTTCATTTTTTTTTTGTGATGAAAAATTTGGTTTTACGTTTTTTTCATTTGAACAGCACAGGAACTCATCCCTAGCTAGAGACACCATGCCATCAGATTCTGCTGGTGCTTCCAATGACAATAAATATTCCTGCGTCTGGCCAGTACACTTAACCAACAACCCTGTCTGAAAGCTGAAAGGTAATTTTCCCCCGAAGTCAGAGTTGGGAGAAATCATGTAAGCCTTTTGTAGCATATGGGATGCTTATCTTATGATCAGTTGGGATTTTTACTTGAATCACCTGCTTTTGGAGGCACCTAGCACATTGATGATCCTAGATCCCTCCTGTGGTGCATTGTAATTGTAGGATCTGGCTTCTTCTGATTTTGAGAAACACTGGTACTGCAGAATGCATATTCAGTGGACTTAACTGAACTGGATGTTTATTGCCTAGTTGCCAGTGATTTGAGTCACTGATGGCAATGGTCCCTTACAGCCCCACAGCGGAGGATTTTATGAGAATTGCAAAGCACTGAAATTAAAACAAGAATTCAGCAGAAATGTCCAGAAGTATCAGAAACCCGGCTAGTGGATCTGATGAAACATGGAAAAAAAAGGTGGAGGATAAAAACAAGCACCAAACTTCAAAATGAAAAATGGGGCATTACATACCAATGCAGTTTTTCCCAGTTGAATCCACTTCATACCCAGGGTCACAAATACATTTGTATGTTCCATGCAGATTCTCACACCTTCCATTTGGACAGAGATCGGTATCCAGTAAGCACTCATTAATATCTACATAAAGGTAAAAAAAATAAATCAAAAACAAAAAATGAGACTCAGTTGATAAGGGGTTGTGGGCGCTAATTGTCCAAACTAGAAAATGTTTTTCAGTATCACTAACATTTGCTGCTTCGTATTTTATAATCATTGAGTCCTGATTAGGGGCTTCACACCTAAATATTTACGCTCAAGAGAAAAAAGCATCCCTTTCACACTGACTTAAGACCATCTCTAGCCCACAGACATTTAAGACACTTGTAACTGTAAATAAAAGCTGGGATATTGAACTGAGGTCTTACATTTAGAGAGGTATTGTATTAATACGCCCCTGTATCTCCCAATTCACAGCATTTCCAGATGGCACTACTCTCCAAAGCACGAATATCCCTCCTTTCCAAATGCTTTTCCCTTTTTACTGCCTGCAAATCTACTAGTGAGCATTGGCTGAGTTTGCAGTTTTGCAGTTCCACGACTATAAAGCTTTTATTGTAATCACTTCCTCCTTCTCTGTAATTAACCTAACTGTCAGCCTAGCCGTTTTGACAGATTAAAATACGGGAGGAAGCTCAATGTTCAACATGGCTTTATTCTTCAGGATTATTTCAGTTGAAATGTGTAAATATGACTTACATATTATGACTTCTAAGTCATATAAGTAATAACACTTCTTACAGATTTACAATTATTTTATAACACCACTCACATGTATTCCATGGCATAAAACAGAGAGGGTGCGCTGGGGAAATGGCATGCTGCACTCATTTCATTCTAAATTATTCTGATGTGTCGTAAACAGCCATTTGAATAAGCCTTTCACCTATTCTTTCCTGCCATCATCCCCACCAGCACATCTAACAAATTAAGGATATCAAGGTAACACTTTTAGCCAGAACTGCTGTAGTTCGAATTACATTAGGTGATCTTACCATTTCCTCCTGCAGTCATACCACTTCCACTGCTGCACAAAGCCTGATATTCAGCTGAAAAAAATATTAAAATATTTACTGGAATATTCTTTCTTGCTTAGCTCGTTGCTTTCAGCATCATGATTTACAATATGCCAATTAATTATTCAAATGAAATAACACACCTTTCACTTATTTTAAAAAAAACTAATAGCCTCACAGTGTTCTGAACCTGTGAAACAGTTTAGCAGATTCAGGGTCTGCATCTGCTCATGAAGATGGATGAGCAAAAACTTCACATGGTTAACTGACACATATAGGAATAGACATAAACTTCATGCTGGCCCTCCCATGCAAATGAACCATAACATATTCACAGGAAGATTCTCCAGAACTCATATGCCCAAGCCCTTGCTCAAGGTGCACATTCAAAGTGAACAGGAATCAGAAAGTTTTCCCATAAATCTAGCCCATATTTAACTTCATTTAGCAAGTGTCTTCAAGAATTCATAGCAGATCAAGGGCATCTTATCCTTAAAAAAAATTAAAAATTAAACTATGTATCAAAGTATCTCAAGTATCTCAATTACTGCTAGGTTCAAATTCTACTTTTCAGTTCAGAACAATTAACAGAATAAACTGACAGTCAGATCAGTGTTAATTGTTGCCGTGCAGGTGAGCATTTTCCAATGTATTTGCACTTTAGTAACAGCCCAAATAATTAAACAGCTAAAATTAATAAATATTAAACATATTTATGGAATTAGCTGTCTTTTCTTTAAGGAAAATCACACGCAACACATCTCCCAGTAATATCATAAACAGCAGACTCATACGTACCCTGCTTGAATCAAATAATCACTGCCACCGTATGTGAAAGCAGACCTGATCTGGATATGCATCAGCAATACTTTTAGTCTAGAATGGTCGGAATTTCTGCAAAGAGCTTCTGGGGAGCACAGAGGCAAATGTCTTCCTTTCAGGAAATTTTTTCAGTTTCTCTGATACAATGCTCCTCTTTAAGAACTCTACTCCTTCTGTTCCACCACTCAAAACTCAAAGAAATGCTACACTTGACTTCTCAACTGACTTAACTGGACATTTGGTTTTGCATTGACTATCCAAAGCCTACCCAGTCTATAAGCTATTTCAGATTACTTGAAGGATGTAGAATTCAAGCAGGAAACATCTGACTGACAGGTGTACATAAGGAATTGAATATATGCATTACTCAGGATGTTTCCATGAATAACTTGAAGTCAAAATTATATCTGTTGTTATCTGCATCTATCAAAATAGAGTAAGAAACTGAAAATCTGTTTTAATGTATGTAACAACTCTGGACCCAGATACTGGGTCCCATTTACTGTTGCCTCAAAAAATTCTTTCCTGTACTCTTCCAACATGCAAAATAGCGAATTGCTCAAAGTTATACAACAATTTAACCCTTCTGATTTAGGGTGTAACGTTAACACAAAACTGTACTTTATCTTTCTAAAAATAGTTGATCAACATAAAGCTTAGATTAGAATATATACCAGTAAATACACCGTACCTGAATTTTGCGCTGGGCAGGGCTGACAAGGTTCCCCGAAGGCATAGTCAGTGCTGGCACAACAGCACTCTGATTTTGTAACTGCACCAGTTAATGGTCTCACGCATTGTCCTCTTTTGTAGCCACCATAGCACGTGCTTCGCATATGTGTATCTGAGGAAAGAAATCTCTCTTAATCCTGCCACAGCCAACTACACTGCCATAAATTATAACAAGTATTAAAGCTAGCTCGGATGTCATAAACACTGTAAAATATCTGTCAAAACAAAACATCTTTCACCATTTCCCTATGCTTTTCACCCACCTATACTCTCACTCTACGCAGAACAGGAAGTTATTCTTCCTCACGCTCCTGAGTTCAGACATACAGACTAGTTACTGCATTTAATGACTTAACACGCATTAGTGAACTACTAGGGGAACAACCAACACTTAATCTTGATCTAGCAAGAAGCCATATGGAAAAGGAACAAAGTCTCTGCCATGTGACAGGGACATTACTCACTTGTAACTTGACAGGCCCAGCGGCAGGATCTCAGAGCTAGAAACATGTATATCTCAAAACTCCTGAAAAAATTTAGTACTGTTTCCTTTAGTCTCACAGTTAGAGGACTGATTTGATTTTAATGAGAAGTATTTTCTCTCTGCCTCCCAACCTTGTCAGTTGTCTCTGACTCATCAAGGCTAAAATCACCACTGGTGCAACACCCTGGATTGAGCCCACTAATGCCATACTAAAGCTTTTGTTTTCGTTTTATACTTGAAAAAAAGACAGAGAGAAGAGAGAAGAAAGAAGGAGAGAAAAAGAAAAACTTGCATCAGGAAAAGATCCCGAAATACTCTGTCACTAACAAAGATCTTTGTTTGCTTGTAAAAAACAAAGAAAAAGTGAGCAATGATACTCCAGTGGTAAGATTTTAAAATGTTGGTCTTTTCAGATCCAGGGGTGACATTTCTCACTTTTTAAAGACTAGCCCATAATGACTGTCAGACACATTAGAATTTTAAAATCAAACACCTCAAACATCTTTCACTTGTAGAGAAACAGGCAGAAGTGCAAAAATGTAAATGTCCACTTTAAAAAGAGGTGAAAGAGTAATTAAATCTTTAAGCTTAGTGACAAATGAAGAATTTTACATTAACAGAAATGGGGCAAATTCTCCACTACTCAAAACCCACATGCACTACTTGCCTCCAACACCACTATGCTATTAGTCTTCCTGACCTTGTGATTTGGCCCATGTATTTTTTCTCTTCAAATGCAAAGGAAAAGAAAAAAGAGCAAAATGGACTATGACAGTAAATATCTCCAAGCTGTTAGTATCCACTATAACTACCACTAACCAAACCATGACAAAATGGTAAATTCTACATTCAAACTTGATTGGTCCACCAGACTAGCATTAATGCCTTAACATTGGTTAACTGTGACTCGCCACATATTAAGCTTGTCTTACCGACACACACGCGTCCGTCCAGCCCTACTGCAAGGCCAGGGAAGCATTCACATCTGAAAGAGCCATCAGTGTTCACACAGCGCCCGTTCATGCAAATTCCAGCTGTCTCACACTCATCGATGTCTGTTGGAGAACAAAATGAGCTTTATTAGAAATTAAATTGCATAGTGTTCAATGTCTGGCAGAAATTTGCATTTGTGCAGCTTATTTTCAATGTATACTATACAAAAATATCGTGTAAATGGAAACTAGTTCAAGTAAAGGTTTCATTAAGAATAATGATTAATTGATTCTGTGAAATGGAAGAAGAAGAAAATGCAAAATTCAGCAGAAATAAACAGAACAAAATAATTACACTCTCTTTGGAGAGCAAAAAGGGACTCCGTTTTCTTAACCTGTTCCCAAGAGGTACATATTCTGATTTAAGGGTCATTCAGGCAAAAACATAATCAGAGGAAGGAGGAAACTGTGACTGCTGAGACAAAGGACTTTTGTAGCGTGTAACAGGGCATTCCCTTTCTGTGTTAACAGTTAGCTTATGCTATACGAAATCAGACCAGGTAGCAAATTGAATCTTTCACCCCCCTACAAGGTGCCTTCAGAGGGCCACAAAAGAATTTCCCTTCCTCCTGCTGCGGGTTAAGTTTTTGGAAGTACATCTGAACGTCCACTGTCAGACCCTGCCTGCACATAGTGTCTCTCTGGTGATCTACATGACAATTGGGTTTTCCTATCAAATGCTCATTACAGCCCATTTTATAAGCTTTCAATGGACAGATTGCACTCTGGCCTTGAAAGGAATTTGTTAATGATTTGAGCCCTGAGCAATTGCTGAGCCCAAGCTACCATCTTTACCCAACAATAGCAGATTGAACAATAAGGCCCTTAGCAATGAGACACAAGAGTGAAACCTTATAATATTAGACTATCACAAAGAGATGTCAAATTAATGAAAAAATTATATAGGCTGTGTATCCTGCTAATAGTAAGATCATTCTCTAGACACGGAGAGCACGCCATTATTTTCTAAGTGATTAAGAAAAGGAGCATTTAAAATATCATTTGGAAGTATGTATAACCTTTAAAAAATAATCACTTCATAACAACTCTCCATAATATATACAAGAGACAGTGTGTGTGACAATTTCCTTTTTTCTGACCTTAAAAGGGCAAATTGAGAGTGAAACACCTCTGTGTTTTACTTAGTTTGTGGTGTTTGGCATAAAACATGGCTTGTATGATCCAAGATTCCTTTTTCAAACTGCATTTTAAAATAGAAGTTATATTTAAGTACATGGGCTCAATTCATTTCTACTTCATCCTGCAATCTTTTGTTCTGTTTCAAGCAAATCTTAAATGCTTTTCCCTCTTTAGTCCTTACTCTGTGTGAGTAAAAACAGAGTTGGGACTTCAAAACATGCCCATAACTATCTAACAGTGTAGACAGTTATTTTGTTAGACAACACTGAACTCCTTTGACAAATACAAGTTCTCTGAAAAAATAAAATTAAAAAATGAACTAACTTTCCTTTTTTAAGGTTACTTATAGAAACAGAAAGGCAAAGTTACGCTTTTTCCTTTTCCTGTAGTTAATTTTTAAAAAAGATTGTGGAAGTTAATATGACATAAAATGTGCAATCCATTTTCTTTTGCATCGATATACAAATGTGTAGAAAACATTGTTCTAGATGTTTTATAGAAAGGTAAAGTAGGTCACCTAGAATTGCACAGATCAGCTAAAAGCCTAGCTCCATTAAAGATGGAGCCTCTGCTTTTACTGGGGCTGAGATTCCATCCAGTAAATCAACTGCACATGCAAGCATAAAGTCCAAATTTTTAACCTTGATGAGGCTCCACTGTCTTCTGTGGCAAAAGACACCATTTGGACAACAACAAAAATACCCGTTTTTCTGACTTTTTGCCAGAATACTTCAACCTGGTTCTGGAAAACCACCTGATGGATTCATTCTTCATGTCCAATGAGTTTTTGCCTTTTCTGTTTAGCTTGCTCAGTAGTGCCAGCTCAGTACACTAAGTCCTCGAATTTTAACCAGGAAAAATTTACTCAGACTACTGAACTGCCACTTTCAGTTGCCTTGCAAGAGCTTTCAAATTGGGGAATTCCTATTTGTCTGAAGAAACAATACGTGGAACAGAAATCATGCTTTAAACCTCTGCCTGGCTGATGTAAGTATTTCTGCAAAATCATCAGCAAATCACCAGCAAAAGAAGCTAATGGTGAATAAGTTTAGTATGGCTTATATTACATGGAATACACAAGACTACGGTGTAACATTCCTTTTTGGCATGTTACTTCATAAAGCCTGAGTGGAATTTTTTACCAGCCAAGCATATGCCCTGTCCTTATACATATATTCCAGTTTTATGGAACTAAGTGTCATTTACAGTATCCCCAACTTTGGATTAAAAATTCTTCTTCATAGTTCAAAATTCAGCTTAGATTTCATCAAATAAGATGTTTATAGGAGCAGTGTTGCACACTGCAATTCTTATATTCCTTGTTGATCCCCTAAAGAGTTTTGCAAAAACACATATTCAATTCCATATCAAAATTGCTCAGACAGGTAGCCAATTCACTGTAGAAATGTCAGTTAGGGCATACACACATGCCCAATATGCACGGGCACTAACTGCATGTGCAAGCATAAGCTTCGAGTTTAAGCTCATATAAGATCTCAGTGCATTTACTTCACAAACAAATTCAGGATATGCAGTGTGAACAATGAGTGTTTCAAAGGCTAACCATTCTGTATGACAAAAGTTACTTACTCTGTACATGTGGTGTGTACAGAAAGAACTCAATAAGGATAAACATTAAGATGTACAGGAAAGGACATTACTAAAGATCAAGCTTTTAAACTTTTACTAATATGACTAGAGACATTTACCTGAGAGTTGTGTTTTCTTTAGCCACTACATTCCTGGGAATTATTTCATGATACTTTGGGCAAGTGGAAGAAAGGAGACAAATCCAAAGTTGGGAAAAAGTGTAATTTCGGTGTCAAGGTCTCAAAATCTGGTTTGATTTTGACCCAATAGCAATTTTAATACATAATGAACGTTTGCATGCTCATTCATAGAGAACAAGGCTTGCTGTAATTGTTGAAAAGCAGAGGGAGAAATCCTTTATTCTACTGTAAGTTCTGTTCCAATTTTCAGTAGGAATCGGTTGAGTTGCCTGCAATTTTGGATAATTTTCAAATATTCTTCCTTTGATGCACAGAAGTAACATTTCTCTAGGGCCAGAAACCCCTTTTTGGCTGTATCCATACTCCTGTTTCGCCAGGAGGCATGTAACAGAGGCTGTGAAGCTGAGTATCATTGTTTTTTAAGTAGTCTGAAGCAATTTACATACCATCTTCTTGGATGGCATTTTGGTGCACAGACAAATGTGAAAAAGAAAAAGAAAAAAACCCCCACAAAAAAACTCACAAAAGATGCACAAGGCAAAAATCAAGAAAGCATTTGGGCTGAGGTTACACCAGTGAGTCACATCCCTGCTAACAACAGAGAGAGCAGGGAACACAACCGGCTTTGGGAACACAACCGGCTGATGTGCCAAGACCTGATGGGCATAAGTTATTCCCTGCCAAGTCTGAGACCAAATCTTGCTGCTGTCCCACACGCAGACCAGATGGAAAATAGGCATTGGCAAAGCACAGACATCCACCTACCACTTGGAAAACAGGTAAGAACAGAAATAAAGCTGATTGTGCTAAGTTTGTGAAGGCTGCAGCCAACACAGCCAGTAGCTGTTATGCTAAGGAGACACTTCCATAGATCTGTACATTTGTTCATTTGAGAAACTAAAGAACAATCCATTCTCACAATCAAGACAACCCTATTACAAAGCAAGGATGGGGTTGTTTCTTATTAGAAATACATGATTCTCCCACCTGAAAGCTCTGTAGCACGGTCCTGAACACCTATTGCAGAAGTTATCAAATGCAAGAGAAGTTCCGGATATATTTCTGTATTTATTGTCCTGGTTTGAATCTAAAGTCTATGTTTGGACACCACACAGTTCAGACCTAAGACCAGTACAATGTTCAAGAAGCAATAGGATCGAAATTAATTCACCTTTCATGTCAGTAACTCTGAAAACCAAATTATTTATTCAAATATTTACTTTTGTTATTGGTCGCAAAAAGATGCTGCTGTATAATCCAGCATGACTTCTTTTAAAATTTGCCAAAGTGTAAGCAAGCACTTTTTCTGCCTTGACTGCAAAAGTCAAAAGATTTTAAATTTTTCAAAAGAAAACTGTAAGTAACTTGGCCCAGAACCTGTTTATTCCTTATTTCAACTTCTGCTTTGTGCCTATAAAACTTGTTGAAACATGAAGATTTATACACACAAAACTTCCAGTTCCTGACGGGACTGAACGGAAACTCTGATGACATAACGAGCAACCAGAACGCTGTAGTGTCTCCCACAGGGGGTATTGCTGACCTAGAGCAGCAAACGGAAAAGACAACCTTGCTGTGGTGCTCTTCTCTACATCCTGGTCACACGGGGTGCTGGGCACTCCTCAGAGATGCTCTATTGACTAGGAACACCCAGGCAGCAACGGGAGGAAAAAGGCAATGAGGCAACGAGCCAGGATGTTTGAGTGGCCAAAGGCCAAAAATCTTTAAAAGAAAAAAAAAAGGTGAGATATACTGGAACCAAACTGCAGAAGACCTCATAGGCAAAAAACCCTGGAGTTTAACTAGGTCAGATCACATAGTCCTTGCTCAAAGAATATTTCCCACTGGCTGGTTAGGGCAGTTGCTCAACACTGTGGAGAAGTCTTAGTACTGTCTTGCACAATGACAAGTCATTCTAGGCAATTAAAAAAGCATATCTGATGAGAACTCTGCCCGGTGTTTCTTGTCCCCAAGGAGCACAGTAAGGAAATAAGGCGATTCTTGAAACTAACAGAAGGATATGACTCAAGCTTGGAGAACCCATAATTTACTGTTCTCACCTCTGCAATAGCGTCCATCAGATGCTAACTGGAATCCTGGTTTACAAATGCATTTAAAACTGCCATCTTCATTGATGCACATCCCATTGAGGCACATGTTCCTTATGCTGCATTCATCCATATCTGAAAATGTACATAATAGACAAAATGTTCATAATGTTTTAGTAAAAGAACTCTTACTAGTTATATCCAAAAGATAAACTTTAATTTCTTTCTGAGTTGTCAGAGGTATATGATAATCAGAAACATATGATGGGACATACTGCACTCTCCTAGAGGATGTGTCAAAGCAATGACTGTTTTTTCATAATGAATCATTAGCATATAAAAGTATGCATCCAAAAAGAGCAAAGAGAATGAAAAACAGATGAGAAACTGGACAGCTTAAGAACTGCCAGTTGGTAAAAACCCTAAAAAAGTGAGAAAGGTGTGTAATTGAAGAGGGTTTGCAATCTTTGTGTAAATATATGCTAGGTTAGAAGCAGCCTCCCAGCTAGAATGAAAAACACAATTTTATGTTGCTAAGATCACCTTGAAAGGCAAGTAGTGGGCATTTGTTTTTGGAGTGAAAACTTTTGTAACCTCCACTGTCTGAATCTAAGATTTATGATGTGGGAGACTTCCCAGCACTGTGTTCAAGCATGTATTGTGTAGGCACTTTCATCATCAACTTCCATTTAAAATAAAACCTACCCATTCAGCATGACAGGTCACATAGGACGGTACTTATTAATCATAGCTTCATACTAGCATTATACACACTCTGACCTAATGGCATAGCATGAAGGATTCAAATAAGAAAAGGTGGAGGTCCCAGACACTGCTATTCTGAACCCTGCACAGCTACTCACAAAAAAAAAAAAAGAAAAAAAAAAGGCAAGCACAGAGAATTCAGAGAATTCTGTGCTTGATTTGAATAAGCTTTTATATCCTCTTAGTCTTTACTTCATCCTGGTGCAAATGAAATTAGTTTTGGACTTACACAAAAAAATCAGCACTATTTACCAGTTTCATCTAAAGGACTATACACAATTACACTAAGGTATGGCACAATGCCATGGTCTATACTGATTAGTGTGTGTGCAAATGTATTCCTAAGAACAAAACTCAATGCATTACACTGCCAGAGATGAAACTGTTTCATAAGTGGATGCAACAGACATTCTGGCAACATGTGCAATGGAATTAAAAATGTTTTACCAGACTGCCGATGTCCTGGTTCTTATTACTATTAGCACATGGTATGTGGTGGGAAAGGAAGAAATCAGAATCAAGTTTTTATTGTCCAAAATATATTTATTTCAAAATATATTTAGTCAATATAGTTCCATAATAATATATTTTAAAAGCAGCTTATAGTGCTAAACCGTCTCTAAAAAAGAGTCAGGAAAAACAAAGTCTTAAAATGTCTGTCTCTACCAAGGATTAACAGAATCACTACTAGCACATAAAATTACTGGATCATAATGACATTACAATATATTCAGAATCGTGCTATTTTCCTTAATATTGCAGCTGTCTTGGACAGAAATTACACTTCTAGACATGGTGTGTTTTCTTTTTACTTGCAGGCTAAGTCAGACAAAAATAATTTATGATTTAAAAAAAAATCATCGTGTATCTATCCCAACCAGGAATTTTGGCATTAAGTCTTTGAGCTGAATCACTGAGATAATATTCTGCCAAAAATGTTTCTAAGAACAGTGCTTGAAATTCCTTTAACGTATGAATAGATCATTGGGAACCCTCCCAAGGACCTTGGGAAGCATGATAAAGAACATTCTTCTTTTTCCCCCCTTTACTAAAGGTCTGGGAGGTAGGAACACATCAATTATGTTTACAAATTTTTCTTAAAACAGTTTTTATGGGTCAGACCAAACTGCATCTACATAAAACACATTGCTAGTCGCCCAGTAAGATCCCATAAAGCATACTGTTAAACACACAGTAAAATCAGGCAGCATGTGACTCGTGCTCCGGTTTGAAATGTACCACTCCCATCAAAGAAACTGTATTTTGCGATACTGGTATGTGCTATTTCTCCTGCTGGACAGACATCCCGTTGAGGATTGCCAAGCCAAGGCTCCAGAACTGGCTGCAAAAGACAGTTTACTTGCCCTCCCAGATACAACAAAAGGTATTTAGAAATTTGATTCCTTGTTCCTTCCCCTTCTTCCCCCCTCCTCCCTCAAGCAGAGGTCCGTTTCTTTTTCATTGATGTGAATAACCCCTTGCAACTGTAATTACTGATATGGAGTAACTTCAGAAAAGTCTTACCTTCACAGTTTTTCCCATCAGCTGCCACTTGAAAGCCAGCATTACACACACAGTGAAAACTGCCATCTGTATTTATGCATCGTCCATTATTACAGATACGACCATTCTGTAAACATTCATCAATGTCTGAAAGTCAACCAAAAAGATAAATAACATTTTGGAATTTTTCTTTTTCATATTCAAGAGGAATTTTTCCCATTTCTCCTTGCTCTAGGTTGTTAACCCTCCATGGAAACTATATTCACCTAAAAAAGGATTTATTTTGATTTCCATAACTGAATGTTTTAGGGGTGGAAAATGTTCATCAGCTTTAGAATTTCAAGTTGCTGTGAAAGAATTTCAGTGAATATTACCCTGCAGCTTGCTCTAACAAGAATCAGACTCTTTCAATTGTTGGGGTTTTTTTTTTGCATTTTTGTTCATCATGAAAATATTTTTACTGAAGTTTAACTTAACAATAGCTAACTACTGAAGGAAAGACAGTGGAAGCTTGTCTTTCGCTGCTGCTTTGTAAGATAACAGGAAAGTTCGAGACTTTCCCACCTCAGAAGATATTTCCCTTGCTTATTTTATATTTGAAACATCAGCTCCTCATTTCCCTCTCTCTGCAGGAGGTGCTTGGCAAGTGCTTTGGAGAACCTGAATAGTGATATCACACAAGGCTGGCAGCTCTCCCTCTCCTCCGATCGAGGGGAGAGGAGATGCTGAGACAGACTGTCTAGACATTTTTCAGATTGCTCAGTGTTCTCCATCAAGGCCTGGACCATCTCCCAGAGATTCCTGCACACAGGGGACTCCGCTCACAGAGATCTCAACCAGCCCATGCAGACCTATCTATCGTGCAACCACGCTGTCTTCCCAAGTATCCCAGGCCCTCTCTGCAGAAGTGCATTACTGCGTTTCACAAAGAAGCGGAACAGGGGGTGTCCTCCCAAATGCCCCTGCTCTCTAGGCACCTGTCTGAAGGGGAACTGATGCCTCTTACAATTGTGAACCTGTATTTGCGTTCTTAGCAGCACAGTAGTTCTGGGAAGCTGCTAAGAAATCCCTGAAAGCAATTATTTTGCAAGCAAACAACCAGGCCAGTGGAATGAGAGCTGCTCAAGTGACAGCGCACCGCAGTGGCAGCCTGCAGCCCTCTTGACTTCTAGCAAAAGCGTGCAGGTGATAAACCTCCCCTCATTTGATAAACGAGCATCATCGATCAGCAATGCAAGTGAGTTTTCTCTCTCCTCAGTCCCTTTCCCCACACTTCTGTGGCGCTTGGTTGTACCTGAGCCTGGCTTCAGCTACTCCACCAGCTTTCTTCCTTAGAACTGGTAGAAATGCTACAGCATCACAAGATTTTTTTCTGGCCTTTTAGTTTTTAGAGTTCACTAGGATTTGTACTTTTATGCATCTGATGCCATCTGAATTATGGTGCAAAAATTAACACAGAATCTCATTGCTCTTTACGTACACACAGTTGACCGAAGACCCACCACTAGTTTATGTTACATTTCTAATTTTCAAATTATGAAAGAACATTGTGGGTTATTTCCCCCTCCCCCTTCAGAGAAACTCAAAAAACCATAGCTCCCCTCACTCTGAAATGTCCATAATTGCTGCCATCTCCATGTAAGGTCTGGCCTCCTTCTCCCAGAAACGCCAGGTAGATTATAGTAAGCACTTAGCTGTTAAAGCTTTGACTCCCATATATTCATAGGTAATCATCACAAAATTTTATGGGTTTTGAGGTCCATTTTACATCCTCTCTTTTGAAATTGAACAGCATTGTTTATTTTGATCACTAATCATAACATGACTTTATTCATCTATGTCTCCAATTAACATATTTATTCAGCCAAACTCCTACTAGAATTATAAGGGATTCTAATAACAGTTGCATCAGTAGCTTGCAATACAGACTGCAATGTTTAATCAGTCATCAGACTCATCATGCAGGAAAAAACCCTTCCCTGGAACCTCAGAGCAAGGAATAGATAGATAAACATCTGGTCATTATGGAGACTTCATTTTTCAACAAAGGATGTAAGGAATACATTTGCAAAAGCGTATCAGCACAGTCACATCTGTGCATGCAAAAAATAAAACCTCAACATACAAAGTATTCATGCAAAGTAATTTTACAACAAATGCTGATTTTGGCAGGCACCAGTACTATATGCATATTTTGCCAAGTGCACCCCACTAGCCTTTTTCTTTTCCCTAAAGTCGTCCTAAAAATTCCTTTAGAAAACAAAGATTGTGCACATCCTAGCATTTTCTGCACTGCCTGTCAAGCAAGCACAGTTCCCATAGACTGCAAAGGAACTGCTAAGTGACCACACTTTAATGCCATTAAGCTACTGGGCGTCTGACAACCATGTGTTTGTGTAATGAATCAGTCAAATTAAAAGCGTGTGACAAAAATGACTCATGAGTAAATTCATCACCGCTGAGACTCCACTTCAGCACTCCTTCACCACTAGTCAGCTGAACTATGGAGATGCTTCCGCAACATGGCTGTTCGGCAGCAATTAGGTCAAATATTCCCAGCAATATGCAGCAGTGGTGCTGGCTCTGCATGCCCTCCTGGATTGGAGTAAGCTTTGCACCGCAAGTACCTTTCTGATTCACAAAGAGAAGGAAAAAAAATCGTACACAAATATAGATAGCTTTCCTCTGCCTCTTTAGAAACTCTCAGGTTCAGACTGTGTGCATGCTCAAGAAACTCTTCTCCGTAGTCCAGAAAGCAAAATATGAAGACAAGCTGGGATTCTGAGCACTCAAACATCCTGTTTCACTTAGATGCTTCATTTCTTATGGAATATCAAAGTAGTCATTCATTCTCCTGCCAGAATTCTCTCATTATGACTTAAGTATAAAGGACTGCATCCACCTTTACAGTCAAATTTCCACCCCGGAACACTTTGGGAGCCAGAGAACCCTGACAGAGGGTTGACCACTGAGGAGCTGTGCATTCCCCACTCCCATAGGAAGACAGGATGAAGACCATGAGGGCTATTGTTGTGCCTGGTCTTCAAAGCACCAATAACAGGGATTCTACGGCTTCCCCACCTAGACCTTCCCAGTGCTTCGCTACTTTTCCACACCTTGATAAGTTTTCATTGCTGTAATTTATATTTAGCTCTTTCTCCAACAGTAGGCAGGGACAACACATGGGCACTGTACTCTTATATCTACCCAGTAAAAGACTTATCTTTCCCTCCACCTCTCTTAGTCTTTTAACACTCTTTTGTAGGTAAAGGAAAAACTCAATAGTGTTTTTTTTTTAAAAAAGATGTCTCTTCCCTTCGAAGCCACAAATGGTGCCAAAATACTTTCAGTACAAGACAAAATGTCTTCATAACCCAGTCTGTGAACAGCCAGCTCAGGCAGGTTAATAATTTTTACTCCCATATCTGATTTATTTTTCTTTAAAAATCCCTTATATTTAATATACCTATTAAATTTTGCCTAAAATCTATTTTCTCTCCTGGTATGTATACATTAGTACAGAAATGGCTGTTAGACTATAATTTACCTCGGCACTCTGTTCTAGTTGCTGTGCTCTGATATCCTACACGACACTGGCATATGTAGGATCCCTGGGTGTTCACACAGTCTCCACTGATGCATGGATTCTTTTCACATTCATCAACATCTGCAAAACACAGACAATATATTTTTATTAAGACATTGGCTGAAAGGTATTTGGGTCTGTAGGGGTATTTTATTGTTTTGTAGTTGGAGAAATAGTGTGCTTCAGTCTGAAAGGAAAGGGGACACCACTGAATCCCCAGTGAAAGGATCCTATGTTCTAAGCTAAGCAGGAGCTGGGGAAAAGAAGTACTCAACAAGACAAGATATTGCACGTGCAAGAGGTAGAGGCCTTAATCCCACACCTCCACATTCCTAGCACCACTGGAGACAGATTTTGACAGAAGCAAAACCTTGAATGTAAGAGACAGCTAATCCTTGCTCCTATCATCAACTTCTGGGTGAGTTCCAAAATTAAAGGGCTCAAGAATCCAACAAGATACTCCTAATGAGCTGAATAAGGACTTGTAAGTAATACTAAATCTGAGATCCTGACTACTTTGTTGGGTTTTTTTAACAATAGGTCATTTGCATACTCAAAGAGATGGTAGCATTTTAAAGAGGTCATTTGCAATCACTAATAAACACATTATAGTCATAGGTTAGAAAAATAAGAAATCCTTTCTTCTGTATAATTTTGTGACAAGTTTGTTAAATACTGTCTTAAAGGCAAAACTGCTGTAAAAATAAGTTTGCAGTTGAAAGCAATTAGTTCTTAGAAGTATATTTACTGTTTGGGTTTTGCTTTTGGGGGGGGTGGTGTTTTATTTAAGAGCTCAGAGTTATTACATTATGTGGAAAAGAAATTTTTTTCTTTACAGCAAAATTCCCCTCTTTGATTTACAGCAGAAAATCACATACCAATGCATTCCCCTCTAACATCCAGTTGGAATCCTTTGTTGCACTCGCAGCGGTAGCTCCCAGGAGTGGGAATACAGCGCCCATTAAGGCAGAGATGTCGGAACAGTTGGCAATAGTCAGTGAGGTTCACTGGCAAGATCACTGAAATAATAGAGTTGCAAAAATATTTTAATATTTCATAATAATATTTTTTGGTAATCTGCAACTTCTGCAGCATTTTCCATTAAAAGTCAACTTTTACCTTCCATCATAATGTGAATCACATAGTAAGATCAGCATTGGCAAAGAGAAAATGGCACTTTGACTCTTCGAGATTTGACTGAAAACAGCTAGCAACCACTGATTTTTTTTTCATTGTGTCAAGTCTGATCCTGTTTTCCGTTTTTGCAGGACAAAAGATGACTAAGTCTGCTCATACCTAGTGGGTACATGGCACTGCAGAGATGCTCTTAAATCCTATAGTGGCAAAGAGCAGATCGACTGGTTCAGTTCTTCATTTTCATAGATGGCAGAAGGAGAGGAGGACAGGGATAACCCTGGAAGGTATGCCTATATGGTCTTTGGCAGGCAGATGAGAGTTGGCTCTGCCTGTGCTCCCAGCTGACCAGAAGCTGTGCAGCTACGTCAGTGCAGTGTCAGACCTGAGTTAACATACTTTGCCTCTTAGGCATATTAGCTCAGCTTGGTGCTGAACCACGACTAAATAGTTTCAGCTGGTGTCAGTGTATCTGCACAGAGCATGGACAAAATGAGCTTGTGTTTATTTGCAAAAGAGTGTGTGGCTATGCCAAATGACTTCAAGTGGCACATGCCTACTGCAGACTACATGGGCATGTAGTAAATCCCCTGAGCAAGGGAGAGAATACGGATCATTCTGGTATTCTGCTCTGGCTTCCTTCTTACTCCAGAGAAACCTAACCTACCCACGTGTGTCACTAAAAAAGTTCATTCTTCATATAGGGTCAGCCTCTGTGTCCAGCAGACTTGTATTTTTATCAGTACATTTCCTACTTGGCCAAATGAGAGTGGGGAAAACAATCTGAAAGAAGCTGCTTTTTCCCAGCCAACCTCTTTAGTGTGACTGTCACAACCTAGTCAAAGAGCTATTCATGTTCCTCAATAATAACAGGCAGCAAAGCTCACAATAGCCTTAAAATAACAGTAATGTAACTACTACAGTAGATAGACCTCAGTACAGAAATTTTTGAATGTAAATTTTGAATCTTGTCTTAAGAGGGAAAACAGTACCAATGAGATACACTTGCTGTAGGATACACAGTAACCAAGTTATGGTTAGAAGGATATCCAGAGACTATGTGTCCACATAAAGTAAGCAAAACATACCAACAGCTGAAGGGAGCACCATTGCTCCTGAGAAAGGCTTATTTTCAAAGAGAAGCTGAATGGAAATAGTGCAGGGAAAGGTTATTATTTCTTTCTTACCATGAGGTGGTGGAGCCCGAGATGGATAGACGATTTCTGGCTGTTGAGGAGGGTAAACACCAGGAAGGAGTGGTGGAGGGATGACCTCAGGTCGGCTCGGAGGAAGCTCAGGTCTTGCTGGCAGCAGAGCAGCTACTGTGCACAATTTGCGATATTCATCTGAAACATGAAACCATAAAAGCTGGTTTAGACTCTTGCAGCCTTTCCATTTAATCCAGCTCTCCCTCTTTTCACACTGTTTCAGAATAGCAATAACAAACTTTAAATAATCTGGAAAACCTGAGCCTGTATGTTTTCTTCATAGTAACAAGCTTTGTTCTGTGAATAAAGTCATTAATCCATAGGAGGTTATCAATACTGCTTGTGAGAAGACTGCTAGTAAAAAAATAACGTAACTGATATTCTGGATATGAAATTGAACAGTGAGGCAGGGATGTGATCTTAATCTACTTAGTCTTCTTTGAGGCAAAATCTTTGATGAAGTCAGTGGGAAGTTTACCTAAAGAAGGACTTTTGGACTCGATCCCAAGTTAATTTAATATGAAGCTTGCCACAGAGTTAGAAAAATACTGATCAGGGAAAAAAGCCCAGTTTCAACAGGATTTCTTAAAAGTTAAACTCCTAAAACAAAGAAATATAAATACAAGCAACAAGGCAAAACCAATTAGAGAATGAATATACTAACACGATTTCCCTGTGAAAATGAAGTTTGCCAATAAAAGCAGAAAGCAAATGAGGATGCTGTCTAAGAAGCGTAGACAAAAAGAAACCGAGTCAGATTCACGCCAAGTTCATTCTTCCCTAAAGGATGGGAAAATGATCTATTTTGCTCTAAGCACAGTCTATGCTGAGTGCTATGCATCCTCCTGCTGTTTATCTCTATTAGTGGCATCTGCCCTACTGCCCCACTTTTCCCCCTGCCCTGGACTCTTTTGTCTTTGGGAAGTATGAGTTTGGAACTTTCAATCCAAAGAATGCACACAGAGTATCACAATTAAAGACCACATTTCCAGTTGACCTAATTCATGTCCACAATTGGTGTGCACACAAATAACTATTTGCCCAGCTGGTATCTTTGAACTTCAATTTTTAAAAGTTTATGGGACAACAGAAGATACAATGAAACCAAAATGCTACAGAGATGCATGAATTCCTGAAATAGTGTAAAAAATGAGAACTGAAAAATAAATTCAGTGTTGGGAAAACTAAGCTGGATATTTCAGCCTTCAACACTTTCATCTCGCTTCTACTTCCACCTGTAAAACACATTAGAAGCTCTTCCCGAATCACAGAGGATTTGTTAAATAAACATGGTAGCCTAAAGCTCTGCTTTTCCTGATCATGATCTTTACATTTATTTTAATGCTCTTACATGATCAGTTTGTTTCATGTGTCACTGCATTTCCCTCTATTGTTCCTTAGAGTGATTTTAGTCTTTACGTCATTCCTAAAGAGATTTTATTGTATTATGTATTGCATTTTATTTGGTTTTTTTTTTTTTCCTAGCTTTCTATTTTCCCTATTCAGATGTAATCTGAATCTGCTCTCAATCAGTGTTCTGTGTTAAAACAGAGACATTCAGAAGAAACAGTGTCTACGTATGTATGTGCACAAATTCCAATGTGTAAATGTTTGCTAATGATGGTCATTTTAATAATCACTTCTCTAATCACACATTCTCTACAATCCAGTGATAAGTCTTTGTCAAAGAAACAATATTGCATTTCTTTTTCACTCCAATTTGGTAATGCCCAATTATCCAAAGCCAATCTACCAGGAGGTTAGGCTTTCAGTGCAAAAGGAAGTCATGACCTTGGGGCTGCCCATCAGTTGAATGGAATTAGCACACATGAAGGGACTGCTGAGGTGTGAATTGAACACACACACAACTGGATGCCTGAGATACCACTTTTGAAGTATCTATAGCGTCAATGGTAAATGTGTCATTGCACATCAACAACTCTTGTCATGTTACGCAGAGAAATACAGTGCAAGCTCTTTTTTACTGCAACTTTAATCTCCATGTATGATTTCTAGCAATAAACAGCCTATTTTATAGTAACATCTGGATCTGCTGCCCACATTGAAAATGCAACTGCTTGGTTACATTATGCATCCACAGCCCCACTTTATACTGCAGTAATTTCCATTTCAGAGTTAGAGAGACTTTGGGCCACTGACAGGTCTAAATTTCTCATCTTGCTTTCTTGGGATACGTTTATGAATAACAACTTGATTAAATAATGACAGCAATACCTTACATATATGTAAGGCCTTTCAAAGAATTTCCAATAAATTTAAAAAGAGTAATTTATAGTCTCAATTTATATCCCAAGTCAAAACAAAAAGCAGCATGTAACCATGATCTGGAAGACCTTGTATGGATTTATGAGTCAGGAAGGCCTGGGTTCTAGCTCCTTCTCCACCATGTCTCAGCCTGTGACCTTGACCAAATTACTTCACTTTTCCACCCAGTTTATTCACCAGTTAGATATGAATAATTAGAAAGTATGTAAAGAAAATAGGGACTTTGTTACAATTGAAAGCTTTCTCCTTGTCTATCTATTTCAGATGAGCACCAATAGATCATTTTGTTAGCATTATTCTAGCCAGTTTGGGACATTTAAAATGTTTAAATATTATTAATGAGACAGTGACAGAACCAGGAAGAGTCTTCCAAGAGTTCCAATCATAGACCTCTGCACTAGTATTACACAGTTTCACTCAAAGGATTAAAAACATGAATAAACAACACTCCCATACATGACCTCTGACAATATATTCAGAGTTACACTGTTATAGTGTAACAATCCCCATTCCTCCTTAAACTCTGCACCTCCCTTGATCTCCTCCCATCAGTCCATAAGCTTCGTGTATCCTTCTTTTCTAAAGCATTTAATTAGGTCTACATTCCTAAACAATCTCAAAAACATTCTTCCTCCACTCCCTCACAATCTGCTTACCATCTTCTCTAAATTCAAATCTCACATTATCTGGGCATATCAATACACAGGGAGGCGATAAAGTACAGCACATTTTGGTAGCAGACAGAAATAATGCTCTGTCAAACTTCAGGAAATAAATGGCACCTCAAAGCTAGACATAAGAGGAAGGAAACACCAGTTTGCCAATGAGAATGAAACTGCAGAGGAAATAGGGAGCTACTAGAAGGCTCTGGAGGAAGTAACTTGAGCCTGAAGAGGATGTTGAAAACAAAATCTGAATCAGGTAATGTTGGAATAACGAGGCTATTAATTAGTAACATATAAAACTCTTTGTTTATGGCTGCTCTCCCTAGTCTGGTGAGCTCCTAGGTTCTGAGTGACCTGCCATAGGAGGCTCAACCATTCTGTGTAGTTCTTTAATGAAAACATTACTGATAAAAGAAAATCACTGCCTAATTCAGTGTTCAACCATGCTCATAAGAATATAGGTGGATTCATACCGGTGGATCTGATTGGGCACATTTCAGGAGCGGTGGCTGCACCAGAAGACCAGCATCGGCCACTGTCACAGCAACACTGCATTTTGGACATAGGCTGGGGGAGCTGACCGCCGCAGCGCCCATTGGTCAGAGAAGAGAAGCAGTATCCAGGACGTACATCTACCAAGAGAAAGAAATGGATATGTGATCATCTATCCGGTGAGGAATGTGACTTTCGCAAAAAAGAAATGTCCCGTTTTTCTCGGTTGATTACATAATCAATGACACAGCACTTGCAACATTACAAAAATCAGAAAACAAAAGGCAGAAACCCAGAAAAATCTAGATAATATTTGGCCTGCTTTGGCTTCAGGTGTAACACCTCCCGTAAGAAAGCTGAAGTGAAACATGGAACAGCAATGGATTAATGGAGGCAAAAATAGAACAGAAACGTGTATTCGGTGTATAAAATATGCTTCTGTGCCCCCAGAGAAGCAGTGCCATCTCCATTAAAGATAGAACCAGATTCATTCTGTTTAAGCTTTGATTTGAAAGCTGCTGATGTACAGCAATAAACTCACAGTACTGCAGCTCTCAAATTATATAATACTATATATATAGTATATATATATATATAAAATACTATATAAATATAAAAATACTAATTTTTCATTAGTAATGGCTTCCCCAGCTGAAGCATGTAGTGATTGGACTATACAGGCTTGCAGGCAAGAAAGAGCAACGCAGCTTTAACCGGTGCCATCACACTGTTTATGGAGATGTGTTGGCTTCCTGTCTGAAAAGGATAAGCACGTGCTGTACAAAGAACGTCCTGTACCCAGATTTCATACACTCAGCTCTAACAACATTGCAGTGAGATTCCCCAAGCTTAGAGAGAAAATGTGGATGGCAACAAAATAAAAAAAAAATAATAAAATCTTGTGATACAATCTGAAGCTCTGAGCAATTGTTTCACAATATGCCACATCATGTCAAACTCAGTATAAGCTGTGGTGTGATTTGATGCTGCATGATAAACCAAACCAAGTTTCTTTCTAAAATACATTAACATTTGCTGTCAAAAGGTAGGCAAAAAAGTTGCAGATATAACCTTACAACAGCAGATGTCATTCCCTAGAGAAACAGTTTCTCAGTTATCCAGGGCATGGTGGCTTTATTTGTCTCGTAACAGTGCTTTCCAGAGTTTACTAGCTATTCCAGTGGGTATAAAAATAAGCAGGGAAGTTTCTTATTATTTTGAGGAAATTGATATATAGTGATATGTTGGGAGAGTCTGTGATGGTTCTGCCTTTTATTAGCTGGAACCCTGAACACGGATATTACTGGCAGTACAGCTGAAAGAGTCAGTTGGCCTTTACTTCCAAACTTTAGTTAGTTCACTCATATTATCATATCATGGAAATCTGAAATGGAGAAAAAAAATAATCTACTTAGTCCTATTACTCATCTACCATTTTCTTCTGGTACCAAACTAAACTGCCAAATACATACCTTCCTTAATCTATCATTTTAAAACTCAAATAAAGCTCTGAAGCTAATTGTTCCCTGCCACACTTGTTATAATTTTGGTGTTCATATAGGGTGGAGACATATTCACGTACTTGTTGTGATAGTGGGGTGGATGGTAAAGAACGAAGTCCTCTAACAGACCTCCGTAATTCATCCCTCCCAATTTTGGTCAGTACCCAGTTTTGAAACATTTAAAAGTAGTAATGGGCAGAAGCAGAAAAAGGATCTACACGGGATCTGTGCATGCACAAATTGTGCTATAAAAAGGTAAACACACAGCAAACATCTTTGTCTTCTTACAGGTGTTAAGATATGTATGTGCCAAAAGGCACTCCATTTTCAGAAAAAGACAGTAAGTTTGTGACAAAAACACCACAAGTGGTTCTTTTTTCCCCTCTTTCATTTTCTGCTCCAAATGGTAAAACACAAAAATAAGGACAATAACAGTAGGAAACAACTTCTTTAATGTTTCAGCTTTTAATATTTTTTATGTTTTTCACTAAAAAATATTACATCTTGAAAAGGCAAAAAATAACCATGAAAATAGCTTTCAAGAAAGAGGTGTCTCAAAAAAAAAAAAAAAGCCATCAAAAAGTAAGACAGTACAACTGACCGACAAATTTATGCCAGCTGGAAGTATGGACTAGCAGCTTCAGCTTTCTTGAAAGCACTCTACATGTACTTGTTTCTGCTCTTCAGCTCTAGGAGATATTATCTTTACTTTGTCTATTCTGATTTTTAAGATTTGTAATAATGGAACTCCCGGTTCTTCCTTTGGACGTGTGGCTTCAATGTTGCTCAGTTTGAGTGCCATAAGGGATACATTTCTCAGAAGCACTTCCTCATATCTAACAGAGAAGACACGTTCAGCTAACACTTTTCACTTAAGACAGGCATGCTGTAATTTAATCAAGATCACGTGTTTTGCCCAGCTCAAATACAGATTTTGGTTCTGTCCTTGTTAACATGGCAAGTATGCAGTCTGCATCTTAGATATGAATCCAAAATATCTGCACATAATTAATAGTGCTTCCTATTTAGCACGTTTTATGTTGGACACAACCCCAAAATTTTAATGACGGCTCATATTACTAAACACAGCCTGTCATGATTTAAATACCTAATTGTTTAGCTGAACTATTTCAGCCTACAAATACAGTGGGTAAAAATGGTTGGAAAACCACAGGAATATAACATGGGTGGGAATGTTGGGCAGTCTAACTGAGCAATGACTATAAAAAGTAAAAAACAAATAGAAGGTGGGCATCCCTAGAATTTTTTTGTTACAGAAAGGTGAATCTCCTTCATAAATATTAAATACAAGCAGTAATCAATGATTTAATGATCAACAGTCCTTTAGGAGCTATTAATCTGAAGCAATAAAAGCAAATCCCACTTGCATTTTAAGTGTATAGTATGGACCCAATCTACCAAAATGCTGTCTTTGATAATGGAAGAAATATACTTCATTTCTTACAATCTGTAGAAATATATGGTACCATTCAAAATTAATCATAACTCAAACTACTTCCAGATCTCTTGGGGAAGTTAATATGATTTGGTACTTTTGTCTGTCAAGTTGTTTTTTTTTTAATTTTTCCCATATTATTTTCTACCAAAGGTCCTAAACACAGGGTGCTCTCTGGAACCCCACTGCTGGCACTGTGTATGAGCCTTTAAACAAACGAGTCAAAACTAAGGAAACAAACCTTTTATTTGATCCTCAAGTGACAATAATCCCTCAAAATTCAGCACTGGCAGTGAAAAAAAAATCACTGCCTAAAAATGAGGAAAGAAAAATATTAATTGAATACTTGATCTGCCTCAAAGCAAGCTCTATGCTTCCCAGAAGCAGTAAGTGCTAACACTACGCTGTTATGGCTTTGGCAGTGCAGTGGCAGTCATTTAATTCACACAGTCATTTCATTCTTGGTCTGGCCTTTGGAAGACAGGTTCTGCTCTGCTCTGCCACTGTGAAAGCCTGAAAGAACAGCACTGCCAAATCACAAACATCATGCAAGCAGATACAAATGTCCCACACCCAGTTTGTCACACTACTTCCTTCAATGAAAAGTATCTGCATTAAGGTCCTAACACTTGGAATGAAGGAGGAAAACCTCTTTGGGGCGATTACCATCTTTCTCAAGTCTATTTGCTTTTCTAAATGACTGCTGAATATAAAATGGATTAAATCAAAGACGAACATGAGAGCAAGAGTATCAAGGAGCACTGTTAAATAAGTTCTGTCTAATTTAAGGCAACAAATATGGCATAACAGGAAAACTGTAATAAGAAAAATGAAAGGGAAGGTCAGAACAAAGAGGGAAAGAGGAAACACATCCTGCAAATGGAAAACTCATTTCAGAATACGTATATAAGCACAAAATGTACTTCTATATAAAAGAAGGATTTCAAGATCCTGAGTTGAAATACATTTCTGGTACCCATTTTAGATATCAATGTTCATGACACCTACTGTCTTATTATTTACAGGATTCTACTCACCTATGCACTTCAAGCCATCAGGAGCTGTATAAAACCCTGGAGGACATTTGCAGAAGTAACTGCTAACTGTGTTTGAACACTCCCCTCCATCACAGATTCCAGGAATGGTGCTGCATTCATCAATATCTTCAAGGCAAAAAGAGAAGCAGGGGCAGGTTAGTTAAATTAGTTCTGGCATGAGAATAGGTATTTTATAATCAGTATTCATGATCAAATTCAGTGTGGTCTGAGACCCCTACTAGCTTATGTGCTAGGGGCATAACCAGCAGTTTTGAATCAGGATCTTTTGCTAAGCATCTTACAAACACAAGTGAACCAGAACCCAAGAAAAGATTGCACCTGTAAATTGCAAAAAGCCTGAGTTTCCTTTACTGCTTAATAATGATGGATGAAAATATTAAACTGCAGAGGAGATTTACTAACAGTAAGTAAATGATAACCCCTCCAGTTTGAATTCTGCACACTAGAATGAAGAAAACTGACATGGGCCCTCTAATGACCATAGCAATTAGAAGCTTAACTCTTATGTCTCATGATACCTCCAGCAGCACAGCATCTCTTGGCACCATACTGAGGCAGTGGTTCAATGCGGACTCAAAGGGAAGTGTAGCACCTACTGAATTGCCCGTCCTTCTTACTGCACTGGGTTTTTTTTTCTGGGAAATCCCCCATATAAAAGCACTGAGCAGCCAGGCACTGTTCAACTAATGCAATCTGACGGGATTATAGCTCAAAGCAGGATGAGCGGAGGCAACAAAAATCACCTTTCCTGGCTTTCTGCCCTAAGTGAATGTTCTGAAGTTTCAACAAATTTCTAGACAGAAACTGTAATATCTACTGCAGAAGTCAGGCAATGTCCGTAATTCCCCTTAGATTTTGTCAGTGATTTTAAAATAAAAGTCTGTATTGTGATTTTTTTCACTAATGAACCTCAATCTATATACTAAATCACGATCATAGATCCAATGCAGAAAATTCTGAATTAAAAAAAACTAACAAACACCTTCTTATGTCTGATCATAGCCGCATACATGAACAGAGGGAACTTGAAGGGTTTCTTCCACTGTTAGGAGTTTGTGTTATCTACAGTCAGGTGAATAACAATCTACACCAGCCCCAATTGCTCCTTAATTACCATCAGCAGCCTGCATATGATGTGTATTTACTTTCCCCTTGGTTTCCAGTGACTATCTTAACAATGGAGCTGTATCTACTTAGCAGTGCTCTCATCTTCTAGGAACCTGGAGTCCAGCTGAGCTTACGAACAGCTCACTTTTTTCCCATGGTACGTATAAGAAGAATCAGCAAAGCAGAGCAGAAAGAGAGATTATTCTCTAGAGCGATCAGTGACAACTGCCTGCCACAGACATCCACAATCACCCAGTTGCTCTCCTGACAGGGAGAATCCAGCCAGAAATAATACCATCACAGGACTCTACCCAACCTCTCCTCCAGAGATCTACAAACTGTAATAATGATTTCACCAACCACAAAAACTTTTGAGACTAAATAGTGCAACACCACCCAACAGCCAAGGCAAGGAGTGAATAATATCCCTGTCATTAAAAACGACTGGAGGAATTTAAATGTAATGCCTGAATTGGAATTTGGCCCCAACAGATGGGGGAACACCCAAAGTCCCACAGGACCGTTAATGAGCATTTTAGCAAGTAGAGAGGATCACTGTTCTACTTCTCCTGTGAAGACAGTAATACAAAAACTATCAATTCCTCTTCCCCTAGGTAAAGCACTGGGTGCTCTAACACATTTGCAATCCCTTGCCTTTGAAGGAAAAGAGTGGAGGGGGTGGGGTGGCGCAGAGATAACCAGACTTCCCAGACTAACCCATCCTACGTGGTGCTGGGGCTTGGGCCCCCTGTGCACACATTCCTCCCCAGCATCTTGCTGGCTGTCATGATGTGGGTCACATTCCTCGCTTGGGTGTGAGAGAGGGGTGTGATTTTTTCTTCGGTGCTACTTTGAGTGTGTTGCCAAAGCATCAAGTCCGAGTGCCCTGGGAGCACTGCTAAGAGACTTCTGGCTTCTGTTCCAGGATTATACTCTGCAGGAGGCCCAAAAGTCTCAGTGACAAAAAATGTGGAAATTGAATTTTGGTCTGAATAGAGCTCTTAATTAACAGAGAAAAATGCAGTCGTAAATGGATCTGATTCAAGCATTTTCTGACTCAAATTTGCCAATGTTTATCTTAAAGTCCATGTTGCCACGGTTTACATAGAGCCCGACCTTTCTTCATGTGTCCAACACATGAAGGACACCCAGGTGATGAGGCCCAGCCAGCACGGGTTCACGAGGGGCAGGTCCTGCTTGACAAACCT
>JAOTQQ010000071.1:29981045-30040535 GCA_026546715.1 Gallinago undulata
TTTTGTGGTTGGACTTGATGATCTCTGAGGTCCCTTCCAACCACCGTGATTCTGTGATTCTGTGATTCTGTGATTCTAAAAGCAAAATCATCACTCTTTATTCTAGGATTGAGCCTAACCCAAACAGTATTTCACTATTTATATTAGTGTTGACATTCATATAAGCAACATTGTCATTGTTAAGTATGCAAGTTTTATAAAGGTAAGTATATTTGATGTACTTGCAGACATCACTAATTTTTCCTGTCACTCCAGGAAAAATTACTCCCTGCAATCGTCACAAAAAAGTATTTACCTCGGCACTAATGCAACTGGAAGAGGAATGGTGATATGAAGCTGTGAAATAATGTAATATTAAAATACAGTTTTCCACCAGCTACGCTAATAAAGAGACCTTCAACCAACACACCTCATTTCCCATCTTGTTGAGTTGTCTCACTGATCTATCATGATCTTACTTTAGTGGGGACCTACTGAAAAAAAATATGGTGGTACTACTGCAGGTAGCTCCCAGTTCCACTAAATCAGTGACCAAGGATATATTACTGCTGCCAGCAGTCCTACTTGCTGGATAGGAAGTTAAACCAAGCACATGATCAGACATTATGTATTAGAATTAATTACAGTTAATTACTATAAGGTAAATACCTTGTCTTATATTGGAGATTTCAACTTAAAACTGAAAGGGGTTATATGACTATGCTCTTAACTGCTGAATCGCTATCCTATTTCATGCTGCTGGTATAAGGGTACTAGTTTTAATTCTTTGAATTGTATCAATACCTACACAGCTTGAACTAAAATTGCTTGGTACATGCAATATGAAGATGTACTGGAACTAAGTCTCTCTCTGCTGAGGTTCAAAAATTTACTCATATGGAATTAAGAATAGAAATTTCATCCTATCTTTGCAGCCATGCGATCACTCCAAAGGGATTGCACAAGATTGTGGAAATTTGTGGCAGGATTTGGGAATGAACCAAGCTCTCCCAGGTTCTTGGGTGTAGTCCCTCGGCTACTACCAAGTGTAGGCTCTGAAGGTGGTGGTTGTTTGGGGCTTTTTGTTCTGTGTGTGGTGGTTTTTGTTTGGTTTGTTGGGTGTTTTTTTCCCATATGAATCAGCAACTGCAAAATACCATAGGAATGTTTACACAATGAAGCCTAAGGAAGCCTACAGTTTTTTAAGTACTAATACTTAACAAGACACATGTTCAGTCTTTCATGTTCACCACATTGTTGGTACTTCATCCACAGAAGGAAACACTTGCAATGTTGTTGTACCCTAAAGTTGGGTGACTTTCTGATAAAACACTTGGCAGTCAACATGAAAACCATGCTGTGTACAAACTATTCTGAAATTGCTTTCCCTAACCTGCAATTTAATTATGAAGTTATGCTTGAAATTGGGATTTTTCTTTTGTGAAAGTCATGATTGTTCCAAAATGACTAAAAAATTTTGAGTGCTTCCTTAAAGGCACCCAATACAAGAAAAGGTGGTGCGTGCACACCTTAGTCTCACAGTCACACACCTTTATGATATTTAAGATTTTCTGGTTTAGGAGGAGAAAGGATTATTCGTTAATTGTATTTGCTGTGAAGAATGCTATTTTCATATTCAAGGAAAAAGACTAGAAAGTTTGTTACAAACTTCTAAACAAAGTTGACCCCAAAAAGAAAACCTCCTCCCTTTACTTTCAGAAGAAAGTTCTAAAAGTTCTTACCATCACATTTTTGTGTCACTTCATTAAACTTGTGTCCAGCTGGGCATTTGCACTCAAAAGATCCAACAGTATTAATGCAATTTCCCCCTTGACAGATCCCAGGGATGGCTTGGCATTCATCCACATCTATTCATATAAAAAAGGAAAATACACCCACTTTTAATTCATTTCTCAAGAACAACCATAATAATTTATCTACACAGAAATTAAAGTAAATATGCCTAAATCCATGCTTCACCCATCATAATATTTTGGTACTTGCTTGTGAAGACAGACGCTAATTTTGTAATTACTCTATGCAAAGTATGATTAAGTACAGTAATCTAAATATTTTCTGCAAGAAATCACATGGCTATTATTGTTACAGACATTAAACATCTAACTGCTATTGCTTTGTTGTTCCAAAACATCTGGGGAATGGTGTGCAGAGAAGACAGCCTGCCTAACCCCAGGTTCCTTTATAGTATCTGAAGCTGGGCACCCAAAGTCACTTGCCCCTTGGCAAGTCCATACAGCCCAGATCCCCCCCAGCACAGAGATGCTGGAGCTACAGAGAAACAGTGTGCAATGGTGAAGCACAGGGAAGCTGCATAGTCATTACTGATGGAAATGATTAACTTGTCACTCCAGTAAGATCAGCACCCATGACCTTATGCTGTGGTTAGGATTCAATTGAAGGAGTTTCATACCCATAATTAATGTCTCAGGAGGAATTATTAATAACCTGCTTATACATTTATAAATTGGATAGGTTTTTCCCCCATCTATTTCTCTCTCTTTGCTTATAATTTTTTCACTCAAGAAAATGAAACAAAGATGTTATCGCAGGCTAGGTAGGAAGCTCAAGACAAATATTTTCAAGAGGCCCCAGTTTTTGGCCTCGCTGCTATCTTAGCACAACAACATGTGTGTCGTCACTGAGCTGCAAATGTGTGGCTACAGCTCAGTAACAGCTAGAGAAAAGAAACTGCAGGAGGAGAAGTGGCATTGCAACTGGAGAGAGCGGAGATCTGGCTCTGTCCCCAGGGGCTGCCTTGTGTCTGCTGCTCCCTGTCCTTTGGGAGCAAACGGAGCACTTGCCGCTCTCCAACCCAAATGCCTGTGCTTCTTCCCTTATTTTCCCGAGAAGTAACAGCTGCTGTTGGTAAAACCTGATTTCTTGAGTTCTTGGGCTTCACACTAGGATTGGTTTCAACGCAGGGACACAAGCTGAAGGAGACGATGCCTTCAAATCTCCCTTTATAAATCCCAGAGAGCCAGCTGTAATATGTCTTGTAGTCTGAAAAGCAAAGTATTATGTCTGTACAAAAGGCCAAGAGGCAATTTCCCTGGGAGCCACAAATAGGAAGCTTCATGAATGCCAAGGGGCATATCTGTACCACATCCCAGAGCATTATGTAAAGATGCCTGGGCTGACTGAACCGGGCCTGGGCGCAGCAGCGGAGCCGGAGCAGTGCTGTCCCGGAGCTACTCGCTGTGCTGGGAGGCACAGAGCTCCAGCACCACCTCAGCATCCTCGCCATGGCCACATTGCTGCTGGGACTCCAGCTACAGCGATATGCTGTGCTTGAATAGCAGTAATCAGCTAGACTTCATGGCACTGTAAAGTAAATTAAAAAAAATAGAAGTCATGCTCCTGAGTCGCAATGTCTGTTTCAAAATCCCACCTTTTGGCTTTTATTTTCCTCCTCTGTATCTTTAAAAATCTCAGCTGTGATATTAATTTAACTTCCAGACAGACAGACAAAGTCAAACTGTAGGCAGCTATATTCTATTTACTGTTTAAAATAAACTTGCCCTCCCCTCTGTTTTATTTTTTCTGACTTCTCCACACAATAATAATGGTTTCTTATTCTCTTCAGAGAACCTGGATTTTATTTAACCTGCTTTCCTTTATTTAGATTGAATATGGATGTGAAATCCCTGAAATGTCTTCAGTCTGAATGGATGCTATCTGATTTCAAAAGGACTGGATTTAGTACAATTGAATGAAAAATAAAGCTAATATGCGGTTCCATAGCAGATCTGTTGAAATTATGAACACATTACAAGACAAGGGAAAACTGGAAAGTACAAGTCAAACATAGAGGGCCAAAACTGTGTTGGCACCGCGTATAGATTAGCATAAACGTAGCTGCATGCTAAGAAATGTGCAGCAAGCAGAACCAGCCTTATTCCAAGCCACACAAACCCACTGAAGAGGTCACTGCAACTTTTCCGTGACACAAACAAGAGGGATATAACTAGGTGTGGTATGAGTTCAGGGGTGTGGACCACATATTTATGCACATAATATTTAAGAATTGTCCAAAACCTCAATTCACAGATTTATGCATAATTTAGTTCTGACCTTTGCAGTGAGATTGGGAATAGAATGGCTGAGGTCAAAATATGTGTACGTTATGTGGCGTACACATCAGTGGTGCCCATCTTGACGTTCATCACACCTGTCTGCAGGCACCAGTCAGGACTTGGCCCATGACAGAGGATATCTACATTTTTAATGCAATGGAATGCCTTGAAGTCCTTCATAAGAATTTCATGATTAAATAAAATTACTCATAGATTTATAATCTTTATCTCCTCTACTTTCAAAAATATTGTAACTTATTAGAAAATGTTAGACAGATTGAAATAAACTAGCCCCAAAGATATGGTCCTGGGAATGTATAATCCACATCAGTTTAATACATAGCTGCCCCTGTTAACTTTCTCCTGTTTCCTGCCAGACATCCAGACAATAAAAGAATTTATACAGCTGGAAGTATTAGAATAAAAGCCAAAAGCAGTGTAAGGACTTTCTATGTAAAGGCATGCTCTGAAAGAAGTAAGCAACATCTGGGTGGATTTTATGATTTGAAACAAATGCAAATGCATTTCCAAAATTGTATAAAAGATATAATAGGGCATTTTAAATGGCACAACATGCACTTTTTTCCAGGTCGAAACAGGGTTGCTCGAGAGATAAGACACTCAAGAGGAATCCAAAATCAACACATTTTAGCTAAAAAAATCCCACACGCCACAGATTGATTTTTGCATGTTTTGAGTGCTTTTTGAAACGGAGTAAGTAATCACTCCACGGAATGATTGAGTGGTACACTCAGAAAAACACCATTATAGAACCAAGGGAAAGGGCTGCTGGCAGTGAGAAATTCATTAAGATGCTGGCTGCTCTCACATGACCTAAGTTACTAATGTACTCACTTGAACATCAGGCACTCACTGAATCATGAAGTAATGCATCTGACAATGTTTTTCCATTCTTCACACATATAGCTGAGAATGGCTTAGGACAGGTTATTCACAGCAGTGTAACTCAATTAAGATTAATCCAGTAACAATTTCAGCAGCTTTTGGGGAAGCTTTGCTGGTAACTTACCTTGACAGGCCCCAGTGCGAATGTTTGGAATGAAGCCTCGGCGGCAGGGATGTGGCTGGGCAGGACACATTTCACAGGGGTGGCCCCAAGCTCTCCCAACTGTTGCACAGCAAAGGGTTTTTGTGCAGACTATTCCGCTGAGCTGTCCCTGGCACATCTGGTTGGTTATCAAAGTGAAGCAAGGGCCGGTCCTATAATCTGCGCCAAAGACAGGAAACCTAATCAGCATTGCAATAAAAATGCACAACAAAACTCATAATAAAGCAAAACAACAGCACATTTAGGCAAGTCTTCTGCACATAAATTGCTCACCAGTCCAATAGTTTAACTTAGCCGTGTACTGCAGGGGATTTTTCTCGAGTTTTTTCTCATTCAAATCCACTGAAAATAAGCAGTTCTATAAATATATTGTGACTATTTTACCAGGAGTTTTAGATACTTAAGATTCTGCAGGTCCCCTCTGCTGCTTGGTTTCATCTCTAGTAATATCCTTTGGGAGGACTCTTCATCAGTTTGTTTTAAATATTCTGTGCATTAATTAAATTAATACTGATAAAAGAGTTAGGATATGTTTATTTTCACAAGTGTCATTCTCAAATGAGTCTCAAGGGAAGAGCATACAGACTGCAGGAAGCTTTTTGAGGACAGTTTTCACTGTTATTATTCAGGCATATGCTGTATCAGATATGGGGGTAAGTTTTGCCTACAGCTGAATAGAGGGCATGTGGAACACATCTGCTTTGATTTGTTTATGGTAGGACAGGCCACTTAGCCAACAGACAGAATTAAGCTAAGATGTTAATAAAATACTAGTAGGAGGCTTTATTTTGTTCCATTGTCCAAAGGCAACAACCAAACAGTGGTAGTGCCAACTCCTGCTGTCTCCTGTACATCCGGGGTGCGCACTCAGTTAATTCCTCACAAGCGACCTGAAAATGTTTTTCTGTTATGGTGCACTAGGACAGAGTCCAGCATCCTGTAAGCAAAGCCAGCAAATTCTGAACCTGATGCTTGTCTGATCTGAAATAGTTACCAGGTGCCTCAGCCAAGGTCACTAAGTAATCCACAATGTCTTATAGTCATGACATCATAAATTCCTCCAATTTTCGTGCCACTTCCAAACTTTGTTAATTAAAATATGTTTGCACTAAACCATTAATAAAAAGTGTTAAGCGGGGCAGAAGAAAGAATGGATGCCTTGTCTGTCTGCTCCATCTCCCCACACCAAGTGCATCTTGACAACTATCATTTAAGTAATCTTCATTCCAATCCAAGGATGCTGTGTCCATATGCTACAATTCTGCTGATTAATCAAGTCACTCATTGATATAATAAATAAAATGGCTTACAGAAGTCCTGTAAGCTATACAATACTGCTATGTTGTTGCTATTATCTTCATCAATTAAACATGATCTTCTCAGAAAAGATATCAAGTTAGTTTGAAAGACCTATTTCTGATTAACTTGTACTAAATGACACTAAATACCATTTACACTTCATTAACTATGTATTACATCCTATAATTGCTATTCTATCTTTTGCCTGTTCAACAGACCTACAACCACCCAGATAGTCTCTTTTCCTTTTAAAATACTGGAACAACAATAATTTTCTTCCAGCCTCTGGAAATTTGTCACGTATTTCTAGATTCGTGCATGCTACAAGAACCCTTTAGCTAGCTCTTTTCAGTCTCCCTGGTGCTGGTTAGCTGGAGTAGCTGTATAAAAATACGTGAATACAATTACTGCTATTTAATGCTATCAGATTGCAAATATAAAATTTCTGTCTTATCCCCAGACACATTGACTGAACACTTCTCCCTCCTCTTTCCTAGCAATTGTCAGTCTCATCATGAAATGGGTCAGAATCTCTGATAACATCTCTCTTACCCTTACTTAATACCTTTCCATTGCCTTAACTTTTGTTGGCTTGGTATTTCTCACTGTTTCCCTTCACTTCCCGTGTTAATTTTCTACACTACAGTTTCTATCAAGTTCTTTTCCCATTTTAAAGCATTTTTGTAATTGCTTTCATTTTTCTAGTTAGACAGGCTTGTTTTTCTCCTGTCAAAACTTCACTACCTTCTTTCTCACTTCTTATTGCAGAAATTCAGCTTTGGAAGCATGCAGCACAAACCCAAATATTACTGGCTTTATCTTATTCCTTTAACACAAAAATTAATACAAATAAGTCATGATTAATTATACCTATCAACTAAAACATTTTAGTTACAAGATCGATTCTTCATCCTTGAGCAAAATGAAATCTGAGAGAGCTAAGAGACTATGCAAAATTCCCAATATTAAAACTCCTAATATTAAAACAATAGATAGCAATTTCTTTAGAAGCACCACAGTGTCGTGTTGGCACCAGGAAATCTCCAGTCTACCTCCTTAGAATGAAGTCCCTCATTGTAGATTGTCCCTATGCCGTTTATATATAGACAGTTTAAAAAAGAGTCATTTTGTTCTCTGTCGCAGTGGGAAGCACGCGTCAGACAGTAGTGAATAACCCATCTTGTATTTTATGGTAGATTATGAATAGATCAGCATTTACAATTGTTTGCTTTCAAGCTATAAATGACTTATCGGTGGTTAATACAACTTAGAAATATGGTGAGCTCAATGACAGTAACTTTATAATCGTGCAAATCTTTCTGCAAAGTTTCAGTAGGTCAAATACACACTCAAACTCAAGGAAATCAGCTCTGATTTGTTATTATCCAAGTTCGTAGCACTTTAGTATGGAGAATTATAGACTTTATTTTCAACTAATTTTTGCCTTGATAAATTGTATTCTTAATACTCAGTTTTCTGCTGAATACAGCTTCCTTCTGTTTTCTCAAATGCAATCTTTCACCTTTGCAGAAGTAAGATTTTCTTTTCCATTCTTAATGGAAAATTCTAGCAGTCAGAAAATGCATATGAAAAATTTGGATGTACACACCAACCTATGGCCACAGAGAAATCCATCAAGTCAATTTTTTTTTCATGCAGAGGCTTAATAAAAAGAACTCTAAAATTAAAGTGTTCTTAATACTGAATTTAAGATTTTTCAACACATTACAAGCTGAAGGCATACAAGAAGGAAATTGGATTCCATTAACAGGATGGCAAAACAAAAAGGGAATGGTATCACATGTAAAGAGATTTCCTCAAGATACACCATTTTCCTTCAAAGTGTTGGTTTTATGAGTTAGGCTGATTTCAGAAGATGCAGTAAACCCCAGGTTCTATGCTACAAGGCACTAACTTGGAATATGAGCTTAAAACATCAATCTTTATTTTGCAACAACAGTTTCATTATGTGTTCGTGCCGTTTGTGATTACTCAAACTCCTTCAACAAGTGGAGCTCAAACACAAGGTTCCAAGTCATCAGTCAGGAGTTGAAAGACAGAATGAGGAAAAATATAGCCCGAAAAACTATTACAAAGTTTGTTAGAGGGCTTTTTTTTTTTCCAGCAGTAATTTCATTTTAACTAAAGATGTTGAGACTTGAAATTATTTTAGCAAAATGATTTTTTAAAGGTGTCTAATTGTTAATTAAAATGTTTTAAGTCACTTCTAATGCAAATTTCAGCATGCAAGCAGTTTTGAGTAAGGCATTACTTAGTTACCTAATAACTTTATCTGCTTCTTCACATACTTCTTAGCTATTTTGATAAGGAGTAATTCCACAGGGAGCCTCAGACAACTGAGAAGATGGCAGAAACTGTAAACCACATTAATTTCATATACAGACAAAAAAAGCGAGGGACAATAGAACAAGGCTGGTTTACACCATGCAAGAATCCAGCTTAAGTCCACAGGAAAGAATCAAGCTGCATTTTGATCTAAAACTCGTTCCTGTTTCAGTCACAATAATGAAATAATTTTAGTTATCTTCTCAAAAGATCCTTTATGTTCCTAAATGCACCAGAAAGGCTGCTGAAATATGTAATACTGGCAGGCTTTGATCAAAACCAAGCACAGCAATAAATAATGATGATTGTTCCAAGTAATGCTGGACAGCACCAAAGAGTCTCCGGGTACCAGGATAATGCAAGACTTTCAACACCAGATACACAACTTAAGCTCTTAGTTCATGTTAATCTCTCTTTGCTTTCAGGTACAATATAGTTTTTAATGTAAAAATAAAGGTTAAAAAAAATTTGAATTAATGGAACCCAGATTAAACAATTATGCTAGTGCAAGGCTGCCGGATGAAATGCTGGTCACTCTTTCCTCCAAAAGTCATTCCATATAAATCTCCTACAAAGAGTCTTTAATGTTTCAAATTAACAGCCTGGTTTTGCAAACTGATAACCACCTGTAAAGAGGTTGACACACTGCTCCACCCCTCTGAATGGGTACAAAATTTGAAGTATGGGACCCGAGCAAACCAGCATTTATCTTATCATGATCAAGAGCTCATTACTAAAAACAGGAAAATGCCATCTCTTGGCATCATAAACAAATTGATAAGGATGAGTACTGTTTTTCCAGTTCTCAGTATACACCATGTACATCTCACACAGTACCTTGTGCTGTACACTGCCTGAGAGACAAACGCAGAATGTTGCTTGGAGGGAAGAAGCATTCCTGCTAGCTGTTAGCACTTTGTGTGAGCATATTCTGCATGAACCCCCAAATCCAGCCAAGACTGCTGTAGAGCTGAAATCACCCTCAGCAACACAGACTGGCAACTTTCCCTTTCTTTAGCACAGGGGAAAAGGGAAAGAAAAGAATACTCCATTATCAATCAAATAATGAAAGAAAGGTCAGAAAGGGCTCTAAGGCAAGTGAAGTACCTTAAAGCTGATCTTTATTGCAACTTACTTTCCTGCCTAGCAGCATTTTTGTTTCTGCTGTTTGGCAGGTTGGTTTTGTGGGACTTTTTTACCAGCTGGGGATAGAAAAGGAACATTGGAAGTGAGATTGCACAAGGCAGAAGCACAGTCTCATCTCTGCAAAGCCTCCTCAGCACTGCTCTCATGTGGCCCATTGCACCCGATAGCCCGTGCCACTGCTTGGCCAGCCATCAGAAAGAGAATCACAACTGGCTCTACCTATGAGTGCTCTTTTGGAAACTAACCTCACAGAGTCAAAGAATAATGTTAGCTAAAAGATCGGTGGGCTGAGTTTCAAGTAGCAGAATCCTTTTAATACACTATGCAACTTTGGGCAACTGTTTTTTCTCAAGCATCCAAAATGTTTTCTAATGGGGGAAAAAAGGAATTCTATAGCAATTCTGTTTTTCAATGGCAGTCTTGAAAATACAAACCGGAATTTTAAATAGTGAAAAAAGTTTACGCAGTTACAAGCAGAAAAAATACTGGGTAATTAAAATGCAGCACTCTGCAGATGGGTGCAGGAACAGTATGAGAAACTGAGCTTCCATCTTTCCCTGACCTGGAATGGCAGGTGCTGAAAATACTATATGTAAGCAAAGATATCACATCTCTGTTATAGAGGGGGGAAATTCACCTTAAACACAACTTTTGGATTACAAAAAGTATGATTAAGATTAGAAAAATAGCTGATGAGATTTCCAAAGTAGTTTCCAAAAATGTCCACTGGCTGGACACTTATATATGGGAAAAAATAACGGAGAAGGAAACTCTGAATGTATCAGCTCATGTGTCACCAATAAGAAAGGTATGAGAATGACATCAAGAAAATTATGGTTTTGGAACAGAGATAAAGACAACGTTTGAAAATGTTAGCTTTCACTGAGCCATGAATGAAGAATCTTAAATGAATCCTAAAAATATGCACATATAATCATATTTACAGAAGCTGATTTAGGTGTGCCTGCACAAATAAAAGTCCTATCACTTTTCACAAGTTTAAAAACCAGGAATGAAAGAAATGCGTATCAGATATTCTGATCTAAAATCAGAAATAAATAGCAACAATGGCAGCATGCATATATGGAGAAACACCAATGCTTGACATTTTAGTTCTTTGAGCAAGCCACGTTTCTTGAAAGCATTGGAAACCATACAGTATCTCTAACTACACAAACTATACTGTTAATGGAAAAACACAGTTCACAACACTGTATATTTCACTGTACTTCAAGCATTTTACTCTCTTCAGAGAAGGTAGCAATACATTTAAAGAAGATGGAGAAAAATACCACATGAATCATTTCAGGAGGCAGGATCTGCTGTGCCTGAAAAGAGAATTTTTGCAGTAAAATTCCAAGAATTGCAGGGAATTTCAGAACGGACAGGAGCACAGCATGATCAAGCTGACTGGAAACACCACCATAGCACAGAGATTTACAGAACGCAAAGGTTTAGCATTTCAGGCTCAATTTCCAAATGTCCTTCAAAGTGATTCTAGATGTTTTCAGACACACTAAAATATCCTGATAAGGACAGAGAGAAAAAACAGAATTTGCATTCATTTACACATTACAAAATGTGGTTTATACACATACTCGTCCCAAAAGACTAATGCAAACCTGTGTGTGTCACTGTACCAGAGAAACAGAGAAGAGTTCCTATTCTATTTTCACTTGCAGAATGTCCCTTTCAGTTGCTTGTAGGCTATCACAAAGTCATGTTTTGCATATAGGACTTTGTGGCTTTTAAGTGCTGGCCAGAAAAGTAAATGTCCAGGACCCCATGGGATAACTATTATTTACCTCCATCTTTCTTAACAGAGGACACGTCACACCTCTCACTTCATGGACTGAATAAAGACCAGACACACAACACACCATTCTCATATTAGCTCAATGCACTGACTTCCAACCATTTAAAAAGTCAGATGCAATCATTCTCTGTCCACAGGTGACACTGAAATGCCAGCTGATAAATGCATCCAATCACAACACTCTTTTTTCCACACGGGTCATTTCCTTAATAATTACTCACTGTTAAGCACTCCCTGTCCTCTCCTCCCCTAAGCCAGACACCATTACTCACTCCAGTCAGATCCCAATGTGTCATCATTGGAAAGTACATGGCAAAGATAGCAGAGGGTGTTCAGAAAGAAAGAAAACAAAACTTGGTAAATATTTTAAAACTTATTTCCTACGATGTCTTAACACTTCTTACCAATGAGATTTAACTATGGTATGTAAAGAGAATTATCAGCACACCACTTCTGTTTGCTCCCTTCCAGTGCCAGAGATGGCTTCGCATATTAACAAGACCCTTCCCCAGCTGCTTCAGCGCACAGAGCTCAACTTGCTGAGATTTAACACTGGCTAGTGTTAAGATGTCACTGGAACTAGGGACTCGGAGTGCAACCATTCAGGCAGTGTTTCTGGCAGAGGTATAAATCTGGCAGCAGAAATGTCTCAAAACACATCTGTGCTACGGACAATCACAGCTCTACGTTGACTCTTGTTATTTTAACAAGAGCAAAAAACATCCATGGAAGCATATCTAACATTTGCAATAAATAACTTCCACTGGTATCATAACTCTTTATTCTGTATTAGTCAGCCACAAAAGTTAGTTACTGCCTCATATATTCCTGCCTTAGGAATATTATCCTCTAATTCATGATTCTGATGACCCCATTTCTGCATGTCTTCCTCACCTTTGCTTGTTGCAAATTGTTCTCGTATATTGACTTGCTGGCACACTTCAGCCTAAATTAATTTTCCATTCCGTAAGCTGCTTCGCAAATCCATTTCTGCACAGATGATCTGTTTAACATGTTTATCTAGCAAATATTATCTAGTCTTCCTAGGATACTGGTTAAAGAACAGGACTTTGAAATAACTGCTTACTAACCATGTGAAACTAACATTATCAGTTGTGTTTGATGTACAGAACAACTCAAGCTGACCGTTTTCAAAAGTATTTTGGCAACCGACTTTCAAGAACAAATATACAACTATTTTCATGCCAATTTTGTTCTTGCAACTGACCCAGTTCTCGAAGTCTGTAACTGAAAAGTAATAACATTACAGTAATAAAATAAAAAAATAATGTTCAAAAAATTATTATAGAATTGGAGTGATTTGTTGCACACATTTTAATCCAACACGCAGACTAAGCATTTCACCAAAATCAAGGCTTTAGCTCTGTTGTTCCCAATTATGTGCGGCAGCAGTCCAAATACAGAAAATTGTTACCACATTTTATTCTTTTCCATGATGAAGAAAACAGTAAGCAATGCAGCTAAATGCAGAATAACTTCTCATTTCTGAATAATCAGTTACCTGACAGACTCTTACCCACCCTACTTTGCTGTATAAGCTACAAAGGAACATTTCTTTGCAGATTTTAATTTTTCCAATTTCTTTCACAGGCTTGTAACAATGAAATAACATTCCGAGTTGATTTCCATCTTTTTTTGCAAAAAAGTAACTAACTTTGGTGACATATTTATCGTCAAGACCAGATGATTATTAAGGAGAATGGATTCAATTGAAGAACTCTGGAAGTTTTGCTTAAAAAGAACAAGTTGGCTGAATTTTATTACTACTTTTTAAAAAGAGTTCTTAAGAAGTGCCACGTTATAGAAACTCTCTTAACATACCACAAAGTATTAACTATTAAATAGCAAGGTAAAGACAAAGCTAAGTAGATGAGTTCTGTATATTCCTTCTCTTTGCTTGCAGAAGACACTGACTACAAAATAACTGAGATTATCCAAGAAGTAGTGCAAACTGTACAAGAAAAATAGATACTAATGACTTCCAGTATATTAAATAGACCAACATCCAAAGAAAGGGAAAATGCTTTCAGACAATGCAACATATAGGACTTTGAGAGTGCTCACATTTGAAAAGGAGAGTGGTACAATACATTAGAAATAACCTTTTTTTTTTTTTCTCTAAAATGTAACTGTTCCTCTGCAGTGTCATGAAACACAATACAATTGCAGAGCACTAGAATGAAACTCAGTCCAGAATTGAAAATAAATAAAAAGAGAAGGTGAGAGGAGAAAGGGAGCCAACTTCACTGCTCAAGCTAAGTGAAATAGGAATAAACATACAGCAGGAATGGCTAGAAGTTGACTCAGTGTGGATCGCTTAAAGGGAAGGCAGTAAATGTAGTAATGACATTTTGAGTGTTGGTAAGTATATATTATCATAATGACACATGGACAAATAACTTTTGTGGTCCTAACAGAACGCAGAACTTCTAAAGTCCTAGGAACTCTTTAACAAGGTAATTAGAGCAATCAACAATTTCTTCTTACTCCTTTATAAGAGCTGCCAGAAATTTTCTAGCTTGTCTTAAGCAAGTTCCCTCTTTGCCATAACCCAAAAGGACCAGCACTCCTGAGAACTTATGGTGGTGGAAAACTTTCACGGAATGAAAGCAAGAAGCACGCAGATTGCATTCCTGTAAAGATTCTTCTCCGCATGGCAGACAGCTCTTTGGCCGAATTTTTTCAGTCAGGCACTTACCCAGGTTTTTATGTTCTCGATACTTCTCATATACATGTATTTTTAGTGGCATGATTTTAGTGATGTCAGATTTGACATGATGTAAATATGGAATTGTTTTTTTTATTAGCCTGAAGACTCTGGAATAACTAATACTGTTCTTTTTGAGCAAGGTTGCAACACAGGGTTTTACATTGTAAATAGCCAGCTAGAAAGGCACAAAAAGTATCTGGAAAGCAATGACAACATAGAGTATTTTGATTTTTGCAGAAATCTTTTAACAATTATTCCATTTCATGATTGCACACCCCCCCCCCCCAAAAATCTCAGTGTTACAAATTTAAGCCAATAACGTACAAAAATTGCTTCAGACACTAATATGTTACCACTAACTCTATGGTGAAACACATCAACTACTTAATTGAAATACCATACAACCCTCTGTATTACAGGATCAGATTCCTTCCTCAATGAAACTGTGGCATCATTCTGTGTGTACACCAGTGTAATCACGACCAGAATCTGGCTCATTTTGCATAACCACATATATGGGATTTGCATTAAGTCTGTGGTCCAAAAATAAACACAGTAATAACATGCACTACTTAACTTTGAATAAGTCTGATGGTACCCCTGTTGAAATGTTACAGAATACATGCCACAACTGTGGAATTATCTCATGTATTCAATACCTATTTCTAGAAGTAGGAAAGATCTCTTTCCAAGATGGCAAATGAACTAACCTTAACTCACAAATGCTTTCAACTAAGCAAGTATAGTTTTATTAAATATATATGTATATACACACACACACTATACCCATCAATATAAAGTACATAAGATGCTCACACTCATGTGTTTCATTACTCTTCATTTTTTTGTACAATTCTAGATACTGTTATGGACTCTACCCCTCAGTTATTCTTCTGGTCTTCTTTGGATTGCACAAGTTTTCAGTGAGCCAAGGGTTCTCTTCTTTAACACCTTCCTATAATATTTACTAAAGTGTTAAATTGCTCTGTAGCTAACTGTGAATGGTCTTCAGAAAATCTAAGATACAGAGCTTCTAGACTTCTACATTTATTGGAAAGAGCCAATGAATATCGCATATATTATTATTTAATTTTAAAAAGTAAACTCATATTATTTCTTTAAGGTCTACTGTCACTCCTGTCCTCATTGACCACTTGGTTGAAGGAGTCTTCTCTTTGCTTAGCACTAATGGGTGGATGTCCCACAAAGTCAATGAATGGCTGGCATCAAGTGACTGGAGACTTTATGCATCCCTCACATCTTTCATCTAAGGTTTATACAAACTATTTATGACAATCTTTAATTAAATACTCTTTGTTCAAGGCACATCAAAAGCCTGATTTTCCCAAGCAGCGAGAGTGTGCAGAACTAATGGAAGGCTAGTGGGGGGAGCAGAATCCTCAAACATCAAACTTAGGGTTAAATTCTCCTCTTATTCGCATGCTGCAGGCAAGAAGATTGAAAGGTCCGTACTGACTCTTGTGCTGGTGATGTAATGAAGCGCACATTTTATTTTATTTTATTTTTTAACTTAAAATACTGGTTAAGAACAACTGTAAATCTTTCTAAAAGACTTCAAATTACCATGAGTATTCTAGCTAAACATGGCAAACTTTTTTTGCTTTTACTCAAAATGCAAGCAACTCCACAATCTTAGTATATTGTTTAACATTTCTTAACTTTTTAATAGCATCTGTGCTGGCGCCTTTGGCCTTATCTTATTTGTCACACTTGCTATGTACATATTATTTTAGTGTAACAGGTATTGCAGATCTATTTTTACCTCAGCACTGGAAACCGGCATCTTTTCTACTTGTTGATGGGTATGTCAGGTCCTAAGATTTCATTTGCCTCCACACATGGGACAAATAATTAAAAGTTGGGAAAAAGTCACCAGTCTGAGTGCCTTGAACGTGAACATTCAAGCTCTGAGACTGAAATCCTGACAGATTTCCGTTTCATCCCTATTAGATAGGACTTGTCGATTTTGTAGGTACCCAGTCACGGACATCCAACATGAAGCCCAGGTACCAGTTACAAGTAAAGGGTTAGACTCATTGACTTTGATGAGAGAATGACAATTCAGTGGGGGAATCCTGCTGCCTGTGATTGTGCATGCACATGCCCACAAGCAGAAACAGCTGGTATTGAGGGGAAGAAAGAGATCCACCGAGGTTCAGAGGCCTCTTTCCAAATGCTGGGCCATACTGGCTCAACCTAAAGTGACACGCTACAATTGTATTTCACTAATTATGTGCTCACGGGGAATAGCATCAGAACCTTGGAAACCATTGTTTGTACCAAACGGTCCATTAAACTGATTGCTGTATAGTTCTGGATGATTTCTCACTACTTATTTCAGAGATTCTGGGCTGAAAAAACAGTGTTTTTCTCACCTCCATGCTGCATAAATCCCAGTAGTCCTTCAAAGCTGATTCTTTAATTTTTTGGTCATGACAATCACTGAAATTTATCTGTGTAAATGCACAGGACATCTGGAATTAATGCTTTCAATTAATGTAGTTCATAAAAGTGGTGCTCCAGAACATATGTCAGTGAGAACTAGATAAGTAATTTTTATTTGTGGGATGTGGGATGATGGAATCAGGGGTTCGACAAATGAGGCAGATGTCTCTGAATAGCTAAGTAGGGCACTGAGGGGAACAAACAATTCTGACCTGTTCTTTGTATACTTCAACACAGTAATGCTGATTTCATACAAAAATGGGAGAGCCCAGTTGAAGGAGAACGATACAGGCGTATGTAGATACTTGCACCTCTCCCCTTCTTTCCCTCTTCCATTTGGGATACCAAAAAATATGGCTACACAGAGATTCTCCAAAAGTTAAGTAAATGCTCAACATAATAGGAATCACTCAGATTTAGGTCAGCAAACTGCAAGCCTCGCTAACTCCCAACACAGGAGTACTTAACCTTTGAGTAACACGGGTGGCCTTAGCCTGGCACGCAAGCCGAGCCTCCCTTTCTCAGTTTATACTGCATGGCATAACACGCTACATAGCCTGGCATAGCTACACATCAATGCTAATGCACCATGATACATGAGTAGTACCAGAACCTAAAACATATGAAAATTAGACAGCCACAGAATGCAGAAGTCCTTTGAATTTTCCATTCTTAAAAATCATTAAAATGCTTTTAAATTAAGTATAGTATTTATAGATTTAACTATGCTATTTATAGATAAAATAATAATTTATGTAACATTTACAAAGCCCTTACAGGCTTTGCTTCTGTTTACAGATAAAAGTATCCGCAGAAAATGCTGTTGATCCAGATGCCTGTCTAATACATAATAGTTCACAGCCTCACAAAATGCTGTGTATGAAAGGATGGAAACTGCTTTTTGGCCCACTTTCTACACTGACATACTGAAGAGGAGGGATAGTCTTGTGGTTGAGACACTTGGCTGGGACTGAGATGACCTGGGTTCAGTTTCAGACTCTGCTACAGACTCCCTGTACGTCCTTACACAAGTGACTTAATCTCCCAGTATATTAGCTCCCCACATGTAATGTGGGGCTGCCAATACTTCTGGATGATGGTGGGGTTTTTTTTCTCTTCAGACTACACAGCCTTTGGGAGACAGACTTGTGTGTTTTGTGAATGATAAAGGGAGCCTCAAGCTGAGTTCAGGCCTCTTGGCGTTACTGTAATAAAATGAGAAAAGATCTTTCACATAATGTTTTTTGTGTTAAGACTCTTCAAGGGTTTTTTGTGTTTGTTTTCTTTTTTATTTTTACATTCAATTAATTGTCAGTTTCTAGTAAAAGACCAGAGGAATTAGATCCTGAGAATTTCTGTGCTGGGCAAGTGCAACAAGCAGCAGAACACATTCCACAGAGGAACTCATGCACAATCAATTAGGTCGTCTAATTAATTTTCCAACTCAATAGACATTATGAACTCTTTTTTTTTTTAAAAAAAAAAAACATACCTATACTGGATACACACATAAAAGCAATCCAAAAACTTTTAAAATCTTAGAGAAGGACAGATGATATTCTTTTGAAGGGAATGGGCTGCTACATGGGAACAATGTCCTCTCACATAGGATTCATATTTCTGTCATGAAAGGAGAAAACACATTTGGGGGGATGACAGTATCTTCTAGTTGACATGGTTGTGTAGTCACCAGTAGGGACTGACTTGTCAATCAGTATTTAGAGTGAACCATAATTAGAGAGAATGAAAACATTGGCCATGTGGAGAGAAAGAGCAAAAGAAGCACTTAGAAAATAGGTTTTGTCCCAAACAGGGACAAGAAGTATAGATATTTACAGGGGTTTTAACCACAGATGACATGAGGTACACTATAGGATCTAACAACAGAGATCTGTTCCTCTAGTCCTAACTCAGGCAAAACTTCAATTAGCATCAGCGGGAACTGTGTCTGAATAAGGACTCTGGAATCAAAGATGGAAACAGGCAGAAGAATGGCCACAGAATTTTATGCCCTCTCTCATAGAGACTTCAGTAGCAAATTTTCAACTGCCATGAATTTTCCCTGCACTTCCTTTCCCATCATTGTGATCCCCCAAAAGTACTTATTCCATGCTAAAATAATGAAGTGTTTGTGAGACTATAGTTATAATTGCGATGTCTGGATTAAAACAGTGAGCTGTGACATTTCTAAGAGTCCTAAGGGAGATGACAGTGAGTTACAGAGAATACACAGATATTAGATAATCCACAACTATGGGAAAGATGACACAGAAGTGTGACAATGCTTCAGTTGGTATTTTATCACAGGCATTTTTACATAAGCACAGACTAGATTTATAAAGGAACTTACTAAAATGCCTGTAGTAAATACAAAGCGATAAACAGAAGTGTTTCTCCAACCTATACAACTAATTGGCGTTCTGATAGTAACTGTTTTCAAATGAAGTGGTTACTAGATCAGATGAACAGGCAAAAGTGAGACAGCAAGCTCTGGAAAAGACACACGCTGCCTGTAGGCAGGGGAAAGACAGAGCAGAAGGCCTTCAGGGAACAAGTGTGAAGGAAACAAGGATACAAAGAAGCAAAACAGCAAAAGAGCAGGGGGAGGAAAAACAGGAAGGCAGCAAAGACAGGACGGATCAAAGCAAATCTAACAAATGAGTGGGAGGCACAGAGACATGGAGAGATAAACAGTGGGAGCCAGCAGACACCATGTGTGAGAAAGGGAGAAAAGGAAGGGGAAGGGAAGGAGAAGGCCGGCCAGACCGAGAGCTTCGCCAGCCAACCAGGAGAGGGAGGTTTGCCAGGACAGGCCGGCCAACTAACTAGTTAAAAAGGAGGTCCAGAGAGCCAGCTAGTAGAGAGCAGCCAGCCAGGCAAAGCCATCCAGGAGAGGAATACGCGTATGGAGTGGAGCGGGAGCAGCGCCGGCTCCACCCGGGAGCTGGTGACCTGCCGCAAGCCCTGCGCCTTGCAGGGGGAACGGGCATTAGCAGCGCCCACCTGCATGCTCTGCCAAGAAAAAGATGCCAGAGGATGTCACAGCAATGTGATGAGCATCATACTGACGCAGAAGATCACAGTATCCCACCTGGCTATGCACTCTGAAAAATTACCCACTAGCTGCCACTGGGTGACCAAGTATGAATAAACAATGATGACAGAAATTGCACATATTGACCACCGATTTTCCCAAAAGGTGTTTTGCTCCCATTTCTAGAGTTGATACCCATATTTTTTTTTTCTACTTTGATATTATCAAGCTGATAAGGTACAAATGATATTATTTGTTTATTTCAATATCATAATCCTAAGTCAGGAAAAAACACCACCGGGCCAGTGATAAATGAGGATGTGAGATTAAAAATAATAATAATAAAAAAAAACATGGAAAGGCCTAATTGTTTTCCAAACTTTAGATTCAAAATGCATCTTTCAAAACAGGAAAATAACTGAGCAGTAAAAGACACAGATTTAAATTACGTCTAAGAAGAACAAACTCCAATTCACAGTCACCATACTGTTAAGTGCATCATGCTCACTTTTATCTCCCAAAAAGTCTTCCTTTTGTAACTCAGCATCACACGAAGCAGGTACTGATGTCAAGATGTGGTCCTGTCAAGAAACCAAGACTCACAGAAAGAAAAGTGATGTAATCCATGTTTAAGCAATGACTCAATGCTTACCTTATCCTTCTGGATATAGGAACTGATCCACACCACTATATCTTTTTCCTTTTAATTTCACTGGGCTTTGAATGAAGTATTAAGCTGTCAGGAAGCTAGTAGTCCCATTCAGCTCCCCCAGCCCGCTCAAGCCAAAAGCAGATTCACAGCTGACACAGGATATTTTAGGTAATAAAAGTTGACTTCTACTTGGGAGTGAGCACAAGAGAATGGTACATGACAGGCAGCACCTTGGGGTTCCTGCAACTGGTAAGAGGAGAGAGAGAGGAAGGGAAGCAGGAAGGAGCTCTCATCTACTGCTGGGGAGCAGCAAAGAGTTAAGAGTAGTAATGGTATAGAGTAAGACATAATGCAGTTTAAAGTTCCTTTATGGGAGCTCTGGCATCTGTCTAAGCTGCAAAGTTTAGCAATTACAGTGCCAATTTAAACTTGTACTTGAAAATCTAGGAAATATTTTCTTTAAATTTTTAATAGACTGGGTACACTTAGGAATCTAGGTGGTCACTGATATACACGTGCATCACTTCCAGCAATGTTAGTGGAACAACAGACTGTTCTGAGTCGTGTCTAAAGTTTCGGCTGCTTGTAAACCAGCACTGTGGGAAAACTTTTAGGTGGCTTTAAAAAAATTCTCATAAAACAGTAGAAAGCTCGTAGTTTAAGACACTTCAGTGGAACAGAAAACTTCCTCCTGATTATCAAAAGTATTTTGCACTATATCAAAAAGGTAAGTTAGACTTCTCCCAGAAGAAAAATGTTTTTAAAGTGTCAAATAGTTGAGTCTTATAAAATCAAATAAGCTTGTAGTGGTTAAATTGCCCTTGCATAACAACTTTTTATGTGGATATACTAATAAGCCTAAATTATAAAGACAATGCAATTACCCCACACACTTGAAATGAGATAACCACTGGATTATAACTCTTGCCTGGCAGCGTGCTGATCTCTTTTTCCCCCCCATTTCATTTAAATTAGGAACTTGAAATTAGATCAGCATCTTTTAAAAAGCTGATTAAAAGCTCTGTTCCCAAATGTGATCATGTGTGTTTTTCACATGAGCATGAGGCTGCCACTCTGCAGGGCAGCAAGCCTGCTGCCGGCAATCTCCTTCGGCTTTGAAAGAGGTGTAGAGAGTCACTGGCATGCTGGGTGCTCCATCTGAACAGGATTTCAAGCCACACACAATACTGACCACTTAAAAAACCACCCAAACCAAATCAAACCAAAACAACAACAAAAAAACCCAAAACATTAACCAAAAAAACAGAACAAAGGCAACATCTCGTGGAAAAAGGAAGGCCCAAAACTCTTCCACATTTACTCAAATTTAAGCATAACTTAAATCCAACTAAAATGAATGCAAAGATCTCCTTTGGATTTAAAATGGTTACTTGCTTTCAGAGGCTTTTGGAGGACACATATACAAACTTTTCTATGTGTTAACCAATGTACATTCCTGCATTCAGGAAGCCCTTTTGAAATATCACATGAAAAATCATGCATGCAGTGCACAAGCCCAAATGAAAAAGTAGACTACATTATAAAACTGAAAGAGGTTGTATGTATTTTGTTTGCTATTTAGTCTACTATAAAATTTCAAATTCATCATCTTTAAATCCCAAATTGCTGTTACATACATACATACATACATACCATTCCATATAATGGTATTTTCTATACCCTACAGACACAGATAACAGTTTTCTTTGCTAAAACACATTCGTATTTGTGGCTTATGCCTTTGACCACTTCCTACTTTTATCCAAAAATACTGATTGATAGTATTGTGTGGTAACATAGCACAGAAGTAACTGCTTTCTCAAAACCTCGCACACCTTCTTGAAACCTGGCTGACAAGATCTGATCATGTCAGCTCTTGACTCCCAATTCAAAGCCCACCCAAGTCTTTGGGCATCCCTTTCTTTGACACGAGTAGGTTTTGGATCACTTCCATAGTGACTGAGGAGTATTACCCAGGCTTCGCATTTCTGACCAGCGTAAGACTTCTTCCTCTGAGTTTAAAATATTGCCCAAATGTTTGAATGCACAACCAATGCACATGCACTCGTGTGTGTGAAATGCATGTATAATCTACCCTCTGGACGTAGCAAAACGAAAAGTTGTAGAATAAATGTAAACTGTTCTCTGCGGGGTTTTGGTAATAGTTTACAATAAGTTGCAAATCATTATTGCTTTTGATGTTTGTTGTTATGTTAGCCATCTTGAACTCTTCTGGTATTTCCTTGGATGCAATGGGCAGTTGCCTAGAAATTTTATTTGTGGTATTTAATGCAGTCACTACATAACATTTTATAGAATTACCCAAGTATTTATGAACAAGGAATAGAAGTTGCATGTGCATATATGCCAACCCCATCTAATTTGCTTAAATGATTTCAGACACTAAAACCCACAATTCTCATATCAAGAATGAAAAACAGTGGCAGTCTCTTATTAGTGGGAGGTGTCAATAAGAGCTCCTGTAGCTACACTCCAGACAACTACAATTTAAGTGTCAAAACTATCTTAAGTCTTTTGAGTAAATCTCTCTTCCATTATATTGAATTCAAAGGAAACGTCACCATTCCTTTCAAACAGGACCAGGACACCACTCCTGGTATGTTTAGGAATAGTCAAATCATTGCAACAGTAACCAGACTGCATCAGAGTAACAAAGAGAAATTCCTCCCAGCTTGAGACTGAAGTGGACATTAACAACATAGGCTGAAGGAAGTTGTTATTTCTATTCAAAATTCTAAACAGCTGTTTTCAAGGCAGATTAAAAGATTTTTCAATGTTTGGATTCAACTCAAAAGCTTTATCTAATGCATACTTTCTATTTGAGTATTTGTTGAATTAGAAATTTAATAGAGCAGCTGAGTATTTTAAAATCTTTTGGAAGATGTGAAAAAGGGATGTGAACTCTAGCACACCCTGTAAAACATAAATTTCTTACCAAAAGAATATGTTATTCATGTGCTCTGTACATTAGGTCAATTATTACTCACTTTCTTTGGAGAACAACCAAGTGCCTCCACCCTTTATAACAGAGCACTGTAATCAACTGTAGTAAGAATAGCAGAATTATTCTAATACACATTGGTGGCTCAGGCCCTACCTCAAGAAGGCTTGAGCAGTAAGAAACTAAGATGGATTTACCATCATCTTTTTTGTTTTTAAAGAGTGCAAAAAATTAACATTTGCTTGTACACCTTTGTAAATAATTTCAATTTCACTTAAATGGGGAAAAAATTATAAAAAGGAATGCTTCAAATTGGCCCTCCAATTTAAACACTTCTGTTATTTAATGACAAATTCCATAAACAGTCTGATACCAATACTTCTTCCACTGCACGTCTTTCATTTCCGCTAACCCAATTTAACCTCTCATCTTCCTTGCAGTCAGCAGCTGTACAAAGCATTTTTTTGGTACTGACATCAGCAAGTGACTGAAGTGCTAGTGCTAGATTTAAAATGCCTTTTAAAAACACAACTTTTTGTATTGAATTTGGAACTGAGTTTGATACAACTTGTACTGTTAGTTTAATATAGTATCACCTTTCATGGAGCCATATCTTGTTGGGTTCCTGCTGGGACCTGAGAGCTGAAATAGCACAAGGTTTAATGCATGGCACTTCATTTTGCCCAGCCTGGCTCAGGCCAAGAGAAGCATTTCAATTTATTTAGATAACCACACAGATTAAATACCCAGCAAGATAGCTTGCTAAGTCATTCATCATTTGCCATTCCTGGACCGTGCTTGTGTCTAGCAATGTTTTTACTAGAAGAGCCATTCAGATGAATGGAATGCACATCTCCGCTGGGTTTCCCCTGCCCAAGCAGCAGTCTAAACTTCTCAACCTGCCTTCAGTGCTCTCTTCCCGAGATGTGCAAAAATTATTTGGCTGGATCTCCTCTGCCATCTTCTTGCCTATCTTTCCCCTTCACCTGATTCTCTTGCTTTTTCTTTATGAGCCCCTAAATGTCTATGCAATTCCAGTGTACTAGAATATTACCCTCTCCTTATTTCAGCCCCCCAAATTGTCCTCTTATTACTCCTTTAGTCTTCACTTCAAGGATCAAGTAACTGAAATAATTCACACCGTGAGGTGCAATTCAATTCCAGACATAGTATCGGCATCATTAAATTATATCTTATCTTAAAGGTTACTGGAGCCCAAGTAATCTAACATTGAGTCTCTTTTCACAGCTATGTATCACCTACCTCATTTTTTACCGCCTATTTCAATGGTATATCTTTTTGCCTTTAAAGCCTGCAGTCTGGAAGTCATTTTTGACCCTGTGGTTTCTTTTGAAGCCTGTATTAATCTGACTGTAAAGCTGTCATACTACCATTTTACAAATCTCTCCAAGTTACCACCCATACTGTCCCACCGGGACATGGAGATTCTCATAAAGGCTTTCATCATATCCCAGCAGGACAATTATAATTCATTGCTCACTGGTTTTACTATTACCTCTTATAAACATTTCAAGTTCAAGTAGTATTCTGTCACTGTACTGCTCAACTGAACTAAGACGTCTGGACATATTATTCCAGCACAGAGACTAGTCCAATGGCCCTTGAAGAAGTAGTTCAAGGTGTCTCACAAAGATCCATCTTAATTGCACTTTGAAGAAAGTGCACAGCATGCTCTTTCCCCTTTTTACTGCTTCATTTCTTGCTGTAGTTCTCAGAAACTTAAGCAGACATAGGAGCTTTTGAGATCCTAAAATCCCCCATCACTGAAAGGCCCAGTTTCCTCCTAAATCGGGTGAAAGTATCAGTGAAATACCTAATGGTTCTCCCCATTTTTTTGTTTCAAGTGACAAGCAGGTGAATACAGTCAGTATCAAGCACAAACAGGAAAATTCCCCCAAGAGCGTGTCTGTAGTTACTAGTGTTATTAGGAGATAAAACCATTCCCTACCACATCCCATGAACCACTGTAATTTTGTCAGCTTATTTTATATTTTTAAACTAACTCTTCCATTTTTATGGGTTTATTATGCAAGTACACTAGAAATTATAAGCATAATGTACTTTCATTTCACAACACTCAATCACTGCCACAGGACAAACACCCTCTAGATGGTAGAGCACACAAATAAGAAAAAAATGCAGAACATCAAGGATTATGAATGCTTTGACAATGTTATCACTGGATCTTCCTTAAATGGCTAGCAGGTTTGAATCATACAGTTGGAGGTGTTAAAATTCATGAACTAACATATATTTTAACACATTTTCCAGAAGACATAGTCCTGGCCAACCTGCTCTAGCTGATACTGCTCGAGCAGGGTGGTTGGACTAGATGATCTCAAGAGGTCCTTTCTACCCTAAGCAATTCTGTAAGATAAAATACTACTAGAAATTATCCTCTCTCCCTTGTAATTCTTATGGCTCTATTAAAAAAAAAAAAAGTAGTAAATACATTCTTTGATAAGCAGGAGTCACTCCATTAAATAGTAGATGTGCATTTAACTGTGCTGGCTGTTTTTGCTGTAGGTAAACTGATTTTCCCAGCCTTGCTGAAAACTCATCTATCAATAGGTTCAATGGAGCCATTGTAAACATTAGGACCAATGTAAAAGAACTTACAGTAAAAAACTGATGGCTTAATCTTGAGACCAAAGAGCACTAAGAGATTGCTGGGTATACAGAAACAAGAAAGAAGATGCTAAGTTCAATAAAATACCACTGACTTTATAAACACTGCTACAATGCCAGCAAGGACCCTTCTCCTGCATCAGCAGAGCAGAGGCTTTGTCCCATGCTGTGAGTAGTGGTGAAGGATGAAAGAATGAGCCACTACTTCCCCAAGATGACAAGAACTGTGAACATACAGGTTTTCTGCTAAGCTCCCGTTTCCCTGTGTCTGTCAGCACCTCTGTGTTAGAGGAAGAATCATTAGAGGGTCAAGGCAGATCCAAGAAGTAAGGAAGAAACAGGGACAGTACTGAAACTCCTGACAATCACTGGGTAAACTTGGCAAAAAAAACCACAAATTATGAGGACAGGGCCATTATAAAACATGACCAAGATCATTTAGTAAGCCAGGCTTACTTGAGTTAAATGTTTTTTAAAAAACAGAATTTCATGCTAGGTTAAACATTCAGGATCCAGGAAAACAGTGCAGAGGCCACTCCTTCAGAATGCGACCTGTAATCCAAATTACACCACCACAAAAAAAAATTTAGATTATAGCATGGCAGACTGCAGTTACATTAATCTACCTGTGCTAGTTTATCCTGGGTAACACCCACAATAGATAAACAGTAAATGTGTAAGATCACAATAAAAAAAAAAATCAGGTGCTTACAAGATTTCATATTTCTGTTCTTAAAATATAATGTATATATATGTATATATATGTATACAGATGTGTATACACACACATGCACTTTTACTGACATTCATGCTTTTTTTAAAGTTACTTGTCCCTAGCCTTTACACATCTTTCTACAAGAAGAAACACTGAATTTTGGTTCCCTTACATAAGGAAATTCTACCTTTTTTTAAAAGGAGTTTTTTTCTGGATAAGGAGTGCAAAGCTAGGCTCTGCTTTAAAGCGGAGGAGAATTTGGAGAGTGATCTTTCTCTTAAGGCTCCTTTCTTTTCAGACCTTATTTAGGCCTCTTTTCTTACAGCATTTCTCTAGAATGCCAAACCGTACAAGCTGTCACTGAAAAAAAAACATATATAAAAAACGCTCAGTCATTATTTGTGTACTTCTCAAGGCCAATTGGAAGTGTGAATGTGACTGTCCTTACAGCTGCTCTTGGGCAGTTATTCCTGTAACTTTTTGCAAATTTTAAGTCAGTAGGATATGAGATTGCTTTCCACATGTAACAGTTTACTTTAGAAAAGCTTTGATTTTTACAGAAATGTCATCAACTGTGTTACAAGTATGTTACAAGGAAACTTACATGTGACAAAACAGTGGCACTGACAATTTTGAGCACCTCTGCTTAAGATGCATTTTCATTAGCATTTTGCAGCTGACCTACATAAAAGAATTGTTTTACTTGGAAATACTCTTGTCAGCTTATCCTTGCATTAGGTGTGATCTACGATGTTTTAAAAGAGGTTCTCTTTTCTTTGTTAGAACTGGCCATCAGTTTGAATCACTTTGAAAAACACACACACAAAGAAAAAATGAAGTCTGTAACACAAACTTGACTGAAGTATCATACATACTTATATTTGATTTTTTCTATTGCAACTGTAACAAAAATTTTCAGCTTACCAGCTCAATAAGAAAAAAGAGGTATGAATGGAAAATATTGATATAAAATTCCAGGGTGATTCACAGGGGTAAATATTTGTTTTCACTGTAACAAATGAAAGGATTTCAGGTAGCTTTGCTTTCTTATATTGCAGCCCAGAGAAGAAGCAAAATTTTTATCCATAAGTGGCAAAGTGGGCACTGTTAGATAAGTTCTCAGCTGCATTTACTCATTCCCTAGATTCTATTCAACTCTCAAAGTCACTATTTTTAAAGTACCTTTTCTGTGGAAAGGTCCATGAGAAATTAGTTTTGCTCAGCTATTTAATGTTCTACAAGTTTTGTAGTGACCCAGAAACTGGCAGATAGCTGAAATTAGACAAACAGGGATGTCAAAATGGTACTAAGAGAGCAAGAATGGCTAGAAGACACTCATTCCAAAGGCCTCAAATGCAACACTGTGCTGCAATGACAACTAAAAATCAAGAAAAGCTGACTCAATCTTTCTACACACACTCAAAAAAATCTGACTTTCATGATACAACACACGAGACATTCTTCCCAGTTCTCCCTGGAGCTCCACAGAGCACAAATCTGGCAGTACAGACCATTCAGGGAAGTTGTATCTTTCAACTGCCTGCACTGTGTACATAAAAGTCATATGTGTAATAATGTAAGTCCCATAACCAAACAAACATAGACATCTCTTTGTGTGTATAACTCCAACAAAACCTCTTGATGAAAGCACAGGCCTCTGCTTTTCACTTCTTAAGACACTACAAGGCAGATTGCAAGTACCATGCATGAGCAAAGCCAGCACAAGGTTCAGGCCCTGTCTACAATGAAAGCAGAACTGAATTACTTGCACAGCTATCATGTGCTGCTGTCTGCCAGCACACCTGGAGGCAGGCATCAGATTCAAGCCCAAAGCGTCTGCAGTGCCTGGAGAATGATCTCAGCGATTCTTGCATAAGACCCTTCAATGTCCTACATGCAAGAATCAACTCTTACAGCTTACAACAACGCAGTTATTTCATTCAAATGTTTGTATTATAATTTATACCAAAATATGGACTGTTCAATTTGTGATTAAATTTGTATGCATCACTTTGTATGCTACAACTAAAGTCAAATCAAAACAAAACAAAGTCCAAATAATACCTTATTGCACATCTAAAGGTCAGTGCCCTTAGCAGCCAATCAAGAAGGCATGGAAATACAGAAAGGGTTGCCAAATAGTTGAATGAAAACTTTGGATTTGGATTTGTTTGACTGAAATCAAAACTCAATTTAGAACAAAATGTAAATGTTCAACTTCGTGAACAAAAGTTGGAGCCCTCACATCTCACAAGAGACCTAAGCCCATATGTACTGGATCACGTATGGATCTTGATTAAGATTTAAGCATATATCTGAAAAAACTTTTTAAAACTTGCTATGTGATATTTTGAGATGCACAAAGCATAAAGCAAGCGACACAGGACTGGTTATAGGGTGTATTTGCAAGGAGCAGAACAATGGATAAAAGCCTTCACGTACACAAGATCATAAAAATGCTTTCTGGCATTAAATAACAGATTGAGCTTAGTACTGAGTTTTGATCCAGAGATTTATTGATTATATTACGAAGTATTATAAACCATCTTAAATCACACAGAGTTGCTCTGCAGAGGCTGACTTCTCCACCACTAAGATGCACACTGAGGCTGCACCTCAATTTCAAAACTTGAAAACTCCTCATCCATTTATTTCAACCTCTTTTATAGAAAAGATAACCCAACACACCAATACTGAATTTTTGTTTTAGAACTGAAAGACATAAAGGGTGACAACATGTATTAAAATTACTTTAAAGACAGTAAAACATCGCTCTGTGTCTGAATATATTTATCTTCAGCCTGAAGCCATTTTTCTAATTTTTCAGGGGGGAAATAGTGTGCAAGAGTCCTTCTTGCAGGCCTTCAAGCTTAGCCATCCTTTGGTTTGCTGCTATAATACTGTACATGCATTCATGTTACAGGGCTGCAGAAACTACATGTCTATGTCAACAGATGTGTTTCTTGGAAGACAGCTACAGAAATCAAGTTTATTCAAATGTTTGCCAGCTACCATATGCTGCAATACTACTTTAAATGCAACATAAGGCTTTGGGAACATACTTTTACTGCTATCTACACTTTGTTATTTACTTTCCATTTAGACTAAATACCAGAGACGGGGCACACTAAGGGGTGTAGTGTCCTCTTTGTGAAAACATTCTACCCGTTGTAATATTTAGAAAGAAAAAAATATACACAGCACTACACTACTCTCGACGACTTTCAGCGGCTGCACTTTCATAGAGAGGCTCTGGGAAAGATATTTTTACATATGGCATTAATTCTGGGAACTTTTAATAATGGCCAAATATAATTAAAAATTATGCAAAAATTCCTGCCATGAAGAGAGCAGTACAGAAACTACTCTGTTTGAAGAAAAAGCAATCACTTGCTCATATTCTGAGTCCAGAAAAAAACAAAAACACGTGGTACTTTTTTAATATTTGAACTATATCAGGCCCAATTCTGCTCCTATGTGAAGCGAGTGGCAAAACTCCAAAATGCAGCAGGATTGAGCCCCTGATGTTGTCACAAGTATTCAAATAAACAAACAGGGCTGTAACACATTCTAAGCTTCCACTGTGTTCCTCTAAATGGATCCAGACAGAAAAAGAAAAGTGCATTTCATTGCATTTTTGCAATACAAGGACAACAAAAATGTACAATTTTATATTATATAGAAGTCATTCTTTTCAAGTATAATCATCCCAATGTCCAAAGAGAGATTCAACAAGTCAAGACAGCTTTTATGCACAAGTTCGCAGGACAGAGTTCTACCAAATCTGATAAGGATGTCTGATCTCTCTGAGCTTCTAACATCAGTTTTTCCTTTGGACTTTATTAAAGTGCATGACATAAGGATGTTTTCACATGACCCAAACGTGGGCATCTCATACAGCCAGCTAAATCCCCTAGGCTCTTTTACAGACAATAAAAAGAGCTGTTGATGTTCTGAATCATCCCCAGGGGAACAAAAGCTAAATCTCTGCTCTCAATCTCTTCAACCACTCTAAAAGGAATTGCAGAATCCGTAACTCACTCAAATTGATCAGCATTCAAAGTCGATTGGCATAAAAACAGCATCCAGTTTTTAACCAGCAGAACAAAGTTTGTTTTGCTTCCACCTTCATCTTCTGGTACTTGTGATTTCTTTTCAATAACAATAACAAGGTGATATGCTTAAAGCTGAGTGCACCTCTCAGATCTTAACTGACTCTGAAAGCTTGGGCCAAAATCCAGTAAGGCCCTTAAGCACTTGCATAATTTTAAGCATATTGACATCTCAGGTTTGAATTTAAATGCATGTCAAAGCCCATCACTGGATCGCAGCCAGAGAACTCAGCACCTTGCAGAAGGAATACTTGAAGTTCAAATTTCAACTGAGCCAATATCCATGAAATATTTTCCTTTCTGGATTATGTACTTTAAATATGTCTTAAATTTCTGTAGGAAGCATTTCCAACTCCAGTACACTTTTACTGTTTAGCTTATGTCGAGTTCACCTTTTTGATGAACGTTATCCCACAGAAAAGCCAGGTCTGCTGCACTTATGATACACCTGCATAATCTTGACAGTAGGCCCAGGAGGCTCCCCCTGCTCTGGAAAGGTGCCAAACACCATAAACAACAGCTTGGGGCTAATCATACATCTGTACCACTTTTGACCATGCTACAGTTAACACTCCAGCTCTGATGAAGGGTATCTCACCAATGACATGGTACACACTCCCTGAACAAGTCAAGGAACTCAACTGATAATAAGGAATTTAAAAATTCCTTTTGCTCCTGTTTACAGTTTCTTATACCATCATTAACACTTCTAAGACATACAAAAAGCAATTCGTTTGCCAACACTGCCAAAACCGTCCAAGGCCAGCTGCTACCCTCTGAAAGAATGACTGCATAAATACATAAAACAACCCATGCCACAAATTTGATGGAGTTTGCTGCCTTATGAAAGCAGCAGGTCTTCCAGCAGATCAAGCCCTTCCGTTATGCATGTATTTGAAGCTACTGACCTACACAGAAGTCTTGTAGACCTTCATTAACAACCATATGGTCAGCAATTACTGAGGTAATACCAATCAGACTAATTTGTATTACAAATATGGACCAAATCTATGGAAAAACTACTTAAAACAGTAGACACAGAACTACACAACTTGCCTCTAGATGTAAGAAACTTGCTTTATCTTTGCTACAACCACCTGCAAAATTTTAATTGTTTTCCATATCAGATTGTTGGAATAATCCCATGAATTTGGTTGCCTCAATGTTGTTTTTTTCGAGGGAGTTCTAAGCTATGACATATGCAGCAAAGGCTGCAATATTCTTTGGTCTGTGACATACATGCCACAAACACTCTGTGTTACTATTAGTTGATGCTTGTAGAGAAATGCACTGCGTGATATGCAGCAGTAAATTACTTACATCACTGTTAGCTTGTGGCATGGCATAACCTAGAAGTCAAACCACAGCCAAACAGATGGAGAAGGCGCATGCCACAAAACCATATCACTTCACATTACATTTATATCCAGAAGTGTTTTCAAAACAATCTGCCTCTCCTGCTCCCACAAGAAATGGGACAGTTTAAGAGACTATTTCTTTTGAGTAATTTCTTTTTTTTTTCTGCCCTTCATGCCTAGAAATGCTTTGATTTTGTCTTGTTCTTTCTTTTCCCCTCCCCTTTTTTGTCTAATAAAGACACTTTTTTACTCCACAAGGCACGAATCTTGTCAATTCACTGGATAACATCCAGCTATATACACATAAGAAGCCCACCAGGGAGTGTCACAAATTCACATAACTTTCCAAAGCTAGACTCAAAATATGGACCTCTTACTTAGCTGACAGATGTGCAAAATCATACACAGCCAGACAATTCCCTAACGACCACACAGGTGCATGTGCTGAACAATGCAAGTTATTCTAAGACCAGCTTTAGTGTATGCTTGAAAAGTTATCTTCACAAAAAGTTTTTCTGATGGCATAATGTGATTATGGGACCAAAACCCACCACACCCTTTTTAGAGGAGGGAAACATATTAGCTCAGCTAGGTAGAGAGGTTGCAGGAAATCTCTGCGAAAGAAGCCAAATTTCAGAGGTTTTCTAGGAAGGTATGACTATCATTTGGCCTCAGTTCTGGAGCATTAGCCAGAAACACTACAGGTCATTAATGACTGTTTTCTTTTTTATTGATAACTATAGAAGCAAACACATGTTCTAAGTAAAAACTGCCTATGGACGAGGCATATAAATTACAGATTTCCATCTCAATTGTGCTCAGTAACATGCATGGTATTGCATGACAGCATGATTTGGCTCAAATGGCTCTGTGTCACTAGCTTCTCACTCCGCCCAACACACCGCAGGAGCCCTGAGGGACAGGACTGAAGCTGTTAGCAGGCTTCAGCCTTGATACTTGCCCTAATGAGGTGAAGTCAAACTGCCTCAGATTAGGGGACACTAAAGCAGCACTGAACAACCTTCTTCTCAACTTGCACTTTACACCTCCTCACTGGACTGAAGGCTCATAACCTTTCCCCTGTGGAGTCACTGCTTAAAATCAAAGCCTTTGCAGTAACATTGGGAACATTCTTTACCTATAAAGCCTTTACTCTCTTCAAACTTAGGACTTGTAACCTTATCTTCCATTCCTCTTACTCCTCTCCAGCAGTGAGATCCCAAGACTTAGAGCAGAGCTGCTTTTCAGTCTTCAGAAAAACTTCACCATCAGTTTGAACTACTTTTACAACAGAGTGAACAACAGGAAAGACTTCACAAAGTGCCAAGAAAGCAATTTTATCTGCTGTAGACAGTGCAGGAAATACCTGTTTCATCCTACCATCTGCTCTAGCACAGAACAAAAAGGTTTGGTCTGCTAAGACTTGCTGTTCTGCATCACCCACCTATGCCACCCATATAAAAAAAGCCAACCTTTGCTGCAGGTGCAGCACCGACTGCAGTGATCATCCGACAAACTCACCGACAGAAATTTCATGTGCTAAGCACATCGCCTACATGCAAGCACAAAATCAGGTTATTAATTGTCTATTCTGTCACAGGTTCATAGATATGTAATTCAACCCATTGTATGAGTATTATGTATGAATTTCCAACTAAACACATCAATTGATAACAGATTCTAACAAATGAAAATGTTTTCTTTTTAATATTAGAAAACACAACAGAAGGATTATACCTACGCATTGTTCACTATGTCTCTCTCAAATGAACCATTTAATTGATTTAATAACCCTGAAAAAAAAATCCATACAGCAGATAAGACAGTTGGTATAGCTGTGTTTTCAAGTGGAAACATCTGTGATTATCACTCTGGATACACAAATAAAAAGCTAAAATTGATAACAATAAAACTGTACAAAATGGAAAGAAGAATGGAATAAACTCTGCCAAAACAAAACATGCCAAAGACAGAGGCAAGATGCTGCTTATCATTGGTAAGCAACTGTATGAGAGATACAAAGAGCTTTTCTGATGACTTAGAAACTGTAGTTTGAGTAAAACCCTTTATCAATATTTTTTATTTGCCATCTCTTCTATCAGAGTGTTTTCATAGCAAAAAAGTAAACAAAAGAAAGGCCTTAATCAGTTACATGTGTGTTTCATCCTGGCCTCTATCCTTTATGAAGCTCACATGTTGCTGAAAATACTACTTAAAATTTATTTTCAGTCTTGAGACTAACAATAACAGTTTCCCTTTCAGTAAAGCTTCCTTATGTTGCATTCTACAAGAAGGTTAATTCTATTTTACCTTATTCATAGACAGCAATAAAAGATTACTATTTAAATATTTTATTTTATATTACTATTTAACTATTGTTATGCTACTATCAAGCAAGTTAGAACATAATTTTTTTTCCACTGTTTTAGGGCACATACCTCTTTCACACTGGGGTCCAGTAAAGCCATACGTGCAAGCACATCGGTTTGGAGCCACGCATCTCCCTCCATTCAGACATCCATTTTCACAGACGGCTGTATCAGAGGGAAGGCAAAAGTAATCTTCATTGACCTACTTCCAGACAGATATGGAGGTGTGTACTTGATCAGCTCAGATAAACTGATAAAAATGGTAAACATAACAGGACAGCATACTTTATTTTCCAGAATCTACTTCTGATCTTCCCCTATTTCTAGCCTCATTAGCACCATCTTTTCAAGGGAGCATAACATAAACACAGCAACAATCACAGCTGACCTCTCAGAGCCTTTCTCTTTGGGATGGCTATGCAATTCCATAACTTCAAAATAACATCTCTTTCAAATTTCCAACAAAGAAACACTGAAATAGTAGAGACTGCACATAGAAGGCACCAAAGAAAAATTTGCCTATAAATTCTAAAAATTTTCCCTATTCAGAAGCAAATTTTAAAATGTAATTGTTCCTCTACCATAACAGAAAAACAATCCAGTATTAAAAGGCTGTTAAATAATTCATGCATGTAATCAATATCTATTTTGACTAAATTAATCCAAGATATTCTTCCCCGTATGATGCTGTCACTAGATTCAGAACCTAATTTTCCTCATAATAAACTCCAAAAGCAGTTCCTCTCAAAAATAATCAGAAAATATAACATTCACATGAAAAAGGGGTTTTAAATACAATTTGATGCTCATTTAGTAATGTTATTCTTTGCTATTCACTTCAGTAAAAAGAAGGTTTCCATTTATCCTCTTTTATCCACTTGATATTTCACAGAAAAGGCAGAAATACAATTCTTAATCCTTTCACCATGTGATCCTCTTCCAGATTATTAGGGTAAATTCCTGGTTCCACTGAAGTTCATGTAAAGTGTGCCATTGATTTTGACAGAGCACAAAAGGTTTTCATTAAATGAGCTAAACACATTTTCTCTGTCAGACCAATAGTTCACTAGATAGCAACATGACAGCCTTGGTTAAAAGCAGTGTCTACATCCTTATTTGAGTTTCTTCCAGCCAAGAAGAACAAGAGACCACCAGAGTCAGTTTGGGAGAGATTTCAACCACCGGATCCAGGAATGCTGTTGACTCAGGATTGACTGAGGAAATCAAAAATATGTCAATCAACTCTAATAAGAAAACATCAAAATGAGGAAAATTCCTAAAGCATACTAGCTAAGTCTGAAGCAAACCCCTGAAATTAAAACAAGGGTTTGTATTAAAAGGCTTAATTTTGTCTAAAAAAAAAAAACCTGAAAACCAAATCCCATGTAAATTCTAAATGTATGGCCTATTGCTCTAGTGAGCGGAAAGCCCTGGAGGTCAATGGGAATTATGATAGTGTGAGAACTACAGGATCAAGTTATATCCAATTATTATGAATTCAGATGATGTTTATTTTAATAGTCATGATCAGAAAGAATTCACTCAGCATTCATTACTAAGTCATGTGTTTTCCTGCAAAATTCCACCGTACCTGATCAAAAACAAGCTCAACATCAGTTGAAATTTAGTCTTAAACGGTGCCCAGTCACCGTATCCCAGAATTATTTAACTGCATGAAGTACCTACATGAACAAAAGTGTACTTACGCTGTCCACAGTGTGTTCCTGTATATCCTTTCTGACAGAGGCAATGGTCATCACTGCAGCTACCTCCATTCATGCACCGGATGTTACAGTGTTGTACTTGAAAGGAAAAAAAGATTTTCCTCAGTTAAATTAAATCAGTCAGAAACACTTACCTGTCTGCTAAGCAATATTTTTTTAAGGATTGATTCTATGAACTAGAAACCAGTGTCAGAAACCGGTGATGCATATCTTAGGACAGATACTTAAAATGGCAGTAGAGAAAACAATACTGATTTATGGTTCCAAAGGAATATAGGACATGGTGCAAGAATTTGATACCACCCTTATTTATAAATCTACCGAATTTGTTGCCTAGTTTGCAATCATGAGAAAAGACCATCAATAAGAAAGGAGTCTTATCATCTAGGCAGTGGGGGAAGGAAGTATTGAAGGGAAGCATGTAAGGAAGCTCCTGGCAGCCTGGTTCTGCAACCCTAGAAGCTGATCTGCCCATACAGGACTTCCTGCATGAAAAAGAAAAATAATAGAAGAATCTTTGTGTATGCCATCTGGGGGCTCACCCCATGTCCAGGTAGAGCTACTGCCAGCTGCTGTCCTTGGGTGCTGCAGACAACATTTCCCCACAGCCAACACCTTCCCCTGCAAGGAGCAGAGCTCCTCAGCCACAGCCCCACCATTTATAATGATTAACATGCCGCTTAAGTCCCAGGCCAGCAAAGCGTAAAAGTCTGTGCTGCATTCTTCTGGTAACAAGGACAAATACATTTTTTAACTAGAGGCTAGAAACAACTTAAAGTATGCCAGGATCTTCCCTGGGCATAGAGAAGTGGGCAGGCCTCCCAACGAAGTGACGTCCTCCTTACGGGACTCACTGCCTAACACAACTGTGGTCCGGAGCAGGCACCCCAATAAGCAGCTGCGGAATGCTTTCCCTCCTAACAGGAACCACATGAAAGGCTCCTCCCCAGAAAGGATTACAGTCAGATCAGCATTTCAGCAGACTGTGATGGAGCACTGGATACCTGCACCACGCTGTCTGAAATACTCAGGATTGAAAAACAGAAATCACACGTCCCGCCAAAGCCTGTTGCAAACAGGTGCCATGCCAACCACTGAATTTTTCCTGTTGCACAAAGCCCTTAAGCATCATTTGGCTCTTTACAATTCAGAAGTATATGAATGGAATTTTTTTTTCAAGTAGAAATAATAATTTTAAACTGTATTGCCTTCTATAGCAATATGAATCCACAGAAGTTAAACATGCAATTAGAGAAAGGATTTAAAACAATCTAGCAGTTAAAACACTAGTACTCTTAATTCTTCAATTACAAAAGTAAAAACTGTATCTTACATTTCTTATGTGTCTATTAGTTACGATATATCTTTGTTTTACTTTGGACATACTTCAGGCAACAAGAATGTACTAACATTCCTCAACAAAAAGTAAAATTGTCTGCAAATACAGAGTGAATATCTGGTGAAGATTTTTGGACAAGGTCCTAAGTAGGTCAGAAAAAGGTGTATAGTTACTTTAAAATGTGTAGTTCAACTTAGCTTTATACAATCTTAGAAAAACAGAGGGGATTACAAAAAGCATAGGAAATGATATCATCTGTCAAGCAGGGAAGGAACTTAAAAACCACAAACTGATTTCAATTAGAGCAAGCTATGCCAAGAGCTAATTTCCATTCCCACATGAAGACCAAAGCCATTTAAATAGTTTGAACTACATTTGAGATAAAAAGGTTAACAGTAGCTTATATGATGATTTTCATACTATTTGTTCAAGTAAAAGTGAAGTATATTTCCCCATTTCAGGATAAGGAGTGGTTTTACACATAACACACACACACAAAGTTTCCATAATTTGTCTTACTGCTTCTTAAAGGAACTTTTCCAAGGTAAAATATTTCTTTCTCCTTTTTAAACTAAAATCATTATAGGAGACTGCTGGGACACCCAGACATCTTTATTGAAATGAGCCATTCAAATCTATGAGCTTCCTTCCTTATTAATATGCAGGAAAATCAGTGACATAAAATTGGAAAACTAATTATTTATTTTCTGCCCTTTTTTGAGGGAATACTGAAAATAGTATTTCCAAAATCATACAGACTATTCTGAAATTATTACCCTTCCAAACGTTTATAGAAACACATGCAAAGGCTGCCTGGAGCTCAGATGATGATTTTAAGATTGCATTTTTTTAAAAGTAGCATATTAATGCAAGTCCAGTCTCTCTTCTCAGCTACATCAACAATTCCATTAATGTCAGCTGAGATATTCCAGTAAATGAAATAACCTGTTCCAAGGTATCAAGACCGACAGAGACTCAAGAAAAAGCACAGGAATTACCAGAAGGCTGGTAAAGCAACGCATATAGCTTTGCTTTACCTCGGCATGCACAGGAACTGTTAACAACATTAATAAATTATTGCTTTTAATCAATTATTGTACTCTTTGGGGCCCAATTTGTAAACAGTCTGGGCTGGAAACTTCTGAGGTCAAGACAGGAGTAACTGCAGGAACACGGCTTTATAAACCTGCAAAAGAGCCAGCAAGACCAAACACATCCACGGGCGCTTTGTGCGTGGGCAATGTTTGTTTATCAACACGAAACAACAAGCTGCATACCTAAGTATAACAAGGTCCTGTCTGTCTTAATAAATTCTCAGCAAAACTGAGTAAAGACTTCATCGCACCAAGAGCACGATCACACCACAACCGCTCACGGAACGTTTGGGAGCTCACCAAGCAGCCAAAAGGTAACACAAATGCCCAAACCAAAAAGACTTGAGGGTCTGTGGCCCTCAGGTGGGGGAGCCAGGGGAGCTGCTCGCCCAGCACCACTGGCCAAGGGCGGCCTGCAGGGCCAGCCAGCGGGCACCGGGAGAGAGGCTGCCTCTCCTCTCCCTGTGCCACTGCCGAGGAAACGCTCCCAACCCCAGCCGTGCATGACGCAGGGCTTTGCCTGCCAGGAGCTGTAAACAAGGAATGACGGCCTCATCACATCCCAGATGCTCAGAGTGCTTTCTCTGTCGAGTGACTGACTCAGGGGAGAGATGGCAGCTAGCGCCGGGATGGGACACGGGCCTGCAGCCCTGCGGGGTGTGCTGAGAAAACCCACAGCAGCCTTGAAAACTCTGGAAACGTTTAAAATTCAAAACCTTTTAACACCTCTGAGAGCAGCAGGGTACAAGGGAGCTCCAGGTTTTACTGCCATTGAACAGACATCTCCCACACAATCCCAAGGACCACCCCACCCCACAGCTCTCGCTGCCTCTGCCATGGCTCCCTCCCCGCAGAGGCAGCCCTGTCAGCAAATGCCTTCCCTGTCCAGGCCGGCCCAAGCCATTCTGACTAAAAGAGGTTGGAAGCAAAACCACTGGCTGAGCTCAAAGACACACCTGACTCTGGGGAGAGCTGGGGGTGCCTGACGCTGAAGGAGAGACCCTCTTCCTCCTCACTTGCCCCCCAGCTCCCACAGGGGGGAGCAGAGCAGCAACTCCAACAACATGGCAGGATGGTGTCTGCAGCACAAAGCAGCCATGGCCCAGGTGGTGCCGGAGGTAGCAGTGGAGGTAGCAGCCACCACAGAGCTGGGGCAGCACATGGCGTAGGACATCACCCCTGCAACCTCAGAGACACCCACACATCAGAGCTGGCCAGGGTATGCCTCCATATCCGGCAATCTTATCTCCAAGCCTACTGTATGCATGCCCAAAAATTCACTAATTACACAGAAATAACCACTATTCCACCAAAAAGTTCATTGATGTCACAAAAATCGCTGCTGAGAAAACCACCAGCTGATCTTTACAACCATGAATCAGATTCCTAAAGTTGACTCGTAACCAGAAAACTCCCAACAACTGACCTGCATAAGGTCAGTTGAAAGCTCTGTTTTGCTTTCCAATCCACACACTTTCCAATCCGCATTAATTATTTGACCCCAGCGGGCAACCAGTCTGTAAAAGGTACCGTGAATTCAGTTTCTGCCTATGGTTTTCCATGTTATAAAACCTGTGCCCACTACTGATCCCTTAGGTACTAAAGACAGACATAGCTTAAAACATCCAAAAGACAACTCAGACACATCTCATACATCGGAAATCATACATTTAATCCTGAGAAATCCTGGTACTTTCACTCATATTTGTTATTTGCATTTTGAATGTTACAAACTTGTATTATTTACCTTTGATTTTTTTTTATTATTTTAGTATGAGGGGTTTTTTGTTAAAACATATAATTAAAATAAGGTTTTATGAATGCATATTCTGACAAAATATTAACTGTTACTAATGGGAATTGATAGTAGCCCTTTGATGTCAAACAGTATTTTTTGTGTTTATGTTTATTTTGTTTCCTAATAGCAGATCTAAGTCATTGTGGGCTATTGTGTAAATACTTATTCATGGATTTTTGTCTACAGTGCCAACACAGCAAATGACTTACAGAAAGTGTATGTTCTGCAAGTCCTAATGAGGTGCTGGCTCATAAACATTATTACACAAGAGCACACAGAGGCAGTAAAGTCTTTTCTCTCTACAACTCAAGACACTTTTGCTTTTAGAACTGGTTTGTTTTGATAAATGAAGGTGACATGACTACACGCACAAAATGTATCTTAAATTATTGTACTGATTAAATAAGATATAAACAATATCTTTGTAAGCCAACTGCTAATTCTATTTGTAAAGTGTTATACTGTATACAGAAAAGCAATATTTAAAAATGGGCAAATCTATGTGGCAATTTAAGGAATATAATGTAAGCACTGATTAAAGCTTATTAGTAGTAGAATATCCATATCTAGGAGAATTAAATGTCAACAACCAAAACAACTATATCATAACAGTTTTAGAAGCTGCTTGATTAAAAACTGTAGTGAAGTCCTTTTGGACGCATTTATCTGTGCAACTCCAATGAAAGCTAAAACTATGGAGATCAATGGTAGAATAGTTCAGAAAAAGAACCACCAGAAGAACTATTCTATTTTTCTTTTAAGTCTTGACTCATAGAATACTTCAGAGTGGCCTGAGAAAAAAAATGAGGTAATACTCAGGCCCACTTGTTCCTGTCTTTTACAAAGGTGCCAAAACATGTAACGGATGTAGGGATACATCTCTCCCGTACCCTGAAGGGGACTCAGGAGAAGGTCATACTTTCCTTCACTGGCTTACAGGATTAAGGCATATGCACCTGGTAAAACAGTAGCTGCAAAGCGAGGCAGAAACAATCCACCACACATATTTGTGCAGCACTTTGCACCCAGCCTCCTTGCAGCACTCTCTGGGAGCTCCGTAGCTCCAAACCCTCCTCATGCTGGCCTCTCCCTAACAGACATCACAGGAGCCTGAGAAAGGGGTTGAACTACAAAGAACAATATTTACCATTTTAGTACATGCCATTCCATTACATTCCACAGTTGTTATTGTTTTTCCACTGTTATTGCAAGAAAAGGATGCTAAAGCCACAAGCTGAAGTGGTCAATTATGTGGGAAAACTCTTATCAATTAGGAAAGCAAAAAAAGGGCAAGGTAAAAAATACAGGGGCAAAGCAGACCACACACCGAATCTGAAAAGATACTCAGAATTAAAAGGATGATCATTTTTCTTAGTATTATGGACCTCTGCTGAGTGCATCCTTCACTGACTTCAGTTAATATATTGTTCAGACAGTTATGAGCATTATGGGAACAAGTTTCCCCCAGAATTCTTCCCAGAAACTTCATATTTTCTATAAAAAAACAGAATCTTCTACATTCTAAGAGACAAGCACCATACTCAAAAGAGAGTGGAATGGAGATTACAGCTGGCATCTCAGATACCAACTGAGATACTATCTCAAGCAAAATCCTATGTCATATCAGATACTTTATTCATGTTTAGCCATTGAGCTGTCTGGTTTGTTGAATGAATTTCATTTTACTTTTTTTTTTCTGGATCTGGGGAACCTTCCTTAAAAACCTGAAAGCCAAATATTTCTAGGAAGAGCCAGTTCTCTGAAAAAGTTTCATTTCCAAAGCATCTGCACCTACATAAGTGTCACCTGATTAAGGTCAGCAATATTGGATTCAGAAGATATGCAATAAGCCTGGCAAGGAAATACTATAAAACTTGTTGGCCTATGTATGTAAAATAAAGCATAGCATCTGGCTTAGTAACTCCTAAAATGAGACTAGAATTACAAAGTCAATTGTCAACAGTCACCTATCATTAAAACTTTTCTGGTGTACTTGTGTGCACGTCTAGCATTGAATAGAGACAAGGCATTTTTCAGAAAGCAAGGAAGACTGGAATTAGCGTTACAAACTGGTGAGTAAATATACCTTCCAATAATACTAACTTGGTTTTAATTTGGCAAAAAAGAGTGTCCCCAATAGCTAGTCTCTGAGTCATTCTTCAGTTTCATCATAGGAGGCTACACTTTCTTTCCTGTGGTAAAAGAATGTCTGGTAACTCAGAAGTTATTTGTCTTAAATATTGACCACTGAACTATCTTACATATCTTAGTAGGTTCACAGACTCAAAAGAGCAATATCAAAGATACAGAATAAATACTTACTTGATTTTGAACCACAGGAGGGGGCTATCTGACCATTCGGGCATGTGCACATGTTTGGTCTAGAGCAAAATCCATCCCCACAGGAATGTCTGCAGATTGCTATAAAGAAAACATGAATGTCTTTAAAATGTGCTTTAAAAACCCCAAACACATAAAAAACACCTGACAAAAAAAAAAATGCATTCAGCACCATAACATAAATATGTACAAACTCATTAAACTGCATACAACAGATTCCAAAACAGTTCCTCCTGTTCTTCTGCATCTCTATAGGGGACAGCTAAAACCTAGACCTTCACCATCTCTTATAAGAAGGTCTGAGAATATGCCACAGGCCACACAAGATATAGGGAGATTTCCTTGGAAAAGCAAAGCTGTGGTCCATTTTATCAGGCTGTTCTTGGAGGAAGGATGGCACTGAGGCAGCATTACAATGCTCCCTTTATTTCTGCCCCAGGCACACACAAGCATAGTAATTCCCATCTGACAGCATATTGCCTCAGTATCTCTGGAGAGGGTCTTATCAGCATTAGTCAGTGCCTTTAACAGTTATTGCTGGTACACTGTACCATTACACATGGATATGCACACTATGATGTATGTATGTATATAAATATATTCCTCCATATATATTTCAGGGATATGGTCCAAACAAGGAGAGCAAATGTACTTGCTCGCCCGATGCTGTTGCCTCTTTCCGTTTACTTAAATAGATTAACATACTCCACAGCTACTCGCTCCTGAGAGTCCACACACCCCTTGGATCCCTTTACCACAGGCTTAAACAGAACATGTGGATGAAATTAATCCTTTGTTAAATACTGGTATCACATCACTGTATTGTAGCCCACAAAGCTTTGTATATTAGCTTCATATACTTAAAATGGTAAAGAAATGATGTACAGCTGCTATTGAAACCATACAGAAACTATTTCAGTTCTGGTACACAATTAAAAATACCATGACATTGAGGGACAAAGATAAACCTCAGTCGTAACACATAACTAGATTAACTTACGGACTATGCATTGGTTTCCACCAGGTAAAGTTTTCCATCCAGGGCAACAGTAAGCATTGTAACGTGATCCACACACATTTGGCCTGGGGAAAAAAAAAAAAAAAAAGGACAAATTCTTATTTTTACTCAGAAATACATTTTAAAAGTAGAGGCATAAAAACAGAAAAAGTAAATCATTGCAATATACGTTTCAATAATTAAATCTAGAAGTATTGCACGATTTTAGTAGAACCGTATGCCTTTGGTTGTCAGGGGTTTTTAGGTAACGTACATTTCAACAAATTGAAGATTATGTTATAAACACAAAATCAAATCAGTAACATCTGAACAACAGCAACAGAATGGGCAAACCTTGTCTCATATCACTCCATATCTGGAAAAAGTAGCATACAGGGGTTTTGAGCAAAACTTCAACTTAAATACAAAATGAAGGATCACATCCACGATCATTAGTGAACACAGAGGAAATTTAGTGCTCTTTAAATGAGAATTTTTAAGCTTCATGTAGCTTTCTCTACTCTAAAGCACTAACACTGTTCCCTGCTTTGCCCATAGGCAAAACTAGGTATGAGTGAAACATGCCAACCGTGACATTAGCCAAATAAATGAGCCAAAACATGTAAATATTTCATTAGTAAAAATGAATTCCTATCAAGAAAATCAAGAATATGGGTGCATGTAGAGAGACAGGGTCCTGTGAAGTGAACAGGAACAGCTACTGCACTTATTAAATGATGGATCCATAGGAATTTTTCTTTCCAACACGTTCTTCTTATCCATAGGGGAGAACTTTGTAGAGCAGGGTAGATGGTTGGACTCGAAGATCCCAAGGGTCTTTTCCAACCTAAATGATTCTATGATTCTATATTTAGCCCTTCAAATAACTATATCGCTACAGTTTACAGAGAAAACAGACAGGACATGACACTATTCCTATCATTATTTTATTGGTAAAAATAGAAAAAGTCTATGCCCTTCACAGACAATAATTTTTTTTTCCAATCTAAATTGTCCTGTTTTTAATGCATCTATCCATGTGAGAAAGCTAGTAAGAACAGCTTCAAAAATGGTAAAATGTGCCTCCTTTTGTTATACACTTAATCTTATCAGAGGAAAATCTTAAAATCTATTAATATTGTGAGCAATTACTCAATGGATTAATGCAACTAAAGCTAGCTATAAACCAGTACTTCCTAGAAATTGCCTTATTAAAATACTGTATACAGATTAGAAACAGATTTGAAGTGTTTATTGTTTTAGGAAGGGTTTTCTATTATTATTTTGTCCTTGGTCTTTCAGAAAGTTCTTCATCCCCAGTATTGCAATATCTAAATAAACAACAGTTACCTCATATGGTGAGGCAACTTAAGACAAACAATTTCAATACATACAAACATTTATTTATGCACATTTTCTAACTGATAAGACTTTTATACTGTATTTATTTACGAATCTGCATTGTTGAAGCAATTTAAAGTATTTGATTACATCAACTTTGGTGATGCCCAGCCCGTTCATTAAGTGCTTGGCCAGAAAGTACTTAAACTGAAGGAACAACTACCTTAGCTTCCACTGGTTCTAGGTAATTACAAAGCAGTAGCCAAGGTGAATGTGAGCAACACAACTGGACTTGTTGCAGGGCCCTCTTCCCTTCCTGCAACTGGTGTTACAGGCTCAAAATCTTATTCATATAATTCCAATATATTCAGTTTCAGTAATGTCAGCTACTTCCCTGCAGGGCTATAACCATGTAACTTTCCTAGAGTTCCCTCTTCATCAATGCCAAATGTTGCTCCACGATCATCTGCCAAGTAAGACTGGCAAGCAGACAAGCAAGATTGCTTTTCACCTTCTCCAGTAAGAAGAAATAATGGAACTTATTAAGACAGACAGAATGAGTTTGTTGCTACCTGCTACAACATATAGGCATAAACCACCCATTTCTGATCTGGGTTGGTAAGAATCTGTAAACAGCTGACCATAAAGTGATGTTTAGGTGCTCTGTCAAATTTCAGTCTCAGCAAGTACATGGCTTTGGGGACCATCTGGTCCAAGTTAAGAATCAGGAGCAGATTTTTGTGCCACGGGGAAACCCAATTTTTAAAATCTGTTTCCAAAATAGGGCTCTGGAAAATCTAGATTTGCCAGCAACCATGAAGTCAAGAGACCCCAGAAGCCTTGAGGCTATCCACAAGGTAGGCTAAGCTGTACACCCAAAAAGCTCCAACTCGGACGCAGTGTGCTTAGCTTTAAAAAAAAAAAAAAAAAAAAAAGTAGTCATCAAACTGTACTTCCATGGAACAGTTTGAGTCTGACAAGTGCATTTTCCAGTGGAACACTTTTTCGTCAGAAAGCTGCTGTCTAGCTTATAAAAGAAACCTATATTAAAGTCGGAATGCTACTTCTTTGAGAGGGAGGGTGTGTTCTTTCCTTGTGCCTATAGGTAAAATGTCTTTAAAAAGAATTAATTTTGAAGGTTAAATTCATTTATATTTATGAATTGATCAGACAGTATAGCAATAAATACTCATAAATAAATAAATAAAGTATTCAAGGGAATAACAATTTACTTAATGTAAAATCATGGAAAGCATCAATCAAAAAGGCTCCATTATGGTACTTATTTAAACAGTTGCCTGCTGTTGTGTTTAATAGAGCATATTTTCCTGCTGATATTATACGCTATGAATACTAAAGAAGCATTTTACATTCTTATAAAACTGTTTCCCTGAACCACACTACAAACAGAGTTCAGCTATAAAATTTGTAATGGTAAAATAAGCAAAACTGCATCTATACAGCCCAAGCCTGTGTGGCCCACAGCACCCTCACAGAATGATATGGGGTTGGAAGGGACCTCTGGAGATCACCTAGTCCAATCCCCCTGCCAAAGCAGGTCCACCTCCTTTCACTCCAAAACCAGAGGAAGGAGAGAGCATCGCAGGAACAAAGCTGTTGCCATTGCAAATTAAAAAAAGACAAGTCTTTCACTGTATTTTAGAGTCATTTCTGAATTTGTGAAGTATAAAAGGATTTCTGTAATGGTATGGTGCTGAGAGACAGCATGACTGATGCCCAGAGTTTCATCAAGTATGTCCAAAATAAACAAGAAATTATGTCTTTGATTCATGATATGCAAGTACAAATTCAGTAGCACAATGCGTTGAGCAATTATCAAAAGACATTAGTCATCAACTAGAAAAGTCTTAGAACAAAGCTCATCTGCAAATTCTGATAACTAACGCTTGAGAGTGATAGGTCTGTCTGACAGCATCTGCACACAAACTAGAAAATATTCTTCTTCAGAAAGAACCGTGGGGAACCTTCACCCTTATTACAAAGTACAGCTTTGTCTGTCCTTTTCACCCATGCAGGGATGGAGCCTGGGCAGGACTGCAGCATCAGCACAGGCGGTCCTGCTCCAGCTCAGCACTGTGCTACCCCCGGGCTGGGGCTGCAGCACAGCCTCTGCCTGTCTCCCGCTCTCAAATAAATGCTCTCCTTTCTCCACGGGGCAACATCGTCACATGGAAAGGACCAACATGTCCCATCCCTCCCTTGCTACCCCTGCTCCCAGTGCCTGATCTCAGCAAGGACAGGCAGCTGCCTGGCTCTCCCGAATTGCATGCAATTACCCAGCAGCTAAGTGGGGGATTTGTGGAGCAGGTACACAAACATAAAATGATGGGAACCAAATCAGGCTGAGCTTGGCAGTGCCTTCTTATCAGATATAACCAGGCAGTGAGACTGTGTGACAGCCAGAAAAGAGAACAAGGTGTTCAAAAGCCCTGTGTGAAGCTGGCAACGGGGAACACCATCCAGCCCAGGAACAGTGGGAGCACCTCCAGCATGGTGACTGTCCTCTCCAGGGCCCAAGAAAGCCACAGCCAGAGCCCCATGCTGCAGCCTGCCCAGGGGGCGTGCTAATTCTGTATATCCCGTCTCTGCCCTGCCTCTGACCCCTCGAGGAAATTACAGCCCTCTCACGAAAAAAGCATTGCCCATCTGCAGCTCCCATGGGAGGAAGAGTTTCTGGCATTGCTGTGAGCAAAGCTTCATGCGGAAATTTTGTCAGCAGCACTGCCATGCGCCGGCCAACACTGGCGTAACGCAGGCTCAATCAAACCCAAACCGTGAGTCTCAAATAAATTAGATGGAGAGATCAGACAGAATGGGCAGAGAATGGCTGAGAGGGTAAGAGAGACAGCTGATCACCAGTTACAGCTGAGATGAGATGCAGGGATACCAGGGAGGGTTTCTAATCCTTCCCTCAACTCACTTTTCACAGGAATTCTTCCTTACAAGAAAATGTTTAATGAAGGACTTCTATTAACTATTTGGCTGCAGCAGCTAACATGTGTTTAACATAATGTAGGGACGCAATTTTCTGGCAGAAGAAATACAATTTAAAGCCACTTCATCAGCCAACAGTTATTTTTAGAGAAGCCTCTGCCTATTTTCTTCTTACATGGGTAACACCAAGTCCCCCTAAAACTGCATCCAGAATTATTTGCTGAATGTTTCCACATAGAATTGGAGTAGTGGTTCCATGCTTGCACGGGTAGCTAAAAAGAATGACAAAGTGCACCTGAAAAAATGGTAGCCTGGTCTTAAAAGCATGTTTATCAAAGCCTGAATACAACCAACACACTAAGAAATGTGAAGAGGAATAACTTTTAGTAGTCATTTTCCAGAGACACATAATCAGATCTATACTGTTTGCTGTAAATCAGCTTTATGTACCTTCCTAACCTCCTCAGCATCCCAGAGTAAATGCTAAAAGCCTGGAGTGGCCCAGTTCTGCTGACTCCATGGGAGCTTCACTCAGCTCTTCATCACTGAATCAAGAATATCCATTGTTAGAGATACTCTAAACCTGAGTGGACATGGCCACGAGCAACTTAAGTTCACCCTGCTCTGAGCAGAGGTTGGAGCACATGGCCTTACAAGGTCTCTCCCCACCTAGATGACCGAAGCCAGGTACTTAGTGCACAAATTGGAGGTTGATACAGAAAGTACCTCCTTTTGCTGCTCTGGTGCTTTACCCCCTCCTCCAAGGAGCAGCATGCAAAGCAGAACCATGAAGGGAAGTCCAGATCCCAACGGGATGTAGCAGTTAACAGCTACCGTACGGGATGGGCAGCCTTTCCAAGACACCCACCACCCTGGCACATACCGTTCTGCACTTAAGAGCCCAGTGAAGAAAGCCCAATTGTCCTTCGACCTCACCACTTCTAGTGAGCACATCCACAAAGTCAGAAACTTAAGTATGTGGATGGGTAGAGCAAAAAAACACAGACAGATCTGCATTTAATATGCATACGCCTCATTTCCAGGTACCCCAAGTATTTTAAACAGGAATTGCTTCTCTGTTGTTTAGCTCAATATTAGAAAACAGGATTTTTTTGTCACTGTGCCCTTTCTTATAATTCAGTGAAGATAATTAAGAGGACTCTTGAAGCTATTTATTTCAATTGTGTAAAAGGAAAAATCTAGGAATCAATGCTAGACTGAGAGCAAACAAAAAATTTAGCTTCTACTGTCCTACAAAGGATAAGCATGCATTTTAAAGTAAAGACTGGGTTTTTACATACAAAGGCTTGTATCTGATGTACTCATTTTTACCACACCATAAGTGAGCCTGTATGTCTGTGCCATGCAGAGAGCCTAATATGATAACTATTTCTCACTCTGACAGTAAGGATACCGCTGTCCCAGAATCCTGGCTCAGTTCAACTAAAAAAAATAACATTTTGAGCAGCTCTACGGGTGTCTTTGGCTCCGGCCTATGTGCAAATCAAGAGTTCAAAATTACATGCAAGTTTCCTGCAGCAACTCTGAACACTTTTCTAACCCTAACTTCCATCACACTGTGACAGCTGAACAGAGCAATCCAACAACAGCATTTGACATTAAGTGAATTCTTCCGCACTTGCTCTGAGAATCTGACTGCGTCTTTCACAGGGACAGACTCATCTAACCTGACAGCCAGACACTGTTCTCATTCATAGCCAGGGACAGACGTGCTTTTGGCATGTATTCCCTCATTGTGCGACTTGAGAACATCAGCGGGTCCAGATCAACACCCAACCTAAGACATATATAGTGTAAGACATATAAAGTACTATTATGCCACCACAAAAACTATCTGATGTGCCAGACAAGCACAGCTGGTAACGGGAGGGATCCAGCAGGTACTTTCCCTGGTAGCCCTAAATAGCATGGGAAAGAGACGTAACAGTGGGCTAGGACAATGCTTAGCTCTCCAGATGTCATTTCCAACAGGGAAACCAGGAGACACCAGATTACACCTCCTGCACTGCTGCCCACATTCACCACGTACCTGCTGTGGATGGGGGCAGAGCTCTAACAACGTCCCAGGAGAAAGCGCAAAGGCAACCTCAGGACCTCCACCAGCCCACGCTGTGCTGAGCTGAGCAGCAGCGCGAGGACTAGCACCGGGCACACTGGCCAGCCAAGCCCCAAGAATAGCCAGAGCCTTGGTGAGGCTTCCCCAGAGGCTGTGGGATGAGCTGGTGCTACCCACTGTTCCCACCCTGGGGCAACTGCAAGCATTTAGGGAGTCTCATAAACCTGACACTTGTATCAATACTTGTCAGTTAACACCCTTTGGTGTTAAGCAACGCTATTAACCTGTGTTTTAAAGTGTTCTTTAGGCTACTGGAAGATTTATTTTAGATAAGATAGCAGCATTTCTGCTCCTCCCTTCACAACACAGTGTATCCTACTTACCCTCCTATCCACCCTTGCTGGGACCGTGATGCTGTCTTTTCAAAAGGCCAATTAACTGCGTGTCTGCCATAAGGCAACAGGAAAACCCTGCTGATACAGATCCCACGGTTTCAGCTAACCTTGTCCCTAGCAGCCACCGCTACTTTACCTTGTATGCAGGGAAGAGAAAAGGATGAAATATCGGAGAGGAAAAAACAAAGAAGGAGAAAACAAACAGGAAAAAAAATGTTCCTGAAAGGAAACAAATTTAAGTTTAAAACCTCATCCGAACATCATTGGATAGTCTGATGTCCTCCAGCAAAACACGAGAGAGAGGGAAGCTTGAAAAAAAGGATGAAAATGATTAAGGCTGTAGACAAAAGAACTGTGGCTTCATTTGGTATTTTTGAGGCCTTAACGGTCATGAATCATTTCATAAAATGAGAAGTAGAAAGGAAAACAACAGATTCTCCAGCAAGTGAACATTCAAAATATTTTTCCAGATAAAAGCTAGAACTCCTTCATACTTCAATGAAGATCTATAAGCAAAACCAGAAGGCTATATTTTACCTCTCAATGTACCTTCCAAAAAGCCCAATTTTACTGAACTGTCACAAAAAAAGAAAATGACTCTTCTCATGCCTTTAACTGCACATCAACTTGAGCATGAATAAGGCTTCAGTAGGACTGAAATCTGTTTTTCAAAAAATAAATAAATAAAACTGAAGTGGGAAAGTCAGAATGGACAAGAAAACAACCAAAGGAGTCATCCACAATACAAGACCAAAGAGCTACAAATATATTTTCCAACACAGTGTGATGGTTAATCAGAAACACTCCAGGCCACAATTGTTCCATTCTACAAAAGTATTTACTGAGCCTGGGGAGTAAGACCAAAGCGACACACATGCATCTATATCCTCTTCGTCTTTAGAGTTCAGCAGGGAGATGAAGATGAGGAACATGATGGAAGGTGACCTTATTGCAAAGCAAAAAAGCTAATGATTAATTTCTTACTATTTCCATATGTACATATTCAAAGATCCCTAGCTCCTAAAGTCTTGTTTTAGTAGACGTGGCCTCCTTTTAGCCAATGTCTACTACACTTCTATCAAGAGGAAGTCTTCCTGTGACCCTTGAGACTAAATAGTTTGGGTCTTGCATTTTGGGTAGTACTATTCTAATGATGATAAACTGCAGAGTCTATGAACTTATTTAAAGTTAACCTTGTCAAAACTTGTATTGAAGTTCATACGCAAAACCTCCAAGTTTGCAGGACAGAAGATGAATGACAATGAAAAAGACTGTCCTCAGCGAGCAGCACTGCTGAACACCATACGACAGGAAAGGAAAACAAGCATACAGGAAAACAGAAGCTGCAATTTTATTCAATAAGGATCACTGTAAATGAAGCAGACAGATGGACTGCCCCCGCCAAATCCTAACCCAGTGATCCTCCCATTGCTCCCAAATAAACTGAGAGCAGCCCTATCCTTACATCACGTCTGATCCTAAAGCCCAGTATAGCCCCAAAGACTCTGGCACAGCAGCATGAAGTTGCACACGAAGTAGCTTCCCTAGTTAAGAGGGCAAACATACCCAGAACAGGCTGAATCAGGTCAACTTGCAGAACCACCACTGAACAAAAAAACGTTTCCTGTGCTGGCTAACAACAGGGGAGAAGTCTACTTTTATAAACCGTAAGTGGGCTTTTAACTGAGTAGTGTCCTAGCCACATGCCGCAGGCTTCTTCTGCCTCCTCCAAACATTTATCTCTGGAAACCTTCCTGTACCTGCAGGTACAAACCAAGCCTGTTCCTGCAACCAAACACACTCTCTGCAGGTACTGTTCTTCTCCCCAACCCTATAGGCCTCCAGTTTCTAAAGACTGAACACCCCCTCAATAAAAGTTCAACTAAACACCAACAAATTGAGTTCAGAAAGTTTCCAGAAGGACAACACTGCAAAAAAGATGACAATTCCATCACGTATCCAAGAAGAAAATTATCACCTACAACACAAGGAAAGAAACAAAGCACAGTCTGTGACATCTCAGGTTTTCTGAGTCAGAGCTGTAGCATAAACATGTTTCTAACCTGCCAAGCAATTAAGTCACAGCCTTACACAGGACCCCTCAGGATGAAGGGCAGCAAAATACCTTCCTATGATGGGACACAAAGTGGCAAACACAAGGTGAAATTCCCCAGTCTGTACACAAAGTACAAACCCATCACAGGCCAGCTGGGACCCATCCTGCAGCATCCGGATCAGCGTATCAGGCCAGCCTGATATAGCCATGAACTGTGTAGACCAAAATAAATAAATAAGAAAATTAAATAAAGAAAGAAAAGAGGGGAAGAACAGAAAAGAGCTACATCCCATCCTGCCCTCCTGATCTTCAGTGTGTCACATTAGCAAAGCGATGCTTGGTGACAGGAAACTTGCTTAATCTGAGTCCCCTGAGCCAATTTTACAATACTTCCAACACAATCATGTTTCATACAGTACATCAAGAACACTGCTATGCTGTTTACTGGAGGCTTTTTCCTCTGTTTGTGGCTTACTACCATCAAATGGGAAAAAAGTATATCTTTAATATATTTTTTGTGGGATGCTGATTCAATTGAAACTTCAAACAACAGACACATGGCGCTTCAAAATCATCTGTGTCCAGTTACAATATAATATGAGAAAAGATCATGGAGAGGAAGACTGGCTAAGTGGTTGGTAACAGAAGCACGTGTGCTTAAGATACCAGTGAAAGGGAGACTACAACAATCACGGAATTTTTGGAGTTGGAAGGGACCTCCTAGAGATACCCACAAGTTTTAACTATAGGATGTTTTTTCACCAGCATGCCCAAAATGAATTAAGTCCTAATTCTGCACTACAAACTATGCAGGTCCAAAAGTCTATCCCCATAAATCATAAACCAGAACTGGGATTAAGACCATGCCTTTTAAAGAGATGGTGTCGTCCAAATGGCAGTTTTGGAGAGCACAAGGACTACGTAGGGCTGAAGATTATTTACTTTTTACTGTTTTTGTTCAGACTGAAGAATACCATGGAACTATAACCAGAATGCTAGCATGGGAGCTTTGCATTGCTACTGGCTATTGATAAAGCAAGCCTGTGAGGACTACTGTCAAACACCTTTCATTATATGCATCTAAAAATTTACATGTAGTATTTAAATACTGCAAAATGTAACTAAAAACTATTGTTGCAGCAAGGGGACATTTATATGATCAGAGCTGAAAATAATTCCCTCTTTAAATATTAGCCCTTCAGCAAGTGTAAATGCCAGCCACAGAATGGATTCTGAGCTGGCTTGGCTTATTGCTTGGTTCTGTCTGCTTTCTCTCCTCCTCACCAATACATCCTGCTTCCCAGAGAAAGTCACACCTACATCAAATCACATCATACAGTCCTACTGAAAGAAAGAAAACATGTACATGCCACACAGTGCCAAAATCTATGAACTCATTTCACTCTAGAATGAGATTTCCAAGGATAGTATAATAACAAAACATTTAAAAAAAAAAAAATAGTATCCCCATTTCCATTGGAAAATAAGTTCAGAGAGATGCAGAATCTTAATGCTACATGTAGTTGCCAAGGATATCAGGTTTTGCATTAGGATGCACTGGCATAAAAGTTCTTCATTCTCCATGCCTTCAGGCTGTAAGATACAGAGGACTGGAAATGCTGCCTGGAAACCAGGTGAGTGCTCCAGCACATCAGGTATTACAGCAACTTGCATATATTTTTAATTAAGATTTTTATTCCTAAGTATTCAGGCTGCCTCCTCCTCACAGAGTGTCACTGACAAGGTGTGGGACCAGCAGCTGGCCAGAAGAGTGCAGGCCAAAAGTGGTAAGAAAAATGTTTGAGGTTTTTCAGTATAAACCAATATTTACCGGTACAGAAAGTCTGCTTTTCTTCAGTAGGCTTTTAATGGCAAATATTGGTTTAAAATGAAAACCAGAAGCCTTAATTATATAGTTGAATACTGGAATTATGTTACAGATTACAAGATTTATTTTATTTCAGGGAGCAGTGATGCATAAAAAGGGTCAAATACAACCAAGCTTACTCAAGTAATCGTATCAGTAAACCTATGGACTTCATTTGGGATGACCAAAAGAAATTAGTCCAAAAAACCTCAATCCTTTGTTGAAAAGCTTTAATCTAAGAGTTTTACAAATTATTTTGGAGCCAACTGTTCTGTTCTGCAATATTCACAATCATTTCAACTTAATAAAGACAAAGAAATTAAATCATTCTTGCACAAATGCATTCAGTGTCTAAATTATAGTCAAGTCACAATTCAGCTATCTTGAAGAAATCTTAGTTCTTTTAAAATTTCTGCTGTGCTATTTGTTAGGCAAATAATGGCTTTTTTGGCAATTATACTGATAAACATTGCTTAAAATATTCTTAAGAACTGACTGATCCTCATTAGCCTTTGAGGTCTTTGTCTATCATCACCAGAAAATGGGAAATCCTAATGAATTCTAAGATCTTTAAGAAGTATACTTTTCTAATTCAGTCAAGCACCAATCAAATCACCAATAAATTATTTTTTACTTTATATTCAAATAATTGAAACTTATATTAACGACTGACTTCAAGTATATATTGTTTATAATCAGCTTCCCTTTCACGGCCAATTTTGTAGGTTTTATTTCTTCAGAAGTTGAAGCTACATTCTGAAGTGTTTCAAGGGAATGAGGATAATGGCTTGATGCCTTATAATTCAATTTATTAACATTTGTATTAAAGTTTGGGGGATCCAGAGCATAAAAGTGGCTCAGTAACGGCTTATTATTTTAACTTCCTGAATCACAATGGATTCCAGTGACATTTCCATGAATGGAGAATCTAGTTATATTTTGAAATAATTACTGCCTTTATTCTGATTACTTTCTGATAACTTACAGGCACCAGCACATTAACACACATTGGCTTAGACCAAACACAGATGGCATTACAAGGACTGATCACTGATGACTAATGCCTTCATAGCTGGACCAATTCAAACTACCCAAGCAGCAAGCTTAAGGTCTTAAAATGAGTACATAAGAGGCATTTCCAAATAAATTATAATTATTAAAGTTAAGATATACTTCTAGAATCATGTTATATGATCGGACAGTTCACTGGTATAAACAACAAGGCAAAGGTCACAAGGATGAAGCAAACATCTCCTGCAATCAACAGCTTGCACTAAAAAATGTTAAGTGGGAAAAATCATGAGAATTGAAACAGAGCTTGGCCTTCTTCATTTTAACATTCAAGACCAGTATGCACACAGAGACTAACCTCTATACTTCTAAATGCTAAAATGTCAATAGTCATTATAATAAAACATACAAAAAGTTTAAATGTAAAGGGTTTTCTCTAAAAATGTATCTCCATGCTCCTACAATCAGAGCAAGAGTTCGTTGCAAAAAAAAATAAAAATCTTAGTCTGTTAGGACTTGTGTTACAACTCTCAGATTCCCAAATGTATTTGTACTGATGAACAAGTTAAAAAAATAGTATGTCTTCTTGTAAAACCTTATTTTTAGAGTTTTAGTCCTTCAATAACAATGAATTCTCCTTGTCTAATGTGTATACAGTTCCTGTACATTCAAAGTATGTTTTCCATCTGGCTTTCCAAAGAATTAGTTCCAGCCTTGTCTGTTAAAATGACAACTCCTTTTATTCGTATTGTACAGTTTCATACCACACCTAAGGAAGTGCTCACAATTTCTACACTGGAAATATCCAGCAGTATGCACCCAATGATAAAGATGACTGTGTGTTAACAATCTCCTCCAAGCAATTTGGGAACTCTATGCTCAGCCTCAAATGAGAGTTACAGAAAAAGGTCTAACAAGCCACCAAACTAATATTTTAGTTTGTCTTTACTATATCTCAGATCACCTGGCAAATTATGATATACTTGCTAAGAACCTGATTCCCAAGGGTACTCCTTCAGGTTTGGAATATTAAAAAAAATTGAGCAAGACATAAAATATCTAAAATTGATATCGCCATTATCTCTAGACCTGCAGATTACTAAGTAGCTATCACTCACAGGCAATACACAATAGAAGGAATAATCATTGCAAAGTACATCATAAATTGAAGGCTTCTGTTAAACCTAAGAATCGACTCACAAGGCTCAATACTCACACTGATCCATTCAAAAAATAATTAACACTTGAAATATCACATTTGAGCAACAGTTACAATCACCGAAGAAATTTCACCTTCAAGTAATGTGCCTCTCATTCCCACCAAGTCAGCACACGTGTGTTAGATGGCACACTCTGTCTCATTGCTCAGAAAATGGTATTTGTTAGTCTGATATTAACCCAGAGTTCTATTATGAGAAAGTTTATGAAAACATCCTAAAGATGCCTTATCATCTTTTAGTACTTGCAACTAGTCCTATAAACTTTGCTAGATGTCCTCTTTGCCTCCCAGAATAGTTTTTGTCACAGGAAGGATCTACTTTGTCCAACTATTTCTCTCATGACAAAGTATTAGGAAATGAAATAAAAGAGTCTGACCCTACCCTACAAAATCAGATCCTTGAAAAATTATACTGATAGTTTGCATCTATTTTTGCAGCATAGGGGCCTAAAACCATAAAACTTTTCCAATCAGACAAGCATAAAAAACCACCAAGATTGCAAATCTGAACATAAATAAAAAGTACTACACAAGTATGAGGAAGTTAGCAAGAAATTAAAATGTATACATCAAGGCCTCTAAAAATAAAGTTGTAGTAGCTGCTTTTTGAGGAAATCGGGAAAACAAAGAAAATATTTTGCATCCCTTACTAAAGCATAACTATCGCCATATAATTTTTGCTACATTTGTCCTCTGTCTCATGAGTGAAAAATCTGGCTATGGGCTGAAAAGGTGCATCGGAGCACTTGAAAGGGGAAACTTCTTTTTTCTTCCAATATTGCAAGCTTTTCACCTTTACAATGAACTAAGTTTTCAAGTGGACACACGCAATGCCTTTCAGCTGACTTAACAACTATTTTTGCATTGGAAAGGTGTTCCATTAGAATGTGGAAAACAATTTGCCTGACACAGATTTACCCTTTAAAAAAACCACTCTGCTAAGCACGTACCACAATGTTTCATAATGATTTAAAACTCTTGTACGCTTGTGCTCACTCAGACTAGTTCTAGATAGCTCTGACATTAAAAAGTGGTGTCTATTCCTCCCCCCCTCACTGCCATTCCCTGGTCACAAAGATAAGCAAAGACAGTCCTCTTGAGCACAAAAGATGTACATTACAGAAGGTTCAAGGTGGAGATGAGGAAGGGCAGCTAATGGAAAGGGCACGCTGTGGTCTCCGGGCCTCACCGCAATCCTGCTTTATGCAAAGCAGAAGTACGGGACGCGGGAAGAACGCACAAGCCCGCAGTGAGCTTTCATCCAGGTCCTTCCTAGAAACTAAATTAGCGACCTCCGAGCCGCAGCGGCTCATCCTCACCAAGTATCACCCCCCCAAAGGCGAGGCAAGGGCTGCAGGGCGCAGGGGACCCACCACCCTGCCTCACCCGCAGCCGGAGGGCGGCGGGGTTCCACACTTCGTGCCCCGCCGCTACCCGGGGATGCTGCGGGCGGTGTCCAGCGCCCCCCAGACCAACCTGCCCCTCGGGGGAGGCGGGGGGTGTTGGGGAGCTCTCCCACTCCCGCCAACTCCCACCGCAACAGGGCAATGGATATAGATGCGCGCACACATGCATACAGGGGGATCCGCGCCCGCTCCCCGCACCGCGGCAACCCGGGGCGGGGGGGGGGGGGGAACGGGACAGACCCCATACCTACCCCTTGAGTGCGTCGTGCCCGCCGCCGCCCTGCCCTCGCCTCTTAGCCCGGCTGGCCCGGCTCTCCTTGGCGCTCGCCCCCTCGGCGTGCCCGGCGGCGCTCGCCTGGGACGCCCACAGCACGGCAACTCCCAGGGCGAACCCCAGCAGCCGCCCCCGCCACATCGCGTCCCCCGAGCCCCCGGGCTGCGAGCGGCTGCCGCCTCCTCCTCCTCTCCGCCGCAGAAGTCCGCAGGTCTCTGCCGCCCTGTCTCCGACCGGCCTCTCCAAGGCGAGCTACGAGGGGGGAAACGGAGAGAAGGGGGGCTGGTAAGGGACCAAGGAAAAGCGGGCGCGGCCGCTCCGCGCCCCCCGCCGCCTGCCCCCGCGGCCCGGCGCCGTCGGCCCCCGGCCAGCCCGGCGTTACCCGCCCGCGGGAGGCGGCGGCCGCGGGGGACGGCGAGGGGCTGCCCGGAGCCGCACGGACTCTACCTTCCCTCCCACAGCATCCGCGGGGGCTCCCGCTCCCGCACCCGCCGCGGGGCAGCCCGCGGCCGCCACCGCTCCCGAAGCCGCTCCGGGGCTGGAAGCCTCTCCCGGGCATGAACCCTCCCCCCCTCCCAGGCTCCCGGAGCCGGGCATCGCGGCGGGCTGGAGTGCGGTGCCCGGCCGGGGCAGGGAGCCCCGCGCCCAGCCCGCCCGCCCGGGGAGAAGCCCGCTGCGAGGGGCGCGCACCCGCTGGAGCCGCCGCCGCCGGCTGCCGTTCCCGCTGCTGTTCCAGCTGCGGCCGCTGCACCCACCGCTGCTCCAGCTGCGGCTCTAGCTGCCCCCTCCCTCCCTCCCTC
>JAOTQQ010000071.1:30040547-30380267 GCA_026546715.1 Gallinago undulata
TCCCCCCCCCCCCCCCCCCCCCCCCCCCCCCCCTTCAACTCTCGCCCGCGCAACACTTCCTCGCGAGAGAGAGGTGAATATAAATGTCCCCCCACCCCCGAACCGCCACCCCGGGGGCTCCGGAGCGGCTCCGGCGGCGGGGAGGCCCGCGGTGGATCATCTGCGGCCCGCGGCCGGGGGGGATGCTCTGCCCCGCAAAGAGCCCTGCGGTCCTGGCCGGGAGGAGGGGGCTCTGCCGCGGGGAGGCAGCGCTGCCTGCTCAGGTTACCCCGCCGGTCCCCGGCTCGTACGGGGGCAGAAGCATTAGCCTCTAGGCTAGTATTACGGCCGAGCAGAAGACTAAGGGTGTAACACAGGATTGGGGGGGGAAACTGAAGGAAGTGGACACCTGTACCTCCATGTAAAATATATATATATATACGTCCTCGAGGTGTGACATTTTTCATCTATGTAGTAGCTGAAGAAAAAAAAACAAACCATATAGTATCTTTCCCTTATAAGGCAAAACAGCAAGGATGTTGGCTTTACCTTAGAGGCCGCTGCAGAATGAATAATGCACTTTCTAGCAACTAGCATGGCACAGACACTGATGCACCGAGCTTTTCTGTACATCCTCCTCAGTCTCCACAGCCAGCTCTAGAACAAAATGCACATCTCATCCTTACCAAGGAAAGGAAATACAGACCTGCAGTTTTTACTTATGCTTTTGGGGTTTTGTCCATGACCACCTCTGCTAAGGCTGACTTAGAAACTCTAGAGAAGAGCAAACCACTACCAGCCCTTGAAAGACAGCAAGTTTTATACTGAAATAATTTGGGGTGGGGAGAGGATAGTAACAGAGTTCAAACCCAGATTATATACCCCAGTCAAGTAGCTCTATATCAGGATTATCCCATTTCAACATCCACAGAACATACAAAACCAAAAAAAGCAGACCCATTAGACTGAAAGCAAATTATATTTATAAATTGTGCTGCTCTTCTATAAATAATTTGGCAGAAATGTTGGATTTCCTAATTTCATTCTGAGTATTTTCAATTTTTGTTAGTTTCAGGAAGGTAGCGATGGTGAATGATTCTGTATTATTGAAATGATGTTGTAAAAGCTCAGCTGCACAATTTTATAAAGCAAGCAGCTGACCACCCACCCATAGCAGCTGCCAAACCACACTGCCCAAAGATAAACGCATGGTGTGTCATGGTACTTCCTAATACTAATACTAATACATGGTACTTCCTAGTGTCAGATTTCCTATCCAATCCCTGTGTACAGCTGAAATGGTGACACAAAATATGACAGATGCTACTTGAAATATATAGTTTGAATCGATTTATAGTTTTCATATTCTATATATAAATATGCATTATCCTTCTAAATGATGGATAAATAGGAATTTGATTTTTCAAAGTTATTCTTGTTTGCCACATAAGCAGAAAAAGATATGATTTTTTATGCTTGTTGAAGAGACAATACAGCATTATGTAAAAGGCACTGTATTTCTTTTGCAGGTTTGCTCAAAAAAGAAGAGACCAGGATGAAGGCAGTAGTAGCTGTCCCTGCTATTAAGAAATAATGCAGGACATGCAGAACATTGATATACAGTTTGCTTCCTTCACTCTCATCTATGTGTACAGCAAAATCTAAACATTTATTTAGTGAATATATAAGGTAAATATGTCTAAACCAAACCACTGCAAAAAAATATTTTCAGATATTTACTAATTATGTTTATAACATGAAGATAGAATTTACCAGTAAACAAAAGTGAGTTATGAAAGGAATTCTGGGTTACTATTTACTCAAACATTCTTTTAGTTTCAACATTTTCTGTTTCAACTGCTTTAATTTTCTGGATGAGCTACCAGAAAAATATCTACTCTGTGTCACAGGTTAATGAGATGATCTTCTCATATCTTCTAGGACATTTTATGATGTATTATTTGGTATCTTGCATAGTTGCAGAAATGTGGATTACACTGTATGAAGTAATGTTACGTGATATGTGGGCTGTCCATTAATTAATCTAGTGAAATATGTAGCACATCATCAACTTCTGGTGTGTCATTTAAAAGAATATGCTTATAAATTAGAAGTACTTAAATTATGGACAACCTTAGAATATTGCCCACCTAGGTTCTCAAACCACTAGAAAAATACACTGTCATGAGGAAAAGACTTAATACAACTTCTGCTCTCCGCTGCTGAGCAGAGCTACTCATAAGGATCATCCACATACTTTCCCACAGCCACTTGAGCCTTTGCAAACATTTGGACTCTGAAGAACATCTAGACAAACAGATCCCTATATGGCCTCCAAAACACTTGTCATCCACTCAGAAGTTTCATTCAAGAAAAAAAAAAAAAAAAAAAGCAATTCTGAGGATCCAGTTGATCACCATTTCCCATGGCAAACAAAAAGCTGAACTCTTAGATTAACTGGAATGCCACAGCTCAGTGATATTTTAGCTCCTTGATCTCCTAGAATCAAACCCAGAAATAAGAGACACCAAGAACAAGGCATATAACATCATTGCTACAGGCACAGCAGAATTTGCCTTAACACATAAGTGACAATTTTTCACAATGTTGATTCTTCCAGATGATTTTGAGGGTCTTCTAGCTGTATCGTGGAAGATGTGGATGGCATGGATTATGGTGGCAGGGCCCAAAATTAAGGGAGAATAATTATAGGTAAATTGATTATATCTGGGCATGAAAGACAGACTACCTTTTACAGTTAGGTATCAGCTTGGAAGCAGTGATCTTAAATATTTACATAACTACAGACACACACTTTCAATCAAATCCAGCACATTCCTCTAGAAAAAGCCATGCTCGTCGCTGGCCATGCCTTAGTGCAGGTCCCTGCTTATCAACCTCATGTACACAAAGCATTTTCTACAGTGGCCAAATTACTGAAATTTAACTGATTGTCAGAGAAATACCTGTTTGTCCTGCTATTCCATTTTCATAAGGACATTGAACTGAAGTTTTCAGTGCTGAGGATTTCTGTGCTTAGCAGCAGTGATGCCAAGTACTGGTCTTCTTCCTTCCTGGCCTTTATCAAGCTGGTTGTCTTCATCTTATACAAATGTTTGGTCCTCTCCTCCTGTAGGAAGCTCATCACAATTTTCATATTTTAGACAAATTATTTTGAACTGTTGCAAGCAGCAAAAAAAAATCTTCCCAGTGGAAGTATTGTGATAGGGTTGGTAGTTCACTTCATTTCAGTTTTTTTTAATTTCAATTTATATGAACTTTTGCAATAATTGTATTTTTTTGATCTGTAAATTTACGCCTACCCAAGTGAGCAAAAAGAAGTATGTCCATCTTACATATTTCTTTATTAAGAAAGCCTTGATTATGCCAATGAAAACAAATAGTGTGGGAAAGTTTTGGTGTGTGTATTTTCTTAAGTACATTATAAGCACAAACAGTAATTACATCCAGACAACCAATTAACTGGTTTAAATCTAAAGAAAATAAAAAATAAAAAAGGTAACTCAAAATAAAACAAACTATCACCCATTTTTCTTAATGCTGTTTGGTCACACAAGCTGCGATAACTAGCTATGAAATCTACTAATGATAGCTTTTTGAGGGACAAATTTCACTTAAGACTTACTTCATTTTTTACAATGGTTTTATTCGAAGTTTTCACCTGCCAACTGAGTTTATAATGATGGAGGAGGAAATCCAACCTACATTAGCATATAATTCCCAAATTTGTGATACTGTGCGAAGTGGTGGAGTAATATTTCTGTAATATTATAAGAATCGAAAGAAGGTTTCTCTTAACTCAGACATTAAGGGCCTATGTGCTTTTGGGTACACTCCAGTATTTTATCTCAGTTGTATCCTAGATGACCATAAGCCTCTTATATTTTATACAGATTCAGGACACATCTCTCTTATTTATGCCTGTATGAAATAGTTTTAGCACAGAATTTATATTTTTTTTAAAACAAAACAATCTCTTTAATTTACAAGAGCAAGACCAATTTTTGTATCACCCCACCAAAAATTGCAGAAGTCGAACAATAATTGGATTTGTCCTTACTAAGGTCTGAATGAAACAGATGTTCTTACTCCTCTGGAATAGCTGGATTTTTCAGTATCAGTGATGAAGAAAGCACAAGGAAACTCAAGAGTTGCCCTGATTCAGACGCCTCCTTCTCAGTACTATTTTTAGGATAGTTCTGTACGACATTCATAGCTATTTTCATTTCTAAAAGTAGGACTCATTTTAAATCAATCCTTACCTAGTAAGAGTGAAACCACTATACTATGTCTTTGTCTGCTAAAGACATATGAGATTACATTAACAGAGTTATTCATGGGGGTCCTAAAGAAAAGATAATTAAACCAGAAGAAATCCTATGACTTCCATTCTGTCCTCCAGGAAGGGGAAGCAGAACCTATTTTTTCTAATACTAGTGTTGAATGGAAATACAACTAAAATACAGTGGAATGGATTAATTTTTTTTTAAAACCCAGTCTAATACAGTACACACATTGACATATTTAATTCTATGTGTACATCTAGAAAACCTAAAGTTTATTTTTAAATCAAAGAAACAATTGCTTTTGTTAAATATTTTAATCCAACCTTAGTGTGAGAAAAGGAAACATGTATACTGATTCTTTCAGCTATAACCCTGTCAAATTTAATGGGAACTTTGCCAGAGTAACAGTTGCAAGCTGAGTTTTCTCAATCTTACATTTGTCCCAGATGACTTCTTAAATCCCACCTGTAAGCTCAGAAGCAAAGTGAGACAAATTTCATGGCTTAGCATGAAATACCAACTGCTGGGTGAATTTTCAGGCTAAGACATTGAGCAAAACAGATATCGCTTTTTATTAGAATTAATACATTCCAAGTGGGTGGAAATCAGTAACTAGGAGCCTCTTGTACTTCTCATTTATGCAGAACTCCCTACTGACTCAAACAAAGACAGCTGAATCAGGCCCTACATTCCTTCAAACATTGTGTCAGCAAGGGATTGGGTGTCTCTGCCTCTGCTTTCCATCCCAGTGTTCCTCTAGCTATGAGATGTCTCCGTTGATAGGGAGTTGCCCCATGATGCAGTTGAAATAATAAAATAGGTAATAAGAGACCAGGGATTAGACTCTGAACCCACCACATTCCATTTGCAAGGCTCTTCCTTTGAGAAATAACACTATGAGAGCATTGCATACAGCTTGCATAGAATCAATGATGAATTTAGGTTGGAAGGGACTAGTGGAGGTCATTTAGTGCAGTCCCCTGCTCAGAGCAGGACCAACTTCAGAGCAGGCTGCTCAGGCCCTATCCAGCCAAGTTCTGAGTAGCTCCAAGGATGGACACTCCGCATTTCTAGAGTAACTTACTCTATTGTTTTACAACCCTCACTGTGATTAATTTTTCTTAATACTTAGTAGGAATTTCCCTTGTTAGAATCTAATCCTCTCATCCTGCCACTGCTCACCACCCAGCAGTCAGCCTCCATCTCCTCTACACTGTGAGCCTAACAGTGAGATTCCCCTTAAACTTTGCTTCTTAAGTTTGAATGAACCCGTCTCCTCGTAGAGGTTTGCTTTAGCGCCTAACCATGCTGGTGGCCCTCTGCCAGGCTCACTCCAGGTGTCAATATTTTTTGGGTTTAGTTTTGGAGTTTTTGTACTAGGGTGCTCAGAGTTGGTGTAGCAAATGTAGTTTCTTCAGTACCAAAGGAAGGGCAGAAACCCCTCCCTCCCCTGCCTGTTTACACTCTAAACAATACAGCCTCAGATGCAGCTGAGCAGCATGGCTGACTGCCGCACGGGACTGGTTCAGTACAGCTCTGGTGTGCACTTCCCATTTATTCAATGACTTTCCAAAGGCTGACTTAATTTATTGGTATTTAGAAAACCTGTGGAAATTAAGTGAGACAATCTCATCTAAAGTTTGTGATTTCTTACTGGGTATAAAATCATTTGGGGATTTCTAACATTCTTTTTTCCTTCCTCCCTATCTGTTTAAAGTAATAAAATTTACTTACTGAGAATCATTGAAAGGTTGTTTTATCATGTTCACAAACTTCAGCAGCCAGTATTTGTTGCCTTAATATGCCCAGCAGAAGCAAGGTCCTTTATAGGATACTGGATAGAACATGACCCATTTGGTAATGCATATATCTTTAATATATCGCATCCTGCACTTTCAGTATTGTTGCTTGTATATATTCAGCCCACGGAAGTCAATAGGAAACTTCCCATTAACTCTAAGATTATTTCATTTAATTATTAGCTCAACTCACAGCAAGCTGATTGTGTCCTAAAACAGTAAAGCATATAAATATTGCAAATAATCACGTTGCCTTTCTTTATAAAGAAACAAGAAATAATAACTGCCGTTAATTCAAACATATATATATTCATTTTACAAGTAACCAAATTAAGTTAAGGAAGCTATTTGTGTAGGAAGTTGCAATAAATTCCAAATACTGTGGCTCAAAGTGGGAACAAGAAGGGACAGGAAGAAAGCTCTGTATGTTTGGGTTGGTTTTGGTATGCTTGGTTTGGTTTTTTTGGTGGTGTTGTTGGGGTTTTTTTAACCTTCTTTTCCTTCCTTACAAGGAGAATTGAGATATAGGGATAATTTAAAATTTATACCTTAAATCACTTGAAACATATTTTTTACCAGCATTTCTAGTACAAATTATTCAGATTCCAATTTAAATGAGTGAGGCAACTCTAACACTGAAAAATAAATCTTTAAAGCCTTTTTTTTTAAAAAACAAAAAACAAAACAAACAACTGTAAAACATCCCTAATGGTTTGCAAATTATCAACACCAGATCCACCCAAAATTGCTGTTACTGTGATGAATGGGGTGGAATTCAGAAGAGATTGGTCTGCTACATGTCTTTTTTAAAGGGACAGGTTCTAACAATACAAATTTTAAATAAAAGAAGTTGAAAACTGTTTTTAGCTTTGTGAACTCCTTTCAATAAAAAAAACCCACCACATAATTTCAGACAAATAAGAACAGAGGTCAAACAGGCACAGTCAGCAGAGGAAGTGTCATCTGACACCCGTTAGGAAGAGCCAAGGAAAAATACTCATGGGCAGGAGATGCTTGGGAAAAAGGACATCTATATCTATCTATCTATAGATATATAGATACATAAAAGGCTGACTTTTCCCACTCCTGTTCATCAGTAAAAGGAAGGAAGTCTAATTTTATGGATGAAACAGTGGGTGATGTAAATAAGGAGGTTCATGCTGCCTTTTCAAGATAAGGAAATCTTTCAGAGGCTCCAGTCTGGACGCATTTTATGATAAACTATTGGGAAAACAGAGTTTCCCTGCACTGCAACAATCTGGAGAAACTTCCTTTGGCACTGCAAGCCTAGTCCAAAGCCTGAGATAACTCCCCCCCCTCCCCTTATTTCAGTAGACTTCAGAGCATGCCCTGACTTCAGTGTGTAAATTAAGCTAAGCTAGAGCAGTGAAGTTTCTGAAAACTGCATATTATATTGATTCTGATGCATTATGGAGAACTGGAAACAATCCCTTGCATACACTTGGCTACCAAATCTTTCCTCCTTTTCAAAACGTGCAACCCTCTCCATTCTTTGGTCCATACACAAGGCTCTTTACTTGCTTGTCTGAGTTTGTCACAAACAGCAAAACAGCAACAAGCCTGTGCAGTCTTACTGACTAAATATTCAGAGTCCTGCACATTGAAAATACAACAAGAAATCTTGGTAAGTATTGTCTGAAACAAGAAATTAATGCTTTTTGAATTTATTCCAACTTGTAAAAAAAAGTTGTTAGAATTCATTTATGTATCATCCTCTAACATACATGTTGAAAGTGACAAATTCAGAGCTAAATGTGTTATAAAAACAACTGCACCATTATGTTAGGTCAGTGGATGACTGACATGCAGGTCCTGACAATGGTTACTCCCTATGGAATCCTAGAAAAAAAAAAAGTAGCTTTTCTTTTTTAGGGCATCTCACTATTCAAAGCCTTTTCTATGGTTCTTTTTCTGTTTAGTTTCCACCTCTTCTCCTTTCCACCAGCGGTATCAAACTGCATCTTAAAGGTAAGTTGACTTAAGCAACTACAGTAGCCACTTATCCGGCTTTGACACATTTATCTCCTAAGCTGTCTGTCCTTCCTCTTCCTGTGGTCAAAAACTGTATAATACTATTTGCAAAAAAAAGAAAAGGAAAAATAAAAATTAAATATTTTTAAGAAAATATTTACAGTTATGACACTGGCTAAACCCCATAATAAGGGAAAGGGTAGCCCCATGCTTAATCAAATCCCATCCTGGAGAGGAAAGCTCTTTTAATACATTTGGAGCCAAATTCTGTGTTCTGTTAACTGTGATTGAAGGACCAGGGTAGAAGAAAATTTGAGAAACTTCTTCCATTCATGCAGAATGCAGGTGGGATTTAGTGCAGGAAGATGCTTGGAAGTACAAAAGTGTGTTAATCTGCAAATCCCAGCTATAAACCTCTCCGAGTCTGCACTGTTCAACCCTACTCCTGAGCTATCAGCAGACAGCGTTGTTTCAAGAAAAGGCTGTCTGACAACTGCCAGGTGTCAAAGTTGCTGTTCTTCAGATGATCAACAAAATATGTTCCACAGTTGCCGTCACTTCTGCAAGAATGCCTTCAGCAGACAGTGTGGTGATTTAATTTATAGGATTGTTGACATTCCAGAGGCTCACAGAAACCCCAAGTGAGGCTGTGGCCCTATTGCACTATACTGAGAGCACAGAAAGAGAGCTCCAGGCAATTAACCATTACCCTTCAACACCAGGTCTAGGCAAACTGCAGCAGCAGTAAGACACTCCTACAGCAAGACGGAAACATGTGCAGTACGTAGTCCAACTTCACCTCTAGGATGACTCTAGAACTTCATTTACCATAACGAGACCTTACAGCTTTTGGACAGGATCACCTGCATAGTCATTTTTAAGTCCTATTTTCCTTGTCAACAGTCTCATTCTCCCAAAACTACAAAAAGGGGTGAGATCAATGGGGCGGGGGGAGGAGGGGCAGGGAAGTTGTCCCTGTTATTAGAATAAATATTTGCTAAAATCCCTAAATCACGCCATTGCTTTTGGTAGTAACAACAGTGAATTTCCTAATAGAAACGAAGAGCTGACATCTAGCAGTGTTTTGAAGTACTATGTTCACATGCAGCAATCCACAGGAACCATTTGACATGATCATAGATTTCTTCTTCCTTTTTCATTATTGCCATTGTGAGCTGAAGTAATGACAGTAGATTTCCCCCATGATTGCTTCCTCCCCATCCTCCCTGCTTTTCCCATCTAAATTTAAGAACAGCTCAATATATACTTCAAGGGTAGAAAGCATGCAGACCTAGGAAAAAGGAATGTAGGAATAAGGCATTAGCTGTTAGGGGTTGGACAGCTGCTTATGGTCCAACCAGCCTCAACCACTCTGTGATTCTGGTACAAACTGATTGACTAAATTTAAGTGGGCACAACAAAGTAAAAGGAACCTGCCTTACCTCATACATACCCAACAGGTGGGTTCTTAGCACAGATGAAACCTAACTGAAGGTGAGTGAGCACTGGAACAGGTTTTGCCATAGAGGAGTAGAGTATCCATCTTTGGAGATATATATTTAAAACCCAGGGCAACTGGCTGTAGGTAGCTCTGCCTGAACTGGGAGGGGGCTGGACCAGATGACCTCCAGATGTCCCTTCCAACCTCAGCAACTGTGATTCTATGCTCTGAAAAGTAGAGTTACAGGGATCATAAGTTTCATATTGGGATCTACTCAATCATTTACTCTGATACTTCCACTGGGGCAGCATTTCAATAGGTTTTCTCTGTTTCAGAGACCTAGAATCATTGAGTATGAATCCATACTGGTCAAGTTCCCCATGAAGCTACAGAGCACTTAAATAACCATGTCTGTTTCTTGGAGGAAGATACTGGAGCATTTGCATGCCTGAACTTGTAAGGTTATAAGTCTACTACACAGATTTGATGCAGAGAGTTAACAAACTGAATCTACAGAGAAAAATAACAGCAATACCAAAGGTGGCAGTGAAAGTTGTTTCAAGTACCAAATCCCAGTGCTTACACAGCAGTGCTGGAGTGGCCAAACTGGGACAGGCCCACCTGCAGAATTGCCAGGTGTTAGGCAGGATGCCCCTACCAGTGGATCCTTCCCTACCTAGGTCCATGCATCCTCAAAGGCATGACCTTCCAGCTCATTTGAGAAAGAAACTAGCTGCCTGCTTGTGTGCTTTTTACAGCTGTACAGATGATTTTGTTTCAACATTACATATCTTACCTGCTTCCTACATGTGTACTTGTGAATGATTTTGATTTAGTTTCACTGTTGACACTGCTGTTCAAGAGAAGAGTTAAGAACAAGTTAAACTCCCTGGCTGACGAATTGGTCACAGCTTCCCACAGGGACTGCTCAGACATCCGCAATGATAAATAGCATCAAAGCCTCTACTGGCTCAGCTCATGTTTATTAGAACTATCTGCTAATGACCTAAAGGGAACAATCTTGAGAAACATAGGATGTAGTTTCCCCAGCTATTGGTTATTATAAGATGCATCGCTGACAGAGGCAAATAATCTCTTACAAGAGCACTGCAGGAAGACAGGAGTTATGTTTTATTAAGGATTTTTACTTCTCACGTTTGGTATCCGTCCAGCTTGGAAGGAAAATGAGATACTTAAATTTTCCACAAAAGAAAAATCATGCAGAAAAAAGTCCAGGTTTGGATCCTAATTTGGATCCTACCTGGTTTCATTTAAATTTTGACTTTTCAGAGTTGCGAAAGTTTACATACAAAGCCTCATTTTAAAACAAAAGTTTCCACTCAAATAGTGTTAAAATACAGAGAACTGTATTTTCAAATAGGAAATTGTCAGCATTTTCTTTATCGACTCTATATGCCTCTTATTGTGCTTTCTTTTCTTCCAAATATTAGTCCAAGGCATTCTAGAAGAAAGTGGAAAAGTTACAAGTGGGTAGTTTGAAACAATCAGTTAGTTTCTGAAAAGTGAATCCTCATATGTACATATTTCTTAATATACTCGCTCCAAATAGAAAAAGAAGAAAGGAGACAAGTGTCTCAGAGGTACCCTATCTTCTCCAAGGACACTATATTAGCAAGTCATTTCAAGACCTTTAAAATACAGACTCCAGAAAGCAAAGAAAGATTCAGCCAAGAACTTGCCCATTAACTATTGTTAAATTAAGCCAGTGCTGCACACCTGTATAGTGTTGATGACAACATCAGTAACTTGAGCGAAGAACCAGAGGATTACTGGAAAAGTACATGTATCCATTCTTATCCTGCAGGTTCTCATCTGTTTTCCAGCCAGCGGAAGCCACATCCTACCCAAAATGGCCAACTGGCAAGCTCAAAGGAGGAACCCAGTCACCCAACACTCTTTGTATGTCCCACAACTTGCACAGGCCCAAACAGCATTAGACATGCACCAAAATTGGCGTGACCCGCAGAACAAACATATATCAGCACTACAGATGTGACTGGGTTCTGCTGATGTTTCTACAGCCTTGGCTGCATCACCATGATATTGACACTAACACCCCTTGTGAATAGGTCTGAGGGCACAGAAAACAAATGTTTGGTACACAGCTTTAAGATTTTTTTCCTATAGGTACCATTTTAGAGCTGTGGGTGCAGTTTGGCCTTTAATGAAAGTCAACATACACAGAATAGTTTCATTCAGGGAGCTACACTGGCAAGAATCCCAGTAACTGAACTGGTTTCTCTACAGAAAGAGAAGATGAGCAGAAAAAAGGAGAAGCTTGCAGTAGACTTTTGGTTTTTACAGAATATTAACACCATCCTTAAATCTACTGTGCTGAAAAGTGTTACATAAAACTATGTATGATATAAGACCACTAGAGGGGAGTAAAGTAACTTAAAAGTGAATGTTTCCTCTACTTGGGGTGTGCTGTACAAATTGCATTTGCACATGTTAATTAACAGCTATAGTAAAACCAGAGTATTAAAGAATTGCATTTGCTTAACATTCTAAGCAAAGTTGATTAGATAATTACAGTATTTCTGTACCATTGTCCCCTCTCACTAGGCTGCAGGCTGACAGGGAACATTCGTCATCTGGATGAAGCCAGAACACCAGGGATGGCATTCAGCCAGCACATTTGGCAATAGACATGAATTTCTTTACTTGTATTCAGATTTACAAAGAAGCAACACTACATGATGGAAACAGACTCATTTTATCAAGTGTGAAAAAGGCACTGAGCTTAAAATCCAGCCTTGTAGGTAAGCATGTATCAGAGGCCAAAAAAACAATGTCTTGGTTCTCACATAGATCACCGCCCAAGTCTATGCAACAGTGAAATATTTACCCAAGCAACAAGAACAGAGAGAGACACATGATTAATTTGGAAGTGTGAAGTACTCTGCATCAGAATGCTGGGTGAAATCTCGCTACAGCTGCAAGTAATGTGCTCCTGTATCACTGCCAGGTTACCATCGTCTCCATTGTAACCCATCTACACTGTGGGAGACAGAACTGTGCAGTGAATCTGCACAAAAGAGCAAACGTTTAAAATAAATTTCAATGGGAAATCTTAGCAACTCCCACAGAACAAAGGGAAACATGAGAACAGAGTTCCAACAGCAGAAGAATGGCTTTGACAGCAAATTTTAAGGATGAATGACTAAAATATATATATGCGACTGTGTATCCCAATACTTCTGGAAGTATACCCAGCTTGAGATTTTATGAGAAAAGGGGTACTATACAGTAGTAAGGAGATCTCTAAACTACAGTGGAAAGTACCAACTACAAAGTTAAAAGAAGATGTGAAATTCCAAAGGTGTTAAGGAAATCCTGGGAATGCAAGCAAGCCAGGGCTCTCCTTAGTTTCATATCCACAGGTTAGATTTAATCATAGAAATTTTGAAAGGCTTCCACCATCACAGATAGTGTTTCACAGAGATTGTAGAAATTCTGCAGAAGAACAGACAACCAGGTGAACCAGTCTGAAAACTATCAGGCATGGTAGGACCAAGACTGTTTCGTTTCATTTTCTTCCATTTATCATTTGCTGTCCTTTGGACTCTTTCCACATTTGCGTGCAACAGATCTATACATCTTAAAAGCTGATTTATGCAAAAAAGACTGAAATTAAAAGTAGTTTACGTGTGACAAAATAAATCCCTATTCCACGTCCTTTGAACATTGGAGAAGCAGTAATGGGCTTAACCTGCAGCAAAAGAGTTCAGATAAGACAAAAAGGGAATGGGGACACAGCGTTCCGGCAGTAAGGATAATACTGAAAAAGATTTGTCTGGGAGTTTTAGAGTCTCCATTACTGGAGATCTTTCAGAACACATTGGACAAACATTGATTAGGATCAGCATCAACATAGCTGATTCTGCCTTGCAGCAGGAAAAAAAGACTGCATATTCTTTCTAGAAAAGTAGAGGTGGAGAAGACCTGTGATATTATGTAAATTGTGATTCATTAATATCATGCAGTATCATGAATCAGTTAACACACACAAAAAAAAGTATCTATCACTCTGGAGAAGAAATTCATAAGATGAAACTATTTCTTACCAGCAAAGGCTGAATGAGAGGATTGGGGGAGCCACATACCTCTTAAAACAACATGAAGCTCAAACAAAGGAGAGAAAAAAAAAAAGAAAAGAGTCCATGCAAAGCCAGAAAGAGAGTTCAACATTAAAATCAGGAAAAAAAAGAAAAAAGGCTAAGTGCAAAGCCAGAGAAAAGGAAACCAACTGATGTAAAGACAAAGGGAATTAAAAAAAAAAAAATAGTACAAGGGGATAAACCAGACTAGAAGAGAGGAAAAATGAAGGAAGTGTAAAAGCACAGTAAAGCCATCAAGTAGAAATAAAAAGTAATTTAGTGGTTAAAGTACTGGCCTAAGATTTAGAAGACCTGTCTTTTAATTCCCTGTTCAGGCTTCCTAACTTTCTGAGCAAGCTACCTAACCTCTCATGGCCTCACTTCCTACTCAGATAACTGTTCCTGTGCACAGCAGCTTGCTGTGATAGGAGATGAGATTTCAGATGTGCAGGGGTCTACCAAAAATAATGTGGAAATTTAAATAAGTTGTGCAAGACCTATGCTTTTTTTTTTATTAATAGCTACAGGTGGTGTTTGTTCCAGCTGAAAGATCACTGAAGAGACAAGCTAAAATACTAGAATCTGAGATCAGTAATGTATTAATTACTCAAAATATGCACGAGTTACAGACAAAACCTATGCATTCATGTTCTGTACATCACAAATAAGCATCTTATGCATGATTAACTATATAAAAGATCTTTAAGATATACAAAAATGTAAGTTTTAATTATCATTTAAACATAGTATGAAAGTCATCTTGCAAGTAGCTTCTATCCTATCGATATTTTAGTATGAATTACTGATACATTTTTACAAAAGAGGCTGTTCTAAGCATACATACTATACCTGTAAGGTAAATCAGCTAAAGAAATTATAAAGAACAAAAATAGAGCAGAGAAAAGAGTACCACTGCATTCTGCTACTTTGGGGGTGGGGTGTGGATAAACAAAGTTTAAGCTAAATAGTGCTGAACTGCAACATCACTAGAATAATATTAGATCTGGCTCCTATAGCATAAATGCAATATTAAAACAAGGAATCAACAGCAGGTAGTGAATTCTTGAATCAAGCAGGCAAGTTCTTTCAGCAGTATAAATAGTGGGTGAAAATACATGGCAAATGTATTTTAAGATATTCATTTAGTTGCTCTGTTCCAATCTTGGCTCCACAACACAAGTCCAACCACACATATTGCAACACTACATCCCCCTTTCCGACTGGTGTCAGCTGTCCAGTTTCAGGAGCTGCCACCCCCTAAGCTAGCCAGTTATTGCTTCATTCTTTCCTACTGACATTTGAAGGAGAGCTGAGGAATGCTTTTGACTAGGAGTTGTTGATTCCTAAGCTAAGTATCTCCTTGTTCCTCAAACTTTACTCACCAGGGAACGATTGCTGCTGTTTGGGTATGGATCTTCCCTCCAGGCCTCTGCAGTTGATTCTGATTAAGGAAAACTGAAAATCCCCTTGGCAGCTTGGGAGCTCTCTGGAGTTGTCAATGCAACAAGACACACAACAAACATTAGGCAAGTGAGCAAGGATGTAACCAAATCTCTACCTACCTCCACCTTCTCGCATACATTGCGCTTTTGGTCAGTGAAGCTTCCCAGTACTGTGATGTGATACAATACAACTGAAACAGCAACCAAATCCAGCTGGGCACCTAACGTCCACATCTAAATATTCTTCTTTTTACTAGATGGAATTGGAAAGATTCCCACCCTACCCTCCCTCTTTTGCCCCATCTGCATCTGCTCCGTAAGAGAGGAAGGACACCTACGAGAGAACCTTTTCTCACATTGGGCTACACTCTGCCGGTTTCCTTGGCTCCCCTGGTTTCTTTGCTGTAGCTGGGATCTGCTGTACCCTCAGCTTTCTCCAGAGTAGTCAGTAATGCAGAAGACCCCTTCTTATCAGCGTGGGACCCCCTGCTTATAAATTTAATACATAAAAATCATCAGCTGCTCAAAGGATCTGCTTATCAGGACTAAGATCACTAATTACTTCATTCTGCGCTGAAACCACTGGGCTTTTAAGCATAGGAATTTTTTTAAAGGCTACAGAGAAATGACAGTAGAAGTTATGCATATGAACATTGATCAAGGCAACAGAAATAAAGTGTACTGTAAAACATCACATTTTAGGAGAATTTTAAGAGTTGTTTGCATGTTGGCACTGAGCCAATTAACATTTTGGGGAGCAACTACAGAGAAGTTCTCAAACCCACCTTGGATGAAGAATTACTTGGAAAAGTGTGTTTGGTCCATACCAATGAGAGGATCGCTCCTCAGATGCTCTATCTGAATGGTATCAGGGATGTCCTACAGGACAGCTCCATGTTTACTTTTACAGATGCAGGCTTTCTTCTTCTGGGGAAGGTTTCTGGACAAGTTCAAGGAATTAATTAATCTGATTAATTTTTTTAAAGCACTTGAACAAGTACCTCTCACATGGGAATAAACGTGCTTTTTTACCTTATGCAACTTGGGAAGATGTTTAAGCTAACCAAAAAAAGCCACTGATCATTAAAAAAAAAAGCCTCCACATGGGTCTTAGAGGACAAATAGTAAAAAACTTTTCCCTACAGACAAGGCCACAGCTATTTCCTCAGCTAAGAGCTCGGAATTTGGCCCTTGAACTTAACCACTGCCCATGTTTGTTTAGGCAGAAGCGGTCTCTCATGGCCTCAGTTTGCTCCCACTGACGATGACAAACCCCACCTTCACTAAAGAGGAAGTGGGCTTAGATTTATGGGCAACATTAAAGGCCACCAAGAAATTCAGAAGTCTCTCATTAGATTGCCCGGGAGCCTCAGGTCACAAACCAGTCCTGTGTACCAAGAGCTGCAATGTATTGTGCCTTGCCAGTTGGCCTGAAATGTAAATGGGGAGGCCGGTTTTGTAAAGGAAGTTAAACACATTTTTCTTCAGAAGATTTCTGTGATTCTAGCACTATTTCCCTTTTAAAACTGAAAAGATTCTTAGACTAGACTGTGCTGTTCAACTCTGAAAGACCAAACGAGTATACTTACAGCAGTTAAACATTGTTACGTATGAAAGGCATATACATCTTCTTTGAGAGAGTATTCAGTGTTTTTTCTTCTTCTAATATCACCTAGTAATAGCAAGCAAAACCTTTTTGTTTACTTTTTCTGTATTACTGTTGATGTGAATTGCTGGCCCATAACCATATCATTAATTGCAATTAGTATCATTTAATCACACCACCAGCAGCAAACCACCTCTTTTCATCACAGGATCACTACAAATTAAATGCCAGCCCAAGGAAGAGCAAAACATCTAGAGAAAAGATACATTCAGTAAGTCCTTCAAAATGTGAGCAGGTCTTTAAAGTAGAAGCTTTCTAAGCACCAGGAGGAACATCACTACATCTTCAATTTTCTTTGATAACCGATGCTCTTTAAGGAACACCTGCAAAACATGCTTATTCTAATTCATACCTTTCTTCTGCCCAGTACGAAATATTTTTTGCTGTACCAAGGGGAAGAATACTTGAAATTTAATTTGTTATAATAATTTAATGAAAAAATGCAAGTATTTTTGCTTTTATTATGGCGATGTGCACAGGGACTTAAATGGGTCCTTCAAAATGGGAAAGTCAGTTAAAATACTTCAAACAAATCATAAAACATCTCTCATTGAGCTCTGAGGAGATTTTCATAACCACTTAAAAAGATTACCACAAGTTACAGTAGCTTTGCTTTAGATAAAAATAGCACTGCAAGCTAAAGTTAATTAAAAAAATAGGTACTATTTAATAAATTTGTATATAGTACACTATAAACAATTATGAAAGCCTACATTAATATTTCAAGTAACTTCATGGAATTTCTTCATGTAACACTTAAATTGTGTAACATGGATTGTGAAACAGACAAAGTAGAATAGGTTTTCCCCAGTCCTCACACTTACTTAATTGTCAAGTCACCTTTTTCCTTGAAACATTGAATCCCTGCTATTGGTTCAAGTTAGAAAGTGGGCTGCCAAACCCACTATCTTGCTGAAGAGACTGGGGATCCCACACCATTTTTTTCCAAGCACCTGTTGCAGCATTTTCCTGCTTTTGAATCTGGTGATATATTGAGTTGTGTGACAGGAGAATTTGATTTCTCAGAGTTGAGGAATGAAGAATGCTCTGGGTTTGTTATCAGGTGGCCTCTACTGTAAACTTTAGTGCTGCTTTTTGTGCTGACAATCTTGCCATTGCCATTAGGAAGATCTCTCCAAGAAGTAACATTTTCATCTGCAGGGGAAAATGACCTGATGTGAGGAACCTCTTCACAGGATGCAGTCTGTGCTTGGACACGAGTACTGGTTTTTTGTTCAGGATAAAAGACAGGCATATTGCTATGATCCAGATGCAGGCTCCCATCCACAGAACTCCATTCACTGCAGCTTCCTTCATCCCTTTCTGGAGTTTCTTGACAACCCAATTCTTGAGTTCTTTTGGATCTACTTTTCCATTTTCCACGTGACTGGATAGGTTTATCCTCTTTCAAGACCATTTTTTCATTCTTGCTTTTAAGTATATGATGAGTTGGTCCAGAGATACTATGGCCATTTGTAAAATTGGGTGCATGCATATTTTCTAATGTTACTTGACAAGTAGATGGAGGAGCATTCTGATGTCCTATATTACTACCAGCACACAAGAGTCCTTTGTCTACATTTACAGTGGGGCTGTATTTTTCTCTTCTTCCATCTTCATTTGGATAAAACTCTGGCAGAGCATCTCTTGAAGCACTATCTGGATTTTTAGAATTGTTCCCGATCTGAATATTTGAAGTCACTGTTTCATGAAGCATATGTCGAGTTTCAGTCTGCACCATGTCAAACTGCTGTCTCAAGTCATGTGGTACATGTTTCTGAACAACTTTACCATTGGCTTTTTCAGTAATGCTTTTGCCACATAATTTGCTTTCCATGTGGCTCGACCGAGTCTGAAGCATACAATCTCTTTTTGAGTACTCAACTCCAGGTGGTAGTTCAGAATTTAATAGCAGAGCTAGGAGAGGAAGGAAAACACATTAATTGAAGAAAATGTTAATGCTGGAAGAAAAACTATATTCTCCTGCTTGTTTGTTTTTTAACTAAAGAATTGCAGGCATTATCAAAATATACAGCTTCTATTTACATTTCCATTAGCAAGCTTATCAATAAATAGTGCTTCACTTTCTATCTGCATTTTCATTACTACATGCATTAAATCTATATGATCAAGAAGAGAACAATTATAGATTCCAACATACCTGAGCGGGTAGACTTGCTTTGGGGAATGTGTCGAAGAGGCGTTTCAAGTCCTTTAGCCATTGTAGCAAGCTTACTGGCAGCATGCATTATTTTCTTTTCAGCTCTGCCAAGAATTGCAGAACATGAAGAAAAATATTAAAGTTTAAGGGTAATTTCTTTTCAATTCTGCACTTTACTTCAAGGTAACGTTAGCAAGAGTCAAAGAGTACTGAGAAGACAGCATGGCAGACTGCTGAGCAGTCACCTCATGCCAACCTGAGCAGACTGCCAGGACTTTAAGTCAGACACTGTTTCCTCTAAGGTGGGCAAACACCAGACCAACATCTACACACCTCTTTCAAAAGTAATTTCCAAACATACTTGAACTTACCCTTCATGTTTCCCATTATCAGTAAGTAGTTGTTGAAGGCATGTCAAATAGTATTTGCGCATTTTCCGTGCTGTCTCTTGGCGCTCTCTTAAAACCTCTGCTTTAATCATTTCAGCAGCTCGTTCCTTACTTTCACGGATATAACAAAGCATATCACCTACAAACACACTTCATTAATACCAGTATTAACCCAGAGTGGGGAAAAAAACCCACCACCACAAACTGGGATCATCTAGCAGACCTGGAGCAAGCCAGCAATGGCCTGGATTTACCTGCCAACATTCCACCCAAATCCTGGTCCCAAGCGTTGCCTACTGGATAAATGCCACTCAAGACCAGAGCAGGTCAATATGAAGCATGAGAGAGGAATTCAGTTGTCCAATTCTGCATCTTCAGCAGCATTAGAAAACACTAGGTGCAGGCATTTGGGGTGAACATTGGCTGGTAAAACACAGGTCTAGGAATTCTTCAATGGCAGTACAGGTGGAATTTGGGGACCTGCTGCAATCAAATGAGACATGGTGCAACATTTAAGCCTCTTTCCTCATCCAGAAGGTTGCTTTTACCACTTTAAAAGATGTAATACAGTGCAACAAAGCAAGGATGGAATAACAAGGCTTCACCCATCACAGGTAATCCTGTCCAAGACTACGGTGACAATTCCATTTCCCACATTCACTCTAGTAAGACATAAAAATGTACTTCTCATGCAATTTGGCTGTTGGATTCCTGTGCAAGTTGGCTGAAAGAAGAGGAAGTGACAAAGTAAATTATTTTGCTCTCCTCACTTCTTAGCTAAAACTTTAGTACTTACACTTAATCTTGCTCACAGCTTTAATGTACTGAGCACGCATTTCTTCCAGCCCTTTCACAGAGTCACAGGATGTACAAGGTTTTGAGATGCCTCCCTTTGACAGTGACCTGAAATGCACGTAAGTCACATAGCATAAGAAAAGCAGCTTATATCTTACAGAAATAATTAGATTGTTTAGATTTTTTAAATACCTTGGTGGTGTTCCTAGGTCTTTCAGTTTACTCTTCATCTTAGAGTTTTCTGCAATGAGAGCTTCTAGAACCTTCTCATTCTCTATTTAAAAAAAAAAACAAACAAATCATAATTCACTGCACTTCTCTAAATTCAAGTTGAGTTCCACTGAAGTTATTAGACAAAACTGCTGTCTCTACTATAAGAGCTCAATGTCACAAAGCATAATCAGTACAGCTACATTTGTTGCAGTAACAAGCACACAGGAATCCATCACAACACACTTCAGCAAAGCCCAAATATAAAATTAAACTTATACAGTAACTAAATAAGCTTAAAGCCTTCACGTGTCATTCCTAACACAGAAGGCAAAACTTCAGATAGATCAAGTGTACATGTAGAGAAAGGATAGTGGGAAAAAATAATGAGGGTTGTTTTGACAGACGTTGGAAAAGAATCATTAGTTTATAGGTTAGTAATTGGGCCTTCTGTGAGGTGGAGAGATAAAGGATAAAACTTGGCTGCTTTTGGCTCGGTTTTGTGTTTTGGTTTTTAATAACCAAAAGCCAGTATTACAGAGAAAGACTGCACTTCCATGCCAGTTTCTGCTCAATGCCTCTAAGGAGATAAATATTGCAATAAGCCACCACAGAGAATGAGAAGATGGTGGAGCTGAAAAAGCCCAAAGTCTAGATTTTCAAGCTGATACTGAAGACTGTTGATTGTGGCATACAGACAGCCCACTTGTGGGTCACCTCCTCAATGTTAGAGAGCCTTAAAACCTATCTAATCTAAGAAAATTATTATTTAAAAAATGGGTACAGGTATTTACTATAAACTTGAAGAACTGATGGATAAACTTTGATAGACCCATAAAAATCAACAGTTGATTACTAGCTTTCTTATTTTAGGAGACAAAACCAACGCAAATTGAATACTGACACTGAATGCTGGAGACACTTCCATTGCACCCAGCCTCCTAAGTTCTCACATGAACAACAGTCTAAGGAAAACAAAGATTACAAGTCTACCTCCTGGAAGAGTCAAGGCTTTCATGGGTAGCATATGAGGACCTGAGCCCTGGGAGAGGCACAGACAAGTCTGGTATTCTTCCTTCTTTAGGACAATGCACAGAAAAGCAAAGAGCATGCAGCCATCATGAAATACAAAGAGAAGCAGTTCATGGCCTTCAGGGATCCCGATTTGTGGTCTGAATCTCATTTTTGAGTAGTTCAGAGTTGTATCTGGGATGACCTTGGTGACAGCAGTAGCCTGTTTTCATTAACAGATGTCCTAGTATTCTTCAGTCTTTCCTCCAATCCCCAAGGAATTTTGCATATTACATAGTTGCTGACAAAAGAGCACAGAAATAATACGCAAATATGTACAACTTACCCACCTGCCCTTGCTCACACATCTGCAAGCTGTCAAAAACCTTTTTTTTACAAATATACAGCATTTTAGTGCTCCTAACTGAACACAAAAATTTTTAGAGCAGGCAAGTGAGACTTTTCACTAAAAGAAAAAAAAGGAAAAAACCCACCTCACACAACACACAAGCCACAGCCTTTGACAAGCAAGACTATCTAGTCACTTGGTACAACCTACTACCTCACATTTACTCTCTCCAAGATGATCATTTGCCAAACCCGTCTACAGTGGTCACAGTGACCTTTCACTGAGCTGTGTTCAAACAATTCTACAGAGTTACTGATCCTGAGGATACAGTTTGAGACCTCTCCTGAACCAAGATGTTCAGCAATTCCTGCCATGCTCTAAAGAGAGCCTAAAAAAAAAAATACCCTGAAGACTACTGTGTACAGCTTCAACTGATTAAAACACTGCAGGGAGAATAATCCTTTTATTCAATCAGCAACATGTTTTCCTTCAGAGAAAACATAATTCTCTTATTTCTGCTCCTTAAAACAAAGGCCTCTACTGACTTCAATATAGCTGACTGAGGGGATAGAGTTCCTCAGATACCAGCTAAATGGGAACTATGCTCCATATGGTACAGTATGCTCAACAAGGAAATAAAAAGTTCTTGAGCACCAGAATGAAGCAGAGCAGGCATTCCTCCAACAAATTCTCTCAGAAATAAACCTAGACTAAAAGGAATTCTTATTGCTATTAGAGACAGAAGAATCAAGAAGACTTTCTTCGAGGGTAAAGCCTACATAAAGGCTCCCCCTTAAAAGGAGACCCAAGAGGAGTAGTTACAGGTACAGCAAAGGGGTTTGATATGCCAAAAACGTTTCATGCTCAATAGCCTAGATTTTACCGTGGACAGAGACTGCTACCAAGTTAAATAAAGCAATAAAGGATGAAGTTTACTATCCTGAAAGGATGACAGATGTACATGATGCATTTATTGGTGATGCTGTTGCAGATAGTGATATCATCAGATAGATAATTGACTAATTGACTAAACGGATGGCCAAGTGTCAGTGAAGTGTTACCACAAAGCACTATCAGTCTTCCCACATAAGGTGATAAGGATATTGAGAATGCCAAAAATAAGATGTTGGACATCAAAGAGAAGGTAATCACAACAGAACAACACTACCCCACAGCTACTGGGCTTTGTATTAAGCAGGAGTACTGGATACCACCAGTAATTAATCAGAAGCAGTCTCCCAAAACAGAGGAATCTCAAGCAAGTTACTTTGCACTATCTTTTTCTATCACAGTTCTACAAGAGTCTTATATCCATACCATAGACAGAAGCATTTCTTTCAGTGACTTTTCCAAAAACAGAGTGGATATTTCATGTCTAGCATTAGTAGAGACAGCCATCATAGAGGAAAGAAAGATTTAAAGAACTGGAGACCTTTTCTCAGTCATCTATTCTGTATTTCTCATTTCAAAGTGACAAAGGCAAAGAAAATCTTGATTTAAAAGGCAAAACCTACTTCAAAGTTTAAAAAACAAAAACACAAAAAACCCAAAACAGAATAAACAGAATTACAGCTTCAAATTATTGTTAATTGCAGGAAGGTACAAGGAAACTGTGCTCAATGGCTTACTACTGCTGTGCCAGGAGGAACCAATTAAGACCTGGGGGCACTCTGCTCTTAATATTCTCCACTAGGGGGGGATGAGTATGTGCATAGTAGCAGTACAGCCCTAAAGAAGACAGCTAAAACCTCGCTGACTCATATGGATTTATAAGCATAAGTGTGGAAGCCCACAGCTGTGCATTATCTGTATAACCTTCATGGGCAACAGGGATCCCCATGTACACATACCCAAAGAATATCTGCCCCTTGTTCAGTTTTCCTCTACTCTTTTCCTGATACACACAAAGAGTACTAAAGCAGTAAGTATATTTTAAGCCAAAACATAAAGGTGGGGTTTCTTGGGCAAGACAAATCAGTTTCTTGTTATTTTGTTTTGGTTTTGGTTTTGTGTTTGTTTGTTTTTAAGGGGATTGTTTGTTTGTTTCTTGAAGTATGTACACATATCCATTCCATCCACTGAATGGATGCAACAGATGTAAATGATGCAACAGATGAAAGATTCATGCAGACAGCAAGGCAGAGCAATTCAAAGTTGTCTTCAGGTCACTAGCAATCTTAACCTTGGATTTGCTCTGACTTAGCCCACAGACAACTTCAGCTTGCTGTGAAGAAGCATGAAGCTATCTCCAGCTCTTTTTTTAATTCCTGGCACACAGTATCTCTTTTTTCAAGCTCCTGCCAGTAGTGTTCACAGCAAAAAACTTTGAGACTCAAGGTTCCTTTTTGTGCATTTCTGACCTGCAACAGTAATTGCTACAAGTTACCGACAAGCACAGGAGCAAAAAAAGAACCAGGCCCAACCTCACTATTTCTAGTGCTCTACTTAGCCTTTCTCTTACTGGAAAGCATATAACAAATCAGTCTAATTAAAATAATCAAAAAAGGCTGGAACCCTGTTATAGAAGGTGCAGCAGGATCTCTCAAGCCGTTGAGCCCTCACAGTATCAATGCTCTCGCATCAATGACGGTTTGATATGTCAGTGACACGAGACTTGTAGGTCAAATTTCATATTTTTTAAAAGGGAAAAAAAAACAACCACCAAGCACGGTCTTTTGGAGTGAGCTGAAGGAAGTTCTCCCAGTTGGCAAGCCGTACATGCGGCTGAGTCTAGTTAAGTTAAGAAATTCACAAAGACTGGGCTACTTCCAGGGAGCAACGGCTGCTCCCTATGGCCAGGACAGGGAGCTCTAGAGACAGGAGAGCTGCACTGCTTGTATTGTTTTCCGTTTTATAGATGGTTTGTTATTTTGGTGTTGAAGGAATTTAAGCCACACTCTAGGCATAAAGCCAAAGGCTCTCTTGGGTTTTATTGCTTTATGTTTTTCAGTTGTGTAAGAACTCAAACTAAACAGAAGGCCCCAGAGACTTCTGTGCCTCCCATGAAGTTTTTCCCCAGCTACACTGGCTCTAGCTTTGCCGTAGTACATGTGACAGCTTTAGGAATACCTCAAGTGCTAAAGCATATACAGGGTCAGGAGAGAAGGAAGAAAAAAAAAAAAACCATCACCCAGGGAGTCACATTTTTTCAACTGCATTAGTGACCAAAAGAATCAGGAAAAACTACCATGCCAAGTAAAGTGTAACTCCTGACACAACAATATAATTTACATGAATGCAGAATTCCCTGTCTTGTCTAATGTCAGGAACACTTAGTACAATTCAATCTTCAAAGCTTTTAGTATTACCCATTTACAAGACATAGTTTAGACCATAAGCCTGCTCATCATGATCAACACTGGCTTACTTAGGAGCTGTTAAACACCAGAGGTATTAGTGTTCCTGTCCACAACCCCCCAAAGAGTATTTACACCAACAGCAGATATGGCAACTATTTCTTTACTCCTGAAGAATGGCTTTAAAAAAAACCCAGAAAACTACTAGAATTTAATAAAATTAAACCTCAAATTCTAGCGTTAAATCAGCAAGCAGTAAGATATCAGTAAGCTGTACCATTTGTTACATGGCTTGTGACTTTAATGTAGTACAAGATAATGCAACATTAAACAACCTGACAGAAGAACTGCATCTTCCTCTGTCACCCAAATATCCACTAATTAACTAAACTTGCATTGGAGTCATCAATAAGACATCAACTATTAAAGACTGCTACTAATAAGCTTAATTAGATGATACACAATTTGCCAGATTAAAAAACCAAAACAATACCTTTGTCTGTTCCAGTTTCCTGCAAGGGTGGCTGTTGTCTTAGCCTCCTTTGTGCTTCTGCTTGGTGTCCAACATTGTACACAGGAGGTCTTGCCACGTCCCCAGTTTCTCCTTCACCACACTGCAGGCAAGAGTATGCTTCTTTATTTACATTACTCAGTAGCTCTTCATATTTCTGCAATTGAAAAAACACTTCCTGAAAACCCAACACATAGCAAAAAAAAGTGTTCCACACTGTCCTAAAGTAGGTACATACTATGATATGCATAAAACAAGCAATGCTGGCCAGCAAGTAGCTTTAGTAATTGTAACACACGTGCTTTAAACCTGCAACAGAACTGTAGATTGCAGCTCAATTTGGGAGGAAAAACGTCTATTCTAGCATATATAAGTTTCACTTTGTACAATTCACTACAACAGCAGTACCTAGCTATCTTGAGTTTTATTTTGAAGATGTCAGTAGCCCTTGACATTGCAGAACTATACAGTGTCTTTGAACACGTGAGGCTAACTTGTTTTTTTTTTTTTAAAGGCACATACAGCAGAAAAAGAGATTGGACCCATTCAGAATTTCTGCGCAAATATGGGGAGCAGAGGGACAGGAAAGTTATCTAGAAAAATATAACTTCTTTTTTATTGCCATTATTGTAGTCCAAGAGAAGGCATTACCAAGAAATTGCTAAGACTTCACTGAATAAAGTGGTTCAAGCCAATTAACATTTTGGAGTTCAAAAGCATATTAACAACAGTTTATCCCAAGACATTCATATCCACTACAGAAGACCCATCAGGCATAGGAAAAAAAACCTTCCAATTCTCTTTACCATCATGAAATATCTCATGGAAAGTAAACTTCAAAGCATCACTTCCTGAACAGAAATACTAAAAAAACTGGGCAACACTGTCATGAGAAATCACTCCATGCTCATTTCCCCCTGTTGCCATCTTGTCTTGAAAAACAAGATGGTTTCTTCTCTGCCTTATGCTTTGCTGATTCCCCAGATGCTAAAGGCTGGGTGGCAATGGCATTTCTGGTGGGATGCTCCTCATAATCAAAAGCTTACTACAAGCATAAATATTGCAAAAGAGGAATCTGCCAAAACAGCAGCAACAGAAGCTTTTGGACAGTTGTCCTTGGCCCCGAACTCCTCTAGAAGAGGGCAAGATGTCTTTCCACATTTGGGTAGGCACATTGAAAAGGACTTCTTAGAGTCACAATAGAATTAACTAAGTCTATTATTCCCAAAGTAGATCAGTTTGTCAGTTCTACTCCAGACAATTTGCAAAAAGAACTTACTGATTTCATCTTTATTTGTATCAGAAGAGGTGGGGTGGAGGGGAAAGAGTAACAGAGTAACGTGATCCAAGATCACTATCCAATCACTATCACAGACAGTTATATTTCTCAAAAAAAAAAAAAAAAAGGCAGCAAGCAGCTATGCAGAAACCTAAGGTGGGCCTTAATGACTATACCCATATAAGAGGCCACAAGGAGCCTTCAACAGGCTCCCAAAATTAAGATGGTGGATTCATCTCCTTAATTTATGTATCCTGCCATTAAAGAGTGACACTCCTAACCTGACTTTCTCTTTTTTCAAGACTCAAAGTGTCAAAGCTACACCTATCCTTTTCATTTTCACTAATGGTAGATTTAGCCCTCTTTTACAGTTTTAAAGGACTGTTGTTATCAATGAACTCAAACATTCGATTCTCAGGACTACATAGCTATTTTATATTGGCAGAAAACAGGCAAAAGTGACTTCTCAAAGCTATTTTCTGGCTGGCAGTTATAGTTTACAGAAATATTACCTCTTTCCATTCTTGCTCTTTCTTTTCCAGAATTGTGTAAACTGTGGTTCTGTAGGCCTTTTGTAAACAAACCTTCAGTTTGTCTTCACGCTTATGGCTTAACTGAACATGACTATCAAAACACTTATCCTTCCAAGACTGTTTACTATGTGTGCATTTGACTAGTTCTTCATGAATTTCACTCAACAAGTACTCAAGCTCAACCAGAGTCTTCTCCTCATACCGATTTATTTCATCTTGCAGTCTCTTTGTTTCCTGAGCCTCCCATTCTCGCTGCTTTTGGTCAAGTAACATCTTAATTTCTGCCTCTTTCTGAATGGAGAGATCATTCCTCTGCTTTGCAAGATCCTCCTTTGCTGTTGCAAGTACCTCTTTAATTCTGTTCCTATGATCATCTAAGAATGATCTGTAGTCGCTCTCATTTTGCTCTTGTATCTGCAGGATTTCTTCTTGCTTTTCTTTGTTCCATTGAGCACGGGCCTTTGCTAGTTCTGCTTTGATAGTTGCAGGGATTTCTTCTTTCTTTAGCTCCAATTCCTTCTTGAGAGAAATTACCTTTTCTTCAAGTTCTTTCATTCTTGGTCCAGATTTCTCTGTATTGTCATATTCTTTCTTCCATTTCTCTTCAGCAGCTGAGAGAACTAGGGCTAACTGGTGAGTACATAAACACAGTCATTATAAATACATACATTTATAGCTACATAAAATACAACACTGGGTCGTTATCAATCCATTGGAAAGGATTTTCAAGTTATTTAATAAAAATATAACCCTACATAGGCAAAAAAAATGGATCAGAACCAGAGTACACTAGAGACATCTTTCCTTAATGATTCCCCACCTGTGTCTGCATTCATTCCTCAGTAACATATGGGATTTGGGAAGACTGAACTGTTTATCAATACACATAAACAAGTATTTTAGGCTACCTGCTTTGCTGCAGTCTCTTTGTGTTCTTTTTCCCATTTTTCTTGTTCTATCTTTAGATTTACTTTGTACTCTTTGAGGTCTGTTAATTCTTGCAGCCACCTGGCACGAGCTCGAGTTAAAGCTGCATCTATCTATAAGCAGATAAAAATAAACCTATTTCAGTCACCACCACGAAATACATTTTTATTATTACCTTCATGTAGCAGTGAAAGAACAGACTTCAATTTGGATTGCCTATGTTTACAGAAATTAAAAGAATCGGACCATCAGCAGGTGATGCAAAAACTGTACCAAAATGAGTGTTAAATTTATTTTTCTTAACAAAATGGTATAAACTCTAAGTTAATTTTGTTTCACTCAGCTCTGTTCAAAACCCTGCAAAACTTGTCCAACTGTGTGAAGAATTAACAGCTAGAAAAAACAAGGTACATACTATAGCTTCTTCAGAACTGTTGTGTTTTGGTTTTTTAAATCTCTCTCTAATGTAGCAAATAGCAACTATTGAGCTTGTGAATGTGAGTGGAAGAGAACACTTAGTTGCACGTGGTAGTTTTACATAGACACCAGGAAGACAGAACAATTATTTGTTACCTGGCTGGCAAGATTTTTACAGTATTTATTTTCTAGTTCTATTTCAAGTTCTTTTAAGGACTCTTCAGAGGCCATATATTCTTTCAGAGCCTTCTAGACCTGTAGCCTCTGGTCTTTGACAAACTCTTCTAACTCTTAAGTTGAAGCTAAGCTTCTTCTACAAGTGTTACTCGGTCAGTTTGGTTGCTACAGTCATTGCATTTAACTACAGTTCTTCTCATTTCTTCCATCCTACTTGCCATTCTCTTTCTTTCTTCTAGGAACAGAATTTTTTTTAAGAAAGTCTCCCCAGTGTCCAAATAACTAGAATTTCATTTGCATTTACCAAACAAAACTCTTTTTATAGCAATGATCTTCCCTAACAAGGAAGACCAAAACCATGCTCACAGGGCAGAGAATTTGGTAAAGAATGAGTTTGTTTTTCTTCCTCATCACAGCGTTCTTCTATGGGACAGGATAAAGGACTTTTATATAACTGAATGAAACAATAGAAAGCGTAACGACTCACCTAGGTATCAGGGTGGAAAACTCCAGCATACTACCAGCTACGACATTCAGACTATTCTGCATGTTACTTTGCAAGGTCTAGGGTTTGTTTTTTTCCCCAAAATCTTAAGCATATGTAATACCTATTGACTTCTTCAGAGGCTCCTCTAAAGACCCTTAAAAACCACTTCAAATGGCAGAACAACAGTGCACAAGTCTACCTACAAATAAGTTCTCCTTCTAAAAATAAACAGCCAACAAAAAAAATAATAATTTGGAACTCCCTAGTTCAAGTTCCACACCTCTTTTTCTTCCTTTTCCCATTGGACTTTAGCTAATGCAACCTCCTCTTTAACCTGCTGTTCTTTTTCTTCCAGCCACTGCCTCTTTGCTGCCATCATAGAACTCCTGTGTTTCTCTTCAAGCTCAGTCCTCAGAAGGTTAAGAGAATCTTCTTTTTCTTCTAGTAGCTGTTTCTTGAGCTACAAAAAAAAAAAAAAAAAAAAAGAAAAGAACATGTCAAAATAAAGTATTCTCCAAGGCACAGCAAACTGCTCTGGTACAAAATGGTAAAAATGCATGAGACACACGATTAACCATCTAGAGCATGTGCACTGATCTCACTGATTACACCTGGACAAGAGATTCAGCTCTCAAAAGAAGGTGTTTTAAGGTATGATATCAGAGGTTATTATAGGCTATGGCTCTAACATAAGTTTTCTATCAAGGATCTTTAATCCAGGCATACTTTGAGCTGCACCTTACTGTACTTGCTTATCAAGACAGTTGACCTACTTTAGTCATTTCACATTGATACCTTCAGAAAAGCAAAGCTTTAAATCAATATAGCAGTCTGAATTACTTATTACTTAAACCCACAGTATTTTCAGACCAGTTTTACTTAGGGAGAAGAAAACTTGTCAGTCAGGTTTCTGGAAATTGTCTTATGAATGTTAAGCCTCTCACTACTGACTGAGCAGCCCTCAAGAATCAAAATTATTACAAGCTGACTATGTGAAAATTAATAGCTACTGGAAAGGGTTCCTTCTGCAATACTTTAAACCCTAGGACAGAACAGCAAGTTAATTAACAACCAAATAGGTAACATGTATTAGGTTTCTGACATTGCTCCATCTCTTCCAAGTATCTTCTGCAAACAATTACAAAGTTAAATACACTTATGGATATTACACCTTAAAAACAGTTCTGAAACTATATAGTTTATAGGAATTTCCATTAGTACCTTCTCTTCCTTCAGCTGCTGCTCTCGCTCAAATTTCTGCCTTAAAGTAGCTTCCAACATGTCCTTCTCCCCACAGACACCAATGTAACATTCCTTCACTGAAGTCATCTCTTTATTCAGCTCCTCTATGTTCACCCTTCACAGGACAGATTATTTATTATCAATTAGTCTTTACACTCACAGAACAGCAAGTCTGCATTAAAAAAGTGTAACTAGCACTGAAGGCTGGACAGGAAATGTGAAAGTTATGGTAAAAGTGAAAAAAATGGTAAGTCTTACTTTAACTGCAAGATTGCCTCTTCGTAAGTTTGAATAAGCTGCTGCTTTTCTGCAGCATACCTCTCCATCAGATCTTTCTCAAATTGTGCTTTTGTATCCTCGTGATGCTGCTGATAAGTTCTTTCACACCTATGATTTCAAGAAAGAAAAAAAAAAGACTGCCTAGGTTTCCCCTCCTCCCCCTTTTGAAATGGTGTTCAATTTTTCCTTAAGAAACTAGCTTTCTAATACTGACCTCCCATTGTGCCAGAGAGCTGGTTCAATTATACACACAGGCTAAAAGTTCACAAATGAAACTAAATGGAGTTAGCAGACTTACCTGTCAATGGCTTCTTGTTTATCCTGATCAAAATCTTGAACAATTTTTCTCATCTGACAACAGAGATCTTGATTTAAGCTTTTCAGTTTTTCCTCATTTTCCTTCAGTTCTTCAATAGTCGAATTATGGTTCTGGACAAACAAGGATCAAGTAATAGGTGGGTTGTAAAGAACCATTTCTAATTGCAGCTTTTAGTACGGGGGTGGGTGGGTTTTGTAGTGATAAGCAGCATCTCCGTCTCACCTCAAGTTCTTGCAGCAAATATTCATTAGCCTTTCTGAGTCTCAGAACTTCTTCCTTAAGATTATCAGAAACCAAAGGACTGGCCACCACAGTATCATTCAGATTTTTGACAGGCTAAAACCAAACAAAATTAGGATATCTGTCAAGATACATATGACTTAGAAGCTGTCAAATAAAAAATTTACTTAGAAAAAAACAAAAATAAACCAGAGGAAATTATTGCAGTGCAGTGCAAGATATAACAGTATCACTGGTATTCTTGATGAATTCTTGGAACTCACAGCATCACTAAGGCTTAGAGAAGCACACACTCAACATCATGTTTGCAAGCTGAATGACTACCACCATCCAACAGAGAGCACACTTCTCAAACATATTCTATTCCTGTCCCACACACAGATGACAACATACAGATTACAAGAGCGGAACTCTATGATCTTTAAGGTCCCTTCCAACCCAAATGATTCTATGATTCTGTTACAAGTCTGATCAATTTATAAAGGCAATAATGGGGTGAAGAGAGATGCAATATCAAAGAGATTCCTTATTGATAAAATTACACAGTGAAGGTACTCTGAAGCTAGTCCATTTAATGTTGCTTTTGTATAACATAATGATACTATCAGCTTTCTCAGAGAAATTAGAAGGTCTTTTTGGCTAAAGAAAACCTACTTTATGCAATGGAATTTATTTCTGAAAAAAGCCGAGTGGCCATTAAGTGCTAACAAGCAAGTAAGCCATCACATTAGAACTCACTTAAGGCCAATGCTGCCCAAGTTCTGCTATTCAGACTGTGTCCCTTTCACCAAAGATACAAAACAAGGTAACATCCAAATGACAGTACTTTCCTTAAGAGCAAAGACAGATTTACTTAGTTGCTGTGAATATTCAACTGTAAGTTCTTTGGTCCATTTTCATAAGAAGTTTAAATGTTGATTTTGTTCACTAGAATCCAGACCACCTTTACTTTTAAAAAAAGCATAAAAGAACAAACCTCTGACTCTTTTGATGCTTTTTCCGCTTTCATCAACTGCTTGTATTCCTCTAATGTCTTCTGGCAATCTTTAAGATCATTTTGTAATTGAGTAACCTGATTTCTCTTCATTTTATTACTGCTCAATAAGCGTTCCAGCTCAGCTTTTAATTCGACAATAATTTCGTCTTTAGAGAGCTCTTTATCCGTGTCTCTGTTCTGTATTGCACTATCAGGGAAGACATAACCAGTTCAGTATTTAAAAGACAAAAACCATTTATCTGAAAGGTAATGGTAGCAAAGAGAAGAGCAACTAATGCTCCCAGAAATATAGATGTCTAAGAGGTAACAGTAATAGGAATGAGAGAACATGAATACAGAAGTCACGTGCTTTTTCATCAAGTTGCAATTAACATACAGAAAACTTGTTCATTGAGCTGTTTCCCCAAAAGTTTAATTCTCACATGATGCAAGGTATTTTGAGAGAACTCATTTCAAAAGACAACCAAAGCTTTAGCATTAAGAAACTATGTCGAATCTTTGAGCAAAATGGTATCCATGCATTTAACCCATACAATCCAAGGAACTGCAACATAGTCCCTATAAAATCTGAAGATGGGTTAAGCAGCAATTAAGCATCCAATTTATGAATTTATTATATTAGTCCAGTTTAGTGTTTCCCAGATTACCTGGTAATACAAGCAGTGTTTCAAACACACACCAAAAAAACCTGTGTTGATCTAGTAAAACTATCTTTTACACATCACTTGTACATTTGAGGATTTTAAATTTAAAAAAAAAGTTAAAAAAATATCACTCAATACCTGCAGAACCTTGGTTTCTTTCCAGTGGTTTTCTTAATTCCCAAATCTACATAGGAATCACCTGGGTTTGTATGCAGCTCTCCACCTGCATCATTCAAAAATACTCCAAGCTTGGCAGCAGATTCATACAAAGCTATTTCTTCCTTCAGTTCCATTAATTCTTCCTTAAAGAAAGAAACAAGAAAAAAATTACATTGCGCAGAGAAACTCCAAGGAAACACATCAGGGTCACAATAACTCTTCCAAAGAAAACAAGTACATAAAGCTATTCTTTCTAAATACAGTTGTATTTAGTTGTACTTACCCAAATCGTCTAGCATTACTTTATTTTATATATACCATCATTCTTGATACCTATAGCAAAGCATATGTTAAATCTACAAATTAGTTAAAATATACTGAGCAGCAGAGAATATTCCCTATTATTATTATTACAGTTCATATATGAAGTTAAGTATTATTTCTTTTGGTCTTACTTCCTCTTTCCTGCTGTTGTATAGTAAAATGAATGACAGTAGAAAAATACATTGCTGGAAAAATAGGCTATTACGCTAGTACCTATTTGGATTTTTAAATTTGACTTGGAAATTACATCAAATATATGCAAACACAGACTTCCACTCATATTTTACAGAGGACTATCTACCATTCCCTTTTGCTGTCAAAAGGTAAATTTCAGAACATAGTATCTCCAACTATCCCTACAGACTAAATAAATTACGAGATTACCAGCAAATATAATTTACATTCTTCTTTTTCCATCATGTAAGATAGATGTATGATATCAGATTTGTGTCAATACATATGCCCTGCTGTGTTTCATTTGAGAAAAAAGTGTCCAATATGCAACACTGGAAGATGAAGTAGTGGGTAGTACTTTACTGAAAGGAGAAATGCTTGTTTCCCCAATAAATAAAGAATTTCAACTACCAACTTCTTAGCTATAATGCCCACCTCTCTAAAATCAAAACAATAAAATATTTAATAAAATCTATTAACCTGCAAAGCCTTGTTCATGTTGCTGCTTATCATGTGTGCAGACTGAGCTTGTTGCAATTGAAACCGTAACTGATTTGTCTCTTGCATCGAGCCTATTACAGGAAAGAAAAGGGAGAGAAAGAGCAAGTCACAAATACGCAAGAAAGACTATGTAATCTGAAAAAGATGACTGTAACAAATAGCAACGTTGATTCTGGTAATAGGCATTACTTTGTTTCTATTTCTTTGAGCTCATTAACAGGAAATGCAAATAATGCAGGAAAGAGTATTCCTGCCTGAATTGAGCAGGTGAAGGTCTACATGTCTCCAATTTAAAATGCAGTTTGTTTTAAAGTTTGGGAACTACAGTGGCTTTTTTTTCCCAAAACTATTAACAGTAGCTTTAGAACAAATAACATGAGTAGAAAGATGTGCCAAACGTTTGTTTTCCCTGTAGCTCACCAGAAGCAAAAAAATTACATTGTGCAATTGTGCCAGAAGTTTAGCAGGAACAGGACCACCTCGGAAAACTGGCCACCTGCCCCTCCTTCCCAGGTGAAAAGTTTAGCTTTATCGTTTTCTCAATTTATTACTGCTTTAAGGCATTTGATTATTATAGCACAGAAAAATCATGGCATTTCTTCAATTGGCAGTTGTAATCTTTTTAAATATGCTATCACATTTGTAATTACTTATTTACTACATAATACGTATCTAATAAGGTGTTTCTGCTTCTCTCCTGATGCTTAGGCGCTCTCTAGAGAGATTTTTAGTTCCAGATTAACAATTCTCTAACAGAACATACTCTTAAATTTGGATCCAGGAAGACAGACATTTTGTTTAAAATGTTTGGATTATACGAGAAGACTTACATTACTATTAAAAAACTTCAGTGTGTGAAGGTAGGCACAAGTCGAATACACAAAGAACAGAATATTTCACATGTTAGTCCTACAGACATAGGTTTCCAAGAACCAGCCTCCAGCCACAAAAGCTATTCTTTTCTCATTGAGATTTGAATTTAGAATGGCAATTCAAGTCAAAGACTAACATAAAAATAAGTAGTTTGCTCCCAAAGGCTGTTATTTAGTCCAAAACTAAGTTTACATATCTGCAGCACAAAATACATATAAAAATAGTTTTGTATTGGGGGGCGTGTTTGGTTTTCAGTTTTATTGTTTTTTTACACTTCAGTCTAGACTTCACTACATTTAAATCTGATTAATGTACTGCATAGGAAATGGGCTAGCACACATTTAGCTTGATGCCGATTCCATTTCATTAGGAACACAGATATGCAGTTTCATACTTCAAAAAACTGCAGCCATTCCTGCAAAGAAAGATAAGGTAGGAGTAAAAGGCTGACCTGTTTGCAGTAAATTTGCACATTGCTTTTGGCTTTCTTCTAGGCTTCTTGTCAGTCGATTTATTATTTCAGTTTTTTCACATTTAGTTTCCTCCAACATTTTTTCAAGCTGCTTGACATGCCCTCCTAGATTTTTGCAAAGCTCTTTCTAGGAAAAGAGAAAAAATTCATTTTTACTCGTGTTACAAATACCTAACTATCTAGGACAGTTTTGGATATAGAAAGAGTCAATACATACAAGACATCGGCTGTTATTCTTGATTGTCAAGTCATCTCTTACAGCATCAAAGTTACGTTTTCATTAGGAGACAGTAAATATACTCATATATAAACATACATGGATGTGAACCATTTCAAATTTCCTAGAGCAGTTAGTTTTCAGCATATCAGATTACCACTTGTAATTAATTACATATAGCCTTCTGCAGAAAAATCAAGAAAGTAAACCATCACGTTAGAGCTCACTTAATAAGGCCTATGCTGTCCAAGTTCTGCTATTCAGATTGTTTCATGTTATTTATATTAAGCCTGAGCTTAACTCAGGCTTAGTTTACCTAAGCTTAAGCCAAGCTGCCAGTTCCAATGCTTTGTAAAAGAGGAACTGTATGTTTTTTTAACTCATGAGATACAAAATAGACCTTCATATGGCACTACTTAGAGTTACCTGCACAGATTTGGGAGGCAAAGTACCTCATCAATAAGCCTTTTGACTTTTCCATTTTCTCTCAAGAACAGGAGGCCTCTCTTTAAATACCTCAAACATATATGCAACCATAAAAAAAAACCACATTTTTTTGCAGTAGAGACAGAGCTGTGTAAGCTTTGTTGGTTCTGCTGTGGTATTACAACAGAAATTGAGCAATGCATTCTTGTTTGCAAGCGTTAGTTACTTTTTCAAACATACAACCCATTTATTTTTATGCATGTTTATGTTGGTACAAGAATTACAGACCTAGAATTAAAGAAATTTAACTCTATTTCATTTATATGAAAGAAAAGGACGATTTCTTAAAGGCCTGCCTACACTACATTGCTTGAATATTTCCAATAGCATAATGGACTCTTACAAAATGTCAGGTAGAATATTTTTAATAAGCTCTATAATTACCTGACACAACCGAGATCAAACTCCATCTTAAAGCCAGCCTCTCCCTCTGCCCTCTCTTAAATCTGTACTTCTAAAATAAAGCGACTGTTCAGTGATTAGTCATTCTTGATCGTTCTGAGACTAAAGCTTGGCAATACTGTTTTATCAAACAGTTTTTCTTGAAGCAAGAATATCATATAATTTCTTAATTAGTTCTTTTCTTTCCCAGATTTATTTGCCAGTAGTCTTTCAAAGACAGATTGTGCACGGAATGAAAGCTCAGGAGAGAAACTAAGACAATGAATTCTTGCCTCCTCTGCACCTATGTACAAACTCACAATTTGAGTTCACAACTGCATGGAGTTGTTTATAAAAACATATCATATTGGATTCATAATATTAAGTCTTATATAGAATGTGCTTTCTATTTGCTTAGCAGCCTCCAGAAGAAATTAGAATGATAGGTCAAGAAGTCCAGTTTAGGAGGCATGGGGAGCTCTATATCCTCTCTAGTACTGTACTCAGCGTCCTAATGTAATATCTTACCTGCTCTTGGAGTGCAGATTTTGTAGATTCAAGTTTCTGCTCTAATGATAACACTTGCTTTTCATACTTCTGCTTGAGTGCTGAAATAATGGTCTCGTGTTGTTCTCTGGCTCTCTGAAGGGCATCTGATCGCTGAAGTTCTAACAGCTGCTTCTGCATGCTTTCCATGGCTACCTCTGCCACTTTGGATTGCTTCAATAGCTGTAAGGACAGTATTAAGAGTAGCTCTCCTTTACATATGTTTTACTTTTACTCCAGTATTCTGTATGTCAGCTCAGATTTTTTGGTGCAAGAGTTGCCAAAAGACCTCAGATAATGCCTGGATCTTAATACAAACTATTTTCCACCAACACATCCTATTAATTCATCACATCTTCAGCTTCTGCAATGATCGTGAACAGTGTTTCAAGAGAGTAGCACTTATGTTTGATGCAAATGCACCACAAATGTAACTGTAGAGGTCTCCCACAATAAAGTTTAACAATATTTATAGTACCTGCTCCTCATTAGTAGTAAGAGTCTGAATTTGAGTTTCAAGGGCCTTTATTTGACCTTCAAGATGCACTTCCCGTTCCTTTCCATTCTGATAGAGTTTTTGAGACTCATGAAGACTAACAGCCAAACCATCCTTTTCATCTTAAGAGACAGACATAATAATTGCGTGAGAAACATGGCCAGCCACCCAACAACTTCACAGAACACAGCTATTCAGTGTCCCTGCTCTACAGAACCATTTGCTGTGAGCCTTCCATCTCATACTGTGGGCAACAAGCAGAAATACAGAACAAAATCATTCAGTCAGTCTCCATCCAGTAACCACTTTTTCCCTCTGGCAGCTGGAAGCACTCTGATATATTGTGCCTTCAGAACCCTAGTGGAAACAAGCACCATTCTGTCAGCACAAGGAACAAGCATCAACCCTTACACCATTTAAAGGGAGAAACAGTCATTCCCCTGGAGGAAAGCAAAATGGTTGACAGCTTCCTTAGCAATTCTAAAAATTATATACTTAGTCCTCTAAGCTCACAACTCTTTTTCATCTGTTCCTATAAGAAAAGGGAGATCAAGACATAATACCAGTCTCCACTACAGCTTTTATCGTTTTGGAAGAGCTTCTCTCTACATACAGTCCAGGAAATGGCTTGTTAAACCACACAGCACAACAACATAAAAAGCCTTTTCCATAGACATACACTTCTATTAGGGTTTGGGATTTTTTGTACCTTTAACACTCTACTTTGGCAAACTTTTCACTTTTCTGTACATTTTTAATACCTAGCACATGGAGACTCCACAGTTGTGGTTTGGGCCAGACTCACCGCTGAAGTGAATGACAGCATAGTAAAAGTTAAGACAATTATGCAGTCAGGCACCAATCCCGAGAATTTTCTTTAGAACAATGGTGGGGGTAGAGGGTTAGGTCCATATAATCCCAAATCAAGCATATCAGTATGATCAATACCTCCAAAGACACTACCTAATTCAAAGTTTCAGAACAAAAAAGTTGCTAGATATGAATAACACCTAAGAGTCAGTACAAAACATTTCACCTGTGACCATCGAAAGCTGATGAGTCAAATATCTGATCTGCTGTGCACTCTTTTCTAGCTTTTCATTAAGTTCTTCCAGTTGTCTTTCTCTTGCTTTATTTAGAACTTTAAGTTGAAGAATCTGTATATTTTCTGAAGAATCTGCCAAGTTTCAAATAGCAAGCAAACAAGTCAGCAGTCAACTAAGCAAGGAAGTCATCACCCAAAGTAATTCCTGCCCCATGATATTCCTTTCATACACTCCCAAATTCACTTGGTTCACAAAACTGCATCATTTTTTTAATCCATGTTTGATTCATATCGCTTGAGTTGCTTTGGTAGTGATGGCGGAAGAACTATAGGAACTACCAATGCAATTCAACCTAACAGAAAATCCAGATAAATGTTTACGTGCTCTGGTTTCACGGCACGTAAGCCTTTGTGGCAGCTATAAGTTTTCAAGATGCCAAACAAGCAAAGTAGTTCTGTCATTTGAATTGTACTTAACAGGAAAGCCCAATGTGGCATCAAGCGAAGTATGTTTCCTAAGGTATAGCAAGTCATTATTTTCCAATATTACAAACAAGATAACATGCCATCAAGACTTGAGATCAAGCCATCAGGAATAATTTTGTTCAGTCTCACCAGTCAAAGCTACATTTTTAATAGGCTGAAGCTCAAATCAAATAGCTGATTTCTAAATGAAGAGGGGAAAAAGAATAAATAGGGCTATCCAATGTAATCTTGGAGCAAAATAAGAGATCATAGACATCAATATGCTTTAAGTTGTCCTCATACTAAAAGTCTACTGAAATCAACACATTTCTGTTGCTGTTTTGCAGTGGACTTTTCATAGAATTTTATTTCAAGTCTAAACAACAAACACTTACTTTCATCATTGCCCAAGAATTCATGTTGCAAATCTGCAAACACTTCATTTCTTTTAGTTCCTTCTTGGATTACTGGAATTTGTTGATTAATGCCATTTTGGTATGGTTTATAAGTCACTTTGTAAGATTCTGGTGATTGGCCACTGACAACATCAGATGCAACAAATTGCTGTTTTGACAATATATACATAAGAGGAAATAAATTAGAACTACAGCTGTAGTATTGCTTGACGGAAATATTTTTCCTTTTAGAGGTTGACATTAAGAAGAGCTCTAGTAGCTCCTCATTTTGAGGCTCCAATCCAGCACACCATTTAAATGTGATAGAAATTTTCATGAAAGTTTCCACTTTAGGAGAGCAGTGAAGTGTCAACTTCTTTACAGTAAGCACGCACTTCACTGAATCACATTCATTCTACCCCATGGAATTCTACCTAGCCAACAAGAGCAAGAAAAAAATATTAAAAAAAGATAATTGTAACATGCACATATGAAAATCCAATTATTTAACATTTCATTGCTTTAAATAAGCTACAGAAGCCTCCCATAACTGTTTAAACTGACGATAACAGACTGAAAGCATTTAGATATACTACAACAAATAGTCAAAAACCTGTGAAATTTTTCCAAAAGAGACTGAAAAATGCATCAGCTTCTGAAATACCTTAAGATTTTCCTGTGGAGCATCGGGAAATTTTAGTATTTTACTTTGCTGAATATTAAATTCTGGTTTACGGCCATTTGTATACGGCCTGAAGTTTTCAGGAAGATGATATGCATTGGTCTGTTGGTAGCAACTTGGAGCATTAAACTCATCTCTACCAAGATACACATCATCAGTATCCTCTTGACCATTCTGGCCACAGTAATCTCCTTTAACATCATATATATGTTTGTTCTCTTCATCGTTATGTAGGCCATTCCAATTCTTTCCAAGTTTTTCAACGTGATCATTTTGCTGGTCACACAAGAATTGTTCAGGATACAGATTTTGTCCTTGTTCATAACCCTATGAATGGATAACAGGTTTAGAATTGCTCTCTCAAAACTCAGACTTCCCCCGTCCCCTTTTTCCAGGGCTACCAGCCCTCAAGTTAAGAGATACTTCAAATGAATAGCAAAACATATCACCTACATAAGTATTACTCTAGTAAATTTAAATAATATTTAGCATGTTATTATGAACAACTAGTTCCTAATAATTACATCATTACTCATACAAGCTTACATTTTGAGGATCATTTATCAATGGATGATCATTCCACCTTCCATCATGCTTCCCAGGCTCCTGTGATCTGAAGAAAGACAAGCAGCTTAGCTATGTACTCATAACTTCATGAAAAAACAAAACAAACTATCTCTTTGTTAAATTAAGTGGCATCTAGTTTGTTTCTGATGGAACACAAACATTACTGCACACTGCAGTGCAGCTCCCCTTTCACTTGGATTGCTTTTACACACCTCATCAGCTGAGACTTTGCTCTACTCTCAAAAGCACAACTTAAATTAAAAAATGGAGCAAAATGCCTTACTGCTCATCAGTCTCATGAATGCTACAGTCCGAATAGCTGGAGAGCTGGTCTCCACTGTCCTCCAGCATATCATGGGGAAGGTCTGTCAGTAGTTGTTGCAACTGAAACAGAACAAACAACATTCGTTATATGTTTTTCATAAGAACGCATGCAAGTTCAGTCCAAAGAGGCAGAGAGAGGCAAAACAGGCCACTTGCACAAAAAACTGGTTTTCTTCCTCTACTGAAAAGTTCACAACACTGGAATTCACAGAGACTTATACCACCAAAGGCTTAAGAAACAACCTAATGATTTTTCTGGTAAACTCTTGCTAGGAAAAGAGCTGCAGCAAAAAGAGGTAAGGGAAGCACCACCAGATAGATGTGCCCCAGGACAGATTCCTTTTGAAGAATGATTTGCAAACTAATCATGCCAAGATTTCCCCTCCCTAGACCATAAGCAAGAGAGTTTTCAAAACATCCTCTGAGGAGTCTGGATCAAAATTCAGATACAAACTTGCCAGCCAGTGTTACTACGTACAAGAAGTCATCATTGCAATAATTAATATTCTGCTAGTGTGCTCAGATAGTCAACAATCAACTGGATACAGAGAAAAACACCACCACTTCCAATTCAGAAAATATAGTTGTGTAACAAAGAAAAAAAAGCCAAAAAAAACCCCCACAACTGAAACACTCATGAACTTACTTGTTGTAATGATTCCCATATAGAATGTACCTCTTCCAATTTTCAGAGGCTTTGATATGGGGCCTCACATTGGACTTCCTACAGATCTAAGTTATGCATTTCCTTTTTATTAGGTGGCTTGAGAACTACACAATATATTCTGAGTTATGCATAGTTTCTGAACCCTAACCTTGTTTTTCTCCAAACTCTCAAAGCATGTGTTAATAAGAGCAGAAACATTAACTGTCCCATAGTAAATCCCTTTGTAGATTTTCTCTATTAAAAAAAAACCAACACCCAAAGCAAAACAACCCAAAACAAAGACTATAATCTACAAAAAGTTTATGTTAAAGACATCGTGTTTCCTCAGATGCTATTTTAGATACTCTCTAAGACCAAAGAATAAGCAAGAATTTATGGGCTACTTTTCTAAGTGTCTACGCAACAACAGAGCACCAAAAGTTTGTTCCTAGAAACTAGTGGCACTAAGTCCCCTTATCATTAGGGCACCATTTATTAGTTCTCAGTTCCAGGAAGCAGGAAAGGAAAGGCATCATCATTCACTAAAGATCCCCTTTCCTTTGCCCTACTTGCAACCAAGGACATCCTGAAGCACCGTAGATTTTTCTGGTCCTGCACTGTTTTAGAGACAAAGTCAAGAGAGAGCAGAACATACACAGTTCACAAAAGATCATCATCATATTTAAACTGAGCTCAGCCTAGAACTGGTACAGGCCTCCAGATCTGGGTAAGGGTTACCCAATTCTTAAGTTAGTACCAAAGTATTCTCCTACCATGTAGATCTCACATTTTCAAGAATAAAAAAAAAAACCTTGGTTTGCTGTGGCAGAAGACTTAAAACTAATGCAGAAAGTCTTGGATTACGTCTTGACTAGGAAACACAGCAGAGTCTGTGTTTTAGCTGCCTTCTAGCAGGCTAAAAGTCACATCCCATTGAAGTATCTGCAACTTGTAGCTTTGCAAAGCTCACCTTGCCTCAGTTCAAATACGCAAGATCTACAAGGGTAGATCTTATTATCTTACTTAGATCTTACTAACTTATTCCAAAGAGGTTGCTTTGTTTGTACCCATTGCCTCTAGTCCTGTCACTGGAAACCACTAGGAAGAGCCTGGCTCCACTGTCTTTATATCCTCCCTTCTGGTGTTTATACACGTTGATCTGATTCCCCCAAGCTACAGTCCCAGCTCTCCCAGCCTCTCCTTATAGAAAAAGATGTTCCCCTCAACACTATTGAGTTTATAATCCTATTTATGCATTCTCTCACTCACTGTAATAACCCTGTGATTATTTCACTACTCAATCTCCTGCACAAGCACAGACACCAGAGTCCCTACAGTGTTTGCAATAGCATCTTTCCAAGCTGAACAGCTATTGTTCTACTACACATTCTTTTCAACATTTGTCTTTACACTACGTACACTCTAGACAGTGATCCGCAAAGTATCAGAGGTTAGGTGACATGAACATGACTTGCCACCCTGTAAAAAAACATTGTGCACATTTATGTTAAACACACATTTTGCCAATTTTCTTTATGAAACAAGAAGACCAGAAACATCCAAAGTATTTCCACTCAAAAAACCCCAAAACAACTAAATGCAAAACATTTGAATATAATTTTCTACAATTAATATAATTTATAATCAGAACTTCAAAATTCTGATTCCCCATTCTTTTCTAAGCTAACCAAATTTTCAAGTGAAAGAGAGCTGTTACTTTCTAAGTATTTGTAGTAAGTGAAAAAGCTGACAAGAAATACAAAATGTGGGTGACACAGCCTCTTGCATCTGATCTACCGCATAAGCTAGGAGTAACAGCCTTCCAGGCATTCCATTTCAAGGCTCTTAAAATGCAGCATTACAGTACCTCTTTACTTTTTATGCCACTCTTGCAAAGCACAGTCTGCACTGTTTTGTTCTTACCAGAGACAGCATTAAACTTTTCTTTTCTTAAATCACTTAACAGAGAAAAATGGGAAGAAGCTAGATAGACGAGTCTTCGGGTTAAATAATTTGTTCTTTTTCACCTCTTGTTCTCTTGCATAATCCTCTGGGTCATAGTCTTCATCTTCATGTTGAGTTTGCAAAGCTCCACTATCAAAGTCAAGGGACATTGTTTTCTAATAATGTTTTTGAGTATCCAGCAAAACCTATTGCAACACAAGAAAACATCAGACATGAGTAAAACTGTGGGGAGGAGCCAAGAAGTAGCACCCTAACTTCCCGAATTAAGTAGCCAGACATACACAAAATATCTTTTTGAAACAAATATTGCACATTATCTATATCGTTCACTTGAGCTTTTGCTTCTCAGTATACCCAATGCTACTAATTTCTAATAATTTAGCATTTAAAACAGATTATTTGGGCTTTTCATATGCTAACATCGTGAAATTATCAAAGTTCACTTACTATCAGACATTATTTTCTTCAAGTTCTAACACTATGTTATACACATGCTGTCATGTATGTTGATATTTTTGTCATACTTTAAATCTTGCTTCATTTATTTCTGGAGAATAACTATATTTTGTACTAAATACTAAACATATGCTGCTTGCACACTTGGGTAATCGCTTTGCTAGGAAAACAGGAAAAGTATCACAGAAATAGGACAAGTATCATGTCAGTTCCAGATCCAACTACTTAATGAAGAGACTCAGACTCCCAAGGACTTGTCTACACTGAGCAGTGAGTTCACAGTAAGCTACAGTGTGAGAGTGCCAGCCACATGTGGCTGCAAGATACTCCCTGGTAAAGATACTCCTGACAGGCAGTTACAAATTAGAAATGATCAATGAAGATTTTACAGAACGGCACATTCTCTGGACACACAGGTGCAGCACATGCTGAAGTTCTCAGTTGGTATAGAGTATGCTTTACAAGAGCATTACTCCCAAGTTAAAAGACATCATGCGTTATTTACTGCCTTATGTTTAGAGGACCTGATACTCAAGGAAGCTCTCTAAGACAGTTAGCAAGAGTCCTAACAACACAAGTACCTGTCTCTGGGCAAGACTCAAGGACGAGAGCCCACAGCGAGACCGCCTGCAAACACCTCTCACAGCTCAGCCATCTTCTCCTCAGCCCCCACGGCCTGTACAGGGCCGGCCACCCACCCTCCCGACACCGCCCCCTCCTCTTTCCTGAAAGCCCTCCCCAACCCCACCACCTGAGGCAACCACACGAAAGGACACAGCACCAGCTCACGGCCTCTACGAGCCGCCATCGCTCACGGTGGGGCGGGAAAGGGGGGAAGCTCCTCAGCCGCCGCCGCCTCAGCCCCCTCACAGCGGCCGGTAAAGCACCGTCCGCCAGGGCCACCTCGCGCGGCTTCACCCAGGCGCCTACGGCGCAGGAAGCGGCGGCAGAGCGCGACCCCGAGCACCGATACTCACCTGAGGCGCCTCGGCCGCCCGCCTTCCCCTGGCACAACAAAGGCGCGCTCTTCCGCATGACAACCGAACCCCTGCGCCCGCCACCCTGACTGACAGTCGCGCGCGCCAACCGCCACCCGCAGCAGCTCTGCGTGAGCAGGAAGGAGGGCGGGACACGCTCACCCCGCCTCAGTCGCGCTCGGTTGCACTGCAAACCCTCCCCCCGCTGACTGTTTGAAAGCCGGCGCGCATGGCAGCGGGAAGAGGTCCGGCTAGCTGATTGGCTAAGCGGCCGACCAATACCTGTGGCCGCTTTTGCGGGGAGGCGTGGCCTCGCCGTGACGTCGCGGGCTGACGCGCAGGGCGTCGGGCGGGGGCGGCCATCTCGCAGCGAGACATGACGGTTGCCTGGCAACGCCCGATGGCGCTGTCGTGAGGGGCTTCCGCGTGAGGTCACTGCCCGGCGGGGTGACGTCACGGGAATGGGGCTGCTCTTTACGACAGCGCCGTGAGGAAAGATGTCAGGGCGGCACGAGTGTAGAGGTGCTGCGTGGCTGGGGGGAAGTTCTTCCCCCTCTCCTCACAGCAGAGCCTCCCCTGAGGGAGCTGCCTTTCCCCACGCCCTGCGGCCTGGTCTGACAGAGGCCATGGTGCGCATAGGGGGTTTGGAACTAGGTGATCTTTTAGGTCCCTTCCAACCTAAACCATTCTAAGATACGATTCTACGAGCTGACCTTCACTCGATGAGGCCCCGCAGGAGCAGCCTCCCCTCGGTAGCCTTCCTCAGGGGGCCCAGTGCTCAAGGAGCTGCTCTGCTTCAAACTTTCATCTGCTTAAAAAACTAAAAGTGTCTCTGAACAAACGAGATTCTTCCACAGAATTGCCTGGTTTTCAAACAGTGAGTGTTTGTTCAGAGATGAGGAAGATATGTAATAGCTCCATCTGGTGACACTTGCCCCGAGCAATAACAATGCTGCCGGCCTGCCCTAGCAGCAGAAAATGGAAGCTGTAGTAGGAGGGAGGTGTTTGGGTCATTTGTTATACTGTTTTTATTGATGGAAGCAAACACAGCATGTGTTAATGTGTGTGAGTGAAATTTATAGGAGCTTTGAAAAAGAACAAATGTGCTATGCCTTGTGAATACGACATTATAAGCAAAATTAGCTCTTTTTCCCCAGTGGTTTATACTAGCCATTAGAAGAGATTAACCAATTCTCACCATTTTCAGACATGAAACGTTTTTTTTTTTAAAAAAAAAAAAAAAGGTCTAAATGTGCTTGACAATTCATATTAACTTTCTCAAGAATAGTATTTTGGAAAACTTTCCAAAATTCAGATATTTGTTTTTTCCTTTTAGCATAGCTACTTCTTCTAAGACTTCCACACAGGAGCCGATAGCATACTTTACGTGTGACGGCTGGTCCACAGAGCCTAAAAGCAGCATTAATAAATAAGTGAAGGCATATAAAGGTTAGAAACTGAGTTCCTAGTTCCAGAAGAACAAATATAATTCATTAGGAAAATGTCTGATGTTTGTAATGCATGGATGTGTTATGTTCAAATTGTGTCTGTAATTAACTGGATTCTTTGCTTTCTCTCGCATCAAAAGATTTTGAGATACTTGTTTATTGCACTAGTACCCAATTATCTCCCTTTCTTTCCCTTTTTCCTTCACAGTTTTGCTTCAGACACCTACAAAAGATACATGAGCAAGAAAACAAAGATTCTGGCCTTACTTCTGTTTAAGTTAGTGATATTCAAAGAGGGAGACTTGGACTATGTCATACTGTAATCCAAACATCACAGACTGGCTCTGGATGTTTCTGTGCATTGGTAAAGAGAAAACTAGTGAAGTGAAAAAAGTCCCTAGATCAGCATCTTGACTGGCAAAGTCATACAACTTGGATCTCACACTGTCACAACTCCAAACACTATTATTCTAGTCCCAAGTAGCTTTGATTTGTTCTGAAAATACAGATGGAGTTCTACATATGACCTGTCATAAATCTCAGCTTTGATGCAAACATCTAAACCACCTGATGCAGGTCTGTGTCTCCCTTTGACATGCCACAGAAGTAGCTATTTTTGTTTCATTGTTTGCTCAATAATGTCACAACAAGTACATTATAAAGTTCAGTAAGATGTGAGAACAGAAAGGATACTGTGTAGAGATTTAACATGCCAGTTAGTTTCTTGCCAACTATCCTTGTGGTGGCACAAAGCTTGAGAACGAACTCTTGCGGGAGGCCTTTTTCACAGGTGAAAACTTGCATAGAACAGGCATAAGCTTAAGCTTCTAGTCTGAAAGTTTGTGGTATCAATAATGCCAGACTTAGCAAGGAAACCAATTACTAATGTTTCAAAGCGTATTTTAATCATCTTATTATCAAGGAATGAAATACATTTTATGCCTATTAGCCGAGGATAAGAATAAAGATGTTTTGTAGTCAGCTCCGAGTGTGGCTTTTACATCATATTTTTTCCCCTCAAAGCTTATGTCTTCAATAATTTTATTTGTATATGACCCCTCTTGTTTTCTAGAGGAAAGAATTCTTACTATAGTGTCCCATTTCACATGAACACAGGCAAAAGAACAGAATGTTGTTTTTTTTTTTTATAGCCAAGTCTTCCAGCAATTAGTGAACTCCGCAACAATTGTCTGCCTTATGGAACTGAGCTGGTGGGCTGGGAGACAGAGAGAATGTTCCCGCTCATGCCAGGAGACATTGATTATCTTAAAGGCACAATTTTCTCAGGCCATCACCCAGACTACCAGTTAATTCCCCAAATCCCCCCTGCCTTGCCCCAGTTACTTATTAAATCACTGTTTCTTCAACAGGAAGCCTATGAAATCAACAGTTCACTCTGCATGTAGGATTGTTTGTATTTAGAATATTTATTGTGGCAAAACAATTCATAGGTTTCCTTTAAAAGACTTTTTTTTCCATGTTTAGGAACAAATGGACTCTACGTGAAGAATGGGAAAACCATGTCTTGTTTTGGAAAGAACGCTGAATAAGGGGACATGCAAAGTTCAAACAGTCTTTTAAATAGTTTTCTCTCAAAATGTATGATTAGTTTTGTTCAGCTTCTATAGTTTGTAAACAACTATGTAATCAATGAAAATATATTTCGCCTACCTTTAAAAAGAGATGTCTCCAGTATTAATTGGTAATAATAATAAAATCATATGCAAGACAAAAATATTATGAACTAGCATGCTTGTCCTTTACCAAGTTCTATTCCAAAATTATATTACATATATTAATTTCAACTTCGTAAATGTTGCATAATCTCAAATCTTTGAGTAGTCAGACAGTGATAAAAAATGACTAAGAAACCAGACAACCTTTCTGAATTGTGAATGCTATTAATTTCAAACACTACTTGCTAGTAAAGTGCTGTTACAAGCAAAATGAAATTGTTAGTGTCTATCGAAAGCAGATGGCATTTTAGTAATATTCAAATTGTATTTGTTTTGGCAAATAGTTAAAAGCTTAGACATGTTTGTTTATCCACCCCAAAACTAATTCAGTATAAATAATATTGGTTTCCAATAATTCTATGCTAAAAGGCACATACTAATGTTCCAGCAGTTCGTTCAAGTGAGCTTTTGCATGTAGAGGTTTAATTGTGCTTTTAAATAGTTACTGATTCAGTATGACCTTGAAAGTGACATTTGTGCATGTCTAAAATACCTTCTCACAAATGAATCTCACACTCTGAAGGTGTAATTTCATTAAGATTACATATATCTATATAACTATGCTTGTTGATCTCTATAGATCTACATAGATATACACATATACATATATTCATACATACACACACAAAAGGGTATCTTCTGGAACAGCAGCAGAAAGTGCAGTCTATACTTTTTTGAATTGTCTTCATAATAGAAAGTTATCGGTACAGTTCTCGGATACAAATTGTCTTAGGATTTGTGAGATTCAAAGGCTTATTTGTGATATTGCATGTGTCCCACATTACTCTCCTTCCTTACAGGCTGCTTCAAGCTCACCTCACTTCCAGAAGAGATGATTGGCAAATTATTTTCCATGTGATACTGAATAAGATGACCCACACTATCAAATACATGGTCTTTGGTTCTCACCTAATGAAAGAAGCAAAAGAATATATATATGGTTAGACTGTGTGTATAATGGTTGGACATGAGACTAGCGCGTTGAAGTCAAAAGGCTTTTAAGCCACTGAAGTCAATGGAGCAGGATCACTAAGCAGTAGACAGTAACTGAAACCTATCCTTTGACCTATCATTAGCTGACATGAAAAGCAGAGGACCAAGTTAAAGAGACTGTACGTAAAACTAGGCTGATTCTGCCCAGTGGAATGAAGTAAACTTTTTTTTTTCTCTCCACATAAGAGAGGTATTTTTCCCTAAATCCCACTGAGGATTACTTTCCTGATTTACTCTCTCCCCTGAGAGTGGTCACTCACTTCTAGCCCTGAACAGAAGCAAGTAGAATTGAAGCAACAAGATAGCTTTAATTTTTCTATATCCAGAAAAAGATTTCTCTGTCTCTTCAGCAAGGGCAAGTCTTGCCTGACCAACCTAGTGACCTTCTACGATGGAGTGAGTACACCAGTGGACAAGGGAAGAGCTACGGATGTCATCTGTCTGGACTTTTGTTAAGAATTTTGACACAGTCCCCCACAACATCTTCTCTAAATTGGAGAGGTATGGATTTGATGGGGAGACTGTTCAGTGAATAAGGAATTTCTTGGATGGTCACATCCAAACGGTAGTGGTCAACAGCTCAATGTCTGGATGGAGATTGGTGACAAGTGATGTCCCTTTGGGATCCATATTGGGACTGATGCTGTTTCATGTCTTCATCAATTATATAGACAGCGGGATAGAGTGCAACCTCAGCAATTTTGCCAACACCACCAAGCTGAGTGGTGCAGTTGACATGTCTGAGGGACAGAATGCCATCCAGAGGGACCTGGACAGGCTTGAGAAGTGGACCTGTGTTGAACCTCCTGAAGTTCAAAAAGGTCAAGCACAGGGTGCTGCACCTGGGTTGGGGCAACCCCTAGTATTGGGGTTGAATGGGGGATGAAGAGATTGAGAGCAGCCCTGCCAAAGATGTAGGGGTACTGGTGGATGAAAAGCTGGACATGAGCCAGCAATGTGCACTTGAAGCCCAGGAGGCCAACTGTATCCTGGGCTGCATCAAAAGAAGTGTGGTCAGCAGGTCAAGGAAGGTGATTCTACTGTATTTTGGTAAGACCCCATCTAGAGTACTGCATCCAGCCCTGGAGCCCTCAACATAGGAAAAACATGGACCTGTTGGAGCAGGTCCAGTGGAGGGCCTCAAAAATGACCAGAGGAATAGAACACCTCTCCTGTGAGGACAGGCTGAGAGAGTGGGGGTTGTTCAGGCTGGAGAAGGCTCAGAGGAGACCTGATTGTGGCTTTTCAGTACTTAAAGGGGGCTTATAAGAAAGACAGGGACAAACTTTTTTGTAGGGCAATAGGACAGGGGCAATGGTTTTAAACTAAGAAAGGGTAGATTTAGAGTAAAATTTCTTCCTTATATCTAGCCTGAGGTTGGTGAAACACTTGGAACAGGTTGCCCAAAGAGGTGGCATACGTCCCATCCTTGGAAACATTCAAGGTCATCAGGTTGGATGAAGCTCTGAGCAATCCGATTTAGTTGAAGATGTTCCTGCTCATGGCGGGGGGGGGGGGGGGTGTTGTACTAGATGGCCTTTAAAATTCCCTTCCAACCCAAACTATGCTATGATTCAGAAGTGTGTTACTAATCAAATCCATTATTTAATGTTAGGGTTATTTTTCTAGCAATATAATAACAACTCAAAGGATTCGTTAGGTGTGTCCACTAATTACAATACTAACAACAATATTTAAGTACCTCAGTGCTATTTCCATGGTACTTTGGTACTTATAAGTTCTTAAATTGAACTTCAAAACTACTGAAGTCACTGGCTAAATTTAAATTAACCTGGAGGGACTCAGATCAATTCCACTTCCTGGAATGCACCCATGCATTTTGACTGAAATATTTGAGCAGCCCTGAAAATTCAGTATATGAACTGTTCATACCTTGCCCTCAGGATCCACCAAGAGCAGATGCTTTGCTTGCCCTCCCTGAAGTCCACTGAGAACATACTGACCAGGTGACGTTGTGCTCTCTCGCACCAGAAAATCCCCATCGTTGACTAAAAGGCTCTCTGCTGCTTTCCTGTTTAATTTGCCATGGTAACAATCTTCATTCTTTAGCTGTTGCTTTATTTGTGGCAGAACACCGAGACCAGCTGTGTTGCTTGTGGCACTCTGCTGAACAGCTTCTGGTAACTCTAAAATTAAATGAAAGGGAATGTATTGGACACTTCACCTAGGACTTCATCCTAAAAGGATGCAAGACAATATTTTTTATAGCTTTTAAAACATTCAAATGGTTCTGTCTTGAAGCTGTGATCAAGCCAACCTTACAGACTGTAGTAATACGCACACATGAATGCTCACAACCCTCCAGTGCATTAGGTAAAATTATCACACCATCTCCTCCCATACCTTAGATGGGAAAGCCTTGTGTCGCTAGGCAACAGGGACTGGAAACAGGAATTTTGCTGATGCTCTACTGTATTAGGTTTGTATTTCTTTGGTTGTATTAAAAAGTCAAGTTTTCCCTGTAAAAACAAGATTTTTGTTGGATTTTAGTCACTTTTTTTTTTTTAAAAAAAAACAACAACCTCTGAAGAGATTGTCAGGGATCATTGGGAGAGTCTCGTTGAGTGGCTCCAGCTATGTGCAGGAATGTAAGACAGCGCGGCCAACGTAGCCAGAAGGGAAGGACTACAGCATGATGCATCTGCTGTGAAAAAACGAACAATTACTGAATGTACTAACACAACTGGGTGGTTTGGAATAAAGCCAGTCTAACTGCAAATGATTCCCAGGCAGGATTTTTCTAAGGAAAATAAGAGGATACTACTTCTTCAATGGAATTGTGCAATCTAAGGCTTCTCAGGATACGGCCAGTTCCTTTTGGAGCATAATACAGCCCTGGGTTGGAAATGCCTCAATGGTCACAGACTTCCTTTACTGTAGTTCTGTCTAGTCCTTTGCCTACTTTCTTGTGTGGAGCCAACTCTGACAGAGAAAACACTCAGTGAGAAACCATAAAAGGCAAAGCTAATATGTAAAGTATTTTCAATAATGAGGAAAATCAGTAGCAACTATATAGCCACTTAATGGATATCTGCCACTCTGGGTCTGTAAATCAAGACTTAATTTGACATATATTTAGTAGATACTACTGATCAAACAGTTTGATTTAGAAATTATTGGATGAGATTCAATGGTCACTTATACAAGAATTGAGAAAAGATGGTCATAATGATCCCATTTTGACCTACTGCCTGTGAAGCAAAGCCATCTGAGGCTGCTTCCACCTCAGAGTGGTTAAGATCTCGAGCACAGAGGAGAGCCCTCTTCCTTGAGGTATGGTGCACTCCCAAGCTTTCATATCATCTTAAAGACTTGCTGTGGGAATCGTGACACTATTTATTATCATCAATCAACTACAGAAGGTGAAAGGTTATTTTGCTCGCTTACCATGGCTACTTTTAATCTTTAATCATCAACAAGCAAAAAAACCAACCAGGAAGGATTTCTTCCCCTCTGTCTTTTCTATATTTCTTATGGGGAAACCAGAGTCTCCATGCACACAGCTGCCAAGACTCCCTCTTTTCAAAGCTTAAAAAGACACAGTATTGCAATGGGAACCTACTGGCCTGACGCAGTGGGCTCCCGTGGGTCTGTGCTGGTGCTGTACCACGGGCTGTACAGACTGCGGACTGCAGGGTCTGTGTGTTGATGTAACACGGATCATCAAAAAGATCTGTTTTGTAGGCAGGCTTCAATAACGTGGCCTCTTTTTTTGTCTTCTGTGATCTTTCACCACAGTTACCTGCAATTAGTATACAGTATACACATATTTCCTTCTTTCTTTTTTTTTTAAACTCAAGTTAAAATAACCAAGCTGAAATAGGAACACTGTTGTTCTTATATATCCCACTAAAGTCATTTAGAAGGAAAAGAAAAATTGGCAGATGAACTCAGTTTTCCTTGTGGCTACCTTTCCTCTAGGTACACTATCCAAAATGAGTTAGAATGAAGTTTTCAAAAGTGTTCCACACCGGTTCAGTTCTGCTTCAATCAATGTCAGCAGTAAACCCCTCACTGATTGAAAAGAAATTAATACATATGACTCTACAGAGACAGAAGCCATACATGTTTGTTGCAAACCCCTTTCCTTCCCCTCTGTACCACAATAAAAAAAGGCTTGTGGGAAGCTGAACAATTCTCTCTTGCTATTCTTGTGGAGCAGGGAAGATGGAGGAGGTTGGTGCTTTGTGGCTCTGCCTGAAGAGCCAAAGCCATGTCTGTCAGGTTAGGATCCAAGCCTAGGAAGAGGCTAACAGAAGATCCCCTGCAGGGTATGAAAATAATAGCACTTCAGCTAGCCAAATAGCACGCATATTTTTGCTCTTTAGCAAACGTTTTATTCATAGATCTATTCATTCATTCTTTTATTTGTTCACCCTCTCTTTGTAGAAACCATTTGATTCTCCTTTCCTTAAATCAGAAATAACACAAGAACCTGAATTATCCCCTGCAGACAGGGTAATGGATCACTTTAGAGTGGTGCAGGTGGGAATTCAGAAAGGACCACATTGGGCAGTGACAGGGATGAGCTGAGGAAACGCGCTCAGGGCATCAGCTGTGGGAAGGGAAGTCCAGAAAGGGATGGCGACTGGTGATCTACTGGGGTCCCAGAGTGCAGGTTTTGCTAAAGACAAATTGACCTTGGGCACAAAGGCACCCGAGGCAGGGGAAGGGCAAGTCACACTGAGCAGCCAGTGATTCTGGAATCCAGCTCTGTTGGAACAACCACCTGATGCTGATGGTTTGGGTCTCATCGAGCATTTGTAAGGGGAAGGGATATTTTGAGAGACTGATAAGCCACAAAGTATCTTCCTTTTTCAAAGGGTATGAAAGGGAATAAAACAACAGAGTATGAAAGAATAAGAAAAAAAAACATGAAGAGCTATTGTACAGTATCATGACAAGTAAAATGTGTAAGTCTGCCAGCAAACGGGAAGAGAGATTAGTGACCTTTACAGAAGTTGTAAGGCTTTTTTGTCTGCCCTTCATCTAGGGAAACAGAAATGACCCACTAAGTAGAACAGTTTTCATCACTGTACCAAAAGCCAAGGGGCAGCTCTTCCAAGCAGTCTGCCTTGGTTAATTCTGCATATGCATGAGAAGGAAAACTGAGTACATACCCACAGTTTTGTTTTCTTCTGGGCAATTTTCATATATATTGATGAATGTTGGGCTGCCTGGCTGTAGAAAAAATCATAAAAACAGTCACATAAACTAGTCCCTTAGAAAACTCAGGTAACTTTAAAGCATCCGTGCACGAGTTAATTGGGATACAGGTAACTAAACACATCTTCACCAAAAACTTTCTATCTCCTCAAGTATTATTACATGCTGATAGTCTTCTTCTCTGGAGAGCTTCAAATGCAAGCTCAAGGATATAGTCAAACAGGTTTTTTTGAGAACTGTTGGGGAGGTGGAGTCAGCAACAGAGATGTGGAGCACGGTGGAAGTTAACAAGGCGAAAAATGGATGGAGCGGTAGCACAGGAACACACAAGAACCCAGGAGCATTTGCCACCAGACACAAATAACACTTGGAAGTAGCAATTTATTAGACAGCACCAACTGGATTCCAGTGCACACGTCTGCCTGTGCCACCTCCGAGCAAAGCCGTGGTGCTGGCTTCCCTGAGTGGGAAAGTGCTGTTGTTTCCAAGAACTCACAACAGGCTTTGAAGACTGTGCTGTCTGAACTCAGCTGGTTTTACTCCCTGACTGATGGGGTTTTATCCCCCTGTGTCCCACAGATACGTGCATCTTTTACTGCTGTGGCCAATTTAATAGAGCCTCTCGAAACACTTCAAGGGTAATTAACATTGTATGTACATTGCGAGCAGTTAGTGTTGTATGTATAGGTTGTAGAGCAAGATGGACAGGATGAAATATTTATCAGATCACAGAATCAGGAGCCAGGAGGTTCCAAATTTTGCAGATATTCTCTCAGACAAGCTATTTAAATCCGCGTCTATTTTCTCCTCACAGCGAACAAGGGAATATTACTCGGTCTCCTAAAAGTACTCTAAGGACAAACCAGTTAATATTGAGAAAGTGCTTTGGGATTCAATTATGTACTAAGCATCATTAAATCTAGCCTAAAAACCTCTTTCCCAGGATAATCAGGACCTGGTTCTGATGTTAATGCTGTGCTTTGCACCACAGTAACACTTTATTATTCACTCCCATAATAGGCACCAAATAGTTATCCCAGAAGATGATGTACTTACCACACAATACTGCTTTTTGCACTGTTTAAGACAGTTAGACCTTTGGTCTGTTTGCACTTTCATTCGCATGTCTAACACTCCACCGGTGGGAGGCTCTTTCCCTGGAATTTCATTGTAATATTCATGATCTTCTCTCTCCTGTGAATTCCCAGCTGATCCATTAGCATTTGCTGCCTCACTGAAAAAAGATGGGGGAAAAAAATGCAACTGATGTAATCAACTGCTTTCTATTGTAGGCAAACATCCCCAGTGTTTGCACATCGCACAATACACAGATTAGCCATATGGAGGCTGTAACAGGCTTTGGACCTGAACTTTCAGAGCTGTTTGTTTTTACAGTTATGTTTTCCTGAATTAAACATGGAATCATTGTAGTCTGGGATCCAGGGACGTACAGGCATTTTCTTAACACCTTTCAGCCCACATCCCTTTTCTTTGACTTGAAAAATATAAGAGCCACCTACCGAAACATTAAGAGAAGAGTGCCAGTGCATTGTTCATTAAGATGCCTAAAATATACACCATAAAGCTAATTCCCCATGCCTCTTGGCTCAACTGTATAAATCTAGAGATTGGGGGGGGGGGGAGGGAAGGGGTGTGATTTACAAAAGAAAACTAAAACCTCATGGCATTTAGTTAGACAAGCCTGCAACTATTTTAGAAAAATCAAATATTGCTACAAAAAAAATTAGTTTTTGTGAGTGGAATGTACCCCGATTTTAATAACCATAATCATTACAACTGTTTCAGTTTGAAGAAAACACTGGCTGACTGGAAGGAGAGCACCCAGAGTTTTTCTTGAGCTAAACCAGAATGATGATAGTTTAAATGTACAGCTGACCCACTGCAAAACAACTAGGTGCTTCCTGTACCGTCTCCGGTCCCGAAATAAAAAGCTCATCTCAAATCTTACTTCTCTGTTTAACAAGAATATAATTGGATAAAAGGCCTCGAGCAGGAAAAAGATAAAGTTCAAGTAGTTGATTATGTGATATGCAGTCCAAGTATTTGATTATGTGATTCATGGTAGTTTGGAAGCGAGTGACTCATTCACACAGCAATATCCGACTTCCCTGCCTGAGGACTGTTCTCGGAGGCTGGCTGCGGGTGAGGCTCAGGGAGGGAATCTAATTAGCCCCTTCCATTTCTCCATGCTCTGATTTACTTGCGGCATAACCTCGCACAGTTTCGTCGGCTCTTCCTCTGGTTATCGTCCCCAGGGAAAACAGACCAGTATTAGCAGTGGAATGGCAAGAACCACTATGTACAATGAAATAAATACAAACTGGAGCCGAGGCTGCTGTCGTTTCATAAAACCAGTTCTGTTGCATTGCATCAGACACCGCACCGGTGACACCACCCGCACAGCGACTCCCAGGGCTCGGGATGCAGCTAAGCAGCATTACAGCTTTCCCTTCTCCTGGGAGGTAGCAAATAATCAAATTTGGCATTACAGTAAAGAAAAGACTGAGAAAAATAGGCACGGCTAACCTGTGAGGAGAACCATAAATTAGAGCAAGAATTATCCCCCCCAGTGCAATGGAAAAAAGGTAATTGAAATGGGGAATTGCAGTCCAGAAATTAATCTAGGCCCTATATTTTGAGCAATCTGCAGAGGACAGGGCTTCATACATTAAAACGCCAAGTGGTAGCTGTGTTTATTTCAGTACACAAAGCTGATGTAAGTCACACCAGGTGGAATCTGAGGCCCCTGCCAGGAAAGGTGAATTACAATGCCTTTTTTCCTCACCACACACTTTCCACAGCTGCAGCTTAAACATGGCCTGGGTCAGGACTGAGCTCAGAGTGTGTGTGTGCACACAGTATTTATAGAGCTGAACTTACTTAGGCAGAGTAATTTGAACATTTATTCAACTTACTTGCATGACATAAGATAAGGCTCTTTTAGCTAAGGAACAATACAGCTAAATTCTGTGTTATGCACCTCTACAAATGTCACAGAAATCAACGGCGTTTGCTGGAATAAGCTAATTTTAGTCTATTATATCCTGTACATATATCATATTACAATTAGCGTATGTCCAGAAAGCATATCCAAAGCATCTTATTTATGGCTCGCTCTTTGGAGTACATTGTTTTCCTGAAAAGTACTGAAGAGAAGGAAACCACCATTCAAGTGACTGCGAATGTGCTGACCTTTCATTAGGTGTAACCAGGCTAGATGGGTTCTTCAGGTACTGTTTAAACCGGAGCTCAAAAGCCTGCCCTATGGTGTTTATCACCTCCTGCGCCATACCATTGGGACATTCCAGTATGTGGCATGCTGCAAAGAGACACCTTACTTTAATTAAGTAAATGCACTGTATACCAGAAAATAGAGACAGAAGCTATATTGCTTACAACAGAAAAGCTGGGCATTAAATTATGCATCTAGATAGCTTTAGGACATTATACAGCCTGAGATTTTCAATGTGTTAAGGAAATTGCTTCAGGTTTTTTTTTTTTAATCATAGTATCAACTTATTCCTAAATAAAAGAGACTCTCCATTTATGCTTCCTGCATGGAGTGCTCCTGTACCTCCTTTTCTCTCCCTGCCTGGAAGTAAGCAGAAGCAGAGGAGAGAACCAGCCCTGCCAGTGTGCAGTTTTCATGTGAAATAGCATGAAAACACAATCCATTGGAAGCCTGAGGCAGGGCTGCCTCAGGGCCAGACCATGCTCCTGCCACTAGTCCTTGTTCTCACACAACTTCTGGAAACTCACACCAGTGGCAAGTGCCCTGTGCCCAGGCCCAACTCTCCCCTCTCCAGAGCCACCAAGAGACAGCACCCAGGGATGGTGCTGGGCCAGCTGCCAGCCCTGCCTTCAGGCACAGGAGTTCTGCACTCCCAGCATCAATACGGGACTTACTGGTGAACTCGCAGGGTGCCCTGTATTAGTTAAAATAGCGGTGATGGAGCTACAGAGGGGTGGCAGGCCAGACTGTAAGGCTCCATCCCAGCTTCTCTGGAAAGCATCCTGATCTTCGGAGCCATCCGTGGCACCTTAGAGTGAGCTCTCCTGTGAGCTGCCACTACCGACCTCATAGCCATCAGCAGTGTTGCTCTGAGAACTCTGGCAGGAAAAAGGCAGCCAAAGGCCAGTCTGTCTTGTACTGCAGGCAAATAATGAGAGTGATGGAAAGGACTTTTACCCCCAGGTTAGCCTCCAGAGGGGAGAAGGTCTTCTACACCTGAGTGAGTATATACCCCACCCTGTCTTCCAGCAACATACCCAGAAGGCTGGGTTAAATGAGGAGGCACATTCACTACCCTGCCCTCATCTGGAAGTTGTGCCAGAGCAGGACAGCTGCTCACCTCGTCAGGCTCTGCCCTTCCTCCCCAGGCAAGGCCAGCTTGGGAAGGCTCCTGCCCCTGCGGCTCCATGTACAGCTTTAGTCTGACCTGCACATTCACACTTTGCTGCATAAGGAATATGACATTTAAAGCCACAGCTTGCATACCATCACCCAGAGCTGTACAGGGCAGTCAATAATCATACAGAATATTGAGCTGTTCAGTAACTTTCATATTTTAAACCTCAAACAATTGTTTGGTTCAGATAAAGCAATCATATAAACAATCTGAAAATTTTTTCCGTACCTCTCTGATTAACAGGATCTTTGGCTACATATGCAACGTAGTCTGTTGTATCCTATAGGAAAGAAGACAACAAACTTTAAAATTACAACCCTACCACCACAGCAAAGCAACTGAGTATAGTGAGATCTGCTTAGCTTTAACAAGTGTGCTTCTTTCAGGGAAAAGAACTGGAGTCACTAGGAAAGTGGGCTAAGGAAAAAAAAAAAAAAAAAATCAGTGACATGCTGGTGGCTAGCAACACAATATTTGTCCTGAAATCATCTTCTTGTAATAAATGCACTGGACCATTTGGCATTTTTTGGGTCTTGAATAAACTGTTTTCAATTCTAAACTCTGCAACAGGAGTAGAAACACAACTCGTGCCTCATCAGCAGGCAACGCCGCTCTCTTCTGCTGCTCCCGTGGAGCTCGAAGCCTCTCCGTGTAACACTCCAGGGCTGTGTGGCTGCCAGTCACTGCTGTTAGCTGGGAACGTCCTTACCAATAGCAGTGGAAAATAAAATAGTGCTAATATAATGCAACAGACAAGTGAGAATATTCCCAATTTGTAGCATGAAGACTGAGTTTTGAAGGCATCTTAGAGAAGAGTTGATCTTTAAAATATTGCATAACACAATCGGTATCTGATCTCAATTGCTGCTGCCTGATCTTAGGCTGGCTACAATCAGGTTAAGTTACTCTGGATCTCAAGGCTGCTGCTAAGATCAGGCAACCTCAGTATAATCAGTTGTCTGTTTCAGATTCTCTTTCCAGCCAACATTGAAATAATCCTCACTTTTTCTAGTCAATGAAAAAGGAACTGGAATAGAAAAATTAACATTTCTAGTCTTACTGCAAAAGCAAAGAGTCGCTTGATAATTCAGTGTTATAGTAAAAATGGTGAGGTAATGAATAACATTCTTTTAATTATTAAAGATGCATTTTGTTATTTTGGACCTTTAAGGCGGGATGGGGAAAATGCAATTCGCAGCTTAAAGGCATGGCTCTCTTGAGGGAAGATGCAATCAGCTGGCAGGAAACAAGGCCCCCATTTGCAATATGCACAAGAACCATCATTTAATAATTCACAATGAACGACAGGGGAGGCAGGTCTTAGGGCAGCAGAACTTGTCCTAGATAATTTTTTAAAAATCTCCAAAGTTAATACCATTAAAAGAAAGAAAACTAAATATTTCTTATGCATCCAGCAAACTCAATTTCCTTCTTTTTCTTTTCAGGTTTTTCTTAAAGTTCATAAATATTTTAGGATACACTTTTAAAATAAATTAGATCTAGAGAGAAACTAGAAACTAAAATAACTGGAGCAGTACCTGCTATTTTTATACCTTTGTAATGTTTATGTACATGCATGGATGACTTTGCTTTATTTTAAAGCCAGAATAGGTTTTATTCTTGAGCAGAATATTGCCGCTTCTTAACCCTGAACTGTGCTTAGACCCTGGACATGGGGGCATGTGAAGAGACATGGCCTCTGGAAACTATCACCCATTTTAAATGTAATGGGGATTTTGGAAAAATTACCTGAACGAGCTGCCAAAATTGCCCCTTATGTGAAGTACCACTAGATTTATAATTACCACTACTGAGCAAGATCTCCATTATACATATTCTCCCAGTAAGAAAAGTGTCACCAGCTGCGCCACCAAGCCCATTTCCTGCAGCACATCTGTGTGCAAGCACGTCCCTTGGGGGTCCTCACCACTAAGCACTGACCAAACCCAGCCCTGGGTAGCCTCTGAGATTTGATGGGATCACTGTACGAGACCAATAGAGGATAATAACATAAAAAAACTAAAAAAGTTACTCATCCAACTCACTGAGCAGAGGTCTGAAAACACATAACTGAATTTCCAAACTGCAAATTCTACATAAAGACAAACTAGACAGCCAGCATCTAGCACATGGTACATACTTCAAAAACAAGTCAGCTTAAGGACATATTTAAATTGTTTAACTATCAAGAAAACTGGAATTTGGATACAAAGCATCGTGATGCCTAGTGCACCAGCACTTCGAGCTACCTGGAAATCTGCATCAGGAAAGGTCTGCAAAGCCCATTTTTTGTTTTGTACAGTGCAGTGTATTAGGATAGCATAGGCCTCTAAAGGTGAAACTTGAACTTCTTAGACTCTCAAAGTGCCTTAATCATTACATGGGATCTTTAAGGATGTAGTACTTCAGCAGCAGGACTGCCAGCTGCGACCCCGCACACAGGCTCCCTCCCCACTTCCCAGCCCAGCTCTGGAAAGCTCCTGCTCTCAGGCAGCTTGGGCAGCATCCCTCTGAGCGGTGCAGAGCAGCTGGGCTCCTGGCATCCCCCACATGGTCCTCCAGAGAAGATCCATCAGCCACATGGGGCTAGTTCCCAGCTATTTTCCCTTGCCTGCTCCTAAATCCAAAGAGGCAGATCTGTCATTTTCCAGTCAAAGCTGGATCTGGCTTCCACCCCAGTGCTATCAAGAGCATGACCCAAAGCCTTCGCTTTTCCCCATTTCCCAACACAAGAACAGGGAGACATTTAACAGAACGGAAGGGCAGAAAATTCAAAACTGATTAAAAAAATACTGGTTTTATATCACATGGAGTGTAAAATTCAGAGCACTGGCCGGGCTGGGCTCGCTTAGATTCAAAGAGGGAATCGGGCACGTTTATGGGTAACAAATTCCCAGCTTACACTATTGCATTGCAGTAAAGAGTTTCAAGGAAGATAGAAAACCTCTTGCTTGAAAACATCAATGATTTCATTATGATGATTCTAGGAGAAAAACCCATACCTGCAGGAAGAAGGTGGTTATGCCACATCTGTCTCATAGGAGCTGTTTGTTTTACTAAAATTTTGTCTAAAAAAATGTAGAGGTTCCAGTGCTGACCATTTTTGTGATGGGTACTGGATTACAGGGACCACAGAACTGATGCAATTTCTGTGATTGCGTGTTCTTATTTTTAGATCCCCAAGTCTGAGGGCTTTTGAATGAACTGATGCTCACTGATGGGCAACAGGAAAGTTAACTATACGTATCTACCAAAGATCCACTCAGTCTCTATTGCACATCTCCTTTCCAGTCTCAGTTCCTCAGTTTTCTTGTATTATTGGTCATGATCCAGAAGTGCAGCATACCTTATTAGTGCTTGTGGATAGGAAGGGATGAAGCAACGTATTTGCAGGTACTTTTATTCTCATAATAATTTCATTATACCTGCGGAAGTATATCTTATAAATCAATACTTACTGGGTCACCTCCAGAAGCAAATGAGATGGACTGCATGTGATGGTTGGCAATAATCTGAAAAGCATGACAAACTAGTTAAACATGCTTATGTGCCACACATTTAGAAAAGAGCAGTGCGTATATCTTCATAGAGCAAGCAACTAAGTTCATGACAACCCAATCCATTAATACATGCACAAATCAGTTGTGAAGGAAAGAGGAAAAAAAATAGGAATATTTTTGAGACTACCCATTCATGTTTAGTAATGTCTACAACCCTAAGTAATCTTCCTTAAAGGGTTTTCAGAATGTATCCAACCACCAACTTCTAGCCTGGTCAGTATGAAGCTAAATGAGACTTTGAAAGGGGAATAACTGGAGACACTGGATTACAAAGTCTTGAGAAATTAATTAGTTTACTTAAATGCATGGCATATACAATGGTAGCATTTTTACAAACAGGCCCCACTGATACTCTGATTATATTCTCTCTCAGCACTACTATCAAACTGTTACCTGGTAGAGATTTCACTAGCCAAATCAACCATCAACTATTCATGGTTTCAAACACTACCTGGAGAAAAGCTGTTCTTTATTATAAAATCAAGTACAATAGATTATGCAGGTGGGAACACAATGAAACATGGTGGCAGTGCAAGAATAGAATAAATGGCATTTCCCATTAGCAAAGGTCTAGTAATGAAAGACCTAGAAGAACTTCAAGACAGTCCCCTGCACGCCCACATGTGCAGTGACAGGGCACATCAGTGCATTTGGAAGGAGAGCTGCCCAGCTGGCTTTTAGTCCTGTTACAAACAGGAACAGATTAAAAGGACCATATTTCACCTGCCAGCCCCCAGAGCTTCTCCTGGTGTAAGGAAGCCCTTTGCTGCTGTACCTGAAAGGAAGGGAAAACTGGTGCCATAGACTCTTCCTAGGACAGCGGTACAAGGAAGAGGAGACCTTTGTGCTCTGGTGAAACCCCAAGAGCTGCCTGACACTCAGCACAGCATTAGCTCCTCAGAGCCAGTGAGTCAAAACTACCTCCGTGGTGTTCCCCTGCTTCAGCTCAGAGCAGAACTCACTGCTGGCACCCGGCGAGATCGTGCCAGGAGCTGAAGCCAACAGCTGAACAGAGGAATTCGGTGGGCAGGATGAAGCTCCTCATCACATCTGCCAAGAAGGGAGCACACCCCAGTTCCAGGGCAGATCCAGGCTCTCAGAAACAAATCTCGATGGAGCCCAGAGACTTTGCGTAGTGTAACTGATTATGCACATATATTACCCAGACGTAAAATAGCTTTGAATGACACCAAAGCCAAGCTCTGACTCATTTTTTATATCGATTGTTTTTTTCCCTAGAACTTGTCAGAAACTCTAGTGAGGACTAGTGCCTTGTTTATCAGGCACTGCACAGGCAGAGACACACAGAGAAACAGTTTGCCAAGTGCTTAAGGATCCCTCCCCATGGAGGACAGCATAATAAACCAAAAGGGCACATGCTGCATGCTCAATTCCTCTAAAGTGCTCTCATTTTTAAATTCAGAAACATCACATTATTCAGCTTTATCAAGGCATGCTGAAGACGACTAAAAGGTGCTGCTTTCCCTTCAAAGTGTCCAGCCTTTCCTTCAGAAGCCACAAAACGAAGTGAATACAGTAGCATGGAGGAAAAAGACAGTGATTTATATGTATCCTACCTGCTGCGTGTCAACATTAATCAAAGTCAGGCTGCTTGTTGAAATGGTCAACTTTATATTCACGCCAGAAAACTGAAGGTTACTTTTGCCAAGTACAGAAGACAGAAACTTCACTGGAGGCTTTGAACAAAGAAACAAAAGCAAGAGGCTGTCAGCCGAGTCTGTCAGGGGCAGAAACGCATCAAAGCCAAGTAGATTTTATGATAACTTATTGAGAATTTCAATGGAACAAGGATAATGGCTTCATCAAATGCAAATAGAACTTCTGACAAATATCAGCTTTGTGTATACTACTTGTAGGCATGGTTTTTATGTCAATAATGGGAAAAAAGTTTTAAAGCAAAATCCCAGTGAGCTAAATGTTATAACTGGCTCAGTCATTCAGAACGTGTAATTTTACTGCTGAACTCTGTTTCGTTTCCTAGGGATGAAGTGTTTCTGAGTAAATCAAGACATTCTCTCATGCATTCATTTTTCAGGAGCATGTTCATTCCTCCTGAGCCCCACAGTTACAGAAGGAAATCAGTAACTTCCACTGGACACAAACCAACAGCAGTCACTGATGTTGCCCCTCACTGCATCCCAGTTATTAAATAGATGACTTACCCATTAAACACTGCAACTTTAGTTGTGTTTCATTTTTTATATATAAATAACAACCAGGTTATTAACTCTCCAGTAAACAAGCTCCCTTTTGCTACTAAAAGGGCCTCCTATGTTTTACTAGCCACAAACTAAAATTTGTAAGCACTGAGCACTGCAAAGGCTGGTACTAGCAGGAACTTTGGGCAAAGCACTAATGCTGAAGAAAATAAGGTATAGCACAGCCATGGCCCCAAACCCAGCAGGCTAAACACCCTGCTACAAGCACTCTGTCATGTTGTACTGAGTTCAGGTGGATTAATGTGCATTAACTCCAGCATTGACCAAAACCTGTCAGAAAATCACATATCCTACTTATCAAAAGTACATATAGAAAATTAATTGTTCAGATAAAATAGCATTTACCTTCCGCTTTTTTATAGCTCCATTGGTACCTGATACAGCTTCACACAGTCGGCTTATTGCTTCCCTGCAAATAGAAAAATACAGTACAAACTGTTGGATCATTTCACATGCATCATCTGTAACAGGGCCAGCAACCCCACGATTTATTGTTATCATCCCACGTATAAACGCTTAAATCTTCTGGAAGGTCTTTCATAGTTGTTTTTTTTCTTCTTACCTCCCACTGTTGAAAAAAAAAACAAAACTATTTCACAAAATACAATGATTCAGCAGCCTGGTTAGGGCTGATTCTTTTTCTTCATAAAACCCATCAGTTTCACCTAATGAAACTTTGGGATTTTTTTTTTAAAAACACATCGAGTAACCACAAAAAACTCACCCAACTTAATGCCTTTAAATCCTTTTTCTCAGTACAGTTGATAGATCTCTTGCTTGGCAAGGAGGGGATCCTCCCCACCTTAATCCTTCTTATTTCAAGCAGCTGGGGTGTGCTGATGGAGCCCAGCTGGGGTGTGCTGATGGAGCCCAGCTCAGTGCCCTGATTGCCTTTCTGGTGTTTGGGGTTTCTCCCTTTTAAACAAACAGTTAAGGGGGAATAAGGAGGTGTGATCAGCTGCTCCCATTCTTGTTCAAGTCTAAGGCCTCAGTTCATATCTTTCCTTCTCTGGCAGGTATTTTGCAAATTAGACATCCTTTCCAGCCACCCACTATTCTCTACGAGCGCCTTAGTTAGGGGAGCAGAAAGGGAAGGTATAAAGCACTCACAGTGTTTATTGGTCTATATCACAGAGGGCTAAATTACACATTTAATATAACATAGTGGCACACTGTGCCTATTTTCCACACTTAAAGAAAATTTTGATATGTGCTCCAGCAGGTGACTGGATTGGCTGTACGGTGGAGCGCTTGACTGCCCTGATCAGGGTTAGCACAACCCCTAGGAAAAACCCTCTTGCCATCAGTCACAAGCTTTCTCTGACTGATACTTACTGAAGTCAAGGGGAAAATGGTGACTTTCCAGGCTGGGATTCCTTAACCCTGCATGGCCATCCCGGTCCGAGCCACAGCCCCCAGTGTCCCCAGCTGCTGGGGTGAGCTGGGCTGCTGGGGCGAGATGTGCCGACAGCCCCCACCACCCTTGCAGGGGTGAGTTTATTTTGAGGCTGTAGCCTCAGCCTTTCTCTCCTGCCTGAATGCAGACTTGGGTTTCAAGGGTTGGGCTTCTGTTTTGTTCTTAAGGGGAAGGAAATTAGTTTGTCTATTTATTTGTTTATGTTATTGGATTATTATCCAAAGAGCTAATTGGGAAACGAGCTAGTTAGGAAAGTTTGTTTTCAGATCCTGGCATGTACGTGGGAGGAACACGCCAGTGGACTTCATTTCCTGAGAAAGTTTTGGTTCAGAAAAGCTAAAAAAAACCAGGGGACCACACAGCAGACAGAGGCTCCAGCCAGCTATGTTCCACAAAGTAGAGGTGTCGTGGTGAGGAGCACAGTCCGCCCAGGACCCTGTGTAGTGCCCGGGGGATGTTGCTACGCTGACGGGCTATGTGCTTAAAGCATTGAAGATCAGTGATGCTACATTGAGTATTCCTGCCAGAGAACATCCTGAGAAATTAAACCTGGAGACTCTCAAATGAATGGAGACCTCATCCATGGCAAAATAATAAAATGTAATTAATATGTTGAGTGGAACAGCAGGAAAGAGGAGGAACATCAAGGGCCACACAACATGGATCAGAAACATAGCCTTTTAAACATTGCCTTTTTTAAGCCTTTTAAGACACTGCCCCCTGCACAGCTGAAAATATGCTTTTGAAGCAATTTCCTGATAATCCTTCTTGTTTAGCTCCTGTTTTATTCGGGTGTTACCAAGAGAAAGGCCAAAACTGAAAAAAAAAAAACACAACATAAATGCGAAAGGCATCCTGCAGGATGATCTTGCAGATTCCAATAATCAGCTTGGAAAATGAGAGCTCATCTTCTCATTCAATATTAAAGGAAATTAAAATCAGAGCCAAGACATTAAGGCTACTGGGAGCCTTCAAGTCTAGCTCTACCTAGAAAGAAAACCAGATACAGAACAAATTGGAAAAACAGGGAAGTCGTCTATTTTGGTGACAAATAAATTCAGGCCTTATTCCACATGGAATAAGGACTTACAGGCACAGCTGCAAAGAATGGACCCTGCTCTTCTACAAGCCAGTGTGGCCACTGCCCACTTCACCTCTGAAGCACTTGTTCAGCAAACAGTAACAAAAAGTAGGCAAATCATTTCTATTTAATAGTTTATATTACCTCTCTTTAGTAGGGAAAATCATCTTCTCACAGACATTTCTTGCTGTGCATCTCTGGGTGGTTTTCCAGATGATCTAACAAACCTTCTCTAATATTATTTCAAAGATGTGAAAAGCAGCAGCTTGGTAACACTTTGCCACTACAACTGGAACACTTCTAACTTTCAGTCTTTTCCATGGGGCAAGCAGAAAATAAATTCTGGTCATGGCCATGATACTCTGAAATAGGATTTACTATATCTGTGCTTTCTTCCTGTAAATCTGCTATTAATTCATTCTTACAGACACTCATTTTCAAGCACCTGTTTGGGGAAGTCTCTGCTTTTAGATCTGCCGGATGGCATATACCTGTGCGTAGGTCGTGTAGTTAATCAGCTTGAATCTAGATGAATGTGCAACCTTATGGGATCTGACATTTGCTTGTCCATTTGGTATCTTCCAAATTTCAGACAGTAGCAGAAAATGTGGCCTTGTCATTCCAGTTGTTGCTGCTGCTTCTTTCTCTCCTTCTTGTCATTCATCCTAAAGCAAACCCCTAAACAAACTTTGGGGTTTGTTATTTCTTTCTTTTAAATCACCCTGAATGAGACAACCCCACTTGTGTACTCTGCAGCAGCTCTACTCAACCCTGGGAGCCACAGACTGAAATCGGAAAAGCTGTGAGGAATTTAAATTGTTCCTGTAGTGCTCAACTCCTCAGGCATCTTCTGCCATTTGAAGTGGAATCACTGTCTGTCGGTCCTGCAGTGCCCACACAATTACATAAACTGGTCATTGTTTCATTGACACAGTTTCACTTTCCATAATGAATGGAAGAGATTTGGGTCAGCTTTTCTTGCCATCCTGAAAAATATTACTCTGAGCCCTTTGGTCCCCTGGGCTGTCACCAGCAGCAGACCTCCTGCAAAGCCAGAGGTCCTGCTCACAGCCCCAGTAGATACCCTTCCATTGCAGGGGGAGTTTACTGGGGGTTATTCTGCTGAGCACCAACTCAGTGAGGACCAAGGCTGGCACAGTTCCCTGGGGGCAGTTCTGTGGGATCTGGGAGGTAAGACAGGGCTGGGGAAGCCGGACCATTCCTCCTCGATTGGGAGACAGAGGCTTCTGCTGTAGGCAGCTCCCTACCACCTGGGCTGAGACACACTGAACTGGGAGAGTGCCACAGCCCCCACGTGGCCGAGTACTGGGGTAGCCAGCAGCACCAGGAATCTTTGCTTGCTCCCCAAAAAGCCCAGTGCAGCCCCTCAGCCCCACAGGGCACTGCTCCCTCTGCCCGGTGGGCCAGCAGCCAGCCGCCTAGCTGGGCTGCACTCACGCAGCGAGGGCTCAGCAAGTACTGGGGCAGGACGGGGTGACAAGGACAGCCCCATTTTTGGCATCCATAAGCCCTTAGCTCAGCTGTACAGCCTACAGGTTTTCTCCATGTCTGCAACTCTGGGGCTAAACCCGTGGCAGATGCTCCTCCGAGAGCATGCAGGAGAGCGGCGCGCTGGCAGCAACAGCGAGCTGCTTTGTTTATTGTTCCCCCAAATGAGAGTAAAAGACGAGAGATGGGCTGATGTAAGCGAGTAAGCATGCTGTTGAAGATTTGCTTTTAAGCATCTAGAGCTCTGCCTACACTATCTAACAGAAAGGGATTGTGTGTCTCAACAAAGTTGAAATTAATCTTCCAAACAAAGTCAGCCTTCTTCCCCCCAGCTCTCATTCCAGCAGCTCATTTCAGATGCCCTTCACTGCCTGACCAATTTCAAGTCTGCAAGTTAATGCCCCAATCTGGGATACAGAATCCCTTTTCCCATAAATGCCCAAACATAATGACTAATAATCAGCTTGATTTAACAGAAGTGAGAGACATGTAAAAGGAAAAGAGCTGAAGGGCTGGACAAGGGAAGCTCACCTCAGGGTCCAGCAAAGGCACTGGGGCAACAACTCAAACACATCAGGTACTGAGAACAGCAAGTACAGCATGTTTATGGGTGACCGTTCAAAAAAATACAAAGCCCCTCAATCAGAGGAACCTGTTACCCTCATTGTTATTCCTTGGTACTACTCTTGCAATCTATCTACAAGGTATTTGATACCTTTGCAAGGTATATTGATACCTGCAAAATGGGAAGGATGTCCTAAGAGCGCATGAATTGTGTCACAGGCAGGCATGGCAGAGAGCTGGAAAACTGCTGCAGCTAAACCTCCTCTGCCAGTCTCCTCACCAGGCAGCTGCCGAGGGTGGAGAGCAGCCGGAGCCTGGTCCTTCCCTTGCTGCGCTGCTGCCCTCCAGCATCTCTGCACCCCACGGGCATTCACAGCGCCGGAGAGGCCACGGTCTGCCTTCCCCAGCCCTGGGCCTGCTAAGTGACTCTGAAAATGCAGCAAGAAACTAGAAAATCAATCCTCCCCACTCATCTCTTTTGGCTCCTCAAGACACTATAGCAAACCCAAGTTTGTCGCTCTTTCCAACATTCAGGTAACGTAGGTAAATAATATCTTCAATTTTTGAGATCAGGAGACTAAGAATGCAAATACACGTATAGCAAGACAGGGAGCAGACATAATTAGAGACCCTTTCTACAACACTCTAAAACAGAAGATGCCTCTTTGTTTAGTGAAATGCCATCAGAGTAAAAAAATTTTTTACCCCCAGTACAAATAACAGAGATGATTAAAATGGGATTATTTCCAATAACTCCTTGGTTGGTGCATTGTGCATGCCGTCTCTAAACTTACTCCCCTGGGAGAACAATAGGGGAATAATCAATGTTATCTTCGCTCCAGTCAGCTTGTAATCGATCGAACTTTAAAGTTTGCATGCATGAGCTCAGCACTTCAGCATTCGGTTTGCAAACAGTTTAAGTTTTTAATTTCTCGTGCACAAAAGAGCCCGTTAAGGTCAGCAGTGGCATTTTTTTTAGGTGATGGAAATATTTCCATTGTTAAGTTTTCACATAGCTCCGGATAACAAAACCTTACTATCTGGGCCAAATTTAAGTTGGCAAGCTCTTGTCCCACAGTAATTCATATTCATTATTTTCCAGACAAACCATCCAAAGCTCTGTTGTGTAAGTGTAGCAGCAAACATACTCCGTGTCTTGCAAACAGGAGATAACCTGGTGCTCTGGCCGCGGCTGTTGAAAAACACAGTGGCTTGGTCTGAACACTGATTGCTTTGGGCTAAGTGTACTACATGGCTCTTTCTGATCAGTAAACAGCTAGGCTGAGGGAAGTGTATTTGTATCTCAGGCACTTCTTCATATCTACATGCAGGAACTGGGTGCTTATGCTGATTGTAAATGTCAACAACCGCTGATTATGAATATAAAACAAATCGGGCAGCTTTTGAGTACGGTATATCAGCATTTCAGGACTTAAGTTTTTCAGATTCTTCCTTTTAGTTGATAAGTCTGGGAGCCAATAGGTAAAAATGTAACACTTATCTCTTCATGTTCCTTTCCTTTCTCCAGGATTTATTTGATATGAACACTTGAGGAAGCAAAAGAGCATCTATAAATCATCCACCAGCAGGAAGGAAGAGTTGGGCAGGCGCAGGAAGCCTCAGCCACACTCCTGGCATCCTCAGCATGAATCATGCCAGGAAAATAGCTGAGGGGAGGAGGGAACAGGTCTAAGGCAGGGCCAAAATACTCTGCACGCACCCACCCCTCCAAAAAGCCTGTGGAGGTGCTGGGATGCTGGGTGGCTGCTGGGGCAGCCCAGCAGAGCGTTAGTCCTGGATGCTGGACCGTGAGCACATCCCAGCAGCACACAGCGCTCTGAGCTGGAACGAGGGTGCTTCTTTTGAAAACTCAAACACTCCCACACTGATAAGAAAAAACGTAAAAATAAAACTGGCCTTTTCTGTTCCTGACAGGAACAGAATTCATATACACAGGTGTGTATGTGAATAATCTACATCCAGCAACCGGCAGCAATCTGCACAGAAGTTGCAAACGTCTCAAAAGACCACAAAATATTTCACGTTTAAACCACATTCAGTAGTATCTGAGAGCTAAATATTCATCTTTCTTTCTGATTTGCAGCCTGGAGACTTAGGGCTGCTGTACAGTAGAAATGGCTGTATTTCAACACGCTTTCCTTGTGACGCCACTTCCAGCTGAGCCTGGCCTTGGTGCAGATGAGGCCAAGCAATGTCATACATCTGATAAGAATTCATTAGATGACCTTGCTAGTTTGAGGGACTGATGGCACTTTCTGTGCCGGGTGGGAAGTGGCACAGCAGAGAGGCTCGCCACCTTGGCCACCCACAGGCAGCCCCAGCGGTGCCCTGGGGGAGCTGTGCCAGCAGCGCTGAGCCCCAGCACAGCCTGGCTGCTGCCTGGACCCGGCTAGCTGGGGATGTCTACCCCGTGCTGCGACTGCAGGGGGAGGCTCTCTGCATCCGGAACAAAAACTGGGAGAGAAATTAGTTCTGTGGCTGAAACAGTTCATTTTCCAATGCAAATAGCCTATTGTAATGATCAAATAATTCAAATCATCGCTTGGGAAAAAAACAAAACAAAACATGCAAACTCCTATTCAAAATTGTCTCAGAGCTTGGCATGCACCCTTGGCTTTATGCGGAAATTAGCACTCCACATTTTCATTCCTGGGCTGAATTTCAGTTTGATACCACCTACCTTGTGACTTGCGTTCGCGTGCCGAAGTCCAGGGACCTCATTGACTGCAGCACTTCAATACAGCCCATGTACTAGGGGAAAGAGAGAGGCAGAGGGAAAGGAGAACTATGTTAATATCTAGCACACAGGTAAGAGGAGGATCACAGAAGGAAACAAAGGTGATTTCAGTCCACTAAGTGTATGCAGAACCATAGTCTAAATGGAAAAATCAAATCAGCCATCCTAAATAGAAGTTGTTTTACTGAAAAGTGTAGAGAAGAGCAATAAAGATACCAGTGGCTGCAACAACATAGCACACACACACAAAAAAAAAGGTAAAGCATTCTGGGGACACAAAATCCAGTCATTCCTTTTTTTCAATTCTGCTTACTCTCACTGATTAGCCTGTGGCACTGAGCTGAGAGGAACAGATGAATGTTGGAGAGAAACTGCCCCGGAGCAGAGGGGTCTGGAAGCCTCATGGGACTGATGCACTCAGAGCTTCCATGCAGAAGAGCTGAACATCCCTTCAGAGCAGCAGGAGGCATTACTAGGCATGAGGAAAACCACTGGCTCCATGCTGCTGTGCGTCTGATGACAAATAAGCTCTGCAGAAGATGAAGGAGGTAGAGCTGCAATTCCAGCTCATAGCAACAGCTCTTGAGAGTCTGCGCTATAAACTGACCTGCTTTAAATTAAAGGCTGACTCCCACACTTCTGTTGTATGGGGCAGAGCTGGGGGCTTTTCCTATACTCATTTGGCATTTGCATAGGACTAATTTTCAGAAACATCAAGACTGTGACGGGTTGTCAGTCCTTTCATGTTATGTACAAACCCATGGAACATTTTCGTCTCCATGAAGTGTGCTAGGCTAAGTCTATCCACTGAGTTCACCTCTCCCAAAACATATCTTACTAATTCTTTCAGCATTGCTGTTGATATCCATCTCTCTGCTATTGAAGTGCTCCAACATCTCCATTTTACAAGGTTGGCATAGGTCTGGGTCTCTCAGTTTGCATCCTCTCTTCCACAATGAATTTTCCTGGAGGGAAAAGGGCTTTTGGGAGCATCCTGCAGTGCTCGCACAGTGCCCATGGGCTGCAGTGACAGCCTGTCTGCACAGACCTCTCCTGCAGAAAGGCAAAGCCCCTGGGAGCCGGGCAGTCCCAGGCAGGGAAATGTAACTCTGTCCTCTTGTTCTGAATGGGTGGAGGAAGCACTCTCTGTCCAGAGAAACATACTGTATTTATCGATTTTTCTGCCAGGCCATTCAGAGGAGGTTGGATTTAGGTATCTGATTCAGATCTTTTAGAGATGAATGTGTGTGTTAAAAAGAGAATGTATGTGTGCTGTCAAGCAGGGATTCCACAACAATTGTATTATCCCTATTTTGGTTTCTTTCCAGACAGCAATGCAACCCTTGGGAGAACTCCAGAATTAGGTCAGAGCCCTGGAAGGACATCAATAAGGATCTGAAGGGTTAGCAGAACTGCTTCCCTAATGAACATTTAATGACTTTGTAAAGGACTCTGAGAGCTATCTTACTTGTTAAAGATATTCCTGCTTAATGGGAACAAAGCAAACGTGGAAAATATGTCCAGAGCCTCAGATTGTAGCACAGCAGAGACCTCTGATCCTACAGTGTAAGGTCAAGCATCCTGTGAGCTGGTTGGCTGCTCCTCCATCCTTGAGAAAAGAAAGATTTAGAGGAGTAGGTGAGTCATATGCTGATAAGTGAGTCCCCGTTGCATCCTGAACAGATGCGTGGGAAGCTACTCTAAGCAAAGATGAAAAATCAATATTAGGTTTTTGCATAAGTGACCCTGAGTGAAGCTGAACTTATCAATGATTCACAAAAGACTTTTTTTTTTTTCTTTAAAAGCCTGAGTAGGGAAGTGCATTAACATGGCACCTCACTGCATCCCTCATTTATTTTAGCTGCCGTTGGTTATCTAAACCAGCACAGTTGGTAATGGCTGGGGCTGGGGGACGCTGCAGGACTGGGACTGAGGAAGTTGGGGTCACAGAGCTGGGGAGAAGCCCATGGAGCATATAAAAGGACAATGGGTTACCAGAAACCTATTCAAGAAAACAAAAGACACTCTCTGAGGAAGAAAAAATAATTAAGAAATAAACAAGAAAAAGATTAACCCCTCCATAGCTGAGTCCAGTGAGCAGCACAAGTGGTGTATGAGAGAAAGGTTCCAGTTCAGGCTCCCCATCCTGTATACCCCAAACAGCAGCTCCCACAAAAAGCTGGGGCTGATCTGGGGATGCAGGGTTGAGGCCAGCTCCTGCTTTCCTGCTGCAGGGAGGGTGAAGCCGAAGCATGGACAGGGCAGCAGCGTGGGTGCCCTCCTGCAGCACCTGGGAGAGGCAGCCATAGCAGCGTGCAAACCTTCCCCCAGCATGGTCACAGTGTGCCAAGACCCACCTGCCCTGCAAGGAACCCAAGCTATCTATTAGCTGTTTTTGGAACATGGGCATAGTCATGTCAAGGGTTCAAAGGTGGTAACCAAGGAACGGGGTTCATCTTCCAAAGCCCTGTGAAGAGGAGCCTGGCTTGGCTTCACTGAGCTGCTCAGGGGAAGCCAGGGTAGGCTGGACCCAGGCACAAGGGTGCTGTAACCAGCCCAGGGCAACAAGAACAGGTACAACTGCAAAATTCAACTACCTACAGAAAAATAAAATGCCAGTGCTGTAACAAGCCAAGCACTAAAGCCTTGACACCACCAATAAAAGCAGATGCTGAACCCACTGATCTGTCGGCAGCAGGGGGAGAGGGAGAGGGCTCACTGGCTGCTGCTGGAAAGAGAATGGCTCCTCTAATGGTGATATGAGCAAAACTGTCCCCTGTCTCCCTGCAAAGGGCTGGGGGGAGCATCAGCACTGGGGGAGCTTCATCTCTTGGGCTCAGAATGCAGAGGGACAATCTAGGGCTGGCTGCTGTGTCCCCACGCTGCTGGGGTGGCGGGGAGGTGGAGGTAGAGGAGGGCAGGTCCTGAAGATGCACACGTCTTTTCTCTGCTGTTTACAAGAGACGGTGGAGAGTGACTGGGAACAGGATGAGGGACTGTGTGTGGGAGTAGATGTGAAGGCGCTAGGCAGGGCCTGTGTGAATAAGCTTTTCAGGCACCCTCTAATCCAGACCCACGTCTCATTTCATTCCCTGCCATAACGCGGTTAGTGGCTCCAGCTCCAGCGTGAATGACAGCCAGTGATTCACCCGCAGGAATGATACGGAGAGCAGCGCACAGAGCTCCTAATTAAACAACGCAGCTGCAGTCTTGCAATTTTACCTATTAGTTAACAGGCATTAATCCATGCGTAATGCCAAGAGCAGCTCCTAGGGATCCCACGGCCGACTGACGATGAATCCAAGGGACAGGATTTGCTCGCAGAGGCAGTCAGGTAACATGCTGCTGCGAAACAGCCTCTGTCCAAACGTATGTGAGATTAGGTTCAAATTTCCTAAAAACATAACACAGCCTCCTGAGCAGTGCTGGGCACACGTGAGCACAGCGGGGAGCTGACTCCCATACGAGCATTCCTTTTCCCAGCCCTGCTTTAACAAGGTGCTTTCGAAGTGAGGGCAAACCCCTTTCTGAGTTTCCCACCACCCTCCTCCCTTGCAGGCAAGGGCTGCCTGGGGGGGCCATAGCTCTCTGCCACACAGGGCAGGTGGTGCAGAGCAGTAGGAGAGTTTCACTTTGATTTCCTTGAGTGACTCCCATGTAGCTTGCAATGGATCTGGCAGGAAGGGAGACTGGGCAGAAGCAAGCAGCAGCCGCTGGAACGTGGCAGGACAATGGCACTGGAGTTATAGAGAGACAGGCCTTTGCCTTTTACATCAAGGAAAAATGACTTTTGCCTGTAACAGCCACAGCCCTGCCCTCCCTGTGCCTGGCTGCCAGGCTCGGGGACACACACTCACGTGTTGCAACTCCTGATTTGAGATGCCCTGCGCTTTCACCCTGGCAGGAAGGTGAAGCACTGGGCTCCCTCCATGGACAACACCGGGAGCCAGCCAGGGATGCAGGGAAGGAGCAATGCACAGGTCACTGTAGTTTTGCTGGGGAAGTTTTCTCAGCCCTTCCTTAGAGACTGCCTGTGGTGGCTTTGGAGCAGAAAAGCCACTTCTCCACTGGAAAGCAGAGACTGCCACAGCTACCCTGGTGGCAGCAGCACCATGTTCCTGTCAGCTCACAGGTTGTGCCACGCTGCCGACCACCTCAGCTGCTCATCCTGAAACACACAGGCACATTTTACCGGGCTGGGGTTGGTGCTACATAACGCCATTAGCAGCCATCAGTGAGGCTGCTAATGAAGAGTTTTGGCCCACGTTCGTACCCTGCGGGAGATCTGACCGGCTCATTCCTCAATGTGAACCATATTGGCTTCCTCCAGCAAACACCAACCCCTTTAGAGCTGAAAGCAAAGCTGGCAGAGTCTGCTCTCCCATCCCTCTCAAGGGGAGGCAAAGGCAGCCCAGAGCAAAAGCCATGCACCACCACAGATGGGGGTACCCCCACGGAACCTGCAAGAGAGCAGAAAACCCAGGCAGAACAGGCTGGAAAAAAATCTGGACACCTTCACAGAAGAAAAAAGCCCACTGAAGACCATTAAGCACACACAAAAAAAACCCACTAGTGGTTTTCCAGTGCTAGCCTAAGCCCCTGAACTGCTATCTTCTGGGGATGACAAGTGCCAGAAGACCTCGCCTCACATGCTTGCCCTGCTCTCATCCTCCTCCCAGTAGCAGCAGTGGCGTAGACAGACAGAAAGGCCCCTGATCTGTCCCGCTCCTCCTGCCCAAACAGCACAGCCTCTTCCCTGAGGTGCAGCAAGATGTGGCTTTTGCTAAATGGAAATCTTCCTGAGAAAGTCTGACCCTTTCATTCATGAGTTTTCAATTTTTAAATAAATTTTCAGAAAAAAACAGAGAAAAGTTTGCAAGTTATATAACACACAGGTACACACCTGTGTGTAAAGATATATATACACATGCATTTGCTTGTCTTTTTAGTTTTGTATTTGAAAAGCCATTTTCCGCAGCACCCTACTCAGGCCAGGGCTCCAACAGAAGTGGCTCAAACTGCCCTGTCCCCACGCTCCCCGCTGTGACAGAAAACAGCCTAAAAATGTGCCCGGCAGCGCAAGCGCGTGCCCAGCACCCTACAGGCCCAAGCCCCTGGCTCACGATTGACAGCCGTGACCCACTGCAGCCCATCTCCTTCCTGCGAGAGCCCCGGCTGCGCCTACACACGTAGTCAGGTGTTTACAAGGAGCTGGGCGATGCAGGGTGCTGAGGGTGCTGAGGCCAGAGCAGCTCTCCGGGTGCAGTGTTGGGGTGATGGGCGCCAGGGAAGTGGCTGCAGCTAAAATCCTGCAAGTATTTCCCTGCCCTGAGCACGGGAGGGGTCCTGGCAGCTACTGGGGACAAGGCAAGGGCTGCCCTGAACCCTGATTCCACACGGAGCCAGGGAGCAGGGTCCCCAGCCTGACCTGTCGCAGTCTCCATGGACAAAAGCAGGACTGCACAGGGGACAGGTGCCCATGTGCACTCTTTTAGGACGTGCTTCACATCATTCTGAACCCCTCCATTAGCAGCAGTCAAGCTCCTTTTACTCTAGAGACTAGCAACTGATTAAATATATATACATATGTCCCAATCTGTCCAGTCTCCTATTAAAATATTAATATTTGGGCTCTTTGTTATTTGCACAAGCATCTCAGGGGAACAGGGGCTGTTACAGGTCTCAGCTTCCTCACCAGAGCCCAGGTGACACCCGGCCATGACACAGGTGCCCTGTCACTGCCAGCCATGCACAGCCACAGCTGCCTCACAGGGAGTTGCAATAAGCCCAGCATCACCTCCTCTTAAACCAACCCCAGAAAGAAAATGTCTGCCTCACTCGAGTCCACAGGGGACAGCTTCTGCCCTAAGGCATTTCATTACTTCACTATGTTATTGCCTCTCTAAAATAACTGCGGATCCTCTCCATGGAAGTGCCAAATCCTCTTCAGACTCCAATTAAGCTTTTAAGGCCAAAGATTTCCGGCAGCAGCAATCCCAGTAACATAGATCTGGCTTTCCTCCTCAAATGGTCTCAGGGGAGATCCCAGCAACCCCTAACAGGGTGTGAGAAGCTGCGTGGGGACAGTGGGTGTCTTCAAAAGCCACAGGAAGAAAAGCCAGGTCCAGGATGAGGGGTAAAGTACTGGAGAAAGGACTGGGCAAAGGACTGGGAGCAGCTCCTGCAGCTGCCTGGCCCCTCAGCCCCGCTTTGCCTGCAGATGAGACCATCACACCACGCCACGCTCCCTCCGCACTGCAGCCCTGAGCCCCTGGCTGCTTCCCAGCCCAGCTGAGGCTTCATCACGAGCTCCCAGAGTAGCCTCGTGGTCCCCAGGGAAACAAGCTCCTTGCCCATGCTCTGACGCTGAGGCCCCGAAACCCCCAGGCTGCTTATTTACTGACCTGCTTGTTATTAAAGGGGTAGGTTAAAAAAAAACAGCAAGAGTTTGGGCAGGATACATTTTGGTCCATGTTAGCAGCACTCTTGCAGCTCTCCTGGGGCTGGCTCCTGCAGGTCCACTGCCATGGGACTAACAGAAGTGGGGAAATACAGGAGAGATGCAGGGAAAATGTTTCCCCATTGCACTGGGAGGCTCCTGCCAGCAACCGCCCCTTCAGAGAGACTCCCCATGAAACAGGGTGACTTCCAGAAAGACTAGCAGAAAACCATACAACCTGGGGAGCAACAGGAAGGAATGAGCCCTTCCCTACTTCACATGACTTTCCTGTCAAGTCCTTCTCTTTTTTTGCTCTTTCTTCTGCCTTTCTTGCTCATGTGCTCCCCAGCGTGTGATACCTCAGTGCCTCTGCTCTCAGCCCTGGGCCACAACAGAAACCCGGGAAATTCCCCCTGCACTTCATCCTCTCCTCACCATGCCAGAAACTGAATTATTTAAGTGTGTCTTTGGCATTAGCATTTCAGTATTTGAGTCTCTATAGGTACCTCAAAGCCTTCACCACGAGCTCCGCTGCTGCACCCCAGATGAATGTCCTGAGGCCTCCTGCAGCTCTGCGCACAGTGGCCCATGCTGTGCTGTGACACCATCACCTTTCAGCCAATGTTCCATCAAACCAGCTGTGCCACCACTGCTGGATGCCAGGCAGGCATCTCCTTCCTGCTCGAGGAAAGGTGAACGTGGCTATTTCCCCATGTTGCTCTTCCCTCTTATCTGCCTCCTCTCCTGCTGCATTTGGAAAGGGATTGATTAATTTTTCTTGGCCTTGCACATTTCTTTAGACTTTCCTGCTTGCAAATCATCACATGGGAGACACAAATTTTGCATTGCTTATGGCTTTTTTACTCCTTCTGGCACATTTAGATACCTCCTGTACGCCAACCTGAGAGCTTACACACACTCACTCTCTTAGCACCCTGTCTGCAGCCCACTTGGAGAAGTAGATTCTGATTGATAACCCCTCAGACAGCTTGCTCCTGCGGTCCCCTTTGTATGTCAGGGACAGGCATGAGGGCTGAGAGAACCACAGGATCCCTTAGCCAGCCCGGCCATTACATGAGTATTTCTGAAGTAGGTTTACACTGCTTTCTCTGCCATTTCCCTGTGGTCTGCACTGCTCCCTCCACGCAAGCATTGGGCAGTTTTATCCAGGGAGTGCTTTTGACAGATGAAGCGTAAGCACTAAAATGTGCAGGGCCAGAGGTTCAGACCATAGACAAGGAAGCAGAGGCTAGCAAGCAGCAAGTTCTGGTGACAGAATAGACATAGTCCAGAGAGGAAAAGAAAATTACCAAGCTCCCAGATGTGGCAGGGTTGGAGATGGTGAAAGCACTGAGGCCAGGAGGCATGGTCTCCTCCTGGCCACTGACAGCTAATTAGAACACACCAACCCCAGTCTACAACATGAAAAATACCCAGAAAGGCTATTTCAGGATGTCTTCTGAAGAAACAGGCAGTGTTTTCTGTATATCACCATTACCAAGAAAATCAGACACATCACCAAGCGAGGAGGGTGGATTTTGCATCCTGCCCGCTCACCTCCCAGCCAGAGGTGCTCTGGACAGCAGCAGTGGTCCCAGCAGCAGCTCTCCCACACTCACTGTGACAAATACGTCAGTGGTGTGGGCCAGTGTGCACCTAGTGCCTGTGAGCTGCTCTGCAAGGGATGGGAAACCATTTTTGTGGGCCTCCTTCTCCCTCCAACATGCATTTCAGGTCAGAGCAACCCCTGTTTGAATTGCAGCTGAGCTGCCCTCCTCAGAGAGTCTAAAGATAGTCTTTTGGAAATGGATTTTGTGTTACCTCTGGGAAGAGCTGTGGTCCTTTTAACTCCCTCAGTTCGCCACCACAGCCCTATGTATGTCAGGAGACAGGAAATACACAGGAAGCCAGTGGTTTGGGGCCCTGGCTCCAGGAGTGGGAACGCAGAGGTCACCCTGCAGCCACCTGCGTGGTTTGTCAGTGAACGGAAACCCTGTGAGAAGTACTCACCCGCACGCCGTAGGTCGTCCCTGGCTCCCCCACGCTTTCACTGCTCTGTGCAAGGCTCCAGTCCTGCCTGCCTGCAGGAGCGGCCTCTTCAGCTCCCCGCACGGCACAGTCACCTGCTGGCTTTGGGGCTAGGGGCAGCTTGTCCAGGTCAGGCTGTGGATAAGATGCTGAGAGGCAGCTGATTTCAGGGGAGGTTGGGCTGCTCGGGATGGTAACGCACTCCGTGAGTTTAATTCTCGGCACCTCTTTCGTTCCCAGACAGAAGCTCTTCAGCCCTGGCAGATTTGACGGGTTGGCGAGTTTGATGTTAGCCATCCGGGGGATCAGTGTGCACAGGGTGGTGCAGGTGTCCTGCGGCCCCAAGGAGACATCTTCCGTTAGTAAATTAGGCGTTGAAGAATGGGAAGAGGAGGAAGAACCTTTGATGTTTAAAGATGTATTTTGTGTACCTTCATCTAGGGATGTTACTGAATCGTTCCTGAATCGGCTGTACTTAGCCCTGTGCAGCATTCCTGGATGTCTGAATAACCCTACATACAGGACGTGTCCACCGAGGCTCTGCTGGCTGCGTTCTCTCATAGCCTTGGCACTTCTGTAACTGGATACTCTTGCATAAATTGGCTCTTGTTGATAAACGATACGGAAATCAAGCAAGTCAAACAATTTTAAAAACAGAAACCTATTGGATATTTTTGCTGACTCCCTCTAGAGTGGCTTATTGTCCTCAATGGACAAGGCTTAAAACTGCATGGACATCTGGTATTTTGTAAGCAGGGATATGCGCAGCATACGGGAAAGCACATCAGTGGTAGAGCAGCTGGAGCTGAAGAGCCGCTATCCAAACCTGCCTCGAGCCAGGCTCTAAATCCCACCTAGCTCTGAAGACTCACAGTTGTAGCATCGTTAACCGCGGAGTCCTGGCTGCAGCGAAAGCTCAAGCATATTCCACACAAAGCAGAGCAGAAGAGCTACAAGCTCAAACGCATTTTCAGACCGGCAGGAACCCCGTTAGGCGCCCAGCTCTCTGCATTGCCATCCTCGGCTGCCCCAAAGGCGAAGAGCATCCCTGGGCGGCGACGCGCCCGCCCCGCTCCCGTCAGGCACGAACACAGGATTTTAAGGAGAACACAGAAGAGCGCCGGCAGCCTCGCTAATTCTTGCTGGAAAGTCCTTCAGCACCATAATCCAGAAACAACTGAGTATTCCTGCGCCTCCGGCGCTGTTTCCCGCAGAGCCGCGGGGCAGCAGCTCCGCAGCGGCCGAGCCGCCCCCGCCGCGCCGGGCCCCGCCGCAGCCCCGGCCGCCGCCGGCTTTTATGAATGAAGTTTTTTTGTGAATGAGGCTCGGCGCGTGCAGGCGGGCAGCGCGGTGAATGGCGCTCGGCGGGCGGCCGCGGCCCGGCGGCCCCCGGGGTGCGCCTGGCAGCCAATCGCCGCCCGCCGCCGGCTCACGCGCCCTCAGCGCGCGGGGAACGGGGGGCGGGAGGGGGGAAGAGGGGGCGCGGAGGCGGACGGGACCCTCCGGGCGGTGCCGAAAATCCCTCAAAAGCCCCTTTTTGCGGCGGGGCCCGGCCCTTCCCCCCCCCTACTCCGCCTCCGCCGGGGGCACGGGCAGAGGCGAGGGCCGGGGTTCCGCTGGGGCCGCCGTGCCCCCGGGCTGCCCGCCCGGCACCGGGGGAAGGCCAGGCCCTGTCCCAGCGGCCTCCCCACAGCCCGGTTCCGGTGGGGAAAGCCCTTCTTCTCCGTTGCATGTACCTCAGGCAGCGAGAGAAGCACGGCCAGGTTTGTTTCACTTACTGACAGTGTCTGGACCCGCAGCCTGAGCTCTCGGGTCCGTGTGGGGTTTCGATGCCTGGGGCAGCATGGAGGGAAGAGAAATCCACTATTACTGGGCACAGACCAGGAGACCTCGCTTCTCCCCCTCATCTGAAGTCATGTCTCCCGAGCTTTTCAGTATTAAGTTCACCTTTCTCCTGCTCTCACAGTGATCTGGGCTTGTTCTCGCCTTGCGTTCAGGTGGTGGATGAGGAGAGGCCCTACGGCCCTGCCTGTGCCAGGAGGAGAAAATCATGGGCAGAGATGGAGAGACAGAGCTCAACAGAGCCATTGCAGGGTTGGTTTTTTTCTTGTCTATGAAAGCCGGTATTAATCCTCCTAAAAGATGCAGTGGTTGCTACAATAAAGTAGGGAAAACCCCCGGTCCAGACCCCGCTAATGAAATATGGCTCAAAGAGGAACCGACTACTTTTGAATAAACCCTTTTTGGGGAAGATGGCTCAGGCTGCTCAGAAAATCAAACCCAAAGGCAAAACCTGGACCAGCCACAAGTTACAAAGAGTGACTAATTTCTCATGAAGCTTTAATGATGGCTTTGAGCACAAAAGGATAGAAAATGTTCAGAAGTGATTAGCAACACTATTGCTTGTACATAAAGCACAGAAGCTCTCTTAGTATGAGCATTTTTCTTTCTTAACTCTTTCATTTCATCACCACACTGGAACACAACATCAACACCAGGAAAAAACCACACAGATGGAGAGGGTGCAGTGCCCTTACTGGCAAGGAGGAGAGACCACAGTGAGCTGTGCTTGCCACAGAAGGGACAACGAGGACCAGTGCTCAGGGAGATGTGGATGGCCCAGGCTTCTGTCTTGGGGGACCTCCCAGATTTCTCTTTTTACTGCCGTGAAAAGCATGCAACTAGACAAACCAAATTCTGTCTTCTTGCCAGATCAGCCTTACCCTCCTTCCCATCCTTTCTCTGACCACATCGCAAGGGTCTTCCTGCCTTACAGCAGCCCCTTGGTGTAGATGACAGCACTAGGAAAGCATGGCTTGGTGGTCAGGATGAGACTAGTTCATAGAGTCAAAGAACAGAATTTGAATCATTTTGGTTGGAAGAGACCTTTAAGATCATCAAGTCCAACCATTAACCTATCACTGCCAAATTACTTTTAAACCTTATCCCTCAGCACTAAATCTATGTGTCTTTTAAATACCTCCAGGGATGGCGACTCAACCGCTTCACGGGACGGCCTGTTCCAGTGCTTGACAACCCTTTCAGTAAAGAATTTTTTTCTAACATCTGGTCTAAACCTTACCTCATGCAGCTTGAGTCCATTTCTTGTCCTGTTGCCTGTTACTTGGGCGAAGAGACGAACACCCCCCCCACCTCACTACACCCTCGTTTCAGGTAGCTGTAGAGAGCAATAACATCTCCTCTCAACCTGCTTTTCTCCAGGCTGAACAACCACAGTTCCCTCAGCCGCTCCTCACAAGACTTATGCTCTAGACCCCGCCACCAGCTTCGTTGCTCTTCTCTGGACACGGTCCAGCACCTCAATGTCTTTCTTGTAGTGAGGGGCCCACAACTGAACACAGTACTTAAGGTGCACCCTCACCAGTGCTGAGTACAGAGGCACAAGGCTATGGGTTGCCTCTGGCCAATGCTGGTCCTCATCTAAGCCCTTCTGCCAGCTGCTGCTTCCTCAGGAGGCAATTTGAGACTTCCTTATCAGTGTGAGTGAGAAAATGGGTGGGCAGGGTCCCTGCTGGCCTTTCAGGAGATGCTGTCCCCACTGTGTCCTCCTGCAGCTAACAGATCTAGCAGGTGAAAAGGGTTATCTGGACTGGCTTTAAACCCGGGTGGTGAAAGGAGACATTTTAAAGAAAAAGAAACAATAATACAACAACCTGCCCTTCACTAATCACCCAAGAGTTGTGCCACCAGCACCTGCTGCCCCATGGCTGAAGCATTGTTGCCCTCCCTGGGTGGCTGGGGGGCTCTAGTGGGCTTCCCCAGAGAGGGAGGGGAGGCCAGTACATTAACCAGCACTTCTCGGCTCACAGGCACCAGAGAGTGTGATTACGGAGTGGGAGGTGAAGAATAGCTGGTGTTTTACAGCAAGTTCCAGAGAAGAAAGGCGATTGTGACAAGCTCTGTTTTCAGCAGCGATCAAGAAATACAAGCTCGAGAGCGGAACCCAGCAAAGAGCAGCATTGTCCAAGGAATAGTAGCCATTGCAGGGAGGGGGAGGAGGGAAAAAGAAAAATGCCGTGCCTTTGTAAATTAAAAAGCTTTTTTCTTAAGGCTAAAAACAAGATTTCTGTTGAAGATACTGGGAAATCAGCCTCTAACCAGCACAGAGAACAAAGCTCCTTTAAGCACTGCTTAAACTGAGCCTACAGCCTTGTATGCGGCCTAAAAGGAGCCTGTGTTTCTCGATTATGGCTCCAGTTCCCAGTTGCCCGCAGTGCTCAGGGCCTGGGGAGCTGCCCCAGCTCTCTGCTCACCCACCCGCCACTGCCCAGGGAAGACACAGGAAAAGGGCATTTTGCTCTTTACTTGGCTGCTGACATGGGAGAGCGTGTGCTACCAACAGCCCGCACCGTGCATGGGCTCTACGTGGGAATGCCCTTCTGGGGCACAGTTAGGATCTGAAGTATCTCTCCATCACTATGTTACCAGCCCCATCACACCCTGTTTACAGCCCTAATCCCTCAGCTTCAAATATGCTGCATGAAAAACTGATGTGAGCAGCCCCGAGGGGACAGGAGCTGTGGCAGGTGTCACCACATTGGAAGGACAGTACTGTGACATAGCAGCAGGAGCAAGCAGCTAACCAGCTGCTGCCACCCCTAACACCCCTCTAAAAGAGCTGCAGAGAGGAGGTGAACTCACAGCAGCCACGATTCCAGCATGGCCACAGAGAGTCTTTATGGCAGGAAGGAGCAGCACCAGCCCAGAATCCCAGGAGCCCCCAGACACCGTTGGGAACGACACCATTTCAGAAGTGGGACTGCTGTAGCAGGCACTTAAGGCTGTGGTGCCACCCTCCCCTTGCAGGACAGGGGGCAGGAAAGGCAGATGCCGGGACACAGGCTCATGGTGCTCAATAGTGACAGAAGAGCTCAAGGCAAATTGGGGACCAATTTAGAAGGGAGCAGCCAGCTCAGCAGTCTCACACCGGGAGGGTGTGTGGGCAGCGTGGGGACCAAAGCTGTCACCCACCTGCAGAGTACACCCGAAATGCAGTTGCACTCTTGCAGGAGCCTGGAGGAAGCTGTTATGTGCTTCTTGCAACCAGCACGACAGAGATCACCCTTTCTGTTAGAACATGGTATAAACAGGGGATTTTTTCTCCCCCTGTATAAATAGCAACAGCAGAGCTAATTCATGCTAAAGGTGCACCGAGCTGATCTGCCTGCCTTCCTCACTGACATGCCTGGCTGGGGCTAGCAGAGATCAGCAAAGTGTTACAGAACAGCAGGAAACCCCCTTACCAGAAACGTGATGGCAGGTACTTCTGGAAAGCCCTGGAGCTTGCTTATTTGCAGTAGCATTGCCACTGCTTCATTTCAATTGAGAAAAAATTATTTTCCCACAGATTGAATCCCTCTCACTTTTATCTCTTATGGATACCTTTCCTGTGGTCTGAGTGAGTGAAGACCAGGCATGTTTGGCAGCTGTAGCCCACCTCCTACTTGTGAGGAGAGTCAGAGGGGGTTTGCAGGGGCCAAAGGGGCAGAGCTGACAGCTGGTGGATTTGAGAAGGCCAGAGGCACAGCTGCTACCGTGTCCCTAGACACAGAAGTCAGAGATTAGCCTGTCACTGCTTTTCTCCTGTTCTAGCTCTGAAGGATCCAACAGTGCTAATCCCAGAAAACGCATCCTAGGGTGACTTACAGACAAGTTGCAATTTTCCTTCTCAGGCACCACGCTGTGTTTTGCTCAGCCCAGTTTAACCATTCACCACAATATTGCTTTGTTCATAACCACAGCTAGAAGACAGAAGAACGGTGCTGGGATAAGACAGCAGAAGGCAGGGCTGCTCCTCCTGGGTGAAGCGTGCATCCTTGAAGCCAAGCAACGTTGAGTGGAAGGACCCAGCGCAACGTACAACAGGGCTGTAGCTGAATGTGCTTTATTCCCTGCCTCTTCACCTCCTCTTTGCCCAGCAACGCCCCCACCTCCCCCTTTAAAGACTGCTGGGCTTTGCCTTTTCTGCCAGGACAGCCCCATAGCACAGGGGAAGAGCAATGAGCTGTAGACTCCTGTGCAAGGAGCCAAAATTAAGAGCCTGAAGGTTGTTCAACAGCCAGCACAAAGCCTGTCCTTGCAGCTCAGAGTGAAAGCAGTCATCAAAGATAAACCCCACCTGCCCAAGGCTATCAACAGGACTTGCAAGGAGAGCAGGGCATGGGAGACCTGTGCCACAGCTGTCCCTTCTGCCAGGGGGGTGATGCCAAACACATCAGAAGAACTACACTAAGAGCCACTGCAAGCCATCAGAGAACAGCATGTGTGCTAACCACTGCTTTCTGAAAGGAGATCTGCATCCCAAGAGCCCAAAGATACATTCAGTAGTACTTGCTGGACAGCCTCAGCACGGCTTGCAAGGACGACGAGTGGCCACAGCAAAACCCAGCATTCTCTGAAGTCTGTTGTGCTGAAAGCAAAAGCAGATGCAAGCACAGCCCCGCAGCAGGAGGGATTCAAAGACAAATTTCAGCCTACAGTAGCCTAAAGCTTCATCACTGCAGAATAACCCACCACATAAAACAAGTTGCAGCAACAGCACCACAAAACTACAGTCAGCTGGAAAGGAAGGTGGAAGCAGTCGTGCTTTAATGGCATCACAAGGCTTGGTACCCACACAGTAGCAGGCAGGGAACATCCTCTCCTGCAATTCACCTTGAAGCTGTATTTTTGTAGGGCAATTCACTAGCACGTATTTAAAAAGAATAAATCAAGCAACACAGTTGAACTTCTCCCAGTGGCTCCTCAGTTGTGTGGAGAAGGTCAAAGGACGTGCCCTCACCCTGGAGGTCCTGCTTTCACCTTTGGATGGTTGCCTTCGACTTGGCTGTAGTAAATCAGAAGGTAAACTCTGAGATGAAGACATTTCTGATTGCTTTATTTTGTTAATTTGCTCTCTTCCTCTACAATCAACATTCCTCCTTAAGGAAGGTTTTGCAAGAGCTTCTTCCAGTTCTTGCCACCCACAGCTTTTTTTGCCTAACAACCTCACCTCTCCAGTACTCATCTACTCCTCTAGACAGCTGACAGCAGAAGGGGCACTCACCTTCTCAACTTCAGCTGGAGAATCCTCAAGTGTTTGAAAACCATCTGAAAATGTACCATTCTCTTGCTTGAAATGCATTACAAAGAGCTTAATGGTGTAAGTAATTTCTTTTTAGGGTTTTTTCCTGAAAGATGACACCCAACAGGAGGATTTCTACTGCAGTTTTTTTTGAAAATGTACAACCCCCACCCAAGTTTGAAGTGATGACATTTGTTGTTGCTTTTACAACTCTGAAAGAAACGAGGAACCTCCTATGTAAGCACAAAGCCTTGTAGAAGCACAAAGTCGTTTTAAACTTCAATGCAGACACCCGTTAGCTTTGCCGGTACAGACAATGGCAGCCTCCAGGGGAACGCGAGCACAACCAGAGCCGCCACACAGAGACTGCAGGAAACGCAGTTTACTCTATGCCCCCTCTCCCATTTCCTTTTTCATACAAAAAAGCAAGTCTGTTATCAGTGTTACATGATTAATGAATTCCTCTTGACTCATTAAAGTACTATCCTTGGAAAACAACACTGTGAGAGGGAGCTGGGTGGTTTAGATCGGGTCCAGATGGACACCCACACACATCCGCCTCGCCAGAGCGCGCTCGCCAAGCGCCAGTGGAAAACTGTAATTTAACAGCTCTGAGCAAGTGTACCAGGGGCCTGGAGCTGTTGCCAAAAAGTACATTCCAGATTCGGTTTCCCTGCATTTTGTGCTGTTTGCTAACTTAAAAGACCCCAGAAGGTAAACAGGCTTTGGCTGCATCACCTCCTTTGGGGGTTGTTTGGTTTTTTTTAGCAACATTGAAAAAAAAAAAAAATTAAAAAAAAAATACCTGGTACCCACAAACTCCGGGTGCTCTCGGGGTGCAGGCGGTGCTGGTGCCTCTTGGGGGAACTTCACTGCACCGATGGCAGGAGCAGTTCTTTCTCTTGGAGTTCTTCTGCATGCGCAGCAGTGCAAAACCTATGGTATTTTTTAAAAAATTCTCAATAGAGGCAAGGAACTCCCCTAAAGGGAACTACAAAATGGTCAGCGTTTGTTACATGGTGGAGAAACAGAGAAGAAAGTTCAGGTTTTAAAGCTTCGTGGTAATTAATTTTCTTGTCATTTCCACAGCACAAGTCACACAGTGCCACCTACTTTTTTTTTTTTTGTAACTTCCAAAATTTGAGAAGAGAGAGGCGAACCCAGATGTGAGAAGTAATTCTGACAGCAAGTGACAGCACCTACAAGATAAGGTTTATAAGAGAAGCACTTTCAGCAGAAGACAACTGCAACAGCGGAACTGAAACATTAAGTTAAGGCACATAAATAGAAAATTCAAAATTACAGGATGAAGCTGTATCCTTTTTGAATTGCTACAAATATTCTGACACGTGGGAGTTGCAAAACCAGTTAATGACACTGTTACTAGAGCCACGGAAGCGTGAGCAGTTACCAGTGAGTCACTGGAGAACAGGGGACAACATGTTGAGAACTTTGTGTTATTTTTCAAAGCTGACTTCATGCACCAGTATAACAATAAAGGCAGGTGAACTTAAATTCTCATACATTAGAAGCACGCAAGAAATTCTGGTTTTTGGAGGTGCCTGTGGTGATTCTTACTCATTTGCTCTTAAGTAAATGTTATTTCCAACTTGGTATTCTGGACCTCGTTCAGCTCCATGGTCTCTGAAGAATGGTAGGTTCTTCTAAAGAATATTTTTCTGGTCATCAAGATGATATGTGACAAACACCCTCAGCTAATTCTGTTTTTCTTTTCAGCCTCTCTGCTAGTGACACTCTCTCTAGGTGACGGGAGGGGCTCAGCTCCCTGTGCCAGCTGTCACCCTGGAGCTGGGGCCCAAGGTACCACCAGCCAGAAGCTGACAGCCACCACATGCCTTCTCCGTCCTGGGGACAAGAATGCTGTGACACACACCTTCTCCATCTCCTGTAATGCCAGGGCAGCATTTGCAAATAAACCCAGGATAAAGCAGTTGTGAACAAACATATCACTGTAATAAAGCCATAAATTTCTACAATCATTTTTATTAGTTATGGAAGAATCCCCACTAGTATTTACATAGTGCAAAAAAGCTGTTATTACTCCAAAAAGTACGGTAGACAGAACAATTATCCTTCATACAGCAAAAAAAGAAATGGAACAAAACCCTTCATATTGTATTTCATAATGATTTTTCTACTGCTTTAACCTAAATATTACTAGAATTTAAGACATTAAAGATTAAACAGCTTTCCTTATTAGAATCTATTTAAAAGTAAAATATATGAACTATTCATGAACATTGTGAAGGTGGGCTGTGCCAACTGGGTTTCCACTTTCAGTGTTACCATTCATTGGTGTGGAAGTTTCAGGTTAGACATTCTCATGTCTCCTTGTGTGTGGCAGGATGGGCAGAACCCCCCCGTTACTTGTTTCTATGGCTTGCCTCTGCTGGTTTTTGTGTCGTTAACAAATAGTCATATCTAATTTTTAAATGGCTAACATTGAAATCAACTCAATAGTTTCATTAGTTGGCACAACTTCACAGGAAATACTTAATGACAGTTTCAGCAAACAGCAGCTTTTCAAACAATAATACTTTTTTTACATATGTATTTAAAGTAACATTATTAAAATTTAAGCTTGTGTTAAAGAACCGGACAGAATCACATTGTGTAAGCTCCCACCCACCCAAATGAGCATGAAGACACCTCTTATCTTTACCAGAAGAACACCAACAAGTGCATTACTGAACATTTTCTAGAACGAATTTTTAAAACACAGGTCAATACCCTCTGTCACTGTTTAGCTCCAATTCCACAACTACCCACACACAACTTCAGCTGATAAACAGGCCACCAATAGAAGCCAGTGGAACTGATGCTCTTAGGTGTGCGTACGCAGGATCAGGTCCTGAACCTCACTCAGACATTTTCACTTGGTCCAACTAACAACAAAAGCTCTTCAACATTTTTTCCCTTTACATATTTGTAATCCATATTTATTATTATTTTGACAGAGATACTTAAAGTATTTATATAAATAGGTTGTATATATAGACCACCTCTATTGGTTTTAAAGATCCCTACCCCTACCACAGATACATTATTTTTGATTTTACCAGATAAATTAAGTGGTGAAATCATTTCTATAAAGAATGTCTTACGAAAAGTAGATTTATTTTCCGAATAATCATTTTCACAACAAAAATATCTATACACCTATAACTACAGAAACATCTTTTCTTCGGGACAGTAACAACCTGTATAACAAACTGCAAACTTTTATACTGAAATAGAAATTCAGCTACTTTTTAAAAAAATCATGGTGTTGTAAAACATGTGTATGCTTTCCTTTTAAATTCTGGTGATAACAGAATCAAAGTTACCACAGTGAAATACTCTCCTCAAGTGCTCCAAGTGGCAAGGAACTTTCCTAATTTTAGAGGCAAACGGATCACTCCCAAAGGAACTGCAATTTTGTTCTCATAGTTATTGCTCATTCCTAGCTAATCAAAAAGGAAGCACTAAAACCAGTTTCCTTCACTCAGTTTCAGTTTGCTCCTCTAAGGGTGATTTGCCACTTTTTAAAAAGAGACTAGTTCCTTATTTGCTGGCAAATTGAGAGATATTAGAAGTGCTGTATCACCTTCAAGAGCTCTATTAAATCTGTAGCAAAATTGCAGTTAAATAGTGGGCTGAATATTACAAGACTTCTTTGATATAAATGTCAGAAAATTTTAAAATGACAGTCCAAGTTCAGAAAAGACATATAAAAAGATGCGCCTTTGATGTTAATACTTCAAGATCAAAAGTTATTTGAATCACTGGCACTGAAAAAGCAAAAGGAAAAATTACAAACACCTTTTCTTTTGTTGTTGTTTTGATGAAGTTTTGCCCTCAGTGTAGACACTGATCTCAGCTGCCGGAGACACGCGCTTACACATCCAAGGGCAAGTTTTGCTTGTCAGCAGTTCAAACACCTATCATTTCCTAAAGCAAAAACTCTTTCAAAACATACAGACAGTAGAAATCTGCCATACGTACAGTAAAAGGTTTAACATTCAGGAGGCATCATTCCTTAGTCTTTGTTTTCCTATAAAATGCCTGTTCTAACATCTAGGAAGATTACAGTAAGAAACTAAGAACACGACAGAACGGCCAGTTGTCCTAGCAGCTCTCTATACTGCTTATCTACATAGCATTTGCTATGCCTATACCTACATTATTTACATAATACACAGTTTCTATTATTCTCATTAGCATCCAAAAAACCCAGGGGTAGATGATTTTCTAAACCTGGAGTCTTATTTTCCCAGTGCAACTTAAAATGCCAGCATTACTAATACTGTAAGTGTTGGTCCCATATGAACAAGCGTGGGCTAAATACCTAACTAAGCTACCCATTTCTTGTGTTTTTCAGCCTACCCAGAGGAATTTTTTTAAATGCATTTTGATACCAGTGATCAAGAAAAATGAAGTGGAATTAAAAGGAACATACATTTTCTATAAAACTGTTTTTCATATGAGTTACTCTTTGGTGACTCCTGTAGCGAAGCTCCTGCTGCTGGCAGTTTCAGTACATCCCTTGCCAATATAAGACAGAGATGGAAAACAGACTCTTTACATGAAAGGTTTAGACACGTTTACTCCATCTTCGATCTCAAATGAATTAATCATCAGTTAATGGATTTTGTTTCAATATTCAGACTAGAACAATTTTCTAGCAACATGTATGTTTCAGGGAGGGTATATTTTTGTTTTACCTTTAAACCACTGAAATACCTCCCCATGCTACAGGGCACTTCCCCTTTTCCTGGAATAACTACTTCCTTTTCTACTCTAGAGGTCAACTCCTAAAGCTGCTATAACTGTGAGAACAGACAAAAAGAGGTCACATTTTGAGTAAGAATTGTTAAGATACATCCTAATTGCAATAGGAAGGTGGCCAGGATCATAACATGCAGATGAACATGTTGATACATTAAGCCACCACATCATTCACACTTGCTGTTAAAGGATTATTCTTGCTTTTTTTGCAGTGTTATATAGATTACAATATGCAAACCAGCATTCCTGAGGTAAGTCACAGGAGAAAGAGGAAGTCATCAGTTTACTGAAAGCCCTGGATAGGGATTATGGTTAATGATTCACTTAGTGTGGTTTGGCAGACAGCAACTGTCAAGAGCATGGGGAATTTTGTTTTCTTTCCTGTTTTTTTTTATACAATATTTCCACCTTGTAAAAAACCACCAGAACATTAATTGTATCCCTCTGGTTTAAAGTCTTTCTGGAATCAAAGTTGTTATAGCTTATTGTAACCATCTCCACTATCAGCAGCTTCTTAACAATGCATTCACTGAGAGCAACTAAAAAGCTGCATCTTTCTTCACGTAAGAATCACGCAGAGATTTCTCTATTATTTGCTTTCCCTTATGACTGCAATTGGGGTTTTCTAGCTTTTCTTTAAAGAGAACCAAAATTTTCCTTTTATTTCTAGATAGAACTAGAAATTCACGGCCAAATACAGTGACACACCTGGCATAACACCAATGTAAAGTGTTAGTAATTTGTCAGTCTTAACATAGGTTATCTGTTTGAAAATGAGCTAAATAGTCACATCTTAAAAGAATTTTGCCTAAAACTGGTCAGTTACAAGATGTTTCCTTTTACAATAGATCAAATGAATACTTACTGACAAATTTTCCACACAGTTACTATTCTGGGAAATAGACACTGATCAAAAGCTAAAGCTAGTTTTTAAATCAAACAAGTAACAGACAGCTACAAAAATATTATTGTGAATTAAATACACATATTAAATGTTTAACAGTGCAAAATGTTGAGATGAAGCATACGAAATAATGGCTGCAACCTTTACAACAGTTAGTTTTAATGTAATTTCTAAAAAGTTCCTGAGTTCCTGCTTATTTTTTTTTTTTTTTACGGCATGTAGATGGAATCCGTGTGTTCTTTATTCAAAGAACTGCAGATGGTGGATTTATGTTGAGTGTTACTTGCGTGCTTATCATTCGTCCATTCCTCGCCATCAGTGACTGGATCGGCCTGCTCAGAAGTCTCTATTTCTTCCTCTTCACTTTGTTCTGCATTGTCTTCTTCAGCACCACTAAGGGTCTTCCCAAGCTGAAGAGTCTCCATAGTTCTCTGGGTCTCTGAAACCCAAGATTCAATTCTGCTATTAAGCTGAACCTCTACAGAAATTGGTTCGTGGGCATAATCCTCATCATCATCATCTTCCTCCTCCTCCTCCTCTTCTAGCATTCCTGGTACAAGAGTACTGGTGGTACTGGTCATGGACGAATTCAAAAGATCTCGGCAGCTGCCATCCAACGATCCTGTTTCTGTACTCTGCTGTGAGGCCCATTCCAGATTGTCATCTGGTTTGACCTCATCTTTGTCACCTGGTGTGGATTTTCCATGATTTGTTGCTGAGGTAGTGCCAGTTGTAGCCAGAGGTGGTTGTTTATTAAAAGTGGCTTTTTCAATTTGACCATTACCAGCTTTTTCTGGTATTGCAGTCTTACACGAGGATTCTCTCTCATTTTCAGAGGTTTCTAACCCATCAGATGTTTCCACCATATTTCTCCAGTTTGTTTCTACAAGTTTCAAAAGAAGTTTAGAATAGGAAATATTAATTCTTTCGATGTAAAAATGTGTTTCCTGAACATCACAGAATTGTTTAAATAGCAATAGGAGCTCATAATTTTTATATTATTCTACGCTTGCTAGAAAAGTTTCAATTAGAAAAAGAGGGACAAAGTGAAAGGGAGAGACAACAGAAAGAGCTGTGAATAATTTGGGGTATTCTAAACCAGACATTACAAAGTTGAAAGTTTGTGCGTTAGTTTCCTGTGCAAACTGCTGAAGTATCAAGTTCAACAGTGAGAGTAGTCAGAGGGTACTCTCCAGTATAAATTAAAATGCTGTGGCAATTTTCTGCTTAAGGATTTTTCAAAAAACCCCCCCAAAACTAAAACATTTATCAAATTGAAGTTTGAGATATCACAAAAGAATTACTTAAAACCAAGATAGTATTCTTTTTAATTCACTGTAAGACTAAAAAAAGAGAAATCCTTTGACTTCAAACAAACACTCTGCCTTTTATCTACCCTGTCATGTGGGCTTAAGCAACTGGATAAATAAGTTTGCCTTTTGCTCACACTGTAACCATTCATTGCCATCTCAAGCTTCAAAGTCCTGTCTTCAGAGACCTCAATAATTTCGTTCCTACTATCTGTTATTAGTTCTTCCTCAATCATATAATCAATTCTGTGCTTGGTATCAGTTTTATACCAGTTCAATGAAACGGAGAAGCCATCTCCACTCATGTGGTAACTGTTACACTTCTGAGGATTAGAAATTAAGTTTATTTCCTTCTATATGGTTCGGGGAGGGGGCGGGGGGGGAACGACTTAAAAAAACCCAACAAACTATCTGAATACCAACCAATTTTCTCTTACTCCTGAAAATTATAGAATACTGTAAGTCACGAAGAAATATTGTACTTTTAGCTACATTTTGTGATAAGCAGCATTTGGAAAATTCCAGCTTTTAGTTACAAAAGTAAGTTTTAACACACTTACCGTACTCCTTCTCATTCACTTCAGATATGGGTTCAGAAATAACACTACAGAATGAGATAGCACTTGCTGCAGAGGGGTTACGAGAATGACCCATATGATGGGGTGCCTTCTTGACATTCTTCAAGGCTTCTTCTGCCTGTTCCTGTTCCATTGCAGCAACCATATCTCTGTAGGCTTTTCTGGCCTCTTCAGTCAGTGATACCAGCTTATTAAATAGGTCCTAAGTATGAAGGCAGTTTTTATAATCAGTAGCTCTTACTAGTAGTTTTCACTTTAACTTGCTCCCTTCAATCAAATGTACACCATATAACAAGCCTTAAGCTTTTAATACTAAATATTTTTACTTCAACCAAAAATTGTCTCTATTAAATAAAAATAAAAACATCACTCCATGTTTACACAACTTTGAGACTTACTTCAAGATACTGTTTTCCTTAAAATTTTAAGCATTCCAGAGAATTTCAGATGCCATTTAAAGTCTATTTGAAAGCTACAGAAACATTGTGACCAAAGCGTTTCAACATAATCTCTCAGTTCTGTAAGTTCTGAACTTCAAAGAAAAACACACCCTAATATAGACCAGGTTAGGACCATTATTGAATACATGTTAATTAGGTGTGCCCTCCATGCCAAATCAATTCTTAACTATAAGAATTAACTAAAATGAATTCTTAACTGTTTTTCTTAAGGCTGTTTACTCCAGACATTTATGTGAATGGAATTACTCACCTCAGCACCCGAGTAGTTGAAGATACCCACTACACTAACAGGAACCAGCTTGTTCACACAACGGCCAAGAGCTTTACGACCAAGAGCAAAGACAAAAGGAATTTCTTGTTCTCGTGCCATGGCTATTACATTATACAGAGCCTCATCTAGTCCACCTTGAAGAAAGCAATTTTAAATAGATACTGAGTCAATTAAAGTCATAGAATGGCAAGATACAACTATCTCACAACTATCTAACTGTAGTTAGTCAGTAAAACTTCAATACAGAGAATCACCAGCTATTATGTTCTACAGGATAACAAGCTACACATTTCAAGTATAGCACGTGAATATGGATCAAGGCAATATTCTGTATAGTCCATTAGTCCTGCACTAAACCAGAATTTTTCACAGCTCTTTTCTTCAGCAGAGCTTTGCTCTTCTCATATCTCAGGAAGCCTCTGTTTACATTTTCGGTTGTGGCAAACTCTGTTGGTTAGCTAAGTAAGGAACCTCTAAAGGAAGCCTCCTTAAGAACACCCAGAGCTCGAGATTCTAGGCATATCAGCGACTGAATGGAACAAAACTGAAGTCCATTGCATGTATTATAATATCCATTTCTCTTTAAGCTATTCATCCCTCATGAGCTAGTTTCTCCCAGAATGCAGTAGAAGAGAATGAATGTGGATTGGCAACTGCACAATTGATTCTGTGTTATATCTCGCATAGTAACTGAAAGATGCTTCTACCCTTGCAAATCAGCACAAGAAAGTAGTAAACAGTTACGTACATCGCTTGTTTTATCATTTATACCTTTTGATTGGATTTTTTCACAGTTAGGAGATATGATTACGCATTTGATCTTGTTTAGTTTCATATGCTTAGTAACCTCACGCAAGCCCATAACAAGTCTCCTCCTTGCTTTAGCTCTCATGGGATCCTTTTGATAAATCCGTTCCTGGAAGCTGACAAGCTCTTGCAGTAAGAGAGTCACACACTCATCTATTTCTTTGCTTAGAACTTGGTTACAGTATCTGTCAATTCAAAATACATCAAGTATTAGCATAGCACATAATCAATACTATTTCACTAAGCCTTTTCTTTTACCAAATAAAAATAATTTTAATTCCTCAGAACAGTTGTTATTAAAAGGATTTAGAAATCAGAACCATATACTTAAGTATCAGGAAGTTAAAACCCATCTTGAAAACACTTGTATTTCCAGTAACATCCCCTTCCTCAAAATGTTAGTCAGATAGAATATTTAAAAAATACAAATAAATACTCCAATAGGTTCCACAAGCAACTATTCCCTTCCTTGATTTGCCACTCTATAAAGATACATTAATAAAAAAGAAATAATCTATTATGAATTCTGAAAATTCCTTTCCTAAAGTGTATGTAGTCCTCTTTTAAGAAACCCCAATATATTTCAGAGAATACTTCCAACAAGCTTATTTGTTGCAGCAACCAAAGAAAATCCAAAGCACATGTGTGTCCATGCACAATATATATATACACACACACATACAGAGAGCAATTGATCTATGGCCAAAAATAAACCAACTTGCAGAAACTTCTATTGATGAAATGGTAGCTTATGTTATTTCAGGTCCTCCTAAATCTACTAAATCTACCCACACTTAATAGATGAGGTTAACTGAAGTGCAAGACGTGATTTTATATTAGTAATGCAGAACTCTTACTCTCTGAATCTCTTGCTGTGAATTTTGGTTATTGCAGAAGATGCCATTGGGCTGCCTATTCCAGAACTAGCGGGTGAACCTTGCGACACTGGGGTCATGCAGTATGGAGAATTCTGACTTGCTGGTGAAAGTGAAGTATCACTGGGCATACTTAGTCCAGTTTCTGAAAGACAGTTTTGAACCATTATAAAATGCAAAGACATTTTAACATAAAAAACCAGCATCACACTACTTATGTATCTGTGCCTTTCTTTTTCCAAATTACATTCCAAAACCACTAAACAGTATTCTTCCCTGGAGGGGTACGAACAAAACAAGCACATACACTACATGCAGCATGGGTTGAATAAATAAGCAGTATTTCAATATTCATTAAAAAACATCCAAAGCCTAGTTTGAGAAGTGGACAGAAAGGAAAACCTGCCTAAAATGCTACAACTTCTTCCAATAATTCTTTACTTATAGATAACATTGAACTAACGTTATATAATAATATTATATATTATATTATTATTGAACTTATCCCTAGGATATTTAAGATTTTCACACTTATCTTCAGCTAGGTGAATTCAGGCAGGTAATTCAGACAAAAAAATTCTGAAGCAGTATACCTGGAATCTCAATAGACACCTGTCCCGCTTCACCCCCAAAAAACAAAGACACTGTAAATTCTTTAGCATTTTCCAGTTGTTCAGAACTGTCACTGCAAATCAACAGTGCAGCTGATTGACAAGAGTGTTCAAACTGCAAAACCTTGTTTCAGTTTACAACTTCTGTAACTGGAAAACTTGTGATATCATTAAAAATCATTAAAAACCATTGTCATCAGCACAACATGGCCAACAATCACAACAACAAATCACATTTTGTCCACTTAAAAAACACAATCAACTATGACATGGGTTGGGAACATCCCTTCAAGAGAAATTAATTAAAAGGATATATGGAGATTATATACTTGGAAGCCATACTGCTCTGAGCCTTCCACAACTGAGGGACAGACAAGACATTTTACAAGAAGAGGGCTCTAATTTGTAGCATTACATTAAAAACTAAAAGATAACATCAATAAATTGCATTGCATAAAAAGAGAAAGACAAAATATGGGACTACAGATACAGAGACCAACCTTCTTGAGAGGCCAGCTCCTGAGACTGATCAGCAGTCAAGTTTATATGAACCACTTTCTGTTCGTCAGATCCCAAAAGGTTAAGGTCAGCTGATAAACGGCCTTTCTTCTCTTCTCTCTCTTTCAAAATAATCTAGGAACAAAACCAACAGCTGTCAGCATATAAAAATTGCAGAGTTATCTGTAAAGAAAGGTGTCCATCTGACTAAACAACACACAAAATGAAGTTAACCAAGTTGTTGTGAATCTTCCTACTTATACCAGAATAGAAAACCCTGAAATAACTTAACTTCCCTCTTTGATCACAAACAGCATTTCACACCAGTGTTTTACAGAAGGTATAACTCAATACTCTCATACTTCTACATAAATAGTGCTTTTAACAGTTTGTTTTAAGTTACTTTCACAGCTTCTGATACATAACATGAAAAATTCCTCATCCCCACCGCTATGAAAAACACCATATGCAACAATACTAACGATCTTTGTGAAGCACCACAACAGGTCAAATCCTTTCTTTTTCATTAAAGTGCAAAGTTAAGTGACCATGGATATGTTAGTATTACTATGATAAAGGCCTTGACAGTCTAGAAAACTTTTCTGAATCCATACCTGTGAATTTCTCTAACTCAAGTAGATCATGGATGTCAAAAAAAAAAAGATTGCCAGGGAGTAAGAAAAAAAAGGCAACTGAGCAAAAGCCAACCTTTGTACAAACATAACTTTACCAGATTTTAACTGCTCATATCATACAGTGATCTTGACAACATATGTGCTGCATGAGTGAGATGAGTCTCACACTTTTTTTTTTGAAGACTTTCACATTTTCTTTATAAGGGCTGGGTTTCTTGAATTTTACCTTCTGATTTCCACATATACTGTACTCTGTGTACATACCTACTTTAAGTACGTATGTATATATATCTAATTATTTCTAAATTTACTCAATTAAAATCCATGTTTTTACTTTAAGTTCTATACCCATCTCAAAAAAAAAAGAGTAGGAAAATTTAAGGTTACCATACTACATTGCACTACAAACTGCGATTCAACAACATGGAAAAAACTATGCAAGTTTTCCCATATGTCCTAGTACTTACAGTTAAAAAAAAATCCTTGTAGCCTGTATTGAGATAGTTTTGTATCACCCTCAACTAATTATGGGAGTAGAAATGCCTAGATCCAAAGGACAGGACATCCTAGTGTACTAGGAACTACAGGTGGAAGCTCATGAGTCCCTTAGCCTATACTCACGGTCACTAGTTCTTGACTAAGAAAACATCAATTTTTGGTTTTGAAATATGAGTGTGGATCCAGACAGTCTAGGGTTGACATGTTTACCTTTTTAAGTGCTGTAGGGCGTTTCAGTTTTGCAATCTCTCTCTCTTTTCCTCTTTTCACTTTTGGGGCAGTTGAATCCAAAGGATTAAGGCAACCCATGGATGGCTGTCCCTTTGTTAAGGACCTTCTGTTGGCAGATTCTTTGGTATGAAAGGGAGCAGCACTGCCAACTAAATACAAGAAAGATATTAGTTTCACCAAAAGACATGTCAGTTTTATTTCAACGCTGCTTTCAGAATTTCCACTGATGAATTCTCAAAGTACATTTTCCTTCCTTGGAAAAAAGCAGTTCATAATGACAGGAAAATTACGTCATCAGATATTGTCGCTTCCAGATGGTTTTAAGCTTTCCTCAACTTAGCCTCGTGTTTTAGGAAGCTACAGATTCCAGGAAAAGAATTCCTTTAATACTGGTAAGCGATTTCTCTCAAGCGACTACATGTTGCTTTACCTGCAACTTATCTTACTATTATCATCTTACTAGTATTCATCTAAACATTGATTTTCAGTTGTCAAAGACCTGATTAGTTGATAGGACAAAACAAATGAGAGTGCAGCAAATAGTTAACTATCTTATGTAAGAAAGAATAAAACAAATGCAGTCTCCAATGGAAATGCTGTTCTTTTCTGAGCTGTGTTTGATATAACTTTGCCAATTTTAATTAATGTTTGAACACTGCTGAAACTCAAAGCAGGTAAACAAAGCAACACACAAGAAGGAAAATGGTAACTATGTGCCTACCGATGGACTCTAGGCTACATACTGCTCAGGAATGAGATTCCTAGGTTATAACAGATAACTACAAAAAAGTAAATTCTGTATTCAGCAGCAAGCATTTAAAAAGCTGATTAATATTAAGTGTTGATAACAAAATAGAGAACAAAAAGGCATAATTAAGTCATTGCATACATTGTGATGGAACTATAATTTAATATTCTGTACATGTCTGATCTTCCTTATTTCAAAGACATAGAAGAACTACAAGAATGTACGGAGAAAGCGAAATGGATTATCACAAAAGACACACTTCCACAATGGAATAACTAAATAGACTGGAACTCTTCAGAAAAGAGATTACAGACCTTTAAGAATCAGAGAGGAGAAGAGCTTGGAACGATTGCTCAGTATTTTTGTAATATAAAGGCTATGAAAGCTAATGAAATTATGAGCGCGGCACCAAAACCCCATCCTTCACGCCACAAAAACCACAGTAGAAGAAGAGCTTACATACCATATAGTAAGGTTAGAATTCACTGCCATTTGACCTTATGGACAGTAAAAGCATGTGATAGAAGTAATGGATAGTTTAAGAAATAAGTTAGGTTTGAGAAAGCCTTGGGACAGGAGGCCCTGAAGTATAATCAGTGGATGCAGGAAGAATATTCTGGAGAGGTATATCCCTCTATCACAGTCACAGGTACCCTCTCTAAGCTGCTTTCAAAGATAATTCTGTAATATCTGTAGATGTTTGTTTTGACCTAATACAGTTCTTTTCCCATATTCATTTCAGAACTGAATTACTTAAGACACAAATCTTGGGTTTTGAATAGCAGATCTTTTAAGAAGACTTTGTGCTCAGTTCTATACGGACTTTGACCATTGCATACTGCAGTTCAGAGGAAGATGGCACAGGTGAAATTTTTGAGAAACGCATTAAAAAAGTCTTCCCAGGTTTTTATTATGTTTATGGTTGAAAAACAAAACTTAACAGAAATAAAAAGCGTATTTAAGATGCACAAAGCAATCATATTTATATTGCCACAAAATGCATTTAGCAATGGTCAAGCAGATTAGAAATACCTGTGTATGAGAGAGGCCTGGTGTTGGTGATCTGACGAGCTTTCATTGCTTGCTGCTGCTTTTCAAGAGCTGCTAACATGTCACCCAGATCTAACTGAACAGGGGTCTTGCTCTTCTTTCCAGCTGCTTTTGATAAAGCCTCCTATAACATGAACAACATATGCTGATAGACACAAAGAAATAGTGCCTGCAAAACATTCTTTCCAAAAAAGATTCTTGCTACTATAAGGGGAGGAACAGCTAACTGATACTCCTCTTTCCTAACTCCTATGGGGGAGGACGAGGCTACACACCTGGAGCTTTTTCTGTTCCATGCTTATCTCTGAATACTCTTGAGCTGTTGCAAGTGCTGCTGCCAAGGCCTTTTTCTTCTGACTTTTTGCACGCTTTGGTACAGAGGTTGTAATGGGAATTGGAGTTTGGACTATATTGATTGGAGAATTCTCTGGTAAGTCATCCAACTAGGATTTTAAACAAAATGCAAAAAACCCACAATTGAAGACCTTTCAAGACCATAGGAAATGTGGCACTCCAGAAACCACATGAATCATTGCTTGTGTCAGGAGTAGGATATCCCAAGTATTAAGTACAGCTAGATGACACAGTAAGTTAATAAAACCAGAAACATGTATTTTTCATTATTGTACAGGAAAACTATATATTTCTCCACACTGAGTTGGACTCGGTGATCCTTATGAGTCCCAACTTAGGGCAAACCCTCAGTATCACAGAATATCTCATGTATCTTAACAGTTTCACTCATTAACAGTCTCATTAGCAGACAAATCCAGCAGTCTTTTTAAGATGCATTCTCTCACCACTTATTTTAATTGGTATTTCTTTAGCATCCAAAACTGGTAATGAAAATTCCCAAGAACATTTCAATTACCATATTATAGGTATTGTAGCAAAGATTCATTAATAAAATACACAAATTAAGTAGTCTCAAAACAAACTCAAAAATGCTTTGCAAACCAAAATAATTACTTACTACTTTGGGTGAAATCTTTTGCTGGATGTTATTATTTTTGCTGCTGCCATTGTCACTATTTAGCTCTGGAAATTCATCTTCATCCTAAACAATACGCAAATTAAGAATGAAGAGAATGGAACCAAGTCACATGAAAAGCATTGACTGAAACAGCTGAAGCTAGATTAATTGAATCCTGGAGCTCCACATAAACGGGAAGGGCTTAAAGATGACACAAATAGAAAATGATGAAAAAACTAACCAAGCATTTCTGTATCCAAGTAACCTCTTCCAAAAAAAGAGTAATTTATTAATGCTTCATACTAAAGATATCCAATTATAATTAAAGGGGATAAAACCAGAGAACACAGTAATTTTTATTGACAAGTGAATAGAAAAAAATACTTGAAAGTTGCTTGTCTGTCGCTCATGGACAGTTCTAATTCCTTACAATTTCCACAACACCTAAATAAATACAAATTTCTGTATATACACAATGAAAGTATCATATAATAATTAAATTAGTGCACTATACTATACACCTCTTGGGAGTCAGATGTTTTACAACTTCTCTCTGTTGAGAGCATCACTTACTTCACACACAACTTGCATCACTACAATGCAGAAACAGTTTTCATACAACACTACCTCAAAATACAGAGTTTCAGGACTCTGCTCTGTTCTACTTGACTGGCTTGTAGAGAGAGGTTTTTCATGTCGTTTCTGCAAATTCTGCCTTCTTTCTGAAGATGTGCTGTGGTCTCTGCATCTGAAACCAGACTGAAAATAATGAACGTGATTGGCATTTTGCAGTTTAAATTTTTCAAGATGCCTTACATGCATGCACATTCTCATGTCTGCTAATTAACAACTAAGAAGATAGAGCTTTTACAGAACTAGATTTAATAAGCTGTGCTTTGATTGGTTTTTTTGGGTGGGTATGTTTTGTTGGGTTTTTTTTGCCTTTTTTAAACATGAACAAACATATTCTACAGATAATATCAGATTATTCCTTCTCCCTTAAGACAAATATAGTATCTCTATACATTTCCAATTTAAAAAATATGGTCCTTTCGGCCAAAAAGAAAGAAAACCACAAGAGTTGATGCTGACTCTATAGTTCCTCAGGATTGAGATCCAAGTTCTATCTACAACCACAATCAAAAGAACTTTCTCCCACTACATAATTATTCTGGGTGCAGTTGTGCCTTGTCATAAAACATGTTGAAAAGGCAACAGAGTTCTCTAAGGACCGGAGCCCTCAGTACAATGGTATACACATTCTTCTGTTTATTACATTGGTGGAAACCCATGCACAAGAATAGCTGGCTGAAAGCAGAGCATTTCAATCTGAAAGTCTGGATCTCAGACCAATGTATTTCTCAAGAACATTTCCTACAGACCTGGTACAAATTTAGCTTCAAAGGAAAATAGTTTCTAGGACAATTCTGCCTTGAGGTACAGTAAGTTTGGCTGGGGATACCTCATTTAAAACTCTTTGTGCCAGCTTTGTTTTTCAATATCTAAAATAACAGCCAGATTTAGAGTCTAAACTGTGACTGGATGAAAGGAAATCTGGTTCTTCCTACTCTCCCAATGCCATAAACCACAAATAGGGACTTCTAAAAGCCTCCAATTTGACTACAGGTTATAAAAAGATTCAGAGCTGCTATACTTCCACATGCGAGCATCAATGAGCTTCTTTATATAATAATCCCACGGATACCAAATGGGAAAATTCAAGACAAATTAACAGCTCCAGCTAAAAAAAGACTCTATAAACAGCAAAAGCTAGCTCACATATTGGTACATCTATGATAAAGCTCCCACTTCAAGCTCAGCTACTCTTGCCCGCAATAACTAAATTCAAGCAAAACTTATGTTTAAGCAGAGGCAGATGTTTCGGCCTTCTCTGTCCCCCTCTGCACCACCCCCCTCAATAAAATTAGACTACCAGAATTAGGGGGGGCCACCTTCTTTTCACATACTAATTACAGAAATCCTGTCACACTTGAAGTTTCACAGAAACATATTCTTTGACTTTCAGCATACAACAGTTTAAAATTCATTAATAAGAAAGCTAAATAATATGGCACATAAATTTAAAGAAGAAAGTTTCAAAAACAACAGGAGTGAGAACACAGGGTTCTAGTTTGCCACTGCATCAGAATCTGTCTTTAGGAAGTTTAAGACTTTTAGTAAAAGTGTGAACACGTCAAGAAATGAACTAATTTTTCTACACCCACACTGTCTTCATTTCACAAGTGACTTCATAAATGTAATGTTCTTCCTAGGTAGATACACATATAATACTTGGCAATCTTCTGCCTAGAGCCTGTACATTTTTTAAATATATATATATGCATGTATGTATGACATTGCCCTAGCTCAAAAAACATACAAGGTAGAAATGTACAACTGGACTTTTCAGTTGATTATCTACACTTTTCATTTACTGTTTTCATTAATTATTCTTTGTATGTTAATTTTATATGAAAATAAGGAATTTGAAATTGATTATATTAGAAGTAACACAATACTTAAATTTGAGCTGTTAACAATATACCTGTGAACTATTTCGTTGCTCAGCTTGTCTTCCACCTCTAGAAAATGTCTGAGTTTTTTCAATCCAAGGTTTCTTTTGAGTTGCCTGCGAATTTACACTAGTCCAATTTACACCAGCTGAAAGAGAAGTGCCTTCTATGAAAAAATGAATTGGTATGACAGAATATATCATGACAATACACATGCCAGAGCCAGGAACACAATTTTGATACAAATAGAAGTTCTCTGAGAACGTCTAATTCTCCTCTGACAAGGTTAACTTCTGTAGTTTTTCTAGAAGTTAACACAATTGCCTTTATGGAAGAGTCAGATGACAGACATCCAAATTGCCAACAACTGATCATCAGGAAGCTGTCAGACAAAGGAAATCTCAGGTTCACATCCATAACAATTTCAGTAATAAATAATACCCACTAGTGTTACCCACTACTACCAGACCAATCAAAACATTTGCTCATGTTCATAGTACTACTTCAAAGTTTCTAAAAAAGTATGAATACTTCTTAAATACAGAATGATAATTCTTTGGCTCTATTACTACCCAGGTATAAATGGGAGTCCAACAGGGTAATGAAGCTTCAGAACAAAATACAACAGAAGCACAGCTTTGCCTGAATGCTTCCATTAGAGTCTCTGGCTTTTTTAATCCTTTCAAGGAAAGGAGCTGTTAATAAATCATTAGTAGGTAAGTCTGTAGCTGTAGATAAATCATTACTTATACATTGGTTCATTCAACAAGTAACAAGGGTCTTCGTGGAGGTGGTGGAAATCACCGTAAAGACATTTTCAGAAGTATCTGATCAGTTAGAGTAACATGCTGGAAGTAGATCATGAGCTGGCTCCTAGCAAAACGTAAAGCAAAAATACAGAAGTGACCCAGTCAAATTTTAAACAGCTGACCAGCTAAGAAAATGCTTACTTGTATTCATTGATGGTTCTACAACCTGAAAAAGAAAAAAAAAATTGTAAGTCATTTTTTATTAGTCTGTAGGATACAAATATAGTCAAGTTAGTCATTAATGTTTACATACATTCATTGGACAAGAATCTGTATTTCTTGAAGTCATGGCTGCAGCCTGGTTATTGCCATGCTTGGGACTACAATAGCCACTGTCACTGTCAATGTCTGCTTCACTTGCACCCTGTTCACTAGAGGACTCTGCAGCAGGGTGAGAAGCTCTTCTGCGCCTGCCTTTTGATTTCCAAAGCATTGTAGAGGCACTCTCAGAAAGTGACTTATTAGCTATATCTGAAGGGAAGTCTGCAAGACAATAAAAATAATTGGAATTGTTAAAAGACAAAGACCTACACATCAACAACAAATGAAAAAAGCCAAAGTCTTTGCACATGACACCAATTTCCTTTTATTAAAATTAAAACCAGCATTGAATCAAAAAAAATGCCTAGGTCCAACTATTAATAACAATCAACTCCTTCAAGAAGAGTCTGGTTTTGACAGTGGCAAAGTCCACCATCTTTTAGGAAAGATGGCAACTGACATGTAGTTCTAGTTATTCCATACACCTAGAAGACAAGAAAGAAATTACCTGTTTGCTGTGATGCATCAACCAACAAAACAATCTTTGATCTGTTCTCAGGACCTGATGAACTAGTCTCCTTTTGAGTGGCGACATTTTTCACTGGAGGACGTTTATTTTTTATATGCGTCTGTAACTGCTGTTGCTGTTTTAAAAGATTAGCCACACGTACACATAAGTCACATGATTTGACTTCATAGCCGTAATTGAATCAAGCAATTAAAGTTCTAATGTTCTCTACAGAAGACATAAATTTAAAGGTAAAGAGATTAAGGGAAATATCCATAAAAATATTTCTTGACCTCTCTGCAGTATTTTCTGCATGAACTGTTTATTATGATGTGGAAGTATTAAAAAAGGTAAAGAACATACCGGTATACTTCCTTTGTTCTCAAATGACATAATTCTAGGCTCAGACCATATCAGCAGAGATGCAGCGGGAGGTCCCCATGTTATACTTGCAGACTTTATAAAGTACTTTACCACAAAATGTCTCTAGACAGAGTTTTACTACTCTCCAATTAACACCTTTCCTGCCCACCTTTCCTTCCATTGAAAATACCTGTTCATGTTCAAATGAGATGCATGCTTCCTCCGCAAAGGTATTTTCTTTATACAGTTCTACTTATCCTATTAGGAAACAGACTTACTTTTTGTATGACTGGTCCCCTGTTACTGCTTCTGCTCCGCTGACTGGATAGTGGAAAGACCTGGCCTGATGGGTTGGGACGTTCAGTGCATTCTGTAGTGACTGTATTTATAGCATTTGCTGTTTGAAAGGGTGCAGAATAGGGAGAAGGGAAAGGATGATAGAAACCCATGACCTGAGCACATGGTGCTGGCATCAGCTGATAATACGTATATTCTGTAGAAACAGGTGGTTGTGCAGATATTATAGGATAAGCAAGGTATGGTCCTGCAGGATTTGGGTTGGGTTGCTGCCATCTAATGTCATTGTTGTATAATGGAAACTGTCTGTAAAAAAAAAAAAACACAAAAGGAAACACAGCTGCTCAGCAAGTTTCTTCCTCTGGGGGAAATTCAGATCTCTACCACCCCCTTAAAAAAGCCCCAACAACCAACCAACCAAATAACCACAACGCATTTGTTTCATGAGCTCCAAGCTTATTAATAACTGTACTTAAATTTATTAGGACTTCTTAGAGATGCCAATAAAATGATTCATAAGCTCAAATTACATTCAAGGGCAAAATAAATATCTCTGTTGATCTTGGCATTTGTATAACCTGATTAAATTTCTAATATTAAACTTCAAAATAAAACGTAAGCATTTTCTTTGGCAAGTACTTCAGATCCATTACAATTTGATTGTTTCAGAAAATACATATAACCAAAGATACCTAAGCTTACGCAAGGTAAGGTAGCAGACATGTCAAACAGCAGCATTCATTAGCTAATTTAGGGCCAAGTGCTTCAGTATATTAAGTTGCCAGCTCACCCTTGTTCAAAATTCCTATGTGAATGCAGGTCTTAAGAAGCGCACATGAAAACCGGCATTTACAAACTTACTACTGAAACCAAGTGTGGAGACTTCTTCCTGTGTTTATTTGTAATACAACACGCTACAAAGACTCCCTTGGAAACTACGAATCCAATTCTCTTTCTCTTCAAACCCCAAGAGACCATCTACATGGAAAATACAGAGGCCCAAGTAGTAGAGAAAGAGAACGGGCAAAGCCAAAGATTCAGGATGATCTTACAGATCTGCAGCAGGCAGTTGCTAAAGGATTATTTTTGTTCTTACCTATTCAAGTGCAGCAGCACTAACAAATATTGGGTACATTCTTCAAAAATCAAATAGCAATAATTATTTATGCCTTCAAGGCCAATTAATCAACACTGAAGTTATGCATTCAGTGAACACCACATTTGGGCTAGAATAAAGGGTTCTTAAACTCAATGTATTATAACTAGTTATGCAAAGGAAACTGCATACAGCTGAACTCAATACAAGTGTCAGCTGCGTACTGTTTCGCCATGGCAGCATCCAACTTGGATATCTGGAGCCTTGCATCAGAGATTCAGACACAGACCTCCTGACTGCCCTGGAAGATGCAAGAGCACAGCAGGTGACTTTGTGAGGGATTTGTTCCAGACCTCTGTAGCCACGGAAAGAAAAGCAGTAAAGAATACAGAGAAAAGTAGAGGGAAGGAAATAAGTAAAAAAAAAAAAGATTGGGGACAGAGAAACTTCATCCTCACCTGTGAAAGGTCAGGCGATTAAATACAGTAAACAAAATGAATATGTAGCCAGTAGTCATTGACTCCTCTTAAGTCTACCAAAAATTTAAACTAATTTAAAAAGATATCTTCCATGAAGACCAGAACCACTTATTACCTATTGGATTGGTTTTCCTGTACAAATGGATAGCAAGTGATCAAGTAACTAGGGATGGGAGTTGGTTCCATGCCATTAATTCCTCCGCTGTCGTTAGGAAGCGCCATTGGGATCATTAGTGTTTCTGGACCCTTCTTCTGAGGAACAAATGGTTCTACTTCAGCTGACAGCTTGACATTCTTAAAGAGAAAAGAAAAAATTTCTTCATTAATACAATCATAAACTGTTTGGAAAAATTTAGATACATAAAGCTGTATGGTAATTACCACAACTATCAGGAAAATGTATGACAAGACTACAGGATTTTGGAAGTAAACTGAAAAAAGGTGGAAGACAGTTGGCAAGTGCTTATTACATCCTTTCAAACAACACAGGGCGTAATGTAGATCATCAACATTTAGCATTTGTATTAACCTTCACATTTTCAAAGTGCAATACAAGCACTAATTAATTTAAAAGGGACTGAAGTTTAGATCTTGCAGAGGATATACTAGTCTGAGCACAGAAAGAAATCAAATTGGCACTGTAGGTGGAGCACAGTCATGTAGACTTTCTTAAGTGAAACCAACATATGGAAGATGTAGTAATGCCTGGCCTACTCTACAAAATTGACCATGTTCGTAGGCAATTATAAAAAAACCCACCACTTTTCAGCAGTAAACCATAGGTTTACTGCTAAAATAGATGATGTATCACAGAAGAACCCCCACACATGTTCCATCTGCATGATTTTAACATATTTTAAAGTGTTAAGAATATGATTGAGTTTTACCATGAAAAAGGAATTGAAGACTTAGGAAAAAGTTTTTAAACTGTGCTTTCAAAGAAAAGTATCTCCCCAATCCTGAAGGTACCCTCAAGAGTTTATAAGGTATTTTTACCCACACTTTTGGTCTTGTACGGAATAGCTGGATCTTGTACTTCAACAATGAAAAATGCTCAATTCATTAAGACAACTGCAGATCTAAAGTACTCTTAAATTCTATATTCCATTATAAGTTACATTCAGATGAAAAGCACCTTTTTTTTTTGTATAAAGATATCACCCTAAATATATTTGTCTCACATTATTATCTCATGGAATACCAATTTCTAAGAAGATTCTCTCTAAAGCAGGCAAGGACTCCAGAAATTTTTCCTTCCATTTGTCTAAGAAAGAATTCCAAAGCAACACATAGCCTGTAGGATTAGATGCTCTTATTTCACAAAAATGAGAGTCTGATGGTTTAATGTGTGCAGACAGTCTTATATCCTTGTCACTATCTGCAGAACATCCACATAAACAGAAAAAATTAAACAATGAGAGCTCTAAAAAATCATTGCAGGTAGTCCCACCTCTACTACCCACTTCTCAGACCATGTCCTTTCTCTGTGTCAAACCCACAATCTACCTAGAGACAGCCTTACTGTCCAATATCTGAATCTATAAGCTTATTTAAAAGAACCACTCGAAATTTATGTTTTAAAATAACATCCCATATTCATTTTGCAGCATAGGGTGGGGCAAGACTGAAAATGTTTTGAAAATACAGTTGCCCCAATCAACAAGAAAAGCTACTTTTATATTAAACTATCTGCTCATCAAGTATCAGACTAAACTAGAAGAAGCGAGGTCATGCAGACCTCATGCAGAATACTGGTTCTTTGTTTAGTTAGTCTGACATATTTACATACAAGAAAATTTAATTACTGAGCAAAAGGTAGCATCATCACCAAGTAAATTACTAAGACCATGAGTTACGCTGTAATTCACCAAATAAGTTGAAAACCAACTGGTATTTAAGTACTTTGTTACCATGTACTCTATGAAAGAGGAGAGGGAAAGAAAACATAGTTGAGACTGTAAAAGCTCCCCAACTTTCACAAGTCTTATATTCACTATTGGCTCATCATAACTACCAGTGACTGATGCATTATATATTTATAATACAGAAGTCTGTTCAATACATATTACTTACTATAATACTAGAATTTCCTGCCAATTTCAAATACTAAACCAAAATTTTTGCTGAATGCATTCTTTTCAATTCCAAATATTACATTCAAACTAAGTAATTGTGAAGACAGTAATTCTGTAACAGCTATTTGGATTACCTGCACAAGTAGAATCCAACTTGCCCTACAAAAAGTGTTACTATATACAAAGCATCTACCTCTGGTTTTACTTTCATTTATTATCAAATTTGCCATTTCATACTACTTTCATGAGATTTTATATGGTATTAGCTCAAATTTTGCCATTAGCCGTTTCCTGTAAGTGTCAGTTCAAATAATTTTGATTTAAACAGCACTTACTTTTTCCAAATACCATGCATCTCACTAAAAATGCAATTTATAAATACAGGAGAAAGCTAAGTGAAACACTGATTAGGATAGGAGACCCCTGTCTGCAAGTATTAACTTGAGATCAAAGTTACACCCTTAACAACTTTGATGGTAAGACATTCCACAAGCCACAGTGACCAAGGCCAAAGCTTCTTTATAAATGAATAAAGCAAGATACAAAAGCAAAAATCCTCGACTAGGGAATCCATGATTATTTTTAACCATTTCTCGAGAAGCTTCTCTGTCTTTGGACTTGTTAAAGTGTGCTGGGAAAGCAGAGATGTCCCTTCCAACAAAATGAGACTCTGCTTGGATATGCTTATTCAGTAAGAACATTGGTCATTTCCAGATAAAATTGTAGCATAAGGACCTGAACTTTAGTAACAATCAAAAAAGGAAAACCAAAGATCTGAAAAAAAAAAGTATAAAAGAGAAATTAGGGCCACAGGAGGAAAAAAAGTATGCCTTAACAAGTGTCAAGATGTACTATACCTGTCAAAAAGCTGTTAGTAATGACTCTTCTGAAAATGCTTATGGCTGTGTAAGCACTGATGTAGCCAAATAACTACCTGCTGTGTAACAAGGTCTGTGTTACACTGGAATGAATACTATTAATTAAATACATTTCTTAATCATTAGGTAGTACGCAAGTGTTCCTTCCTCTCATGTTAGCTCTCTTTCAACTCCTTTATTTACACACAGAGGAAAAGCTGTGCCCACAGCCACCGGGTTGCTCACCTGCCCTCTACAAAACCCCAGAGCATCCTCCTCAACACACAGCACCATGAGCAGAAACACCTTTCCTTAATAAAAAAAATTGTCAAGTGCTCACGTACAGTGATAATGTAGTAAGTGACAGAAATACCGGCATTCAAATCCCTCCCTGAAAACTAAGAGGGTTTTTTTTTTTCCCCCATGCTATTTTCAAGATTGCCAGGCAAAAGTATTTGTATAAGAATAGATTCAGCTGTGGGCTGGCCTACAAATCTAGATGGCATAAACACACCAAGGCTGTCTCGTAGAAAATTCAACAGTAAAGCTGGGGTGAGTGCTTTACAAATATTGTATTCTAAATGAAACACTCAAAAACTTTCAGACAATTATTCCTAATCTGCTGGTCACTATCTACCAGCAACACATCAAGTGAACTTTAGCCAAGATACTAATTATAAACCACTCCAGTACTCCCTCGGAAAACAGTCAAAATATTTTATTTGTGATCCAGGTTAGGACAAGATTCCCTATATCAAGGCCCCAAGGTCTTTCCTGTTTGGTTGTCTGCTCTTTCCCTATATTGTTTTGGGATATTGATGTGGAAATACAAAAGTAATTCCTTAACGGTGAGACAGCTGATAAACAGTCTCATTACAGTGATTTTTCTGATTATTGGTATTATGAGGTAAGTGTCTTTCACATCAAGTATTTAAAAAAAGGAGATATAACTGATCAAAGGAGGAGCCAAATTACTCCCATAGCAAAGCATCTCTTGTCATTTGCAAAAGATAATCCCTACCTTGCTTTTCCATCCAAGTATTTTTGATAACATTCAATTTAAGTATTTCAAATAAAAATAGGATTATACATCTTTAAGATTCTGGTGGTGGTTTTTTGTTGTTGGGTTTTTTTGTTGGGTTTGCTTTGTGAGTTCTTCGGCTTTTTTTGGTTTTGTTGTTTAAATTTATTTTAAAAAATAACCAATAGCACAACACACAACACTGGTATCATCTGGTAACATGGCAAATTTGCAAAAATTTCATTTGAATTATTCTGCTTGATTTTTCTGGGTTCAAACAACTTGGAGATGGCCAAACTAGGACAACTTTAATGCTTCCTTTCCTGTTGCCCAGACTCTTATACAGGTAATGATTGATTATTGCTATGACAGAGCAATAGGCTGGTACATTTAATTACCATTTTCTGTACAGCTCATAACATATTTAGCTTACCTACAGTAGTAAAATAAAGATACAGCATATCCTGTAATCATAAACCCATATGGGTGCATTTGAAAGTTAATTTCTTTTTTGCCTACAGAACTTTGGTAGTGTCTGTTATTTAAAGGAATCAAAACTGCATTTCAGATATCATTTACATGCATTATACCTTGATTACCATTTTCTTGTGCAATTTAATCTGTACCTACAGGTTGGTTTGTGGAGGGTTTTTTTAATGCTTCCAATAAACTTATTTCACTAAAAAAGGAATTTAGGGTGTTTGTTTTAAAATGTTGCATTTTGTTCTGTAGCCTATATATATATGTATATATTTGTGCTAACTCACCAGTATAGCAACTGAAAACTTAAAAACCTTAACATGGGTGTTTCAAAATCATTCTGCAAGCATAATACAAGCAAACCCTAACATAACTGATATATTTCTTTAGGCAACAAGATGCCATTTCCCCTTCAGGCTAGAAACAAAGACAGCTCAAGTGTATTACCAAGTAAATAAAATTAACTTCAACATATTCCTTCTTTATAGTATTTTAGCAGTCCCTCTAAAACACTTAAAAGTTCCTTTTTACACCAGATGTGTTTTAAGATGAGTACTGTAAACTTTATTAAACTTAAAGCCAAAAGGGGAAGCAAATGTGGCAAGTTGGGTCAGACTGCTAACCAAACCAAAATTTAAACAGAAATAACTCTCCAATGTGATTATCCAGCCATTTTAGAACATTTTACAGATGGGTAGTGGTTTCATCTGACACATGAGGGAAACAAAACAGCAAGCCTAGGTAATTTGCCCAAAGTTATCTAAGCAGATTGTTTTAAGACTACGGTTTTCTCAGCTAGGAAGACGGGTTAGTAAAGACAGACAGCAAAGTAACTCCTCTTTTTAATAAATGCTATTTTAGGTCTCCTGACTCCTAATACATTGTCAGAACAACAGAAATAATATGCTCTTAGCACAGGAAGAGAAAGTGAAGTAAGTAAAAGAAAACAACCGGTTTAGTAATAAGTGAAGGTGCCACTAATTTCTCACTGCACTGGACAAGCAAAAAAGTATCTCTAACTGAGACTTACTATTTCTTTGATCAAGTTGTCTCTGTGCTTCTTTGGCCAGATACAGAACTAATGACGACAAATAAAACAGTTTGATCAACAAGGTATTTAATAAAACCAACATTTTCCAATGAGACTCAATGGAAAATGCAACCAATGACAACTGAAGCAAACACCAGAATAAGAAGTGGGATCTTTTTTTAAATAGCATTTTCTTTCAGAAGCAAATACTAAGTGCATAATTCAAAGTGCATGAAAATATGTGTGAATGTGATTCCTCAAAGACTTCATCCACACAGCACAAACGGAGCAACAAGTGCAGATGAACATAACTGATCATGCCACTGGTTTGTAACCACAAGCAAACAAAAAGACAAGAAATTTGTGTCAAGTGATAAAGAATCTGGGGAAGGTTCCTATACTTTTGCTAATCGCTACAACAGAGAATTTGTGATATGAATTTACACTCTAACTGCTCTCACAGTATTGAGTTTTGTTCTAGCCTGCAACCACCAAAAAAATCAGCACTTCGCTACTGACCAGTAAATGCAGAGTCAAGCCCTAAATAGTTAACAAAGTGATGTATGTTTATGATCAGGCTATCTAAAGGTGAACATTACAAATATTGCAAGACCAAACTTAATTTTATTTTGGAGTTCAACTTTTTCATGTTTATTCAACCTTTCACATCACAAAGCTAAACAAAGCTTTATTGAAATTGGCCTCTACTAACAAAACTTGATTCTAAATATAAATTTAAGTCAAGCTGAAACATCAGATTTTCAATCAGTTGCCTATCAATGGAAGCACACTCCTTCAAAAGAAACCAAGATTTATACAGAAGTCTCTTGTGTAGATATCCCTAGCTTCAATTTACAAACTGTTTTGCAGTAGGTCATTACATATTTCAGTCCAACAATTACAACTCTTTCAAGACAGCATATATACTGAAGCGATCCTTTGTTCCCTATATAAAAGCTACTGTAGTCATCAGCAGCTGCAAAGACAGAAGATGACACAAGCAGGAACAGACTGGTAAACTTTGTCCTATAGTTATAGCACTGTATGTTTAATCTTAGAAAAGTTTTTGTTCATTGTAGCTTAATGTCATTCAGCATTTTCCATTAAACAGGATCTCTGTCAGCTTGCTCTCTTAAAAGAGAATACTCGGATATCAATCTTGCCATTTACAGGGTGAGAAAATAGACACATGCCACATTTCAGAGGGCTATAATAAAATCAGCTGGTTTACTGTCTTCAAGTCTGGAAACAAGAAGTCTCATCACAAATATAAGATAAAAACATCGCTCAAACAATAAAAAAATGCTGAGAAAAACAATCCTGTTTCTGAATTTTGGATTTCATAATTTAAAAGTCATTTCAGTAGTAAGACAGGTCACATTTCAACTATTTGAAGAGAAACTTTACAAATATGGAAGTTATTGTTTCTATAATTAGTTCCTTCTAAGCAGCAGATACTTCAGGAATGGTAAATATGCAGTCCAACTGGAAACACCAGCAGCAGGCCGTTGAACAAAGCACAAAATTTAATCCTCCCTATTTAGATTAAACATAGTAATTTCAACACAATACTTAAAGAAATACACTATGAAGTCAGTCTTGCCTTTTTCCTTCAGCTCATAAGGGAACCATGTATAATTCCCTTCCCTTTCACAGAAGAAAGTGCCTTGCTCAGAATACAACAAACCTAGGTATTAAAATTTTTATGCATATATAGAAAATTAGTAAGTGACACAATGTGATAAATTGCCATGTTTAAACTCAGAATCAGAATATTCTAGGAAAAAAAAAAAGGGGGGGGATTTAACACTTGCAGTCCTTGTAAGCTTGTTTAAAGATGAAAAAAGCTGTCAACAGGATCCTCTTCACTAATCTAGCTTACAGCATTTAAGAGTACCTACAAACTGCTAAACTCACACTATCAATGTGAAGTAGTAATATTCAAGTGCTTTATAGCCTATGCACTGAAACCGTTAATGTAAATCAGCTTCCTCATCTCCAGAAACAATTCAATAATAAATAACTTTTTGATCAAAAAGTTAAGACGTTCATATATCATAACATTTAAATTCACTGGAGAACATTCTATAATAATACACAAAACTCTCACAAACCCCACATTTTCTTGAACCTTGAAAGTGCTGAAGAAAGTAATGTACACATTGACCTTTTCCAGTTTGCCTCAGTTGAAAATTCTGCCATGGATAAGAAACACTGAAGGAAATTAGACAGGATAAAGAAGACAAAACATTGATCTAGATCTACTTCTATTGCAAGCATGTTATCAAGCCAACTGTTGAATGGTCAAGAATAGCAGGGGCAAGCAGAACAGGCTGTCTTTAAGCAATACTAATACAAAACACAGGTCACTGATTTTGCAACTTCACCTGATTTCTCAACTGCACTAACAGAACCAAATGTCTTAATCACAGGGCAAGACAAGGGTATGATGTTGAGAAAAATCAAAGCACAGCAGTACCTTTAAGAGGGGAAGTTGTTTCTCTTTAGTTTCCTACCACAATCAGCCTCAACAGAAAGAGTGCCACAGGTCATGTGCTGAGTTTTATTTCTTGTATAACCTACAATTCACTGCTGAAACCCACACACTTTTTAATGGGAACAGTTTTAGTTCTGGCATAAGCAGAAGTAAACTTCCATATTCAGTGCAAAAATAACAACACATCCTATCATAAAAGAATTGTTTTTTAACAGCTTGATTATGTTTTCTTCTATGTCAGCTGCAAAAACATCACTAAGTATATTATAACAAGTGAAGTCATGCCAGAATTTAGGTAACAGAAACCTGAAAGACAATCTACAAATGAAATCTTATTGGCATTTAGGTCTCCAAATGTTCTTAGTGCATGACATCTCAATACTGATTTACTGAGCCAACACCACAAAACTCTGTTCACATACATTCCCCATCAAAAGCATTTGCAATCCCCCTTTACTCTTGAAATACTCTAACATAGCACAGTATTTCTACTCCTTCATATGCTAATTTCACAGTAGTTATTCCTGTCAGCATGTACAGTTATCATACAGTGGCTGAGAGCATTCTGAGGGAAAGGGGAAAAGAGGTTAAGTACTGTTAAAACACATCTGCATTCTTTAATATTCATTTGTCAGACGCCATGCAATACAGGTGCAGAAAGGAGCTCAAATCAAAGAAAAAAGGAAACAGCACTCAAAACTGATGCAACCTTACCAAACACTTACACTGGTAAAGGAGATTACATTCGATTCTTACAGCACAAAAGTTCAAACCCAAAGCATTTAGGGATCCCCTAATCAAGATGCTACTGTATAAAGAGAAGACAAAAGCACAAGATAGTTGAATCACTTTAGAAACTCATCAGGTATTAATTATTTGTCTGCCTAGAAGCCTTACTAGTGGCTAAAGAACCAACAGGATTAGATATGCTGCAAAAAGAATAAACAAGAAGATGGTTCCTTAACAGCACCTCCAAGTTGAAATACTGTGCTTAGTTAAGATAATCACACAGCACAGTCAACACTTTCCACTGTGAGTAACACAACAATTCTCAGCTTTCATGATCTATTCCCAACCAAAAAAAAAAAAAAGCTTTATAGGAGCATGTGTGTGTGAACCTTCTGTAATGAAGAGCTAAAGCAACATGGAATAAATATTTCACAAGTGTACTGCAGTACTTAATTACAGATGAACTAAGGGAGGGGGGAAAACAACACAACAAACCCCAAGATTTTAAAGTAAGGCTAACGTAAATTTTACAGAATAAGATCGGTTTTTCTATATGAAAGTAAATAAGAAATCTTGAAAAAAGCAAATTTAAAATCATTATCACACCAGAAAGCCTAGTAAGAAAAACACAGTGGGGACCATACTGGAATAACATACACTGTTCACTCCCTTAGACACATGTACAAAATGAAAAGCAACGTATCTTTATGGAGTGCATTATTATCTAATATCTACGTTACTACAGGAGCTCATGTTATTTTATTGATTAACCTTACTGTTAAAACCCCTGGTGATGCTAAAGCTGAAAGCCACCAAAAAAAAAAAAAGAGGCAATAATTCATGAATTTTCAACACATTCTGCTGAAACAGATGCTTAAAAGTAAGGTCAGGTTGTTATGGATGGTAACATTTGCTCCAGAGATATGGTTTACATCTACCTCCTGATAATGAAACATTTCATTACATATATGTAACAAATCGTATGCACTCAAATACCAGCTTAAGCTTCTCCTACCTACAGTTTGAAGGCTCTTAAGAGTAATGCAAACAGATTACCCTGACAAAGCCAGCGTAAATATTGAAGAAAAAAAACAAAAAGCGACTTGTAGAATGAGCGAGCTCTACCCAGCTCTTTATCACTCAGCTAACCAGCTGAGACCCTCAGCTATCTCCTAACACTGAAAACTTCAACCTTGACCTGATATTTACAGTATTTCAAGAAGGGTGACACCTCTCACACTGCAAAGTTCTCAAGAACCCCACAGAAGCCTCTTCTAGTAACCAGGCAGGTTTAAATTAAATGTCACTAACTGCAATTATTCCATAAGCTTGAAACAAAGCCTAAAAGAACAGGAGGGAGAAGGCCAAACCGGAGCTCCCCATCCCTTTGCCAATACCGCGGGGAGCGGCTCAGGGTCTCACCCCGACAGACCGAGCCCGGGCCCCGCCGAGCCCGACGCCTCCCGCAGGAGGCCAGCGCCCCGGCCTCCCGCCCCGGCAAACACACGCCGCGCTCCCGCTGCCAGCCCTGAAAACGCCCCGTCTGAAGCCTCCTGGGGGCCCTTCTTCGGCGAGGAGGTACGGCAGCTCCCCCCCTCACCACCGGTCCCCGTCGTCCCCCCTACCCCAGCCACCGCCGGCCTCCGCAGGCCGCGGGCCGCGCCCTGCCCCCCAGCCCGGCCACTGCCTGACGGGACGGGCCTGACAGAGCCGGGCCGCCGCCCCAACGCTACCCCTCTCCTTTCCTCGCTCGGCCCGGCCCGGCCCGGCCGCTCACCCCCTCCTTCACCGCGGCGCCGAGGTGTCGCTGCCCCCCTCCCGCCGCAGCTGTTTACGGTCTCCTCAGCGCCGAGCCCGCCCCTCCGCACCTTGTCGGCTTTGTCCATAGCTCCAGCTGGGCTGGGCGGCGGCTCTAATAAGGACGGCGGAGAGTCCAAACCGCCTCCTCCATGGCGCTCGCTTCCCCTCTCCTCGGACTCCCGCACACACCCAGAGCGGTGCTGGCCCCGCTCACAGCTATCACGGAAACCGAACCCGGCTACGCCACGGCCGGGGGCGGGGAGCGGAGGGGAGGGCGGACGGCGGGGCGAGGGCGGCGGGGCGGGATCATCTGGGACGGGAGCCGGGCGGGCCCAAGCTGCGCCGAACGGGCCCTTCGGCCCTCCCTCCCCTCCCTTCCCGCGGGCCGTGTTCTGGACACCCGAAAACGAGCGAGGTTGTGACTTAAACATTAAAGAAATGGTCAAAAAGCAATGGGGCGCGGGGCCGTGTTATTGCCGCCGTCCGAGGCCGTCGCGTCCGTGTGAGGGCGGCAGGTGCGATGCGGGGCCCGGTCTCCTCAGAGGCGGTGTCGGGGGAGGCTCAGTGTCCTTGAAATTATCTGGAACATCGAAGAAAAAAAAAAAATAAAAAAAAATCAGTGATTTATTTAGAGACAGAGGTCTAAAAACGTCTGACAGGCCGGGCTGTGCAGCAGGCGAGGGCCCCTCGTGGCCCGGCCCGGCCCTGGCTGCCCACGGCTGTGGGCCCGTGTGCGTGGTGAGCGGTTCCCTGCCCGTACAGCAGGGAGAGCATACAACGGGCACAGCTCGTGTGATGTTTCTTTTATTTATTTTGCTGCCCTGGTTTTGTGAGTAATGCCGGCAAAGACCATGAAACCGGGAAGGATAGGAATCCAGGGTGCGAGGCGGTGCTGCCCAGTAACCTATGCTCCCATACGTGTGCTCAATATGTATGGGCCTGCTTTTCATTAAGCTAATATATCTAGTTTAGTGGACACGAAGCATGATTTACTTACAACTCAGTTGCCAATGTTTTATCAACATTCCTAAATCATGGCAAAGGAAAAAAAAAACAAACAAAAAACTAGGTTAGTACCTTTGTAAAAGGAAAATGTAAGGGATATTCTGGAGCAGACTCTTGAGCACTTCCAGGTAAAATACATTTGCAAAATGTATTAATACAAGAACCAGGTTTCTACTAGATAAGAGATTCTTGTGTGAGGAACAAATGGCTGAGTTAAGGGAAAAAATAAGTGAGCCTATATCTGAATTTGAGAGAGAAAACTACCAGAAATGTCTCTACAGAGATACCTTGCTAGATCTTCCTAGAATTAACCTTGATTTTATAATTATTTAATCTTTCCAGATTTATGTTTATTATGCTATGTAACAATTTGTTCTACTTTATAAAAATTTTATTTCTTAGATCAATCCCCCTTATTCCTTTGTATTTTCTTAAGAGTTGCTCTTCACTATTGAAACTTCATATGCAACATATGCCATTATGAAGATGGCTATTACGTTGACCAGTAAGATCTCATCTTGCAAGCAGAGGACACGAACAGAGAACTTGTGCAGGCTGTCACTGCCTATTCTGTCCTATTCCATCCACATCAGCAGGATCACCATCCAAGTGTAACTTTTGCCTAGATGTCTGCAACATTACTTATGTGCCATGACTTATGTTTTCAGGGGCTTGCAGCCTAAAAAATCATAGGTCCTATGAATCATATGGGCAAGGGTGAAGTTGTAATCCCAATTAACTGTAGGATTTCTATTAACTGAGTAAGGACAGTGTTTTACTACAAATAAAGAGAACAGGAGGGCTGCTGATAGCCTAATTGATACAGAAACCTCAACTGCAGCATTTGTGCACTTTACGTGCACTTCAGTATCCCAGCACTTTTCTTGATGAGATTAAATGGTCAGCATAACGCACACAAGCGTTCATAACCCTAGGAAGCTGTTTCAAGGTGGTAATGTGTGGTAACACAGATTAATTTGAGGTTATGATGTTATGTTCCCAGGGGCTTTTACACAATGACACTGGTTATTTCAACACAAGAAGTCATGAAAGTAAAACTGGGGATTAAGCTGGTTCTATCAAGAACTTTCAGCTGATGCAATGGAACAGCATTTCATCAGTCATTGATGAACTTAAATATGAGATGTAAATCTACAGATAAATAATTATGAAACTTAAAATAAGCCACCTAAACTTAATCTCTGTAAATCAAACAACAAACCTCTACTGAGTGAAATGCATTTTATTCTCCATAGTTGAATGTGTTAAGCTTATTTGTGCAAAATTAGGTTGACTTTTTTAAAACCTAGTCACTTTTCATCTCCCAAGTAATGTGGGAGAACTTGCCTGACTGGGCAGAAAACAGTGAAAAAATCCCACTGAAAGAAGTAGAACAATTGTCTTCTTGTATTAGCACACCAGCGTTTTAGTGTGGAATGCAGCTTAATTTGTCCAAATTGGTGCTGACCATGGAATATATATTATGACATTTGCTTAAGATAGTTGCTGTATTTTTTAAAAATAATGACTCATTATGGCAGCACTGTTCATTATGAAATCCTTCTTTTGTTCCCAAGATACCAACAGAAAGGTCACACTTGAAAGGGCTGTTATGCATATTTAAACAACAATAACAAGAAGTTCTAAGATCTAAATTGGGCAGTGACCAAATAGACATCAGATCTACATAAATCTATGCAATATACATAATACAGAAAGTCATGCTGGGTGACCTGAGTGGCCACTTGGGTGAAAAGAACTTGAACTCTCCCATAAAATTTAACTCTGTGTTACCACCAAAAAGGAAAACATATGGAAGCACTCGGAACCAGTTATGTTGGATCCTCTATCCACAGCTACCAGCACTGTGCCAAGGTATCTGGTTACATCATCCTCATCTTGATCCAGTATTGTTACGGTTCTTAAGGAAGCCAAAATTCCTTTAAAATAATCTCTTCAATTTAACACACTGGTAATCGCAGTAGCTGGTTTTGAATATTCAGTCCTAAGGGTCCAGTTCTCAACTCTGGTGGCTTCTAAACAAGTATTGCTACTTTTTTATTGTAACATGGAGTAAATAAGTAAATGGGTTTTTTTTGAAGCAAAAATGATGCTTGAACCTAGCAGGTGCTGACTGCAATTTGGTTGTTTGGTTTATTGCTACATTTGCTGGATAGTGGTGATATCTTTCCCAAATACAGTGGAGGACACCAACCAAATGAAGAAGAAAATCTAGGTTAACACGAAAATAAAAACTGGAGTCTAAACTGAAGTATCTCAGCAGTATGAAAAGGCCTGTGTTCAGAATTAAAATCACAGGATTACAAGCAAATCTAAAAGCGTGTGCGTGGCTACTCACGCTCTCTCCTTGCACAGGCTCTATTTACACCTAGTGGGTAAAGAGTCCTACAAAACATGTAAGGATGTGATTAAGCACATCGCGCGGCAATCAAGGCAGCTTCTTATACCGAAGGCTGAACATACATATAAGCTTAATTGCACTGGCATGGAAGTATGAACTAAGGGTTGCTCAGTAACACCCTCCTCCACCACCGAGGTCTGAGCAGGCTGAGACTGAGCTCCACGGCAGCACCACAACAGCAGGAATGAAGCTGACTCCAGAATGACAGTTTTACTGGACTGGGACTAAACTGATTCTAGAAAAAAGACAAGTACAGAAAGCAAAGTGTATCTTGGCAAATAAACAGTTGTATCTGATGTGGGGAGATACAACACGCAGCATCCTGCACAGGCAGCTGTGGGCAGATGAGGGGCAGCTGAGGGCAGATGCAACAGGGGATGTACAGGGAATGTACAGCAAGCAAAGTGGGAAGGTGAGCTGGGAACTGCTTCTCAAATCTGAGAATCACGATTCTGATAGCAATACACAATTCCTACCTGGCAGCAGGCAGGGAGCCCAGCACTCCCACTGAGAGCAGCTGCACAGAGCCTGCCTTGCAACTCTCTTAACGCAGCCAGGAGGGGATTAGCTTTTTCTCTTGCTGTAACGCTTACAGTTACTACATCTAAAATTTAGTGCTAAATACGCAATTATTATAATGCAGATGCAGTTTGCAATCTACCTTTCCACAGATTTAGAAGCATTTAAGGAGGTGATAATCTCTTCTGTCAGTATCTTAATTAACACTTAACTATGACTAGGTGTAATGTAGTATTTTATCTTGTTCTCTAATCTGGTTCTAAAACATTTTTTTTTAGTATTTTGAAAATAATAAAGTAACAGCTAAACTTTTATTTTTAAAGTCAATATTAAAATCTATATATGGAAATTTAGTTCAAATAACTGCTGTATTTTTGAGAAAGCAAGGGGTACTGTCCAGTGATGTCATTTTACTCTTGCTCCATATATACAGTTCCTGCTCAAGTAAATGAATTCACCATCTCTCTCTCTCAAAAAAAGTAAATGTGAAAATACAGACTTCAAATACAGACATAATGTTTTACAGCTGACAACTTCTGAGTAATTACAAAAGTCACAATGTTCATTTACAGACTACAATTCAAATGCCTTCATTGTATTATTCTGCCAGGTGCATTTCAGTTGCCTTGCCTTTTTCCTATTTTATTGTATTTTTTTTTGTTCAATATACTTCTAAGCCTATTTAAAATGAAAGAATTAAATCCTCACTACATAGTGGTTTCAGATCTAATCCATTAGAGAAGGACTTTGAGATGAGAAAAGAATGCGTTCCTCCAAAGTACATTTGATAAATAATAATAAAAATTCGAAAACGCATGTAGACAGAGCACCCACATTCTCCCAGATTTCATTTGCATGATGTTCAGTTTTAATGCATAAACCGCCAGCAACTTAATAGGCGTTTATATATACACAGCTTAATCATTATTGTAATCATTCGTAAGATTACAACAGCCATTAAAAATGTTCTTTTGCAAACAATGTTATTGGTACTGGCTAAGCTGCCAGTTTGTCTTGGACCAACAGCACCAAAAGGTGTATAAAACCATCCGAAAAGTTTTGAAAACTGTGGCTCTGACAGCTAATGACAATTGCAGAAATTTAAGAATTGTAACTGAGACTGGAGAATGCAGTGAGGCTGCTTAGCACTTCTTGAATAAACTACAGTGCCATAATGTTATTTGAAAAGAAATATAAAAATTCATTCACCCTTTCAAGTGCTTGTTTGCTTTTCCTGAGGGGATAGAAATCACAACAGAATCAGATCTATCAGGGACTAAGTGGGCTATAGCAACAATTAACAACTTCTGCTGCAGTTGTATGACAACACAGCTCCTCGGACTTTCCCCCAGACAATTCTCATCTGCCAAGTTAAGAATTACAAGAACTCAGAGGGGTAGAATCCCTTAGGGATTATATAAATGTTCATTATGCGCCTAGAGCACAGATGCTAAGGCACTGTATGCATGAGTAAGAACTAAAGTATGCCAAAACACACAACAATTTACTAGAGGTAGACTGACAGTTTTTCGATCTAAAAACACATTGCTAGCCCTCACTATGAATGCTCCTTCACTAGTTGGACTAGTCCTACTACAATTAATCCTTCACACAAAAAAGATAAAACAAGGGGACTAGATAGCTGGAAATCCAAGATGGATAGGACGAGATTTACTGCAGTATTCCCATTTTCTTCTTGAAAAATCCCAATATGCCTCCCCAACAGATGTAGCTGGGATGGGAAAGGTTACATCAGTTACCACAGACAGAGGACTTTTTAAGCAATGCTAAGTTTACACAGAGTTATTTTTTTCCTTTCCTTAGAAGAGAGTAGTTGTTCTAGCAAGGGTAGTGAGAAATGGCAGAGAAGGGAAACATGCTGCAGTAGCTGTCACTGTCCCTTGTCCCCATGGGAAGCGGAACCTTGCAAGACTGGCTATCTGGATTAAAGTCTCTGGACTAGCAGACAAGGGTCCGAATTACTGTGCAGTATTATTAAGGTCAGTTTCACATCACCAGATCTTAGTGGAATTTTCAAAGTAAAAAATACACATCACAGCACTACAAGGAAACAAAATACAAACAGTGTGCTTTAGTAACTGTTATCTACAGATTTTTAAAAGAAAATCTTTGCCTTTACTTCAGAACTAGGTTCAGTTTATATTCGTATTTTATATAATTTTAAGTAAGTGGGTAAATTGGAAACACCTATTGGTAAAAACATGTATCAATGAAGGTGAAATGCTCACCCAAGGTTCAGTGTTACGGTGCTCGTGCAACACATTTAAGTTTTACAGTGTAATCACTAGGAAAAAAAAAAAATCACTTGCTTCGACAATTGCAGAGCAAAATAATTTTCTAAGGGGCATAACTACCCTTCAGATGAAAATTAATTTTATCCTGTTTAATTATACACTGCTACCAATTTAAATCCTACCCTAGAACACTGAGTTCACCATGCTGTCTTGTGTGTGTGTGATAAACGTGTCATTTATTAGGCTTTTCCATTATTTTTGGGGTAGTGTGAACTGCTCTACATACATATTTTTCCTTCTGCTATAACAATGACAGTCTGTGGCCATTTTGTTTTGTGCGCCATTACACCATACCCTGAGCTTTAAAATGGAGTACTTGCAGTTATGAAAGAAGTGATCCTACAAATTTCTTCTACATTTCTGAGACCTGCAAGAGAACTTTTCTGTCAGCTCCAAACAACAAGCTGCTACAGGAAGAAAAGTTGCTGTGGTCAACACTGAAGCTCTATATTTTAAATGGATCTGATGATCCCAAAATAGTAGGCCATGAAAAGCATGTGCCTACTATGTGGTAGGACTTCAGGACCTGAACAGCAGCTCTAAAGGAACCACAATACAACCAAGTATTTGCAACAGAAGAGATTCCATTATTCCTGAGGTCACTGTGCTTCGTCCTCAATCTATACACATTGTCTTTTTATATACACTGAATTTGGTCAAAAAGACCACAGATTACTCGCAGACGGTTAACAAGCTGGGTCTGCGTTTCTGCTCCCAGGGTATTGCCTGGCAAACCTGTATTCCTGAAGTATCAAAATAAAAACTGAGCATATTCCTGAGAAGTGCCAAATATCCACCCAGATCAACTAGACAGGACTGATAATAGTTTGGTATCTTGCAAGATGAAAGTCAGTTATCAAGACTGCTAAATGTCAGCTTTTAAACTCTTTAGTATTTACGTTTAACAATTTCAAGGGGGAAAAAAAAGAAAGAAAAAAAGATCAACAGCACACATACCAAGGTTTAGACTTAAAATCTCCATATTGTCCTTCATAAGTGAGGTAAGGAGGAAGTAATACCTATTTGCTTTCAAAAATAACAAAAGTAAAAACCAAGTATAATGAAAGCACATCAAGAAACAAACTGTACAATTTCTGAACTGCACTGTTTATTTTGCTGCTTGAAACCTAAGTGACAGTATGCCACTATAATTATGGGGTTTCTTCTAAACCTTTACTACACTGCAGGTACAGAAATATACGGACACATTTTTGGAGAATTGACATTTTGCAAAATGCAGCAAACATTTCAATTTATACATGAGAAAAGGAAGTGTTCAAAAGGGTATGCATTTCAAGTTATTGCAGGTTATTTCTGTGAGAGAATTTCTGCAGGTAAAACATGTTTAATTTTAACCAACAGTAACGTGTCAGTGTATTTAAAATCATGACAAAAATCTTCTCTCTGGTCATTAATTGCCCTTTGACAAATTACTAGGATGTTGTATGTTTAGGGCAAGATGTCAATACAGCATAAATCCCATGGTATTTTGGTTTTCTTCTGGAGATTAAAGCTGTTTTTTTTCTTGGGATAAATGCAGCAGCAAAACACAAACCAGCTGATCAAAAAAGCACTTCTGCCATAACTCCAATAATTTCAGGGCACACCAACCGACAGTAGTTTTGCCATTCCCAGTTCTTTTTAAGGTTTACATCACTGCACTGTTGCCTTAAGTGTGTCTGTAAAAGCTTGTTTTCTGTTAGGCCAGCTTGCTGACTACAGCCTGGTTGAGAGAATTTAGTTGGTTGGTCCATTTATCTAATGCGGTATACCGTGCACCACCTCTCTTCTGATGATCCAGTTCTAGGAGCTGGTTGACTTGATCAATTCGGCCATGTATAGTGCTAGAATTAAATAAATAAATAACTGTAAATCACTAATGCACATGGAAATAGGAGCTATCAGTAAGTCAGAGGTAAAATAAGAGGTCTTATACAAGAGAGACACAAAGTCCATTTCAGAATTCAGCACTTATAATAATGTATTGTCCTGGGTAGCACTGCTTATTTAGTTGTCATCATGATTGGAAATCAAATGAACTAATTCATTGGGCAATGTATATATTATCTCCTTTGCTATGACCCACATATGAAGTCTGAAGCAATGTAATGTAAACAGTTCTTGAAAGGCAAGGAATAATGAAATACGGAGATTTATGTGAAAAGAAATTAAAATATAAACCCACGTATGGATTATATTTTTCTAGTAGATGTAACAAATTACCCTCCAAAAAAATTTTACAAATTGTAGTTAAGTTTTTCTAGTCAAGGAAAGCAGACTTATTAATTTGTCAACTCGACAATGTACTCAAAAATATACATGGGTATAAGCAGCAATTACTAAGAATAATAATTTTCATAATTTAATAATAATTCAAGTAATTTATTACATAATCCAAAATTAAAGTAAAAACACGCCACTTAATCTCTCTGCAATTTTCTTAGCTCAGGTCTTACAGATATGCTATACTGCTCATAAGCCACGCAAATCCAAGCAGTCAGCATCATTACCTTTCAATTCTAGAATGAATCAGCATTGTCACAATGCACAAAAATATTGTTTTGTTGCTTCTTGTACACTTTGATTATTTAAAGGAGTCAAAGATCAGTAAGCAAGAACAAACTACGTACTTATCCAATATGCACTGCACAAGCAAGCTTTCCACATCAGCTACATCTATGTTTAACTCCTAAAAGAAAGAGAAAACTCATTATGGTGCTACTCTGTTTTGCAACATTAAATCATTCCAATCTTTATTTTCATACACAGAATTTCATTTCATTTCTGTTTCTTACTGTTAAAAAATATCAATTCAATAATGATCTATACATCAAAAGAAATCCACCCAAAGTATATATGGCCAATGATCAAGAGATCAGTAACTTCTCAGAAAAGGCTGAAAAGGCAAAAGGAACACTTTTGGAAGCTCCAGAAGAGGAGTTCCTTTGCTGACTGACTGAAATAAAAAAAACGAAACAACAACAACAAAAACAACTCACAAAAAAACCCCCAGGAAATAAAATAAGACAATAATTATCAGAAAAGAATGGGTCTGTACTCAAAACCACTTAGAAGGCTAATTGCAAGTTCCACAAATGTTAACGCTAGCTAAAAATAAAAAAGTGCACAGAGTTCTGAAGAGAATTTAAGCATAAAACCAGGCATCTCTAATACTTTGTCAAATATTTTGGAATGCTGTGAATTTTTGCAAGAAAAAGCATAGACTCGCAGGAAATGGAAATAGTAATCTATTGTCATTGGGTTTTGATTCTGTTCTTTCCAGAGAATCAAATCAGTGATTCTAGTTTTACAGCTGGTTTGTTCTATTACCACAGTTCTGTAACTCTTACAACACAGATATTTGAAGATATCTCTTGAACAAAAGGAATGCAAATTTGGATTTTTATCTTCATAAAATTTATGTTCATAATTACATTCTGAATTGTATAAATTTCACTTTTTCTATTTCTCTTCAGAAAAGTGCTTTTTTCACCAAAGAGAATATGGTAATTGTGTATTTTAAAAGTATATCGCAGCACATATTATAAAAAGTTTGGACAATACTTGAAATTTACATTTTCGCACTGTAAAGCTGCCAGCAGTGCATCACTACTGCTTTATAGTTTAGATTATATTTTAGATATTCTACTTCTGGAAGCTCTATATTTAAGAGCTTTTACTCACAATTAATTATTTACATAAGCAAGGCAAGGATCCACTGACACATACCTTAGAAATAAAAGGAATATGTATTCTTGTGTAAGGCTTAATTAATTTTATAAGCACTTGTGTTCTGATGTTTCGCAAAAGCTCTGTAAGAGAAATAAAAATAAATACTGTAAAACCAACAGTACTGAAATAAAGATGCAATACAGCTCCATATAGGAAGATACCCTAATACCATGAACTCAGTGAGGTAAGGGAAGCATCCAAACTAAAGGAACCCTCCTCTTCCAGGGATCCAAGCAATATGTTAACTTTGAAGATGGACAGGTAGAGTTGAAAATTGGTTAAACACGGAGCAAAATGTATTCCCTGGTAAAAATTTAAATTATTCAAACTAACCGGATAAATCACACAGATTATTAGACAGTATGTCTGCCCCTCTAATTTATAGCTAGAATGCTTGTCCTGTACAAAAGTGAAAAGAGGTATTCTTAAGGCTCTGAAACTTCAGTCTGCGTGCATTTAACTTCATGGGGATTATTCATATTTTAAGTTAAAGATCAGGGCCTAATATAATTATAATGAGGAAGAAGTATAAAACAGAATCTGCATTAAGTGGCTGATTTTTCTGAGATAAGATAGTGCAGGCATTGTTTCAGAAATTTTTTAATTACTAAAGAAAATTTGGATAAAAGGAAAGCATAAATTACAATTTTAAATTAACAGAGGCAGAGTTAGATCCATTTTTACCTAACTAGTTACTCACGGACTGTTTATATAAGGAAAAAGAATAATGAAGTCCAGATTATGTATCTCAATAAAACTAAGGAGATTAAAACAACGAGGCAAGGTATGTAAACATTATAACGACAAACACTCTGTGTCACTACAGAGTGAAAAATACAGGAATGTCTTTTTGCCCCTGGATATTACTAGCAGACTACTGTCATGTAAGGGGTGAAGCTCAAATTCTTTTCAGCCCTTTGATTCAACTGTCCTCCTTCTCCTGCTTTCCGGTTCTGTCATACTTTCTTCCTTAAGCATCCATCTCTCTAATCTTAGAGTCTCCCTGCAAGACTTTGAAGCTCACCAGTAGTCGACATGTAACAGCAGTAGAGTGGTTATATTTAGTTTCCCCTGCTGTTTGCCATGTTCTCTTTTACAAACAAGAAGCATAAGAAAACCAGGTCTCTGGCTTTAACTCTTTTCTTTCATGTAACTATCCAGCTAAATGATCTTGCAATGCCACAGTAACCCTCCTCTTGATAAAAACAGTAGTTATCTGAAAAACTGGACGCTATATTCAAGTGAAGAGACTTATAAATTCTCAAATACATGACAAATGCAGGGGGTAACTTTATTTTGTCATATTAATGGAATGTATGGGCATGTGTTAGTGTGTTCTCCTGTTTTATTAAGTATAGGTACTATAAATCCAAACATTGTTTTCAATACATACATTAGAATAATGTATTTTGTTACATATTTTGTTGTTACACATTTATTAATGCAACCTTCATTACATTGTCTACATATTTTGTCTTTAATCTGAAGCAGAAAATTAACCTTATAAACTAGCAAACATCTAACTGTTGAGACTGACACAACCAACCTTTACAAGTAAGGGTTGCCCTTATTTAATCCTTCCAATGGAAAAAATATTCAATGCCTGACGCGACCGTAGATATTGTCTTAGAATATCCACTCTTGCTCGATCTTTCTTCATCATTTCTGCAATCCTTCACAGTCATTCTACATGCCTGGATACATGTTGGCCTTTACCAACCTCTAAAGAACTTGGAAATGTAAGGGAATCGTCTACGAGTAATTACAAAAGTACTCTCGTTCTGCCAAGAAAAGTAAACCATGGAGGGGGGAAAAAAGCTTACCAAGCAATGAAAAAAAAAAAAGGGGGATTAAGACAGCCTGCAAAAATACCTTCAATGTGTTCCCTTATGAAGGGATCGTCCATGATGTTGCTGTGATTTGTTTTCAGAATCTTCTCAAATTCAGTGATGTCGTTATTCTGATAGGCACTTCAGAAAAAAACCAAGACACTGAATTCTTATTTTTAAAACAACAGACTCATAAGACTGTTCTACAACTTCCAAAAAAACCCAGTGTATTGTGTTGGTGACAAATAATTACATTCAGAACCTTTATAAAGAAAAACTATTTCAAGATGAGATGCAAAAGCAATTACCTTTCTCCTATTTGAATTTTAGTAGCATTTACAAAAGTTTAGTATGAATGTTCAGTTATTTCACAAGTGCACTCCTTCCAAAACTTTTGTACTTTTAAGAAGTTATTCTTTTAGAAAGCCTAGATCCTAAAAATAGCCAGTTTTGAAAAGAATCATTACTTCCATTTTGGCTTCATTAAGCCATATTTTATGGAACAAATAAGAGCTAAAAAGAATGTAGAGAGCTGTTGCTGTTTCTAGAATGTCCATCTTAAGCTGAATTCTAAAAATATCATAGGATGGAAGAAATCCTAACTTCCAGGATTAACCATAAGTAATTCTGGCATAATGCTACCTTTTAGATTTTTATTTATAGCTTATTTTTAGTACATATATTGTTTAACTAGTCAATCTTGTTATTCGAGAAAGCATTACCAGAAGGGGGTTTAGACACCTATTGTTCACTATCAGTTACTTCATCAGTTAAAGGTAAGAGCTGTAAGCATTGAAACAAGATCTTTTTCTTGACATATAATGGTTTTACAATTTAAATATATCATCTTTTATAACAGTCAGCTGTAATAGGGGCTATCTACTAACCAATCCAACTTACACAGTAATTTAGTTATATTAAGCTACAGGCTATCAATATTTAGCCTGAAAGACATAGTGTTTAATACATGCTTTCAATTTCTGTTTAACACTAACCATCAAACATTTTAAAAACATTGTCTATTTTTCCTTCATAGTCTCTGTACATTTTCAAATTGTTTCTAAAACAGTAAAAAACCTCCTCATCCTTTATTATCAGTAAAATGGGCAAGAAAAAGTCCAGTTGAATTTACAGTGGAACTTGAGGAGTCTATAAATGGAGTTACATGTGTGAAATGGACACTTTTTACCTTATGTGAAGTCTCTTTACCATATGTAAAACATTCAAGTTCCGAATGTAGAGTAAGAGAATTAAAAATATAATTGAAATATTTGGAATTTATTTATTTTCCGCACATTTCTTATCTACACTGCTTTAATTGCATTATTAATTTTAAAGAAACAGTTATACTCAAATGTCAAGATAAAAGATATAAATTAGGAAAATGAATAAAATCAGATTGGGTAAGGCCATCTGGAGTTCCTTCTGCCTCAAATTCACATGAAACTGTGACAGTGAAGTAGGAAAGACATGTCTAAAGTGGAATTATTGAAAATAATCCTTTAATAAACTCCCAAATAATTTATTCCTCATTATGTCAATGATTGAACATCCTCACTTTCAGAAATGATTTGTATGCATAAAATGGTGCAGCACCATAGCAGTATCAGAGCAGGCCTTGTTCCAACATATCAACTATGTATTTCAAAATGTGAGCAGGCATCACTTCTTACACAATGAAAAGGTAGGACAAGTTTTTCTACACATTGTTAATTTTTGTTACTTGATAAAGCAAAGGTAGTATGGAACAGGTTAACTTCACAGCATAATATATAAAAACTGCCTTGGTTCAATTTATTTTGCCTGATTATATTAATACCCTAAAAGTTCTCACATCACAGCTCCCTCTAAGAGGTAACGAATCATTCTTTTGATTTTCACATGAAGGACAGAGGAGATCACTTGAGAATTTAGTTTTGCAATCCTAAATTATGAAACTCCTTTAGTAATCATGACATACGCATGCATCCAATTATTCTATTTGCTTCGGTATTTGGTGTCAGTCTTCTCAGTTTCTCATACATAATCAGGCAAACCCTAAAGCCTGGTCACAGTCCAAGGTGAGATAACTTTAAGGGAAGAAATGACATTTTTGCCAATTTCTTTGAATAAGAAATTCACCATAGTAGAAGATAACAGCATATTACTGTACCCCTACCTGGTATAGTATATATACTTTGGTATGTCATGGTAAATGGAAGTTTCTTAAGAAAAACAGTCTACAAATATTTGCCCAATATTTATGAATTAACTGTGTTAACTGTGCAGAGAAAAGTCACCTCTAAAAACATTCCATTTCTGTTTTGGACACTACACCTTTTTATTTTTTGTTCTCTTCTCCAGAAAAATTAAAAACTTACCTTACTAAATTCGTCATTGCTAGAATCTCTGGATCATTTTTGTATGGTTTAGCCTATACAGAACAGAAAATACAATATAGATGTTTAGATTTTAAATATTTTTTCCATTTGCAACTTTTGGGTAATTTATCTATCAATTCAGAGAAGGGGTGGAAAAAGAAAAAAAGTATACCTCCTGAGAGTCAAACGGATTTATTCCAGATTTCATGAGCATGTTTGCTAAGACCAAGTATTTTAAGCAAGTGGTTCTTCTGGGGCTCCCTGATTCATCATAATTCTTGAATGCTTCAAAAAAATCAGTATGTGCCTTTTCAAACTCTCCTTCTCTTAAGTGCATTTTGCCTCCACATTCTGAAAAGAAAACACAGATGAAGAGAAAAGGAACACTGCGTGCTTGTTGCTGACTACAGTAATTGTACTCAGAAGTTCCATGCTATTTCTAAACAGATTATTGAAATATTTTCAGTAGTCTTTTCATTCTCTGAAATCGCTAGGAAAAAAAAAAAGGCATTAAGGACTTCACATACAGCATTGCCATTTGAATAAACCCATTCCAAAGAAGAAAAAACAAAACCCAACCCACACCATAAATCTAAAAGAACACTAATCCTCTCAGCCAATAATTATTTAACCTTACGTTAAAATACTGTAAAAATTATAATGGAATTTAGCTCCATTTCAAAGGCAATGAACTTCCTATATTTATGGAATTTTCCCAATCTGTTGAGCAAAATCACACAGAAAAATTGAGAAATACTTGATATCTCCTTTTATTTCTGACGTACCACTGGTGCCTGATTTTATATATATATATATATATACACACACATATATATTTAAGCAAGCGCTTATACCAGGCAAAGAGGAAAGGCACAATAATATTCTGGAGAAAGTTTTTTCAAGACACAGGGCCTACTTCCACTCTAATTCATCATTGTGGATAACAAATAGCATTTTCAAACACATCTTAAAGGCCTTCAGCTCCTGATGAATCTTAGTGAGGCGAGACATCAAGCACAAATTTACAAGAGGGGATTGCAGAAATACCAGACCCTTCCACTAGCAGTCCTGCCAAGCCTTTGCTTTTATCCTTTGCTGCCTGCTATGGTGTCAAACAAGTCTCCCTCTTGTTCTTCTGTTGCTTCTCTCCTGCAGTATATATAGCCAACTGAACTGCCCTTCTGACCAGCACAGCTGATACTTGGGCACCAGAACAGCAGAGCTCAGGTCCTACAGGAGGCAAACATTAAATGATGAGACTGGAGCCACTGCATTTGTAGTCCCCGATTCATATATGGTTTGTCTGCCTCTGAATCTACAGGATCCTTTATAAATGGAACTAGAAAAAAACATTAATTATCAGATTTTCATAAAACTAATCCATACAACAGAAGTTAAATGAAAAATTCAAGATTAACTTGCCTCTGATAACTCCCATGATCAGTGGATGAGGAATAGCTGACTTGATGTGCAATGACTGTTCATATAGTGCTTTAAGTTTTTTGTTATTTTTCTGTGCTGTATACATTTGAATTTCCAAAGCATAGATTTCCAATAGTTGAGTACCCTTTTTTAGATCATCTTCTCCATCATCAGTCTAGGACAGATTAAGTAATAAATACTGAGAAATTTTAAGAGAACAGTGATTTCAGTTTTATACTAGTAAAAAATAATTACCAAATACTCTCAGTAATTTCCTGTCAAAAGTAATGATATTCCTAAAACTTTAAAATTTTGATATAACTATTAACATATAATACTCAAAGAACTTATCACAGACCAAGTTTTGAAGCCCTTTATTAAAAAAAATCATGTTTTTTTTTAATTAAATGTTTTCCTTATAACAACCTTGAGAACTTTGCCTATATTCTTTTCCACTTTCCTTAAACCACACTCAGTACATAAGTGCAATGCCGGACACACATACATATATACAGATAATACAAATGACTCTTCTGCTGCCTATAGCAGAACCATTTCTCAGATATTTGTAACCCATTTTCCATGCCGGAGAAAGAAAAGGGGACACAAATAAACACCACAGGCTGTGTGGCTAATTTTTTTTTCCCCTTTCCAAATAGGAAAGTAGTAGCTGTACTTACAGTTTTGAATAAAGCTCACTTGGACTCTTAGTTGAATTTTAAAATAAATGTCTATGCATTATAGATTATTCATATGTGTTTCTCATCCTTTGTCATCATTTGGGCCGGACTGGCCACTGAAATTACTAAAAGGAAACTTAATCAGCAGTTGTTTTTATAAATCCTCTTTAAGCAAGGAAGAAAACACTCTTTAAAACCTCATTTTTTGTTCTCATTATCAAATGGATAACAAATTAAAGTAGGCACAGTATATCTTCCCTCTGTACTAAAGCTCAGCAACGTGCCTCAAAGGCCAACAACAGACATAAGAAAAAAAAAATAAAAATCAATGTTGTCTACTAAGCCACAGTGATTTAGAATTGAAAGGTACCTGGCATGACTGATGCAGCTGACGCAAAATCTTTTGTAACTTTCCATATTCTTCTCGTTCTAAATATAATTTGCCAAGCTGTAATGAAAAAAAAGTTGAAGTACTAAGGTCTATTAAGATTTCACAATATGAAAAGGTGAAGTTGTCCCAAACAAAAGCAAAAACCAGTAACTTATATATTTTACCTTTGTGTTTGTCTTAAACCACAATCTATCATTCTTAGCATCCTTCAGAGCTTCAAGTGTTGTTTCATAGAATTCCTGAAGCAAATCCATCTGACATAAAAAATCAGAATTCTATAATTGTAAACAGCAAATTTGTACCTGTTAATAAAGTAAATCTGAACAAACTAAAAGTGCATGCTTGAACTTCAAAATAAGAAAGATATCTGCATCTTATTGAATGTCTGCTTTTAAAATTGTAAAGAGCTTCTAAAGTAGCAAAAGTAAGTACACTTGCTTTTCTTATATGACATAGATATAATGAAAAAATATTCATATTTTCATGGTAGCGAAAAAGAAAGCCACCTTATACAACCCATCTTATGTAAGCAAATAATAAAATTCTTATGCTGTGTAACGAAAGACAAACACTAACAGGCAACATCGCTCCTACTTAAAAGAAGAAAAACAAAAATAATTTACATTTCAAAAAGAAAATACAATTTACAAAAAGAGAGAAATGGTCAAAGGAAAAGACTTTATACTATCAATGCCATGTGGAAGAAATCTCTTGAGCACATCAAACTGTTTCTTTGCATAAAACTCCAAATTACAACATCCAATAAGGAAATCAAATTGGTGAGTGAGACCGTTAACAAAGATTCTACAGAGAATGCATTAGTGTTGTTTATGGCCATAGTTCTTTTGCAGGTAACAGATCTGAGGTTATGCATCAAGTTAAGAGTTCCAGATGACCCTCCAAGTCTGGCCCCAACTGCATTTAGACCAAACACCCTGATCTCTGCCAACAAGATACAGTCTAAAGACAGTAAGAGTAGACCTTAAAGAGTAAGCTCTTTAGACCTTAAGAATAAACCATGATTCAACTATTAAATTTTCACTTCCTATGAGTGGCACAACATGTAGGATTGTGACAATGACAAAAGCGTCATCATTAAAGACCAGTGATCCTCATACACAGGTGCTACTTCCAGGTAGTCAGTTAGGGGAGCTTTTTACTCTCTGTAAAGCTTCTACAACACCACAAATAAAAAGGATCTGGGCTGTGTATCTATAAAGAAGTATCCAGCTTGCACAGTACACTCAAAGACGGGCAAGTATTTAACATCAATGCTTAATTGCAACATTTTTCAAAGGTTCCCCTCCCCTCACAAAGTACAAAAGAAAGTATTGTTTAATTACAAATTATATTTGAGAAAGCACTTATAATGCATAGCTACTATGCTAAAAAAATATTTACCGTACCTATTAGCATAGAAATCTCAGGTAAATATTGATAAAAAAGACACATTTATGAAAAGTTATGTGTGTTGACAGATAGAATCCATTAAATATAGGAAATATATTTTAACAATAAGACAACAAATTAATACTGCAAATGTTCTCTATTAAAATCAAAAAAACCCAAATCAGCAGACTACCATGCACAAAAACGTCCACAGTTAAAAGTACAAAAAGAAAACTATGAAGATGAAAGAACTAATGATCTAACCTGCTTGGAAGTAGAGATATAATCAAGAATAGAATTGATGGATTTTTCAGAGTAATTCCTTGTAACTGCACTCCGTATGTAGGTCAATAGCTGTTTATATCTGTTCATCATTTCAGGAAAGTTAGTCTAAAAGAAAAACAAAATTATGTTATACATTGTGTTTTAATGATTAAAAAGCGAGTTATATCTTTCAAATACACATACAGAAAAAGCATAAAGGAAAGACTATGCAGTAGTGGTTGCTATTAAGAACTTTTACATCACCACTTGATTCACAAGCAGCAGAATCAGGAATAACTTCAGCAAGAGTGCATGGAATAGACATTTAAAATACTTATCTCAACAAAGAAAACAGAGTTGGCTATACAACTATTTAGAATGGTTGCATATGTAGCATATAAATTTTTCACTGATTTGTTCTGGTGAAGTATATAGAATGTATACATGTATATAGAAACATTACTGGTTTCAGTGGTATGATACCTCAGGATAGCAAGGGCTGAGCCTTAGACTCTCAGAGAGCATCAGCTGATTACAGCAGCTATTTTGCATCCATTTTGCCTTTGACTTGCAACCACCATATAATTTCCTCCCTGCCATGTCTGTATTAGCCATTAAAGGTCGCAAAAGACAAGTTCTGGCAGATTTAGTTGTCATAGCTATAAGTTAGAATAATAACTTAGGATCTCTGGATCAATACATTGTTATGCCATTTACTCTCAAGTAACAGCTGTAATTCCTACCAATTTAAAATTTATTTTAATCATCTGTTTCAGAGCTTTGAATCCCCATTCTCCTTTTTCACCTTCGAGCTCCAAAACCTGAAATAGAAAAATTAAGCAATTAAGCTTTATTCAAAAAGTACATAGCCCATATATGCCTTTTCTTGCCACTTTGTTCCTTATAAAGTAATGTTTCATTCTGCCCTGTTCTTCAATTTTACTGTTCCCTGATGTTATTGAGAAAGTCAGTGAGGGGTATGTATCTTACTAGTTTTCACAAGTTTGCTGACATAGGAAGGGTGAATTTTTATTTATAGATTTTTGTTGTTGTCTAACACCAAACACTAAACTTTAATACTACTCCATAAATACATATACAAAAAAAAAAAAGTTCTAACATCCCCTGCAAAACAGACTCAACATCTCTTGATTATATTAGTAAAAATTTTACACTTCTGAATTATTATAGTATCTTCTCATATCAGAAAGGCTTCTGCACTTTAATGTGACATAGTTAAGGGACTGTTTTGTAAGTAAAAATTTTTGAAAGTTTTTTTGAAGTCATGCATATAATACTGTTACACACTATAAGCCAAGAGATGCAAATATCTATTTTTTCTTTTAAAAGTTACATCTAACATACTGCTTTCTGGTGGCAGTGTACAAACATTAAAAATTTAAAAGTGATATGAACAAAAAAACTCTGTGTCACTTAGTATTTATATATTTAAAGCTCTGGGACTGGATAGTAAACCAAATATAATACATTACATAAGACACTGGGGAAAACACCATTTCATTTTAAAAAACTAATGGATCTAGCTTCTACAGTTGACACATGAAAACACACTTAGGACTGTTTAATTAACTTAGTAAATCGTGAAGATTAAAAACTCAGTTCCACGATAAAGTAGGCCTATTCCATGTCCTATTTATGCACCCTAAGAACGATCCTGAAAGGCAGTCAGCCAGGAGTCTAAATTCCCAATTATAAACTTAGCACATTAGTAAGTTAAAATAGAAATATTACTCTTAAAATTCCTTAAATTAATTCAAATGATAAGCAAATGCTTTAAAATGTGAATTAATATAAAAATAAGAGATAAAATATAAAGACAGAAAACCTTCTGAAAACTGCTTAATGCTGCTTTGGGATCATCTTCCTTCAAAGCTTTAGAATTGTAGTATTGATTTTCCAGATCCACATTTGGTTCAGAATTGCTGTCCTCAGAATATTCCTACATTTTAAGGAGAAAAGAAAAAACAAATAGAACTCAGAAAATAAAAAATAAAGAAAGGTTCAGAACATCTAATATTCTACTGGAAATAGATAAAATATTGCTCAAACTGACATGGATTACTTGTGTACCGATGGAACAATCTTCAGTTTTAGAGCATGCAACCGGTATAGACTCATGATTTCATCTCTCCCCCATTACTTGCCAGCCTCATCATCCACCAACACTTGCCTGTCAACAGATTTCTTTCTGGACTAATGAGCTCATAGCTCTATTAACTTTGCCTTTATGACAAGTACAGACTGTATTATTAACATTCTACCAATTTTGGTGTTTAAGGACAGATGCTTAATAACGTATGTCATTTCTGTACGGGGGAGAGAACATGCTGGCTACTAGTCTTCCAAAAGGCACTCTGTTATATATGACCTTTGCTATCCATAGAAAAGGCTCTGGCTGAGTTGCCACACAAGTAATGATTCAGCAATGGAGGATATAAAATGCTTCCATGAATCTCTCCCTAATCTGCCTTTTTATGCTGTAACGATTCGTACTTGTCTAAGGAAATTAAAAGAATAATGACGGTAACACCAGCTGCTTCTGTGCTGAGACACAGGAGATGGCTGAGAAAGTGCTAAAAAAACTGCCGAAGAGAGTGGGGTGGGACATAGGCACAATAATTTAATAAATAATTACCTATCATGTACACTAGCACAAAACAAATTTAAGAATTTACTAATTATTACTTCATTAAAAAAAAAGTACTCTGAGGCTTCTTCTGATGAAAAAACCTAAGTATTTTATCTTCTTTTGCTGAAGGATAACGTTACATGTCTGAATTACAAAACACTACCAAAACTCAAAGAATAATCTCATTTGAGGTTTACACGAGTCAAAAATATTTCACACTTCTGCATTTTCAAGCCAACTTCCCTCAACAGTCCTTAGTTATTAGGAGATGAACTGTTTAAAAGAATCTGTTTAAATTTCAAAGTTACTGTCATCAGAGCAACCTTCCCTTGTAACAATATAAACAATGCATACTCAGGAGTCCTTCTTTAAGTTGCTATTTCTTCTTTTACTGTACTTCTTCATCAGGCACATGTATACTTTTGCTCATTCATATATTGCTAATATTAATGGGTTCCTTCAAAACCATGGGAAGGAATGAAAAAAAGATGAGGCAAAAGAGAAGTTTAAAGTAGCTGTCTCCTCCCTACAGCACAAGCAAATCTTTCAGTTTTCTGAAGTTCAAATGGAAAAATTAATTATGGAAGCTCACAGTTGGCCCAAATTTTATTAAACATGGTCCTTGAGACATTTATCCTTCAACCTGCTAATGTTTCTGTTTGCTATATGTAGGCAAGTTGCTCACATATGTATTTATTTATATTCACACCAACTGTTAGTATTTAGTGTGAACCAATGGACTTAAAAGCCTAGCAAATACCACAAACCTGTTTTCTGAATTCCCAGAAAACTATAAAACTTACTTAATATTGTAAACTGCAAAGAAGGCAGGAAGCAAGTGTCATTTCACTGGGCAGACTATCATTTCGGTTAGCCTGATTTTGTAAATTCTTTACCCTGTTGATCCAACATCAACGGAGCAGCTACAAGAACACGCACGTGATGTCAGCAGCTGTCAGCCCATCAGGCACCTTATGAAAGTATTGGCTGCCAAACAACATAGCATTTAAGATACATGTAATCAGCTGATGTATTGTTTATACTAAACTTCAACAATGAGGAATATTTTTGGCAGAAGTATCTATTTGTAAAGATAAAAAGAAAACAACTATATTAATTCATTTTAGGAAACAATGTGCTCTGTTAGCCTAAAGCCAGAAACATCTGATTTTCCATCTTCGCTCTGGCAGTGATTCCGGATGTGGACTCATGCAGGAAGCCTTTTTTCAGAATGCGACTTAAATATCCCATAAAGCTATTTTCATAATAATATTAGTACATAATAAAGAAAAAGTGTTAAGGCTAGAATTATTTTTTACTAATAGAATCACTTTGAAATGCATCCAAGGTAGTGCTTTATATTTTCACAGATTTTTTTTTTTAGCTTTAAATTAGATATTAGAAAGAAATTCTTTCCTCTGAGGGTGTTGAGGAACAGGTTGCCTAGCGAGGTGGTGGATGCCCCATCCCTGGAGGTGTTCAAGGACAGAACAGATGGGGCTTTGAGCAACCTGGTGCAGTGGGAGGTGTACCAGCCCCATGGAACTAGATGGTCTTTAAGGTCCCTTCCAACTCAAACCATTCTGCGATTCTGTGATTTTGCCTTCACTTGATGCCTATTCACCTCACATCAAATTTAGGATGCTGGTATGGACAAAGCTCTGAGACAGGGCCTTCCCACTTCTGGGGAACATAACGTAAGGTGTTTATTTTAAAGGACATATTTAGACTTAATGGCTGTGAAGAAAGCTTTAAAACCATGAACTAAGTATGGGATGATGCCTTTAATCTGTAGGCAATTAAAAAGAAAAAAAAAAAGATCAGCCATGTAGATACAGCATCTTAATTTAAGCATCAATGTTAATTATGCCAGTGCTGATCAATTCAAAAGGACCAGCACTCTTATCTTCTTTTGATGCAGAGATGGCTTAGTGCAGTATGGAATAAACGTGGGAATATTCAGCTTTTGCCAAAAGCAAAAAGAAAGAAGGAGAAAAGGAAAAGCGTGAAGCTGTCTCCTCAAAGTTTGAACTAAGAAAAAGATGCATTTCCTTTCCAGAACTGAAAATAGAAACGTTCTTTTAATGATAAATTCAGACACCAAATGCCTAACCTTTCCTCACCCTCATTTTTAACACATCTCCTGCCTGTCTGAACCAATTCCCCAACTCAACCCTTTTAGATAGTAAGTTTGTTGCATCAAACAATGCAGCACCAAAATAGAAGTGCACAAAACTTAGTCAGAATATCCAGTTTACAAAAAGGATTTCTAAATATCTCTACTATACCATCTAGACCTAACATTCTGCATAGGAAAGAACAGCCTTAATTATAACCTCAAGATATAAAAGCACCTGTGTGCTACACTTTAGCTCCAGCTGACACTAAAAACAGGCATAAGATTATTTTTTTTATTTTGATGTTGGTGATATTTTTTAAATGAACATCAATACCATCAGTAAAAATAAAAACACCAGAAGTCTGGGTATGTGGAACTGATCTTTAAAATTCATTTATTTCTCCCTTCCTGAGAGAATCAAAACAATTAAGTGGGGGTGTGGGGTTATTATTACTTATGAAATTAGAAAGCTCTGACACAACTTTAAAAAAAAAAGTACTTAAAGTTAAGACATTAAGCATTGCTCCCTCGAAAATCTGCCTGTTCTAAATGTAGTCAGTTATAAATAATACAATCCCATCACATCGTTTTATTGGAGGAAGAAAAATTACTACACTAGCTCAACTGTTATGAAGATAAAACCTCTGATGTATCTTACTTTGCCTGGGACATAGTTTTTTCAAATAACTTTTATTAAAGTTAAATTAGTACCAAGGAATCGATTTAATTTACAAGTCTTTATTACATTACGTATCAAGTTTTCACAAAATTCATTTTATCTAGTAAACAGCTTTAAAACGTTAAGTCTCAGCTTCTAAAATGAACACATGCAGAAGACAATTCACCCCAATCAGCTTTAATCGTCCTTTCTAGGGCACAGATCCATCTGCAGCTTCTCCAGCAGCAAAGGCAGGTTACGAACATTCAGCACTCCTCAGCCCTCCCTGTTTGTTTCTGGTCCTACCATCCCCTTCACTGAAGTGAGTCAACATTTTATGCTGTACGAGTCCTTGATGATAGCTGATTCTGCTTGGGTTCAGAGAACAGGCCCACCAGTGCTTACACAGAGGCAGTCCTGAGGCTGGTGAGCTATAGCAGAGGAGCAGGTGAGCAGGGAGGGGAAGAAAAATCAGCTGGGGTTTCAGAAAACTGTAGGAGTTGTCTTGGTCAATGTGGTCTTGAGAGATTATGTAGAGCTCTTGAGGCACAACTCTCCTCACAGACACAATAAGGTACATGGACTTGGAGACTGTAGCACTATATCAGGGAATGACATTAACGGTAGGTCTGTGGTATCCTAGCAGATTAGACTGGCACAGTAACCTGGTAAAGTTAAAGATGTACAAAACCAAAGACAGAAATATTTTGTGAAAAGTACCCTTGTTTAGTTACTGATTTTCTTGTATCCTCTCTTGCCTAAAGCACTTCCCTAACATTTATGTCAGAAGTGGAATGATGATCTAAGCTTTCACTTCTCTGTATGTCATTCACTAGCTGTATAGGAACCAAACTCCTACTTTGCAAACCTTTTTCCAAAAAAAAAAAGGGAAAGTAGCTTTACAGAGGATAACTTTCCAGAAAAAAGACACAATACAAAGAGTTCTATTTCTGTAGAAATTTATCCTTCAAGGACATTGTTAACAATACTTATTACTGTGAATTTTACCAAGTTTCAACCACTGGGCTGACTCAAACCATTCTTTTTTTTTTTTTTTTAATGAAGTGCAATTGTTTCTGAGAATAAGTCTGGTACAAATTTGATTTTACTTTAGCTAACTTTGTTTCATAACCATGGCATTTAGGACGTCTGCTAACTTTAGGATTTGGAGTGAAGACCTGAGATTTTGCAAGAGCACTAGTGATCTGGATTGGGGGGGACGGGGAGAGTCAGCACAGCTTGTTTTTTGTTCAGTTGCCAAAATAAGGCCAACTGAAAACAAAAAATGAAAATAACTCTTCAATATATTAATATATTAGCTTCTCAACTAAATTTCTTGAACATTTCATCTGCAATGAACATGCACTATTTTCGCTTTGCTTTTATGCACTGGCTGCAAAAGTGACCAACTAAACACCATTCCAGCGCTAAGTACAACGTTCTTTGCATTTGCTCTTCAATTCACAGAATTGTTTAGGTTGGAAAACACCTTTAAGATCATCAAGTCCAACCATTAACCTAGCACTGCCAAGTCCACCATTAAATCACATCCCCAAGTGCCACATCTACACTTTTGAAGTGTAGATTAAATTCTTTTAAATACTTTTAGGAATGATGACTCAATTACTTTCCAGAGCAGCCTGTTCAAAGCTGAACAGCCCTTTCAGTGAAGAAGTTTTCCCTTATATCCAATCTAAACCTTGTCTCATTGCTTGTAACTTGGGAGAAGAGACTGACTGACACCCACCTCACTACAACCTCCTTTCAAGACCACTGGCCCCCAGGCACCAAGACAAAAAGCAAATAATAGTTTCTATGTGCATTTGCCACTGGTATCCAGGCACATGAATATAAAGAAAGCAATCAGACTGGAATGCAAAAGAGCAAGGAGGAAAATAACAGAGACAAACCATGAGACTGAAAACAAGAGTGTGATTTGTGTAAGAAGTCTGCAACCACTCAACCATGCATTGACAATCCTGGTTTTCTTTTCCACATTCCAGGTCTCTCTGCTCTTCTGCTCCTACTCACTAACTCTGCAAGTCATCTAGTGCCTGCTGGCTCACACCAGGGCCCACACTAGCTATAAGAAGTCAGTGAAGCCAGCGATTCGCAACGGGGTCAGTAGAGTTCCATGGAAAGACACTGCTCTGCCTTTACTTGTTTTAAGCTGAAGTTGGAAGATGCACAGAAATAAGACAGGAGACTGCAGAAAGAAAAAAACTGGTATTATGACATGTAAAGAGTATCAAAAATAAGAGCCTTTTCTTTCTCCCTCCCTCTATAACACAGCTCTCTTATAGTTAGAGGCATTCTTTTCTAGAAGTCCAGCTTTTAGCATAACTTTGATCTAACTTACTTCTGTTTAACACCTAATGCATATCAGATTCTGGGAAGCTCTGTTCTGAACAACTAAATAACCCTCAAAAAACACCCACCCCCCCCAAACTCCCAGAACTTATTGATACCTGTCAATGTTCAGATAGAAAGAATTTACTAATTATTCTCATGTTTTTTGCCTCAGTATTTCCTTCTGAGACACGGTAATGAGTGAAATAAGCCCCAAATACATTAATTCCGTGAGTCTGAAGAGAATACATAAAATAAAATGTAATGCCAGGACACATACTGAGTCCATATAAAGCAGTAATTAATTTAGAGAACAGTATATCCCATGTCCTCTGTGCAACTCACTGATTACTTAAAAAAAATAAAAATCACATACTAATGTAATTAAACATAACAAAGAAACAGAAGAGGGTAAAGTGGATCTACTTAATTTGGTATTTCCCTACTTCTAAATGCTTATTTTTGCAGCATTATCACTTTCTTGTTTGCAACATATTTATGTATTTGTTAAAATGAATACTGAAATATAACAAGTTGGGAGGCGGTGACAGTATCTGTATATAATTTCAACTGTATCTATTAAAAACGCATCAATATAAGGTAGGAAAATTCCCCTGTCTACTGATGAGATTGCTTATTGAGTTTGCTTACGTATAGAAACTCCTTCTAAAATGGAGTATATTTCTTCCTGCTGAAAAGATAGAGCAAACCAATTCACATTTACTAAGCTGCCTTTCTGATAGCTTGAAATAAAAAGTAAGACTGCCTATTTCCTATTCCTAACAGAGCCTGAAAAGGGAAACCCTCAGTAATCTGAAGGTATGCTCCCCATATTTGAGCCACGCCAATCCTCGGGAACCTGTAGCCATCTCACAGGGGTGCAAACTGCTGGCTGTTCACTGGCGTTGTAAACAGCCCTGCTACTGAAGTCACTGAAACCATCCAACTCCGTAACATAAAAAAACAAGTTGCTCAGCAAACAGATTTGTCTATCCTTCCCCCAGATCAAATTGAAAGTTGAATTTCAGAACATAGTAACATGTCTCATAAAGAACACTGCAGACAACTTATTTATTTAAAACAAAACAAGAAGTAGATGTATTACAATAACTGTCAATGTATTGTCACTGCGCCTGGAAGAATCAATTTCTGCAAAAAGGCTGTATTTAGTCTCAAATTTTAAACATAGCTTTTTGTCTGAGACTGAAACCAGAAATGGAATTTACAGTGGTCTTTCCCTCTTCCTCCTTATCCACTCTGAAGCTGAAACTGGTAAAAAGAACCTGGATTGAAATCATATAAGGCACCTAACAGCACCGAACGAGAAATTAAAATTGAGTGGTTTTCATAATGACCAGTAAACATTACTCTGTTCATTGAAGCATAAAGTGGAATAATCCATGTTATAATCAAGGCTGTCACTGTACATTACTAGCAAATTGTGAATCTAGGTCTGTCCACCAAAAAATATGAATGAGGTTTTTTTTCCTAATGTCAAGACATCGAACAGATAAAGTTCACTTCTATAGGAGCAGCTGAGGCCATTTACATGCAAAACCTTGACTTTTAACTCAATGAGAAAATAAACGGGAACAGTTAAATGTGATCTGTAAAGTGGGTAGTCTTCAGTTGTTTAACAGTGTAGTAATTACTCCAAGTATATGAAGCCAGAAAAGAGTGTATCTCTTCACATTTCAGTTCAAGTGCAAAACATTTGCATACTTAAGGAAATGTAACTGGTTCGATATAATCAGCAGGTCAAGTGCACATTTAAAGTGGAACAGCCATAATCACTTCTAATAAAAGCTGACAAAATTAAAACTCTTTTTGGGAGTCTTCTTTTAACTACTATTTTTATGCTAGTAGTTACCCTCAGAGGCCTGAACCTAGTTTCATCATACAGTATTTTGACAAAATAGCTATTTCTCCTTTCATTAACTGTTACAGTAATTTCTGCCTTTCCTCCTATTCCTTAAAAAAATATTCACCAACACTCAAATGTGCTCTTTTATTTTTAATTATGTACTGAGTATTTTGTCTTTTACCCATTTTTTAAATTTCAAATTCTTCTGCAGCAGCCTTTATACCAAACTTGAGAACCGCAAATCCCCTTATAGTCTTCTCTTAATTTAACTAGATTTATATGAACATGAAAGGAAGAAATCGGGACTTGTCTTCAGGGCCCTTAACTATTTTCCAAAACAGTTTTGTGGAACACTGCAGTTAGTCTCAAGCACATTTGAAAACAACATCCAGTCATGGTTTGTTAGTCCAAGAATGCTGAAACTAGTCTAGCTGGAACACTTTTATTCTTAAATTCTGGGTTCTTTTTTCCGATTAGTTATAAACACACATTATTTTTAAAAAGCCGTTTCATTTAAATATGTGGCTTAAGTATTATTTAATGCTTTACATGAGAGTTACCTACTGAAAAGAAAAAATTGACATGCTCCTAATTATTATGAGCAGTATTTTTAAATTTTGGAAAGGTCTGGGCTAGTAGTAATTAATGATGATGAAAATGTTCTAGGAAAAGTAACTATAGTCAGGGGCTGAAATTTTCATTTCAATTCAAGCAAGAAGTTTCAGGAAGGTTTTTCAGAGGAAGAAAGTACTTCCGGAAAAAAGAAATACAGGAAAAACAAGCATTAGACCAGCGATTATTCTTGGTGAAAACTGACATAATACATTATGAGCTTTGAGCTGCACTCTTACTCAAATTTATAGGCAGACGGCTGCATTTAAAGATTGAAAAATGTAGTTCCAATGATTTCTCTACGTCTGGTTCTCATGTTACAGATATTCAACATGAATTCTGTTATGTATTCTGTTAGTATTCCTTTGATTGTATCACATGGAAAAATAAACAGTATTTTAAATCAGGAAATGAATGCCAATGTTAATGAAAATGAATGGAAATCCAAATTTGTAACAAACTGGATCAACAAACTATTTTAATAGTCTCAGTGTATTTCCTTCAGAAAGCTTGTTTCTAAAAGTTTGCAAACTCATTCATGGATTTAAGTGGAAAACTAGCAGTTCTTGGAATACTAATACAAATAGCTCATGAGGTTAAGTAGACAATGCATGTCAAACAAGCACTCTTACATGAATTTAAATAACCCAGAACCAAAACCAGATGTTTTTTTATCTATATCCAATGTCATCCAACCATTTTGAGCAGCTCACAACAGAAACTGCCCAGAAACTATTTCAAATAAAATCAGACAAGTCTTTTAAGTGAATTCATAAGTAGCAATGATTATCAAATAATTTGTTAGAAAGCAAGTTTTCCAGAAGTAAGTGTCTGGGTTTTTTCAGTGAAACTGCAGTACTGTAAATACAGGTTTAGCTGAAATGAATGAAATATGGACTTTCAAGCATCAACCATACACAGCTTTTTAAAAAAAAATGTCTCTGGTCTAAAAGCCTATACAGAGTTCAGAAAAGCAAAAAACCAAACAAACCTCAAGCTCAAATATAACATAATGGCAATAGAACTATTCAGACAGCACAGAAAACTTATATTGTTTCAAATATGACAGGTATTTAGTTTATTAATCTCCCCCAAGATGGTTTAACTCATTGTAAAAAACTTGTTTTTAATAATTTAAAGGAGATTTGTTACATCAACACAGTCCCATTAGATTACCAATTTTCTCCCAATAAATTGGTTGTTGCTAACTGCAAGCTGCATTTTTTTTATACTGTAGAAGCTTAGAACAAGACCTGATGACAAAACATAACTGGATATAATGTGAGAAATCCCAAACCTTGCAATTTAAAAAAAAAAACGCGCCCCCCCCAACCCCAAAAATCCAAATCAAAAGTGGCAAGAAGCTCACTAAGAGTAGAAAGGTAAAAAGTTAAAAATGAGTGCACTCTTGGCGTGTTCCACCAGAAACCGGCTGCGTGGCCATTTCTCCTCACTCCCCTTTCTCTTCCCCCCACTTTTCCCTCAGTTTGATGCTCTCGCAGGCCCGCGAATGACACCCCCCCAAGGACTGCGGGCGGGCAGGAGGACAGACAACTTTTTGGCTTTCCCTCGCGCCCAACGCTTCGGCCAGCGGCAGGAGGAAGGAGGGAGGAAGGGCACCGGGGGCGGCCCCTCACCCTGACCCCTGCGGAAGACAAATGGGCGCCCAGGCTGGCCGGGCCCACGGGGGCCAGCCCGGGGCCTAGCTTAACTTCCCAGGGCCGAAGTTGGCCTGTTTGTTGTTTGTTTGTTTGTTTTCCGCGGAGAGGCGGCGGGGCCTGCTCCCACAGCAGCACCCGCCCCCCGCAGCCGCTGCCACCCCCCCTCCTCCCCGGGAGGGAAACTCATCCTGTCAGTGCTCCCTCACGGGGCAGCGCCCGGCGGGGTGTTGGGGTTGCGGCGGCCGCCCCGCGCCGGCACATGCCGAGGCAGCACCGCTCCCGCCAGGACCCCTGGCCGCCCCGCCGACTTCCCCCCTCTCCCCCCGCGCCTTACCAGGTCGTAGTCCTCTTCATCATCGCACATGAAATCATCCTCCATGTCAGACATCTTGGCCGGAGGACGGGCGGGGGGAGGGGAAGGGGGCCGGCGGGGGGAGGAGGCAGCGGGGAACGGCCCCTTCTCCCACAACCCCGCGCGGCGCTGCCCAATGTAGCTGCGCTCCGCCCGGAACACGCTGTCGCCCGCTCTCCCCCCGCCCCCGGCCTGGGGCGCACGGAGCTCAATTGGTGGTGCACCACCGCCGGTTTCCTCTTTCCCTGCTAGCAACCGGCCCCTAGCAACGGCGGCCCGCCTCCCTGTGCGCCACCGTCTCGCCCCCTCACGCCAGAGGGACTTCCCCGGCCAGGCGTCGGGCCAGGGCACTGCTGCCCGCCCGGGACGGAGCCCGGAGCCCGCCATGGCGGCGCCGCGGCCGGTGGCCGCGTATCCAGGCATGAGCTGCTGCCGCCCCCGGGCTGTAAGTGTTGTGGCTGTGCGTGCCGGGATGGGAAATTCAAAAAGCCCGGCCACTCGCCGGGGCATGGCGGCGGCGCTCCGTCCTGCCCGCCCTTCGTTTGCCTCACGCCGTGCTGCTGAGGGGTGTGCGCTACCTTAACCATCAGCAAATACCATCAGCTACTGTAGTAGCAGTTTTAGAAGGCCTAAATGGTAAGAAACACGGGCCTAAAAGCAGTTGCTTTCTAAATGTTTTTACATGCTAATTCTTGCCTTCAACTGTGTGAGGCAAAACCCCCGGGCAGGAGAGCTTTGCCTCCCCTCCGCCTCCACAAGGCCCGTGCTTCTCACAGCCTCCTACAATTGGCAGTATTTATTGGGACCCCAGATTTTTTTCTGATGTTGGTCTATGACCTTACAGTTGTGTTTTTTTTTTCCTATGGCTACTTCTAAGTCTTAACCTAAAACTTTCTATTCTGGCAACCTACTAACCAGGAGAAAAAAGTTTTACCTCAGAAGCACATGACAATGAGCTCTCCGTGTTACTGTGCTTTTCTCAGTCCAAGGACTGAAAAGCTTTGAGTTGAATATTAGGGGCTTTAAGATATACACCAAAATAGGTAATAACAAGGAGCGAGGGAGCTTGTTAATGCATTTTATAAGCTCAGTTCCTCAAAGTAATGGGGGGGCTAAAGAGGAGCTGTGAGACTGTGTGTGTGAGGGAAGCTGGCAGAACCACACACCAGAAAAAATAAAAGAAAAAAAATAACGCTGTAGGGGATCGCACTGCCAATTTATTGTGCATTTTGCCGGCGAACCGGCACTGGCCCAACGCACGGCACTGGGGGTGACTCCAACCACACAGGGCCGGGGGCAGTTTTTGGAAGTTTCTCTGTTGCCGACTCAATTTTGACAGGAACGAAGGAGAAAACCCCAAACATTCCCCTCACACGTCGCAGCGGCTTTCCTGTCACGTCTGGACTGCGCTGGGCGAGGGGCCGAGGGCAGCGCGGCCCCACGGCCCGCCAGGCTGCGGGGCGGCCGCCAGACGGGCCCGGGGGTTGCGCGCTGCTGCCTCAGATGTGCCCTGCGGCGGGGCCGGGGCCGGGCCCGGGCCCGGGCCCGGGGCGGGGAGGAGGCCGGGCTGCCAGCCCCGCCGCCCGGAAGGACGGAGGGTGTCTGTCTGTCCCGTGATCGCGGTCCAGCCGGAGCCGCCGCACCGCGCCTTTGCCCGCCTCAACAAGGGGCCGGCGAGGGGAGCTGCCATGGCGGCCGACGCCCCCGGCACCCTGCCGGTTCAGCTGGTGGAGCAGCCCAGGTGGGTGGGTCGCTCCCCTCGGACCCGGCCCTCGCAGCCGGGACGCCGGAGCCCGCCGCCGTTCATCCATGCAGGGGCGGGCGGGCGGTCTGCAGGCGGACCGGGGAGGCGGGCGGACGGACAGGCGGGACGGTCTGTCCCCATGCGCCTCATCTGAGGGGGCGAGAGGGTTTTGACTTGGGATAGTTTGATTCGTCTCAACACAAACGGCGCGACACTTGGATTTTGTGTGGCCCCGGGAGCACCCTGGCCGCGGCCACATCGGCCTGGGCGTGTTTCCGTTCCCGGCCGGCTGGCGGGCCCGGTCTGGCAGAGCGGCCGCCGGTGGGTCATCGGCCCCTCCTGCCCCCGCTCCGCCAAACCCAGCTCCGGGCAGCCCCGGCCTCCCCGCTGCCGCTCCCACAGCGCCTCAGTGGCCGGAGGGGGAACCACCCATTCATCTTTTCTCCTAGCGTGTGTGCTTTTCCCAGAATCGTGGGGATTAGTTGTGGGGATCCTGCTGATCCTCGCGTCCTGCTGGCTGTAAGAGAAGGGCCCCTGCGGTCCCTGCAGCAGCACAGGCCCGGCTCTGCGGTGGTTCGGCTGCGGCCTGTGCCAGGGTCACACTCGGCGTGGGAAAGTGGAATGCACAAACAGTTCAAACACTGGAGAAGTGTCATTTTTTTAAACTTTTCTTGTGTATGATTGTACCGTGTTTCGGTGTAAGTCGTGGAAGGGACAAGTCCCCAGCATTTCCAGACTGGGATGTGTGAAGTTGTGAGGAATGCCTTTGCTGAACACTTCTGACAGTCATCTTTGATGTAGGTGCTTAAAATGCGGCATTCGTGTTGCAACATCGAGGCTAAAGCCTGTAAATAGCCTTTCATCAGGCCTGCTTGTAAAACCCACATTAAAAAAAGAGATCTATCAGCACTTAGATAAACATGCCCCCATGACAGCTCTGTTTGTTCTTAGTCTCTTGGTACCAACGCCACTATAAAAAATCTGTGAAATAAAGCAGCATTCTAAGTACAGGCACAAAAAGGAATAAAGTTAACACCTATAATTCTGCCAATAGATTCCCCCATGGACTATAATATCATTAATGTGATCTAGAAAAGGGATTGTACAATGAAATGACAGAAGTTGCTTCTGGTAATTGAAAAAGTGATAAACTAGTCAATACTAGGGGAGATTATAAGAAGGGGAATTTATACTGGGATCTAATGCAGCTTTGTTACTGGGCACCAAGATGGAAAAGTACAGAAAGATCTGATTAAAAATAATCAGGACAAATAATATTTTGTAGCTTTCCATCTAAAGAAATTTTACAAAACATTTGAATATATGTAGTTGGACAGTAACGCAGCTTTTACAAAGAAGTATGAACTAAATAATTGACTGTGAAATTTTGTACCATCTGTTTCTCATTGCTATCTTCTTACTTATGCTTTGTGTTAACTAGGCTTCCAGTTCTAGTTTTAGACTAAATGTAGAACCGCACAGGGTTCCTGTTACTGGATTCTTGTTAGTGGACTGAAAACAAAAAAAAAATTATTTAATTGTCTACATGCTTTAAAGAAGCAGGGTATGCTGGCAAAATATTGTAAGTCCTATTTTAAAGGTTATTTTTCTTGTATTCTTACTGCTTTTTCATCAGTCAGTTGCTTAAATTAATGAAAGTTAATAGGATAGTGTGCAAGCTGAATTGCTTTAAGGTAGTTTTGAAGTGAATCACTATGAAATTTCTTATGCCTCACTATGATAATGTCTTAACCTCTTCTCAGTCTTTGTTTGCCCGCTGTTCCTGTATAACACACTAAAATATCCCAACTTTGCAAACACAGAGGAAAAGCTAGATACTTTTAGAGTTCTACAAAATTAAGTAATATGCCAAATTTTTCTTTGTGTTGGAACTTTTAGTGGCGCATCTAACACCTCCAAATATAAAACCTGAGGAACTTTTTGGAAATTGTTGCTGTATACCTGTAGAGTAAATACTGTCTAAATAAGTCACAGAGATAACCTGAGTAGTTCTCTGTATACACATTTGTACAGAAATGGAGTAGTGTGGAGTTTGAAAAAGTCAAAACTTAAAAGAAAACGCATTTGCTCAGGCCTGGTGCAGTCAGATCTGACTCTGAAGGGCGTGCCTGTGTGTGTGTGTGTGACAAATCCTGGTGCCATAAATGAGCTATTGGTCCACACTGACAGATTCTTCCTCAATGGCAAACAGTTTTACAGAGCTGTGGCGTAGGAGAGAGGGGTGGAGGCTGCGGTATTTGGTTACCCCAGGCAACTGCCTTCCCTGCTTCTGTCTAGAACCCAACCTAGACAGAGGACTTAAATAAGGCCCCTTCTGTCCTTTTCAAATGAACATATGAATTTCTTATTAGGTAGAATATTCTAAATAGAGTGTTTTCTATCACAATCAATGTTATGTGAAGAGCAAAAATAAGCAGCTTAATGCTGCTCCTGATGTAACAGAGAATACTCCACGTACTTCAAAAAGTTCAGTCAAATTTATTTCAAGAAACATTTCAGACCATGGACTTCCTCCCTTTTATGCAAATATGTGCCTTCTAAATGTTTCTAACCTGCCTTTCAGATTGCAGAAGCTGAAGGAGATGTTTATATCAAAATTTGGATCAGCTCCCAAGTTTTATGTTCGTGCACCAGGGCGAGTCAACTTAATAGGTAAAGGAGAAAAACTAATCTGTTGTTTTATCTGCCATCATGGAGGACTAGTCATTTAAAATGTAGAATGAAAAGGATGTTGGTCTTATTTTTTTTTTTTTTTCAGAGAAGTTGCTTGTGATAAGTGGAAAAGAGAGAATATAATACTTTACTAGGTTTTACCACACCTCATATAAACAACTGCACACTCAAATCCCAGTTTTGGAAAAAAACATTTCTAGACAGTAGTGATGGTTTTGAAAATTAGAGTAACTTGCCAGTTTATGGTTGGATACCATTCTTTGGAAGGGTTTGGAAATGTAATCCAAAGCAGTTGATGAACAGTGCATCCACAAACTAAATTAGTGTATTTTTTTTCTCTTCCATTATAATTTAAGTTACTAAATATAACCAGCCACATGGCAACGCATATGATAAAGCATGAAATGTTTCTGCCATCATCTCCTCTTTTTTACTCTTTCATAGAGATGTGTCCACAGAACTTAGAACAGTCCATTGTGATTCATTGGCAGACTGGAGAGACACAATTACTTTGTAGTTAGGATTTACTTGTATTTCTGCGGCAGCCTTATTTTTTAGATTTCTTTGTTCATGTTAGGATTGTGCTCTCCCTAGAGCTCAGTTTCTTGTGGAATAACCTTACACATTTGAGCAAAAAGATCCTGCAAAATAGAACTTGAAATATTAATTAGTCCATTGTGCAATTAATGATATTTTTGATGTTGGTCTTATGTGAACATATCATATAGATTAAATAGCATATGCTAACTTCCCAGAGAGAGGATGTTTACTACTTATGTTTTTTATCTGAAGAATTGTTGTTGTGTTGTATAGAACTGTATTAAAGATTATTTGAATATCATTATTATCTTCATTATTATCTTCTGAAAATTTTAGGAAGAAAAATAATAAAATTTCCACTACAAGCATTATCTAGTGGCTAATGAATCACCCACATGAGCAGAGGAAATCACATAAAGAGGAGTCATGTGCTGCCTTTATCTCTTCCAGTCATCAGTTAAATGTGATTAATTTAACTTAATTTTTTTACTGTCACAACAGGGTACAAATAATGTGGTCATTCTCATTGCTGGACAATAATTTATGTAGTGTTTTTTTTAATTTTTATAAACCAATGTTAAAACATGAAGATTTATAAACAGATGAAAGAGATAAAATCACTGAAGAGAGAACAACATTTTTGTGCAGTAATAGGAAATGGAGGAAATGCACCCCAAATGAGAGTTGAGACTATAGTTACAAATTTTCTTGTACCATAAACAACGCTGAACCCCTCTAGAAGTCCTGTTACTGCTGTTTTAGAAAGAGTTATTTCAAACTGTTTAAATTGTCTGTTTATTTGGTAGGAGAACATATAGACTACTGTGGTTATGCAGTGCTCCCGATGGCTATAGAACAAGATATACTGATTGCAGTAGAACCTGTGAAAACTCAAGTGGTACAACTGGCAAATACCAATTCTTTGTACTTGTAAGTAATTACTTTGTTTATTCACTATTTTTTATAAACCTCATTATGCAACTGCAATACATTTAACTTTTCAGAGATCTGACAAACTTCCATTGCAATATAGAATTCTGTTGTCTAAAATGAATGATGGAATGAAGCAGATGGAATCTCATTGACTCTGTGCTGTGGATATTAGTTTAGAGCAATAGGTGTGCTGCTTCTGTCTCCTACCTGTTTGTTCAAATTTTTCTTGTGAGGCCTCTGATTTTTCAATCTTTCTAAAAATGCAATCCCATCTTCCTTTCTTTTAGGTCTTCTTTCTTGGTGTAATCCCCACAATTGGCAGCAGTTCAGTTTCTCCTGGAGAAGGGAGTAAAATGTTTTGTAATCAATTACTGCATATGTAAGCTAACACTCCCCTGCTCTGCAGAACCTGGGGCTGTATTTTCACAACACAAAGGCTTTAGCAACAGTTGTGGCTCAAAGAATGTGTATTCCCTCTCTTCCACTTCCTCCACAGCTGCTTGTTCACAGAAACATAGACTAATTTAGGTTAGAAGGGACCTTTGGAGATCCCTTGTAACCGTCTTGATGGCCTTTTGCTGGTCTCCCTGCAGTTTGCTAATGTCTGCCTTGTATTGGGACACCCCAAAACTGGACACAGTATGGACTCATAGGTGCTGAACGTAGGGAAAGAATCCTTTAAGCAGAGCATATGGCAGGGCAGGGACAGGAACATACTGCCAACAGTGGGAACTATTTAAGCACATATTCCTGCTTAAAGCTCAGTTTGTTACAAAAATACGTTCTGAGCTGCTGCCTGCAACTCAGGCAGCTGAAAGGAATTTTTACTTCCATGGTAAGTATAAATACTCAAGTATTTTTTACTCACTGTGTGGAGTCTGTTTTCACATTGTAGCTGGCCTAAATTAAGAGGTTGCCAACATCAAAAGGCAATGGTTTGCTTCTTTAACCCCTGTCTCCTGGTCCCTGCTTCTAACATCGATCCACCCTCTGCATTTTACCGGGTGTAGTATTTGTCTGATCTTAAGGTAAAGTTCAATATTCACCCATTTTTTGCCTGGTTAATTTTCAGTCATTTTAGTGAATTGAACTGCCATACAGTCAGCACTAAATCTAACGTGTGGTAAATAGTGGGGACATGCAGTGGTGAACACAGGGAAAGAAAATGGAAGACAGGAGTAGGACCTTTCCCTTTCTTTAATAGCAGCCTCTGAGAGGGCTTAAGCTGTATTGCAAAACCATTCTGCAAGAGGCAATAGTTTCAGAACTATATTAGCTTTGATTAGGAGAAGGTGTTATACTAAATAAAGCAGTAACCAAAAGGTAAACATTTTCACTTGGTCTTTAAGCTTTGGCACATTACCTTGCAATTGAAATGGCCTGCTCCTAAGGTACAGGCAGTTCCTACCAAATCTATAATTACAGCCTTTGAATTCAAATTGTGTACACAGTCACTACATTTTTATATCTGCCCTGGTTTCAGTTTGAAATCATGTTTTAAGCCATAAGCCGAGGTCTCAGAATACAGCATTAAGAATCTCTGTTTTGTTGAGACACTGTTGCTTAAAAACAAAGCAAAAACATGCCCATAATTTCATAACAAAGACAACACTTTTCAACACTTTGAATGTTGCACCACATAACAAAACTGTTGACAGTATATCTTTTTTTCCCAGCCTGTTACACTGGTAGATTTATGCCCATGGTAAATGCATATATGTAGGCCTTTGGTGACCAAGGACTAACCATAAGCCTCTGTAGAACCAGTATTTCCTATTCTGTTCTTGTTTTGTGAACTGGTACAATGGGTAACAGTTCTATAGCCATTTTCCACCCTGATAGTTCAAGTTAACTTTTAAGAAAAATAGGACAGAGAACAGGTTGCAAGAAAAACCACCTAGGTGTTTTTCATCATAAATCATCCTGACTGATTAGATGCTTTTTGTGTTATTTGGGCTAAAACAGTATTCAAAAGTTACAGTCTTTTGAAGTTCCCCATACCTCCCTTTACATAACATCTTTGTAATTGAGAAATATGTGTATGGAGAATATCTGACATGATACTTCTCAAATGCCTTCAGAACCTTCAGAAATACCAGAGGATGGTAATTTATTATTTTTTTTTTACAGAGGGCTCAGATAAACTAACAGTTTGACAATACTATTAAATTCAGTGAGAAAGAGCCAAATTTTTCTTCCAAAAATAAGGTTTAGTTAATATTCAAGCAGTAAAAACACCTCAGGTACATGGGCTTTTTTACACTACTCAAAAAATTCACCTTTTCTAATTATACAACAGACTTTGAATACTTACATGTAGCCTTGGAGGAGGGGCAAGCTTTCCGAAGAATCCTTTAAAACAGGCTGGAAGAGACAATATCAGAGTATTTTTACTTTATGACTGTTTTTCCCAATTTTTAATTTTATTTTATTATAAAGTTCTTATCTTAAATGCTTACCTTCCAGTAGGAGGATCAAAGGCAAGACTGAAGATTTACTGATTTAAGATAAAGCTTGGGCATTTAGGAATTGGGTTTTATAACAAATTGAATGTGATAACAAAAAAAAAATAGACTTAAGGATTTTGGGGATCTCGACAGTCCCACATTCTCTGTTTGTGTGAATTATGGTCACATTAAACCTGCCAAATTTTTCTTTCATTTTCTATACAAAAAGATTGCAGAAATGAACAAAATGCATTTTAAGAAGTCATCATTTTAGTTTATCTTGAGAACCAGCAAATATAATCATAGTATATTTCTTCTTGGTCATTGAAGTTTTACTTTTTCTGATTGTATAAAAAGAATTACGAAGTTAAAATATTTTAGAACTCTTTTTTTGAGGGAAAGAGGAATTCAAATCTGCTTTCTTGTAATCATTTTTATGCATTGATTGCCATCAACCTTGCTTTTTTTTGTAATAACAATTTAGGGTTATTGTAGAAAACAAGAATAAGCAAACACAGGATTTTTAAAAATCTTAATTACTTCTGACAAGTATTTTCTACTTTACAAGTACTTCTGGTTTTTTTTAAATTTAATTCTAAAGCCATAAGATAAATGGTGGTTTTATCTCTGGGAGATTGATCTAATTACACATGAATCTCAAATTGGAAGAATTTACAGCTATTCTCAAACTTTGCTTGTGTTGTAATCACAATACTCTCTTTCAGTTCTTTTGTGTTACTTTACAAACCCCAGTGATTTCTGACACTAACTTTGTGTGATTCTTTGATGCTGCAGTGCTGATAAAGTCCTGTAAGTGGCACTATTTTGAACAGTTCAGATTGAAAGACAGCAACTTACATGTTAAACTACCCACTGACATTTCTGCACTGAATTGAATGTTGAAATTGAATGTACAACTGACATGTGACATTGAAGTAGGAAATGGCTGTAGACTGGCACTACAAGTGGCGTAGCTTACTATAGCGTAGCTAGCATTAGACCTTCCAAGGAGGAGGCAGGATTGTGGGTCCATTTTTACATTGGTTGTTGGGTTTGGGGTCTGCGTAACACAAAAATTGCAGCCTTTAATTGCACCAGAATAAAGTGAACTTCATTTGAAGACAGTTATATTACTGTAAAGCTGTTTTATATTAGTATAACTGTTTCTCTGTAGGTAACAGAATGATCTACCAATAAAACCACCTTCACACTGGTATTCATTTGAGGTATTCACTAGTGATATTATTTTGGATAAAAATAAAACCAGCACATCGCGAACCTACATAGTTTACAGATACAGACTGGGACTAGCATTAAGAATGGAAAATTCCATCTTCGGAGTTGCAGACTGTCTGCTGCTGTATAGCTTCTTGAAAGGTTTTTTTATTCCCATTAAACCTAAGTATTTCCAGGGAGTTCAGCTACCTCTGTTCATATCATTTGGCAGACCTTGCCTTACAAAACACAGCTTAGCCTGCAACTTTTGAATAATTTTTGTTAGCTTTTCTTGATAACCTCATTACCTTTCCTCTTTCTGTGTTGGGCATCTGCTGTAATGACACCAGGTAGATGGTAGTTATTGGGCGTTCAACAGTACAGACTTCTAAACAATCTGCACTTCTTGGTGATCAATGCATGCTCCCCTCCGGCCTCTGCACAGCACTCCAGGCCCATTTTGACAACACCTATCTGTAGCATTGTTTTTTTTGGGAACGTTCAGGCTTACCATTGTTATTATTTTGAAATGAAGATGGATTAAGAAAACAATTATCTGAATTATCCTGGAGGAAACAGATAAACTATATTAAACTAAATTATTTTAATAATATCTTTTAAAAGACATAATATAATTTTGCCACATTAGGCCTGTTTTAGTGACGTGCCATTCAGAGCAAATGTAAAAAAGATTAATTCTTCAGTAGGAATTACCAGTGAGCCTGAAATGTATTTATCTCTATTCTAGGTTTGACAGATAACGATTATTTAGATTTTCACCTCTCTAAGATAATCAAGAGAACGTATACACATGATAGAAGGCTTCCTGTCTTATTTAAGGATGCCAAAGGCAGTTTAATTTCCAAATTTATTTAATGAGTTCTGTAACTGCAAATTTCTTATCCTTCTATCTAAAATATCCTTACAGAATTGATTAATAAAGAAGATCTATACAAAAAGCCCCAAAAAACATTGCACTGAAAAAAATTAACATCGAAATGTTTTTGTTCATCAGCAGGTGGCACTAACAAGCCGTGGTTTTTCAGACTAAATTTACTGACAAGTTACAGCCTCAAGGTTTTTCTGTTTTTGCAGGGATTTCAGTACTAGTGTTAATAACATTCAGATTAACAAAACCAAACCTCAGTGGCATAACTACTTCCTGTGTGGACTGAAGGGTATTCAGGTAAGCCAAATCCATTTTACTTATGGAATTAGTGTAGAGGCAAAATATGACAAATATCTATTCACCTTCAAAATACTTCCCTGCATTCTATAGCTTTTCTTGACATACAGTTAAGTATTTTGGCATTAAAATTTCAAGAGGAGATATGAGTGGGTTTGTTTTCAAATATTTGCAGAGCACTGTTTTCGTTTTTCTTACTTAAGTTACAATTGCAAATAATTACTCATTTAGTAAAGTCATGATCAAACTTACTATCCAGATGACATTTCTGCATTTTGAAGTTAAAAAGAATGCTTTCCAATGGAATCATCTAATGAAAATTTGCTTTTAAAAAGGTTTGGAGGCTTGTCTGTCTGAACACAAAGATCATCTTTTAATCCTTTTCTTCCTATGGAAACATTTTAAAAAACATTAATTTCCATTAATGTAGGAAACCTACAACTTGTGCACAAGAACTAAGTGAAGCTGACTTATGCAGTAGGCAAAACAAAACATAAAAAGTAAGTGATGAGAGTACAGAAGAAATATTCCAGTAAGAACCATTACTTATCCAGATTTTCAGTGTGTGGAATTTGAATGGGATTTTCAAAATTTCCCGAGTTAGAGAGCGCAGCTATGCAGGAAACAGCACACTTACAGTAAAGGCAGGAACACTGAACAGACAGATATGTTCCTGTCTGCTCATCTGAGCTTTATCTTCTCCTTTGTGAGCTAGCCTGTCTCCAGATGGAATTGAAGACAGAAATGCTTGTGAAACCAGTGCTGCTGATCGTCAGCGTTGTCCTGGGAGGCAGCCTGAACTCACAATTGAGGCTTCCTATAAATGTCACCTGCTGTTTGCAGGTGATTCATGGCCTTTTGAGGAAAAAACATGGTAACTTCTCAGCTGATGTCAACCCAGTGATGTTTCTGGAAGGGCAGATGGGATAAACAGTGATGGCTAGGTCAGAAACAGGTCACCACAGCCATCCCGGATTATGGGTAAACTTACTTTTTGAAGCTTGCCTCAGGATAGGCCATCTAGGTCACCCCAGAGGCTGATCCAATAGATAAGGACTGCAGACGACCAACAAAGCCTGCCTCAAACCTTCCACCTGAGTCCTTAAAATGCAGCATTTAGAACAATCAGTGCCCCAGATCACTTCATTACAATCCGCAGTTCCTAAAAAGACCCCTGCCCGTATGTTTAGACCCCAATAAATTACTTATGTTTGCAGTAACGTGAGTATTTTCAATTTTGTATTGCTCAGTAACACAGGCATTTAAATTGCATTGACTGTAGAGATATAGATTAGGTTTCTTTACAATATATCTTTTCTTATATTAAGGCTAGCGTGACCAATTGACTTTATTTATTTTGCAGTCTGCTACTGAGATTTGTTTTCTAAGGACAAGCTTTTATACTTGAAGGTTAATTTGCAAAGCAGGTTTGCAGACTCTAGCCCTGGCAGAAAATAAGCATAAATGTTACAGACTTAAGAAAGGCTGAAATACAAATACTCAGAGGGTCCAGCGGGATAATCTGTTTATATTAAGTTGAACATGCTATCCTTTTGGGACAGAACTATTGCAGAACTTGGCAAAGTCCATTTTCATTTTTGAAACTGAAGTACGTTTTCTATTTAAACATCGCGTGATAAGTTTGCAAGTCTGATTCACATTCAAGACAATCCAAAAACTGTGGATCAGTTTCTGGTTACTCAAGCATTTTCTGTTTTTGGACAAGCCTGTCTAGTGTTCTTCATGAAGGGGCATGGGCAGCAATAGTATTTCAGGTATGAATTGCCTTATATTTGTAGAAAGGGAAATTTAAAATAATTTGAAGTTATGGTAGAAGTCATTAACGGAAGCTCTTTGAGTTTGCTGATCTCTACCATTGGTATTTATGGTTGGAGTTGTGTCAGGAAAAGTAGTAGAAATCTTTTGAAGGTGGGCATTTCTTTATGGAAACACTGCCATTTTTTTCTCATTATTGACGTTGTAACATTACTGACTTACAAATCTGTATCAGAATGTAGCTATTCATATACCCCGTACACATTCAGTGATTTTTTAATAAGTACTGCATGTTTATTTCAAACTAACAACAGAGAGAAATTTACATTAAAGTGATTATAAATAAAAAGACAAAGCAACTAAAGAATATAATTAAAACATTATGTAAATGAGATTTATGACTTCTGGATTAAATGTAGTATCTGTGATATTTATCATGTATATAGAAATATTTTAAACCTTATTCTAAAAATAGCATGACAGAGGACATCACCGCTGGTAGGTGTGTCTTTGTGCCTCCTGAAGCATAGTATCCTTCAAGTACCATTGTGGTTTTCTCAGTCTCAGTCCTGCGGGTGCTCCAGGAGGTAGGAGTATCTGGCTTTGAATACAGCTGCATGGCTACCGGTTCCCCATCAGTGTGATGTGGCTCCCTAATACCACGTGCCAGCATTAGAAGTAAAAGCATAAAATGGACCCTAAGCTCTTCAGGATGCCATAAGTGAAAAGCTGTGAAGAAAAGGACAAAAGTAGGGCATAAAATTATTGGTAACCTCTGGTACTGTCACTACAGCAGCTCAGAACAGACCCAGTTGCTGCAAAACCCACCCACGAAGCTTGGTAAATTCTTGGGCGTTTAGCCCATACTAAATTCTGCTTGGGGTACAGTTCTGTCAGCTCATATATGTTTGTGTACAGGAATTGCAGACATACCTTTGGCTGAAGCCCTACCATTGGCTTTATTCTTAAGGAATAGAATGAAATTTTTGCTTAATTTCGGAGATACCAGAAGCAGGTCCTTGGTTCCAGCAACTCAGCAGAAAGATTCTCTTTCTAAGTATCAGATAATTGCAAGCCTGAGCCTGTCTGTACTTGAAACTGAGATTGTTTATTTTTTCATTGTTAGGAACATTTTGGTCTTAATAACCCAACTGGAATGAATTGTCTGCTAGATGGAACCATCCCTCCAAGTTCTGGTCTTTCTAGCTCCAGTGCTTTGGTGTGCTGTGCAGGACTCGTGACACTAAGAGCTAATGGAAAAACCCTCTCTAAGGTAATTTACTGTAAAACACGAGAGTGTCAGCAGTAAAATCCTACTTAAAATTAAATATTGTTAATGCCTGTAAACATTAAAAACACGATACAATTGTTTTTGTAAAGAGTTGTTGGATATAAACTTAAGATATTGCACAATTGAGCAAACATCTTTGGCCAAATTTTGGCAGGATTTGAATTTGGCAAGAAAACAGGCTTACATTAAAGCTGAAAAAAGGAGCATTATTGTAAGCCTGTATTTTGGCCAACCATCAGGTCCATGCCTGGACCAGATGTGCTATCTGCAGGCCAGGACTGAGGATATATGTACTGAAGCATGTGGACCACACCCCCGAGGCCTTTACCCTCTCCCTGAATGACTTTTCATGGCTTTAACAGCAGAGCATCTGTTGGAGGCCTGTGGAACAATTTCTTGATAAATTATATAATCAGCACAAAGTAGAGGTAAAATTCTTCCATCTGACTCTCCTTATTCTCTTCACAGTTCTTTCGGAATGAACATATTTACAATCCAAAATGTATTCCTTACTTTTTTAAACAAACATTAGTCTAAAACCAAACCCCAAGTATGTGACCTGTTAGCAGTACAACTGTTAGTCGGATTTGGCTCATGTAATACAAATTTCTGGAGGAGTCATGGTCCTTGAAGGTGCCATATGGGAATCAAATTCTCTCCAGTAAAAATGTCTGGTTAAGTGAAACTAGGATCTTAAATTAGAACATTGTCAGGAAGAGAAAAGAACAGATCTAAATGTGACTGTTCTGCATATTTTTGCCTATTGTCTAAAGCAGACATTCCCAAGTTGTGGTACAAAGCCAACTTAAAGTGGTACGTGATGATGGCAGCTGTTAACTGTGCTTGTATACAAGCACTTATCTGAGCCAGGAGGTAAACAGACCCACTCAGAAGGGTTTTGCTGATCAGTTGTCACTTGCTTCTCTAGAGAGCTGCAGCACCTCACTCAGCAGCAAGTGCTCTGTTCCACATTGTGCAGCTCACAGTGCTTGCTTCAGGAAGGTGTTGAGCAGGGTTAAGGCAGCAAGAAGCAAGATTGGTGGGGCAGGGTGGCTTTGTTATGTACAAGGATGTGGCTACAGTCATGTCACCCTGCTTTGTGTAGGTGTGATGTACTGTCAAAAGGTAAGGAAGGGATTGGAGGCTTAACAGAGGCTCTGGTTTGTGAGGTGAGACATGTAGTGCAATGGTAGATGAGAACATGGAACTGAGAATCCCACTTTAATGAATTTGACTTTGCAGGAAGAGAGTTGAAGGTAACAGGCCTGCTTTTTTATACATTTGTACCTGGCCTGGCAAGAAGCTTCTCGGTTTGCATAGATGGTCTTATCACAGGTCAGCACCATCTCTGATGGGGGTAACCAAATGAGCTAAGCTTGGGAACTACGGATCAAAATCACTAGAGTGCATATGTTCAGAAATTGGATATCTAAAAAAATCCATAAAACTGACAGAGGTCAGAAAGCCCAAATTTTACTAGGTAGCAGAAATCTGTATCTGGAAAACCAGAAGCCAGGTTTTCATTATTCCAAGAAATACTGAACAGTTTTCTTCAGAGAATAAATGATACAGCGTGTATCTTGAGCTGATTTTACACATGGCTTGGGAGTACTGGCTGGCATTATGCCAGACTTGTTCTAAAGAAAGGTGCAAAAGTACTTTTGGCATTTTCATAGAAACTTGTGGACGAACAAAAGAAAGACAGAGACTCCACTCAATGTCTTCCCTTCTCCTGATGTGTCCTGTTCAATCAACCCAAGATCTCTTCTGCTTGCTGGTTGGAAAATGTGCTGAAAGTTAATCTTGTGTCTCAAATAGAGTTGAGCAAACACAAGAGACACAATTGCACATTTGTGTCAGGAAATCCTGCCATCTGAAGCCAAATATTTTGAACTTGTGATGAAAAATGAGCAATTAATGTACAGATGAGAATTCCCAATAGCCAACACAGGAGGACAGTTCGGAACATACCCAAGGTTTTGTGTTCTTGCATAGACCAAGACACTTTGTTGTGGTGGTTAAGACAGAGGATGACAGGTCTTAAGACCAATTACTTTTGTCCAGGCTCTAAATTCACCCAAATCGTACAGGACAGGAATAAACCAAATTCAGTGTTCTTGACTAGTTTATGATTTAGCATTAGAGACCTCTTATATCTAGCTAAATCCAGATTCTCTGTTGCACTCAATTTATGCTTAGCCTCACAGAACTGCCTTGTATAAGGCAGAGCTAGTCTGAGTATAAATTAGAACAATCTAGGCATGTGAGCCCTCAGAAGTATAAAAAGTGCTCTGGCCACTTCTTTCCAGCTCCTAATGCATCCTGTGCTGGTGTCAAATGGTATCTGTGCAGGATTCAGTAATGCTGGCTGTGTATCAGCTGGGAGCTCCCCCATAGCAGGGGAAATTTTAGCTGACCAGACGTAGGGGCTTTCCAGATCTTTTCTACTAGAAAGCAAACCAGGACCTTGCATTTTTAGGGCTCTGGATATTTATGTGTTTGTTTATTTTTAAGGAAGAAATATCACTTTACCTCTCCCATCTTTTTTTTTTTTTCCCCAAATGCCTAAGAGTTGCGAAAGTTGTAACTGGTAGTATTTATACGTAACAATATTTGGTCATGGTGGTAATATCATGAGAAAAGATTCACTCTTTGCCCCTCATTAGTCTGATGGACTTTACAAAATCTTAATAGGATGGTCTGTAGCAGCAGGACATAGAAACTTTCGGCTTTGGAATCAAACTTGGCTGAATTGTAGGGCTTCTGTAGCCAAAGTTATGAAAAATTGACCTTTTACTGAATGGAACGTTTATCTGTTTTGTGTCTGTGAAACTATTTTTATGAGAATATTTGAGTTATATGCTCTTTTTCCTGATAAATGTAAGTTTAAAATAGTAGCTGCAGAGTAAAAATTGTTGAAATTTAGAGCTTTTATGAGATAACACTTCCAGTGTGAAGCTTGGGCCTATGAGATTAAGAGCCAAAAAAAACTGAAATGAAAAATACTGTAAAAGTGTGGCTAGAGTTTCATGGTGGCTTACTTTAAAAATAGCACTTTTTGACGCTGAAAACAAAATCAGAAAAAAAAATATGCTCTCACTAATTATTGTGTGTAGCACTCTGCAATAGGGCATTGTTTCAGTGCGCATACAATATTTTTTTTAAAAAACCCATCACACACATACACAATAGTTTAGGGAAAATACCAGTCCAAGACAATTCAGCCAGATGTGCAGTGCTAACCAGTTGCAGCAGTGCAATAGCATTCAAATAATAAGATGGAAAATTTAGAATGTGATCTTAAAAAGAAACCATTTTTCTCCCCCTAACAGGATACCAGTCTAAGACTGTCTTGGCATCACTCAAAGAAGAGCAATGCTCAGTATTAGCTTTTGATTTTAAAGTGATTTTTATTTTACTGTTACAAAATCAATCTTTTGTACATCTTTTCATCAGGAGAAGATACTTTTTGTAAAGGAAATAGAATAATGCTCTAAATTGTCCCAGCTTTGTGTTTCATGGTAGGAATTAATGAGTACAGAAAATCACTTAGTACTTTTGAATAATTAGATTGACTTGAAAGATGTGATGATAGTGTTGCTGTCCAAATGTTAAATCTTGCGGTACTAAGTTCTGTTCAGCCACCCTAATATTTTTTCTGTTGCTCAAGACCAGGCAGCTGTGAACATACTTATTGGGAAAAATAGATCAAAAGCGAATTAGGTTTATGTAATTTAATGTGAAATGTTGAGCATGGGAAGCTGAATTATATTTGGCTCTATCTACATGTAGAAAAATCTAAGCCAGAGGGAATGATAAATAAAGGAGCTAAATCTAATCTGTAATGGCACAGTGTCCATTGGCCTCAATTTTCTCAGACTGTGGCTCAGATGAATTTGAATGTGGGATTTTCAAAACATTCAACATTGTCCTGTGTTTAAACAGTTACAATACCTGGTAATATCATTGATTTCAGTGGGAGAATAGGTCAACTGGAATCCTTTCTACTTGTTTCTGAAGCCTCTATACAATAAGGAAAGGGCTTTAATCGAATACTTCACACTTTCTAATAATTTGTCTAGCTATCTACTAGTATCTAGCTATCTGGCAAAAAAAATTCTGAGGATTCATATTGGTAGTGTGACTTTGAGTTGCCTTATGTGTGGTTACTCTAGATGGAGACATTTCTTATAATAAGAAAATTAATAATATGTGGTAATAGTACTGGTTAAGATTATTTTATATTACTGCTGCATCAAAAATGTTTGATAGGCTATTTATATGAGAAACTCAAATTGCTTACACAAAAAATGGTAAATATATTGTATTTTAAAGTACTGTTAATATTGAGAAATGTTAATCAAAGTTCCTTTCTCCCTTTGGAATTAAAAAAATAGAGATCTTTAACTTGTTAAGTTGAACTATGTGTGTTTGTAATCAAGGGGAAACAGAGAGTACTTTGGAGCAGCGGTAATCAAAGGCCGTAATCTCTCATCAGCCAAATTGATAACCTTCTATTTGAGCATGTTAGAGGGCAGACAAAGTCAAGCTAAGATTGCTGTGCTTATGAGGACATCCAGATACTATCTGACAAATATTTTCCCATTTCAGAAAAAAGTAAGCATAATTACCTTGCAAAACATATATGAAGTTTAGCTAATTGGGATTTTGTGTGCAAACTGGAAGCAGATGGTAACTTTCAGCAATCTATTCCCAGTCAAGACCAGATATTAAAAATAAGGACATTCCTGGTGGGAAAAATAACCTAAAAATTTGGGCATCATTTTATACATTAATAAATGAAAGATAGTGCCTTATATTTCAGAAGTTATTTTCATACATATATGCATAGGTATAAAACATGCACAGATTGGAAAAAAAAGACCACCATTTAACTAGACTTTAAATATGCCTTAAGTGCTGGAGAATGTTTTTTTCTTACTGTAAAATACTTTTTTTATCTATAAATGTTTATTCTCTTTTTTCAGTCCTTTGTGCTGTGAACCAAACCATCTAGAATTTCACAGAAAATCTACACTAAATTTGCGATTAAATGACCATTATTTGTTGTAAAGGGAAGCAGCAGACTGACTTTTCAGATTAAACTGGCCAAAATGTTAATCAATGTGCATTGGGGAACCATTAAGGTCTTGCTGTAGAGAGATTAAGTGTACGCACAAGACTTTTGGTTGAACAGATATTTGAATACTCCATTTACTTAAATTTGCATGTTGAAGAGACTCTTGGAGCACTGAAAATGACAGTCTAAAAATAACTCATATTAATGAATGTATTTTCTTCATGGAGCTTCCCTTTATGAACAATAAAATTAAAAACAGGAAGGAAACTGCTTTTTGATTTTAAAGATTACCTATCAATCACTGCTCCTGCATTGTTATATATAGAAAATCTAGCACATTTAACTTTGGCTGAAATGAACTTATATAAAACCACTGAGACAGCTGTAATTTAATGCTATCATTTTATAGAGAAGGTTGCTTTCTTTTGGCTGCTGTCATTCTGGATTTGTATATATCAAGTTTCTGGGTAATGTAGGGTGAGCTGTTCCAAAAAAATACTAAGCAACACTAATTCTGTTTTACTAACAAATTTTTGCCTGTCTCCTACTCACTAATTGTCTTACTCTTTTAAGGGGTTTAATCTTACACAAGTTTACTTCTTTAAAAGTCTATGTGAGATTGAAAGGGGTTGATCACTGGTGTGGAACATATTGACAGTGACAGTTATATAGGGACAAATTCTGTCACAGTTTACATACTGTCCAGACCTGTTGGCCCTTGGCCTCTCTGTGAGCAAGGGGACTATTAAAGGTGAAACTCCCTTATCTGTTCTCATTCAGATAATTCTTTAAGTTTCTATTTTTAGGATGTTTTTTTGTAAGTGATCATCTGTTCACTTTCATTATTCATCAGTTACCTAAATACTTCTATACATTTAGGCCTTCGTGTTCTTTATCAATATCATCAAACTGAGAGAAACTATTTATTTTAAATGATGAGGCAACAGAGAATCAAAGGAGCTGTACTGGGTGGTTCGTAATTTATCATGCTGTGAAGTATCAGGGTATATATGGCCAAATATAACACAATAGTGTATTGTGCCTGGAAACAGTCAGAAAAATATTCTTTTATCAATTCTTCACCTTTTTTGAAAGACCAGAAATACTCAGTTGAAAGTCAAACCCTGAATTTTAGGTATTTTATATTGAAAAATAAACAAGCAGAGAGAAATGCATGATAGTGAAAAGTATCATTTTACGGAAACCCCACTTTTTCCATTAAAAATCCCAAACAAGGTAACATGATGCACAGCTATTGATGAGTTCTTATTACAAGAAATCTTTCCATCTAGAGTAACTACAGTAAGGCAACTAATGATAAAAAATCAAAACCCTTCTTTGTCAGACTAAATTATATCTCCACTAATATAATTTACCAGGTTAGACTTTCTGCGTGCTGGATAGGAAATCTTGTGGCTCAAAGATAAAACAGTTGTAAGTGGTAGTAATTTCTTTCTTTGTAACCCAAGATTGACTTGCTCCTTATCAGGGCGAACGTTAAATTGTTTCAAACAAAAAGCAGAGGTAGTTAGTAGAGCTCTTAGATCAAAGGCTGGCCTAGGTCTGCACATGGGGGCCAGTTGCCTCATAGACAAACTGGTAGGCGCTGCCTCCTGCAATAGGATACGTTCTGAACAGACTTCAGAATTAAGCTTCTGAAAAGGAACAGCCTGAAAAAAATACGTTTTGCACATTGTTAATTTTAGATTTTTCCAAATGCTCCAACTAAAGTTGTCTAAAACCTGAGTTCAGTTTTGAAATCCTTGAGAGACAGCAGCTTCCTTAAATAGATTATTACTTCACATATGTTTCTTAATGTTTAATTGCTTATTAGGCAAGTGAGTGAATTGTACGCACTGAGATTCCATTCCTAATGATGTTGCTTTGTATTGTTTTAACTGTGGATATTCTAATTTAATATGTTGTATCTTTTTTGTTGAATAAACAACAAAAATGTTAACATATCACGTAACTCAGCGATACTAAACATCTCCCATGGAAGCACAGCCAACCTGGCACATGTACTTGCCAGCAGATGTAAAAGTACTGTCTGCCTTTGTATGTATCATATCGGGACTAGCATTCAAAAGCTGCAATATTTAGCATTTCTTGACAAATCACCAGGGAGGCTTCAAGGTTTAACTCACCTACCAGCTACTACTGCTGTCATGTCCTGCTCTTCCATCTCCCGTATTTGGAGGCTGAACCAGATCAATTGCACAAAATAGCTCAGGGTATTGCTAGATGCTTGAGAGACTTAAGTTTCCATCCCAGCTTCCCTGATTACTGTTGCTCATCTTTACAGACCTCACTACAGTCAGCAAAAGGGAATGGTTTGCTTCAGCCATGCAAAGCATTGTTTGAATGGTTTGAACAAAGGGACTTTGCAGAGGAGCAGCTGATGTGTTCACATAATCTCTTGTGTTGACTATGGTGCCAGGACAGTAACCTGAGTGAAAAAGGTGGAATAGTACTGCTGAACTGGTTGAGGTTGCATTACCGTATAGCTATGTCAATACTCTTTAACACACATTTTATGTGGCTCATTTGCCATATGAAAATAGCAAAAGATACATTTTCTCTAAGGTACTCTAAGAAAAGCTGTAAGTCCACCTTTCTCATTTCTTACCAACCAAGATAGTTAAGCCAAAAAAGATTCAGGGGAAAGTCATATGGATGATCAAAGTACAGAATGACCTCTATGAAAGTAAGCTAGGGCTTTTTGGGAAAAGGCACTTGAAGGAAGAAGTGACAGGGGTCCATAAAATGATGAATGTAATTGATGGAGTGGATAGGAATCAATTGTTCAATGCCCTTCACACTGCAAGAACTAGAAGGTATTAAATGAAGCTATTCAGGTGCATGTTAATAATCAACAACAGGAGATGGTACTTCACCTGGCAAGTTGCAGAAGTCCTTGTTATTGGATGCCCTACATTTTAAAATTTTTAATGAGTTAAAAGGGAGTCTGAAGAAATTCATACATAAGAAATCCATTGTTGGTTACTGAATGTGCGGAGTTCACATTCAGCTCAGGAAGCTCTTTATCAAAAAATAACATTCTGGGGATCTATACTTGGCTTTTGGTCCATACTAAGAGCACAGTTTCAGGTAGAAGATACAGAACTAGAACTGGCATTGGTTTGACCCACAAATGTTGCTTTTATGTTAATATATTCTGTATTTTTATTCTGACTCAAGTCTTTTAATGAATTCTAGCTAGCTGTCAAGCCCTTACGTACTCATGGGCATTATATGGGCTTCCTTTCCTCGCAAGGGTTTTGGGGTTAGGTTGTTTTTTTTTTTGCAAGATCAAAGGAAACATCTCCTGATTTTTGAGCTTTACTTTCTAATGACTGTGTTAAAGATATCCCTTTGCTTGTTCAGTAATGTGGGTGACATCTTAGGACTTAGTGTGCATGATAGTTACTATTCACAAATGATGACCTAGTCTAGCCAGTCTAGGAACAAATTCCTAGAACAATAATACAGAAATTCAGAGAGCAGTGGCATATGTGGATCACAGAACAGTTGGAAGAAGGTGATTTTTTACTCATCTGATGAAGTAATTTTTTTCTAGAGTCATAATGCTGCTCTGAAGACCAATTTTTACTTTGATTTTAGTATCTTATTGTTCCAATTTTCATTACCATTGTCTTAAAAAGATTTAAAACTCACCCTGCAATTTTTTTCTGAGATTATATTTTTTAGAGAAATAAGCCACAATACTGGAAATAGGGAGGTTTTTGAATTCTCATTTCAGCTTTGTGACTGATTCACATGACTTTGAACAAATCATGTAAATATCTGCGCTGTCTCTAAATTGAAGATAACAGCAGCCTTATAGGAATGCTTTTAAAGTATGTAAAATTCTATGAAGACTTAAATTATGATTTATTAGTGTTTCTGAAATACTTCTCTAGGGATGGAAAAACCATGCTAATGAGCTTTGGGTGCATAGAACTAGTTATGTTTTGTATTGGCTGTGAGTGATTTCTTGTATGGATCAGAATAAATGGGATGGCAGTGTAGTCTATGTGCAGATGGGGCTTATTCTTTCTGCATATTTCTCATGGTGCTTCACGAAGAACAAATGATTGCTTTCACCTAGCTCTACAAGAGTGCCTGTTTAGGACTCCTGAAAACTCCATTGAGGTGACACTGTTTATTTTAGATGCACTGCAGTTGTACTTTGAGTCTGCCATGGCTGGTCCCCTCCGGGGACCCAACTGCCTGGAGGTGATGCTGTGGCATAGGGCTGTGGCTCCCCTAAATGTGGCTATGAGAATGCTCAGGATTCTCTGCAGGAACTGCAGTGCAGCCAGGAGGAAGGTGGTGTCGTTCACACATACATTTGAGAGGTTGCCAAATTGTGCAGTGAAATCTGGGATTGGAGAAGCTCTGTATTTTTACAGGTGAGACATATGCTACAGAGAGACATAAATAGGAGATGATTCAAACAGTCCCTGCCCTAAAGAGCTTCTGAGCATTGCAAGTTGAACGGAAACAAGGCATTCCTCTGAGACAGACAAAAGTTATTTGCTTTTATTACATGGTTCTATTACATGGTATTTCATGGTTTTCCTTAGAGATATTTTCTGTGGAAGCCTAGTCAGAGAACTTGTGTAGCAGAATGTGTTTTTTTCAGTTTCTAGTAATGAAGTCACACATATTTATAGTATTATCATCTAAGAATCCCAAGTAGCAATTACTCATTGCGAGGAGGGGGAAGATACTTCTCATTTTATTGAGGAAATGGAGCCATGATGAATTAAGGGGACTTTCCCTGAATCACAAGAAGCTTTATGTGGAGCTAGAAATTGGGCGTAGACCTCAGTTCACTGTGTCAGTCATATGACCACTCTTTTCCAAGTATCAAATATGCTCTCCAGTTTAGTCTTCACATTAGTTTCCAATGCTACAGTTCAGTTCCTCTGAACTTTGCCCTTTCACTCATTTTAGCAAGAAGGCAAACATTTGCCCGTTTGTCTCAGTAGTAAGTAGAAACTTCTTTCTATACAGATGACGATTTCCTCCCCATTCACATGCTTCTCATCCTAGTATTGGAAGGCCAGCTTGTGTCAGCAAGGGCCTGTTTAAATTAGAAACCAAATAATGTTTCAGGGATGCCTTGGGCTGTCTTGTGGAGAGGGTTCTTCTCAACCCTTGCCAGTTACTACTTGGTGGTCCTGCCAATCCTTGCTGAGTTTCAAAACAAAAGTTGCTCAAGCTGGAGCAGCGCTGTTAGCCCCGCATACGCAGCTGGACAGCTGGTGAGCTGGGACGAAGCAAGGCCCAACGCTTAACCAGGCACAATTCACTAGACCATGTAAAGGGACAGGGGAGTGGCACTGTCCTAATTGTTAACATTCCTCCTCTGCAAGACTTCTCCTGATATTTATTTAATAAGCCCAGTCTCATAAAGTCTAAATGATTTAAGCAATCAAGCGGTAGCTGATGTGTATATGGAGATGATACGCAGCAAGACTAAGTGAAGGGTGAAATGCTTAATTTCTGACTCTGAAAAACTTCTTCTGGCAATTACAAATTGGCAGAATAGGAAATAATACCTCAGGCAGCTGCGCCCAAGGGCAGAACATACGTGGTGAGTACCTCAGGACCTGTACTTCAGGCCAGGTTTGCACGGCCACAGTTCCTGTGTAAGTGTGCGTGACCAGTGTGCTGGCGCGGCCTTTTCAGCCAGCATAGAGACACTTCTGTTGCTGCCAGTGAGTGATGTCCATGAACTCTGGTCTGATGTTTCATGCCAGTGGCTACAAAAATCAGGGATGTGGTGTTGCTCTGTTCTCAAAGGGGTGAAAGGCAGGTTCAGCAGAACTGGCTGAAACATGCTGGCTTTTCCACATCTCAGAACAGATGTTTGTAAATAGGCGCACCTTTGCATGAAGAAAGGAGCATCTAGAGACTACTGTGTGTGGAGGCTTGTTCTTTGTTTTCTGTGGAGCTGTTGCTGAGTATTTCAGCATTAAATGGGAAAAAAAGCATCATTACATTCATCAGCATTTCATTTGGAATAATTTCCAACTTGTAGTGGAGCAAGGCACATGGATGTTAAACTTTCATTGATGGGATGAATTGGTCTAAGCCTCAAACTGGAAATGGGATTGCTTGGAGTGGATGTGGGACAAGGGAGGAAAACAGAATTTTGATAAACCCGATCTTCATCAAAATTCAGGCACTGGGTGATGGCTTTTGTTAAAAAGAAAGAACACCAAAATGTGTGATTTTCTTATGCGTTCTCAAGAAAAATAAAAGAAGTGTTATCTCTATTTCAGCTCATTGAAACACACAAAGGAACAGCAGTACAGAAAAGGAGAATATTTTTGCTGATTGTACTTTCTATGTTTTCTTACTAACGGTCTTTTTCTTGTGAGTGGTCATTTACTATGTTTAATTCAAAAAGATCCAGTCTGCATAGTTTAGAGTAACTTTGTTAATGTTCTTTTGATAACTTCTGCTTATCAGCCTAAGGCTTATTGGCCGTAACTGTGTTGTGAGCTGAGTAAATGGATTGTTAGTGCACTAGCAAACAGTTCAGCCTGATTTTCTTGATCTAAGCACCAATTTTACAACTTTGTGGTGCCATTACAGAAATTGAGCGAGCAAGCAGGCAGGCACCCTGCACATACCTCTCTTTTAGGACGGTGATTTACTGCCTCTATCTGCTGCCTTTTACAGCTGTGTGCTGGCTAATGTCTCTACCTTGCTGGGGAGCTTGTTTCACTCCTGTGGTGCTACATCCTTAGTGTGGAATCTGAATCTGACTGCCACCAGGCTGAAAATCAGACTGTGGCTTTTCTGAAGTTCTTTTCCCATCTTCTCTGTGGGTTACCTTGTGCTTAGAAAAGCAAACCGGTAGGGGTCATAGTGGATAGACACAGATGCTTTCCTTTTTACCTACTTCTTTTTGACTAGATTTTGTTCTTCGACCATTCTCCAAGGCTTCTCTTGTGTTTTGTTTTGACTTGGTCTGATAGCTGAAAGCTTTATGGTAAATTATTATTTTTTACAGTTATGATAGTGATATTCCACTCTTCCCTAATATCCTCTGACCTGCAGGTATCAGAATGCACAAAGATATGCCTAAAATGTCATAAAAGAATGTAAATCACATATAGTTACAAATTAGTTCAGATAAACAATGTAAGCAGAGTACAGTATCTCGGAGAAATGGCAAGCACCACTGATTAGAGTATTTACAGTGAGAAGGGGTTTCTGAGTTATGTTCAATACATAATTTCTGATTACGGAGTCTGCATTAAAATAGTACAAAGGAACAACTTGCCATTTTTCTGTAAACTGTAAGCTATATATGCATTCTGTAACATGCATATATAGATAGATTCAACTAATAAATCAGCAAAATATTGGCTATTGGGATGGAGGGGTGTGATGTGAATGAGGAAGGTGGGAGGAGGTCAGCTATAGGAGTTAAGCATCTAAACAAGGATACTCTGAAAAGCATCTGGCGATGATGGGTCAGTGAAGGCTGAATAGTTGATTCTTTTTTGCTTCAGAACAAAAGGAAGAAGGGGCCATGTGGCATGCTGGTGTACACTACTTAGTGCGTGAGAGACAATGGTTTCAGAGCTCTATCATTATCTCCTTTGTTTTCTCACTAGTTCATATGTAAGCGCTATGTGAGTATCATATTCAACCTTGGCTGAAGGTTTCACAAGTTAATGTGTTTTTTTCAGGTGGAACTTGCAGAAATTTGCACAAAGAGCGAACGTTATGTTGGCACAGAAGGTGGAGGAATGGACCAGTCAATCTCTTTTCTGGCAGAAGAAGGAACTGTATGTGGCTCTTTGTAATCTAAACTAACAATGTAATATTAATTTATGTAAAGAAAAAATATCTTCATATGTAGCTAGGAGAAAGATAAGAAACTGGAATACCTAAGTAAGCAGTATGAGCATCATTGGTATGCAATGAAACAGGAATTATATGTCTAAATTTGTGTACAAGAGTCTGACAAGTTTGAAGGAGTAAGATGATGAAAATGAGAAATGGCAAAAAGGAGCAAAGAAAAGACATGGGGAAAGATGTACTTTAGAAGGGCATCAGGTTGCACACTATTTGGCTAATTCATCGCTGAACTTAGAATGTTTCCCATATAATGAAATCTGAATGGTCGGTATGCCTTGTATTCAGTGCAAATGGGATAATTATTAGAAAAATGCTTTCTTGAAACTTCTTATAACCAAATAGTTCTAGGAAGTTTTGCCAGGTTCAGTTACAAAGACAATGGAGATTATTTTTTTTCCCCAGTTTTGCTAATTCCAGACAATTCTGTGGCTAGATTCTGATGTAAAAGGCATTTAGCTGTCCTAAACATGGTGACAGAAGGTGGACTAGCTGTGATAAACAGGACCTGCCAAGTTATGCATGAGTGCTTGCAGGGGAATTTACAGTGGAGTTCACTCACTGTCCCAGAAGGTGCACAGGACTGCAAATGTTCAAACCTAAAATCTATCAAAATACTTTTATTGAAAATAATGTTGCATTTCATGACAACCTTTACATTTCTTATGATTGTGATGTAACATCTCTACAGCTTTTGTTCTCTAATGCCTTATCTTGGATGAGCTTATAGAGAAAATAAGCTATTTCTTAGAATTACACCAAATGTTTAATTCCATCATGAGACACACGTAGTTTCACACTCTACACCTTTCCTTCACTCTTTATACTGTTAGTAGTAAACAAGCAGGTACACAAATGCTGAAGGAAGCAGCATATTTTCCTGGCATACACACAGATGATCATATAAGTGGAGGCCTTTCTGTTGTGTAGGGGTGGGTAGTGATCAAAAAGGCAAAGAAAATATTAGAAAAGAAATTGTGAAAAAAACAGAAAATGTCCTCCTTTCAGTGTACTGGCAGCTGAATGCAGTATCTGGCCTCCCGTCTCAAAAAAAGTAATACACCAGAACAAGAAAAGTACAGTCAAGGACACTGAGGTTGATCAATGCTATTTTTTTATATGAGCATTGACTGAATAATTTAAAACTTCTCAGCTTGGAAGTCAAATATCTTTGAGAATGATATTTCGAAGTTCTGTAAAAACCCTGAATGGGTAAGAGAAGGTAAATTGAGAATTCAATGTTTTTCATAACCAAAGAACTAATAGAAACACAATGACACTAGCAAGCAGCTTGTTAAAAACAAACAAGGAAGTTTGGTTTGTTTTTTTTCCAAAACATTCATTGTTAAATTGAGAAATACCGTACATTGTGGAAGGCAAAAGTTTAACAAAGGGTTCAAAAAAAGACCTTCTTGGATACACTGATCCTGTATTAGCCTATTTGTATCTATTAAACATAATAGTCTGATGTGTCTTCCAGGGTAAGTATAACCACCCAAAAAAAATTGCTTTGTATACGTCCTATTTTTATATTCCTTCTAAATATCCATTTATGGCTACTGTCAGAAACAGGACACTGGACCTGCTTCGTGGCACATTCTGATCTAATGTAGCAGTTCTTAAAGGGTATATTTAAATGTAAGCAAGCTTGTCTATCTTGATAGTAATTTTGTGACGTGGTCCAGAATCTCAATGGCAGGGAGCAGCACACATGCTGTACATAATGTACAAGCAGATTTGTCATTGTTTATTTAGCACTCTAGCTGCTCAAGGAACTCTCTGGGGGTGAACAATGCCAAAACCAGTAAGACGTCCCTGCTTGCAGAGTTACAGTCTATTCTAAGAAGCCAAAGCAGGGCACATGATTTACAACTTATCCCAATGAAAAACCAGATGTGGATTTAATCTCTTGATTACATTACATCCTGAATTATTTAATTAATGGATGCCTAGCTTATTCCGTGAAAAGGTCACAAAATGCTGGGAACATCTTATGCAGCCTCTGTGAGGCGTCTGGGAGGCAAGGCAGCCTTTTATATCAGAAGGAAGGAGACAGTAATTACATTTTTATATTTAAATTTATTTCATTTCTGTGATTGTCCATATGTAACATGATCACTGCCTCCAGGCAGCCCTAAGATTTTGGTACTATTCTGTACCTCAGTGAACTAATCTTGATTTAGTGGAAAATCAGAAGACTAAGGGGGGGATGGACATTGGTGGAGGGGAAGGGAATGTGAAGCCCCTCGTTTCTAAAGGCACGCACGTTTGCTTCAGCCAGGCCTGGTACTTTTCTGTAGATCAAAGAAAAACCGTTGTCTTAAACAGGCAAGAAAAATAGGTTGGGTGGGGTTCTGTGAAATGCTGAAAAAACCCAAAGACTTAATGGAAACATTTAAAAATCCAGCTACACGGGAAAGGTTTGAGATGTGTGTGTAACTTGGCCAATGAGGTTAAACCTCTGTTCTTGCTGTTTCATGTCAGTTTTCTTTCCGTAACCGTCCCTGGATTTTCGAGAGAAAAAACATGCAAATTTGCATTTGATTTATAGAACTAAGTGCACTGTTAGCTAGTAGTAAATTAAAACTAACCATTCATTTTTCTTTCAATAGGCCAAGTTGATAGAGTTCAGTCCTCTGAGGGCAACTGATGTTAGACTTCCAAGTGGAGCAGTGTTTGTTATTGCTAACAGTTGTGTTGAAATGAATAAAGCAGCAACTTCTCATTACAATATTAGGGTAATGGAGTGTCGTCTGGCTACAAAGGTAACGTATGGCTTATGTCAAACTCTAATGAAACCTTCATCTAAATATGTGCTTTTTTCCACTTCTGACCGATCGTGTCTTTAACACCTGGCTAGGTGCTACTTTAAGTAGCACTTTTCTTTCCAGAACCAGACACCTCCATCTCTGCAGCAACAGAACTCCTGCTGAGTTTGATGGAAGTGCAAGGACTGTGCCCTTATATAGATTATGTGATTTAGTTCTTTTCATTTTATTTTGTATTATATTTCAATGGAGGAAATAAGTCTATTTTTCAGCAACAAATATTCTCAGTTAATGAGATAGACTGTTTCTAATTAAAGCTGAATAATGACAAATAATGGAAAGCAACCAGTGTGGTCACATGTTTTTATGTATATATGGCAATAGATGTGTATTTTCTAGGATTTAGATGACATCAAAGCTACTAGTCGGAGGCCTGGAAGTAATATTGACATACATGTTGCTATTCAGCGTTTCCAATGTGAAGTTTAAAGACAACATTTAGGTTGTGCTGTCAGTTTACAGCTTGCATTTATCTCTAAAATTCTCTGGAATTTGAACATGAAAAATCCAATTCCACTTTAATTCTGGATTTTGTAGATTGTACTTTTAGAAATATGTAGATGTGGGTTTGATTTTTGTTATAGGCATACAGTACATTTGTCTTTGATTAGATTAAGTGAGGAGTAAGCATGAAGATTCTCTGCAGTTATACCCAGCATAGTGTGCTGTGTTAAAGAACAGAACAAAGTCTAGATACAAGTTTTCAAAACTGCAGTGTGGAACTCCTTGCCACAAAACATTTGGCCAAAACATGAGCAATACTCAAAAGTACTAATTGAGCATCTGTTGACATCATAATTCTATGAAAAATTACCATAGTTAATGCTAAAAAAAAAAAGTTAGAGAGATGATCAGATACTGACAAAATGTGATATAAAATACTGTCTTGAGATACTTTTCAAGGAGGGAAGCTACACTTCAGATGACTTTTTAATTGGGCTTTAAACTCAAATATAAAGAACAGCTGCATTTTTTACATGTAGGTAAGATATGGTAAAAATAATAGGACCAATGACTATAGTTAAAGCTGTTGTGAATGAAGTTAATAAAAAAATTCTTATAACATTAAGAAAATCAAGATAAGGACCTGTCTGTGTTGGTTCTGGTATAACTGATAAACGTCTTATTTGGGATAGTTAATTGACTAAGTATCTATTTTAGGAAGAGCTTATTTTGGATTGTTTTTTTTTTTTTTTGCATAAGAAGCAGAGAGTCTTCACAGATGAGCTATTCTAAAAGGCAAGCTACAACAAAGGCAGATTTTGTGAATTGAACCAGTTTTCTAAATTGCTTTAAATTACTGGTCCTGTGCAGTAACTGAAAAGGTGGTAAGGAAAGATGATATTTTTTTTTTACATCCCTGTTAGCTATGATGCGATCTCTAAAAAGGTACCTTTAGCAGATACTTGATTTTAAGGAAACTAACAACATACACCTGTCTGTTTTTAAATATACGCTACCCAGATGGAAGGTTGCACACACTATAAAAATACATTGAGCCAGCAAAAGACTGTCCTTAGGAACAGGTCACAGTGGGGTGAAGGAGGGCAGGTATGTGAGTGGAAGCAGGGAAGTCTTCTAATCACCATTAAGCTAATGGAACTATGAAATAACTTGCTGGGCCTCACAATAATGCTTTAAAAGAAATTCTCATTGGTAAGTGCCTTAGGATAGGCTTTTTTTCCCTTTTTTGCTTTAGGTCATTCTAGAATTTCATACTGTTTGCAGAAAGCTCCGTGTAAGTAAAGATGCCAATGCAACTATCCCTGCTGGCATTAGCGTAGAACATTTTGTTGTCAGTCTGTCCTACAGCAAGTGAGATCTTGATAATCCTCACAAAATTACATTTCTCAGGTTCTGCTCCTTTCCCTTCCTTTCTGGACAGTCATTCTTGTGCTTGGTTTTTGGTTTTTTCCTTTCTCTATTTTGATTCCATCCTCTGAGTGCTTTTCTCCATTAAACAATATGTTTAAAGCCGCTTACATTCTGCAGAACACTCACAACTGCAAAGGAAATGAACGTGTACTTTATACTTCAGAAAATTCACACAGTAGGTGCTGCAGGATGAATGTGAGCATCAGTGAATGCTGTGCTCTCCCTGACTTCACCGTGCTCACTTCACTGTCAGCCAGAGAGTGGTGCCAAGAATGTCTGCAACTGGAACACCATATAGTTAATCAACTAATGTTTGTTAAATGTGGAAGGACGCTCAGATGACATTATAGAAATGTAAAGTGTAAGAAAGTGATGTTGCTATATAAGGGCTAGGTATTCCTATACTTCTAGTCAGACTTTCTTTTATTTATATTTGTCCCTTCATTTATGAAAGAAAGACTTTCCTCTCAGTGACTTACAGTTCTCCAGTGTGCCTGTGTTGAACAACAGAGGACAGTAAAGCCTACAGATGCTATATCCTGGCAGTTAAGAGCCAGCTGGAGGATGTCCACATCTTTAATCCATCTAGTGAGAGATCATGAAGAAAATATCCAACTATGGTATCAGTATTGGGATTACTTTTATACATTAAATAGATGGGATTTTTTTCCCATTTCTGTTCCGTGTTCATTACAATTTTAGCTGCTGCAGTTAGATTATTTTCAAAACCCATTTCTGTTTGCCCATAACATTTTTTCTAGAGCTGTCAGAATTGAAATTTTGCTATAAGCAGTATATATTCCAACAAAGCCCTGCCCACTGGCCTGATGGTATCAGCTTCCATTTGGAACATTGGACCTGTAAAACTCCAGCGTAGTTTAGCTCATCTGAAATACAGCATCGCCCTTGAAACGTAGAAATGGGAACAGAAGTGACAATACACATGACATATTTCTACAGATTTCTGTAAGGGAAGTAGAAAAAAAATTGTTGCCTTATAGAACATTACATTTTGTAAATTCTTAGTTCTGTTTAACTTCTGGTGATAAATTCTAGGTGATGCTGAAGATTTGGATTGAAATGTGAGGAAAAAATTTTCCATTCATTTAGAACCTCAAAGCAGATTTAAGAACATCACAGGCACGCACCAACAGAAGAGATACTGAGTATTTAAGTAAAACAAATGAAGAAATAATTGTTATTCTAACTTAGCAATAAGTAAGCTAAAATACAATAACATAAAGGCTGTAGAGTTCTAGGTACTCAGAGCCTTTGAAAAGCAGGCCAGAAGTAACTTAATCAGTCTTTTACAATATTTTCTCACCATGATTTCTGCATTAGCCACTGGACAGTGCGGCTTCTTTCCCTACCACTGAATATACAGAACTGTGATTTAGATGATGACAGAATCATATGATTAGGATTTTGATTGGATTTTTTTGGTTCTGCTATACTAAGCCTCACAAATCTTAGCAAGTCACTAGATGGCACCAAAAGTAGTTAATTTTTATATACTCTAATAAAGCAAAACTGGAAAAGCCCCTGCACAAGCACTATTGGAGAAAAGAGGAGGGTAAGAATCTGTAGCAGATAGTTGGGCAGCAGATCTGATTGAACAACCAGTTCCATGCTTTAATTTTGCACAAAGCAAAGCAAATACTACTCAGATGCATATGTAAATCCCATTAATTTTTTTAACCTAGGAAGATAAATGACTTTGCTGAATTGAGATGTAAATTATTTCAAACAATTTTACCCAAAACCAATGTTTACTGAAAAGAGTAACAAAGCACAGAGTGAAATCTTGGCCCTGTTGATAAGAGATTTTGAGGTTTTAATGCTGATGTGAACAGGAAAAAGATTTCATTCCCTGGTCTTGCTGCACTGGTTTAAACTCTCTGCAAACACACAGCCTGGACTGGCATACTGAAAGCTTTACTCTCAGTTTAAATGGTGCAGAATTGGAGGTGTGTCAGGTACTTGTGAATAAAATAAAACAAGGTTGGTATGTACCTGCTAATCTGTGTCTTCCTCAGTAGTAATCTGACAAAATTAAAGGTGGTGTGTCAGTAGGATCCCACAATGACCACTTAATATTCTTCTCTAATTCATAACATTAAAAATATTCCACTTTATGAAAACATGAGGAAAGCTGCTTTACTCAACTGTTTCCATTAGGCATGTAAGAGCATGAACACATATAGCAGCCTTCCCCAGAAAAGCCTCTTTGACATATTTGCTTTTAGGATTCTGTTGTGTTGAAGTAACTACTGTCAGTTGCCAAAACATCACAAAGATACACTAAGCATGACATCATTGGAGTAGGAAAACCACATATGTCTATAACCAATCGGCATCACAGCAATCATCCGGGAACAGAGCAGATTCTGACTAACACATTGTAATCTTCCTGTAAGGCTCAAAACTCCTTTAAATTGGATGTTAAAAGAATGTACTTAAAATCTACTTTAAACTCTAGAGATTGAGAAAGGTTACGGTTAATTCTCCAACACAAGCCTTATGCCCACCTTTATATGTTTAAGGCTATTATGAGAAAGGGTTTTAATCACAACCTCAAATGTTCATCAGAAAACTCCCAGAGCATATTGGAAAGTCAAAAAGGTGTAAATGTTAGAGCATATTCTACCAGTAAAGAAACAGAGTTCTTAGGGACTTCTGGTGTTACAATATCATACTATTTGTATAAGCAATTGTCTGAATGCGATTGTAAAAGGTTAGTAAGTGCTTGAAGTAACAACATCCATGGAGAAGGATAAATCACTGATTTGACATCACACAAATAATGCCAGTAGGGCTTTTATTGAGAATATCTAATTTGAGGGAAGAGTATCTGTCATCCACAGACCTTTTATAAATAAATGTAATGGTATCTGCTGTGTGCTGGAAGATGGTAACTTCTTATGGTTCCCAATTAAGAAGTGAAAGGAGAAAATGGGTCTTAAAGTGCTTATGGGCAATTAAGTAGTTTTAAACAGGAGGCACAATATTTTCTGTTTTGTTTTTTTAATTTTAGCTTCTCTCAAAGTCAAAAGGCTTGGACTGGAAAAAAATGTTGAGACTCCGTGATGTGCAAACCAAGCTAGGAGTTAGCCTAGAGGAAATGCTGACCATTGTCGAGGAGGTATTACATCCTGAGCCTTACAGCACAGAGGAAATTTGTAAATGCCTGGGAATTAGCCTGGAGGAACTCTGTTCTCAGATCCTTAGTCAAAACACGCAAGATGGTAAGTATGTATGAAATGGTGAGGTTTAGTGTACAATGTTTGTTTTAAATAAAAAGTTTATGTATTAGTAAGTAGTGCAAGTGGAGTCTTGCCAGAATACTTCTGCAGAGTCTTGGGTGGCAAATGAGAGAACTGATATCACAATTTTCATTCTAAATTTTAACTTAAAATACAGAAAACTTTGATTTTTGACTGAACTGTTTCTAGACTGGTAGAAGTAGCATTCTCTTAGATTAGTTTATGCTGCTTGAGAGTCATCTAAATAGACCAGATTTTATTCTAGGGAGAAGTCTAAACTAGGCTTCCTTTTTAGGCAATAGTTCTAACAAAACCAAACATTTTGGGTTGTTATAGCATCATTAAAATGAATCCTGTTTGCTCTCCTTAACTGGTATTAAAGGGCAGCATAGATGGAGCTTGTGTTTCTGGTTTTGAATTGATAAATACATAATCACTTCATAAAACACGCACTGGGCAGCAAGTCAGTGAGGTTTCTCCCGAGAATGACATTTATGTCACTATCAGTTTTTTGGGGTTTTTTTTAAGGAAAATGTTGGTGGAAGTGAACACTTTACTATGTATTTCCCTTGTGTTATAGCTTCCGATTATACCATGCAGTCATGAGCATTGGCACACAGAAAATGGATCCTGGAGATATATAATAGGGTTGCTAATAATACTGAATAATAGAACATTTATGAAATAATTAATTTCATTCATAACAGGTTTCCAATTGAGATCAGAATCTTTAAGAACCTAAAATAATCCATACTTCCTTGTTTCCATTCTATAGCCTTAGTAACTCAACTGTTTTGTAGCTGAATTATATCCTTACCAGTCCTTTCCAAGCTGTTTTCAGGGATGTATAGGATTGATCTATATAAATCAGTAACGTATCTAGGTATACTGATGCTTATAGTTAAATATATTATATATCTGGAACGATTGTAAACTTCATATATTGACCAAGGACCAGGTCCTGATATCTATAATCTGTTTTGCACCCCAGTGATATCAGAGTATGAAACTATCTTACTGTCTAATTACACTGCCAGAGGTGTCAGGATGGACTATGAGATCTGAATCCAGCTCTTTAACTTCAGAGAAAGAGCTATGATAACCCTGTGCTGTGGGTACATGAGGAATGAACTGAACCACAAACCTGAACTCTGCAGCATTTTCATGGGAAACTACAAGGCTGTAAATCTTTAATGCCGTCCCCTTACTCTCCCCTGCATGAAGCAATACAAGACTAACTTACAGATGTTTATACTCCTTGTACCTGGTTTATAAAACAAAATTCTACTGTTCTGTAGAACTGAATTGTTTATACAGGTTATTTTGATTTTTTCCCAAAACCAAAGTCTGGATAAAAAATTTAAACATAAAAGCTATAGAAGAAACTCAAAGGAAATTTTATACTGTGGCTCTGAATAGAGTTTGCAGACGTTTGCTGAAGAGAATCTCTTAAACTTGCATGACCATGATTTCATTTGATAAGGCCAAATAAAATTGGTTATGCTGAAAGCCTTTGCATGTACAATATAAAATTAAATAACAGATTTCGGTAAAACTATATGCAAAGAAGAAACAAGACAGACACAGAAAGAAGGAATCTAAATCCACTGTTTGTTTTTGTTACACACTAAACAAATTACATTTTATGTTGGCTTTGGAAAACCAGAGGCTGTTTGACAAAAACATTTTTCTTATTTTTCCTCTACTTTCCCACTGTATTTTAATGACAATGCGTGGCTTCTTCATGTGAGAGAAAACATACCGACAAATAAGGAATCTCTGCAGAGAATTTCAGAATGTTGTTGAATTTCTTTGTTCAGCATGAAGAAAGAACCATACCATTTAGGGTATCTTTTTTCCTTTGTACACGTTTTATCAGCTTTTCTGATAAATTATTATAATGTTAAAGGTAAAGTATTTGCATGAGAATTACTATTTAGATAATTTACTGGATTCTAAGTTTTCTCTGTGGCTGAATATAAATTGTCAGTAGTTTTATTTTTTTGTATTATTCTAAAGCCCAGTGATAGTTACAAATAATGTTTTGTACTCCCATTGTATCTCACGTTTAAGGATCTGAAAGTGCAATGTAAATATTATTTTAGCTTTAAGTCTAGCTTCCCCTCCTCTACTTCTCCAGTGATGGTACTGTATACTTACATAAAGTTTTATAAATGTGTAAGGCTGACCAGGTAAAAACTCCACATCCCAAAGAAAAATGGTATGGGCATGCTTTGGGCAGGTGCCAGGCCTGATCTGGGAGCACACAGCAACTTTGCATCCCTTTTATAAGCAGGTACTCAGGGATTTCTGCAGTTCCCTGCTATACAGCCCACTTGTTCCTAGGTTTGGAGAAGTACAGATGGTGCATAAAGCCTCTCTAAACTTCTTGCAGTTGTTCCTTGGCCAACTTAAAATCCTGAGTTTAAATCTCCCTTGCAAATGTTTACACATGGATTGCACTTGTGGCTTCTGAACATCTCTAGAAAAAATAATATTTATTACTTTCTAAGGTGCACTATGCCATAATTTTGGCTTGGAGTCGAGTGCTTCACAGAACATTTAATGTGTGGTCATTGTGGGACATTAAGTATTTATAAGCTTCACCACAAAAGGATGTTCTCCTGCAAAACAGTATATTCCTTTAACCATGACATTTTTTTCCCCTTCTTAAATGAGGTATTTTCAAATGCATTTTTTCCTTTTCATATATTAAATTGTAATCTAATTTTGACATTTGAACCTGGGAATGAAATCGTCAAGGGAGGAGCAGGCATCCATTTGCTGTGTGGGTTTGGCTGTTTAACTGCCCTCCTATTTGTCTTCTGGAGAGGGAGTTCTCAATCTGTGCTATAGCTTCAACGAGTGGTGCTTGAATAGTCTTTCATTCCCACTGCCAAGTAATTTGTATTAATGGTGATCTCAGTGCAAGAACAGTTTCAACACTATTTGCAGAGACAGGCATACATGAAGGTGGACTCTCAGATGTTCTGTCTCAAAGCTTTGCCGTGTGCATTAGTAGAGTGCCCGTGTCTTATGAACAGATGTTACCTCCAAACTGCTTGACCTAAGAGCACTTACCAGCTTTAGAGTCCAGGTGCCTACTCTCAGCCTGATCCATGTCATGGAGAAATTTGGGAATGTACCTTTCCCTTCTACGAAAATATAATTTACTTGGGATGATCCCCAGAGCAGTGGCTGCTGCAGGCAGATCCCATACAGCTGCCTGGAGGACACAGCCTTCAGGGCGTGCCACAGGTTAGGCACAGGCACTGAATGGTCTAGGTTAGTTGCAAAAGCCTCATTAAAGCTAGCATTCCTCTGGAGCAAAACTCACTTTAAGCCAGCAGTTACCGTAGTCTCGAAGCAGGTGTCTGCTAAATGGGTCACTGAATTCAGCAATGACTCGTCCCCTGGTTTATTTTCAGAAAGCCAGATTGCAAACAGTTACTTGAGCAGTCCCAGTAGAACTGCTCCCCACTTCAAGTAGGGGGTTCACAATCTGGCTCAAATTAAAGCCATCTGGCAGCATTTTCTTATATACATTATGAGCCAGAAACCTTCACCCTCATCATGTTCAATCAGCAGGATGCCTAACAGAGAAGGGTACTATTCCACATGAGTAATGGTGGTAGAAACTGTCCCCTACATGATTTCGCATCGGTGAGTTTTTCCTGTTGTAAATTTCTAACAGTCCCATCAGCCATGTGTAGCTCATTAATCTACAGTGAAACATATCTTAAGAAGCTGCCAAAGTAACTAGAAAAAAATATATAGCCTGAAGAGGTTGGTCTTTAGCTAAAGGTCAGATAGAATTGTACAGGAAGCCTCTGAAGAAAGAAATCTGCTCAAGTTGAAGTTGTAACAAATATGAGTTGCTGAGAAGCCACAACATTTAATTATAAACGCAAAAACATCCTTGTAAATGGAGTGGAGAGGTTCGCACAATTTTTGTAAAGCTAAAATTAAAAATATGGCCATACAGCTGAAAACCCACAGTACACTTCTCTGTTATATTTAATTAACCCACAGTTGTTTGGGACTAATAGCCCAGGATTTTTGTTTGGTCTTAAGAGATTTTATATGGATTTTGGACAAACTTTCATTAATGTTAGTCTGCTCTGTCTTAACAACTTGAAAGGTTCTTTTTGCATTGTGAGCTACTACTGCATTGGGGAAAGTCCCCATTTTTTTCATGGGCACTTGGTAGTTTGTAAGTGAATCTAATCAACCTGTTCATGAGTGACATTGCAGAGGAGGAGAGCTGGGTGCAGGGAATCCACCAAGGGTCAGCAAGAGTTGTCGGCATTCTCTGAAAAATAGATAAGGACTGATAATACAAAGCAGTTAACAGTGGAGGAGATTCCCTGTAGAAGATTCACTGTGTCCTCTTTGAAACTTCAGAAGCACAGCTAGTGAGGCTATGACCTGGGAGGTGGATTTGCTGCTCCAATAGCAGGTTGAATAAAGGTGAAACGTGTTAAAAACTTAGTGACAAAATGTCACTAGACGGACCCCGGTACAGGATTCCTTGTTGCCCTTAAAGTTTTCTTTGGTCTCATTTTGACTTTTCAGGTTTACTTTAGTTTCTTCTGATCTGTGTTTCAGTCCATAAAAGGTATCACTCACCCTCACTTGAGTCCTTAAGAAACTTTGTCTGTGTGCAGCTGATACCATACAAAATAAATCACAAGTCCCATACTGTCTTTTCAGAAAGGGACAAAAAGGACCCCAAGATTCTGATTGTGCGAGTATGTCTAGGTCTGAAGTCAAACAGTTCACTCCTGCGTGAGCTACGCAGAACATGGCAGAGAGGATACATGCAGTGATTTTCAAAGAACAGTTTTTGAGAGCATTCTGATCAGAGACCAAGGTGCTCAGCCGATAAAAAACCTCCATCAGCCCAAATGGCGCTACGTCATTTCTGACAAGCAGAACACCTGAACTGGATATTCCACAGATCCCCTTATGGAACAAACATTAATCTAGATGTGCCCCAGACAATTGCTCCTATGTCAGCACGGGAGCCAGCTAGTTCCATTGCACCAGAGGTTTTAGGTTCTTCTCTAGTCACCAGAGAAATGGGTAGCAGAGGGCAATCCAGGTCTTGGGTGGGATAAATAGCTCTGTAACCTGCCCTTTTCACTGGCAGAAGATCGAGCTGGGTGTACCTGTGCCCCTAATTTGACAATAAATTTAGCAGGAGAAAACAGGCCTTTATAGTTTACTGGATTAGGAAAATGTGTTTACATTTTCAGTTAGATTAAGTACCTAATTTCCATACACTATAACAGATTTAAGGATCCATGTGCTTTCAAGAGCCTGGCATTAGTTCCCTAGACGCTGCTTTTTTCTTCTCCTTTGAGCACCATTGAGGGTGAGACCGTATAACCCAGTCCTGTGCAACACTGGAAGATTTACTGAGCTTCATTTTTTCCCCTTACAGAGCACTCCAGCCCTAGCTCAGATATAAACTAATCAGCTGTGCACACTTTGGGTTTGTTTCTTTTAACCAGGACAGAGTATGGCTTAGGAACAGTCCTTTCTAACTGTAAAAAGTGTGGCCGCAGGAAGCACGCAGAGTCTGATCTTCTAAAATCACAGCCTCCACAGCTTATTTGGCATGCCCTAAATAAGTCAGATTTTATTTATGAGGAGCTAATATACAGGCTGCAATATAGCAAGGAAATTCCAATATAGATGTAATTTTTGGAAATATCGTGTGTGCTCTGCTATCTTTTATTATATAGAGATGGTTAGTTGGACTACCCATCCAAACAGAAGAAATACAAGAGGGTTTCTCTATTACCAGAAGCATTTGGTGTTGAAAGCTGAAAATATGTGAATCATGTAATTATTTTAGAATGGGAACTTGCAGTCTACGGAGGTGTTTGCTGTCCTGAATATAATTTTACCTGAGCAGTACACTGCCACAGAGGAAAAGCAAACTACAAAAAAGTCTTCTTAAACACAATCTTCTGAAATACAATGCTGCCCATAACCAGTCAACAGCTAATGCAACGGTACCAGCCTTTAACCAGTACTGATTTGGTAAATGTCCACAAGAGAGTCTGAAAAGAACATACAGCTGCTCTTTCTCCCTTGGGAACTGCCCGAAAGGATTGCTTTCGCTTCGAGAGAAGGCCGGTGCTAAGGCAGCAAGTTCTTCCCTACACAGGTACTCTCCTGTCAAGGAGAGCTCACATCTTTTGGCTGGCAGCCAGTAGCCAGAGCGCCCATTCTGGTTGCCAATTCATAACATGATGAGCACAACACAACCCTAGAGATTTTTAAGGTAATCTGGCCAGTAGAGCATTGCTCTACCAAAGGGTGGTCTCCGAATCAATCACAGCCTTTGGCAAGGCTGTTGCCTTACAATTGAAACCAGACATGTTTTCAGTTCATTCTTTGGGTTACTACTGTTCAATGGTGATTTACAAGAGAGTGTGAGCTATGGCAATCTCTCACGCAACTTTAGATATTCCCTAAACGAATGCACATTTAGAAATCTCCTTGCTCTAAAACAATGGCTTATAAGAAAAGAATATTTAAAGAGAAACCATCCTTAAAAATAGGCCAAGCTGCCTTTCTTCAACATTCAAAAATACTGAGGCATTGCTCTGCAAAACACAGCGCAAATAACTCCAGCAGCAACAAAATCCGGTGGGGTAAAACACATCTCTAAATGGGAAACCAAAACATGCTCATCTTGTGTGATACTCTCAAGAAGATGTTGCAGGGGTAGGCACTCAATTTTCTCATTTCTCATTAGTTTGAAACACACTCAGACGGCCTGTTCAAAAGACAGCAGCAGAGGGTTTCTCAGTAGCAGGCTGTATTGGATTACAAAGTAAATATCAGGAGCAATATCACCGGTAGCAGAACACTGCGATGGTCAGTGTTTCTCTGTCATTTTAGGCTACTTGAATCTGTCTCAGCGCTGTATTTTCAGCATTTCCAGCTGTGATTTACACTTACTCTGGAGAAATAAAAAGGGATCATACAGGTGCTAATGAATTTTTAGTCTGTAGGGGTTGGAATCTGGAGTATACATACGAGAGACTTAATACTGGATGCAATTTATTTCCCAGTCTTTAAAGGAAGATTTCTACATATACTTGCAAATGTAGATTCCTGAAATCACCAGAAGTGGTTCCAGAACTTGGCTGTTTCCATGGAACGCCAAGTGGGAACTGGGTCAGACAGTGAGTTCTGTTTTGAATACAGGGTTTGTCTCTCTTCTCCTTTTACCTCTATTTGCGTGTTTCATCAGCCATTTTAGAAAGCAAGAGAGACCAAAAGCTGAAATGAGGAGAGACCTTGCTCTGAAGGAGAACTCGCATGTAATAAGAAAAGGAGGGATGTTCTGAGGGGCTCTACCAGGAGCATGCTTGAGTTGTGAAAAAATAAGGAAACATTCTGCAGTAGGTGCTCCACATAGAGAATAAAGTCCATTTGTCTAATATTTACCACCCAAACAGCTCAAGTAAACCAATTTAATCATAAATTAAATGATGTCAAGCATGCTTCTGGTGAACAATACTTCCTCAATAGCAGCCATGATATTAAAGCAAACAGAACTATATTGGGAGAGAAAAACAATGAAGAACACAAGCTTGGGAAAGGCAGATAAATTCTTGGGTATTAGTTGCAAACCAAACCCTCCTGTAAGTAAGAGTAGCTTGAGGAGCCTTTAACCACAGCCATCCCCTTCCTTTTTATGTCCCAGGCTTGTTGGAGGTCTCTACCCTAACAGCCACGTGGGCTTGGGCACCCCCCTCCCCTCTTCCCAGAGGAACCGATTTTTCATGGCACAATAGAAATGTTTTAGCCAAAATCCTTGCAGTAGCCTTGAATCTTGGTAGGACAATGCTAAGCGGCACCTGTCTGAGCTTGACATCTCTTCAGAGCCACGCAGGCAGCACTGACACTCTGGCTGGTAACACATACCAAAAATAAACCCTGAAAACCAAAGCAAAAGCACCTTTGCTCTTCACTGTACCTTTAATCTGGTGTTATTTACAGTCAGGGTGAGCCTGCATCATTGTGAAAATATCTGAGAGGGCTTCCTTAGCTCTGCACCAGGAAAGACGGATAATCGCATTTTTGTTAATCTGAGTTTTAAAAATAAAAAAAGTGGTTGGTGCTTTTTGTGATGTGGCCGGGAGCACTCGCACACAGCGCCCTGGGCCCGCAGTGCCGGCCGGCGGCTGCTGCAGGGCACCGGGTACCTTTCTGCTGTGCTCCTGGCTCAGTTTTGCTGGTATTTGAAAAGCTGAAAGCTTTAGATTAATGCCCTAATGAATGTCATTGCTAACTCTTCTACTGTGGCTTGCCTCTGCAAAGTAAAAGGAGAGACTGGGTCTGTTCAGAGGCACGGCAAAGAACCAGAGCATGTGCACAAAGTTATCAACATGAAAAAAGTGTGTACATTGTACTTTGATGAACTCGAAATACTATTTTATTAGGACCTTTAAAGAAGATGTAGATGAGCTTCTGCAGAAGACTTTTAGCCTAGGGAGCTCTGATATAAAATATAGATTATTAAAAATATATAATTCTGCTATGTTTTTGTATGTTCCTTTTATAGTGAATATTAATGGATAAAAGTAATACTTAATATTCTCATTTTGTTTAGTTTCCACCTTTAAGTTATACCAGCGTGCAAAGCATGTGTACAGTGAAGCTGCCAGAGTGCTGGAATTTAAGAAGATATGCAACGAAGCACCTGCCAATGCACTCCAGCTGCTGGGAGAATTAATGAACCAGAGCTATATCAGCTGCAGGGAAATGTATGAGTGCAGCTGTCCTGAACTGGATCGGCTGGTAGACATCTGCCTGTAAGTTCTGACCACAAGGAAGAGTAATCGCCTGTTGAGAATATTGTTTGAATTGATGAGAAAATATGACATCGTTGGCTATTGCAATTTTAAAATGAAAGTATTCTTGTCTCTTATTACAAAATTAATCTCCTGCAGGGACATTACATGGTCAATTGTTTCCCTACTGACATCTGTGTAATACTTTCAGATGAAAGCTGCAGTTTATGGCTTTATTACAGACTTTGCTTTTGGACTGACTCATCGTCACAAGTGTTACGTTAGACTGTTGGCTATTCTTTTTTTAAGTTGTAGAAGAAGTCATAACTGGTTTTCTTAAAACATCATCTTCGTTGTTCTCTTTCTGTTACTTTTTATATATTTCTTAACCATTTCAAAACTGCTGCCATGGGAATTCCAGGGCATAAGCAAGCTGTTCTACGTGCGTAGGTTGCCTTGGAATCATAAGGTTATATTGTGAAATGCTTCTGCATTTTTTTCAATTCAAAAAATGCTGTCAGGTTGGACAGCATTTTGCTGTTTAAAAGATGAGTGTGATAACTGTTATGATGGCTAACCCTCTGCTGCTCCTCTCTGCATTGTGTGTCTGAACTTTCCCCAGTCTCCATCACTGCCCCGGCCTCATTCTTTTAGCTCAGTTCCCTAACTCAGTTTGGCCGCGATAAAACAAGCCCTTCAACTCTAAAACAGATTAACTGACTGCCATTTTTCCCTTCTCTTCTCCCTCTATTGCTCTCCAGTTTCATATTCTCTAGCCAGAATAAACTGAGTTTCAGAAATGGCATGAAGTGAGCTGGAAATCACAGGCTGTTGCGTGTGGCAGGCTGTTATTATCATAGTTCTGCTACAGTGGACAGTGAGATGGGTACAACCATGCGTTGTAGCAGAATACAGTTGTTGTACCAGCATACAGAAAGCAAAAGCAAATACTTAGTGCTTACATTCTACATAGGACCAGCATTAAAAGATGTACACATTTCAGTCTCTCCTAATTTCCATTTTTCTAGGACATTTAATCATGGGACAGACATCTTATGCTAACTTTGATCTAAATTCAGTGCCTACAGAAGGAATTCAGTGGTTGGTGGTCCATTTTAAGAGTAGCCCACCCGAGCTTTCCCACCACTGCCCCATCCTTGCCTCTGCCCCAGCCATCTTCTCCATTCACTTCATCTTGGCTCCATGGTGGCTGGCTTCATACTTCTGCTCATCTGTTACAGTTCCTACTTCTTGGAGAAGAGTGTGCTTAGTTGGGGAAGCTCTGCCCTAAGCCAGAGAGATACTGTGCTGCCAGAAGGGAAATATCAGGTGCCATAATATTTTGCAGGCCTGAGGTCAAGAAACGATGTTTCACTGTCTTTTAGAAGCACATACTCTATAAAAGTATCCCATCTTCTCTCTATATCTTTAAGTCTTGAAGAAAACAGAAACTGTTTCAAAATTGTTTCAGTTTGAAGCTAAAAAAAATTTGTACCTTACCACCTAAAAATGAAAGCTACAAAAAGATTTCTTTACCAGCAACTAGCGCTTTTTTTTAAAAAAAAATAAGAAATTAGGCTGGCTTATAATGAAAATATGAATTTTACAAACACACAATTTGCTATATGCTCTCTTACTTCTGTACCCATGTGGATTTTGTAAGTTGTAATACCCATCTACCAGGTTTGTACATTGACAGAGTACAATACAGATGATTATTCAGGTTAGTCTGATTTCTTTTGCAGACAAGATGGAAAGGCCTCTGTGCCAGAAAATGACAAACTTAAAAACTGAACAGAAGACTTTTGGACATTCACAGATTATTTTGCATATGGGATACACATGCTGTTTTGTGATAAAACACAGAGAAGCCCTGATCGCCATTGGACAAGTCTGATAGCAATTTAGCAATACAATTTTTGTTCCTTCTCTTGGGAGCCAATCCAGTACGTAACTCCCAGGCTGTGTTCAGTTTATTGTATCACGTAATGATCACAGAATAGATTGAGCTACAAGAGTTACTCAGCGGGCAATTCCACCATGGTTATCCCAGCTACTCAAAGGGAACTGCTGATCTGTGTGTGAGAAGGCAGAACTGGCTCCAGAGTCAGCTGAAGACAGAAATTATGCTCTACTGAATTATCAAAAATCTTGGGCTACAAAGTCTCAATCCAGTGCATGGAATTAGCACTGCCTCTTCTGTGACAGAGGCATTGACAGAGGAAAAGCCTTAAACCTTGACATCTGCATTACTGACGCCTGCCCACCTCGAGTACCGTGTCCAGTCCCCATACCCAAAAAAGACATTGAGGGGCTGGAGCAGGTCCAGAGAAGGGCAGTGAAGTGGTGAGGGGTCTGGAGAACAAGTCTTGTGAGGAGCAGCTGAGGGAGTTGGGGTTATTCAGCCTACAGAAAAGGAGGCTGAGGGGAGACCTTGTCTCTCTACAACTACCTGGAAGGAGGTTGTGTAGAGGTGGGGGTCGGTCTCTTTTCCCAAGTCACAGGCGACAGGACTAGAGGAAATGGCTTCAAGTTGCGCCAGGGGAGGTTCAGATTGGATATAAGAAAAAGTTTTACACTGAAAGGCTTATTAAGCATTGGAATGGGCTGCCCAGGGAAGTGGGTGAGGCACAATCCCAGGAGGTATTCAAAAGATGGGCTGACATAGTGACATGGTTTAGTGATGGGTTGTGGTGTTTGGTTGGGGATTTTTTGTTTTGGTTCGGTTTTGGTTTTTTGGTTGGTTGGTTGGTTGGTTTTTATCAGAGTTAGGTTGATGGTTGGACTAGATGATCTTAAAGGTTCCTTCCAACCTAGACAATTCTATGATTCTATGATTTATAGATACGGTAACTGCCCAGCATTGATGCCTCAGTCAGTAGCATCTGGTGACTGAACTTTGCAAAAGGAGACGAGCAATTTTAAATGCCTTCACTTTGGGTATCCAGCCTGAGTCATGCCAATAGGGCCTGTTCTCAGAAACACTGGGAGAAAACTGTCCAGTTTCAAGTGGGGGAAAACAAGTAGGTATAAACTGATGTGATCTGCACTCCAGCATGGAGTTACCTGTGCTACATTTACTAATCTAGCGTGGACACCAGCAATGGTCCCCTGCGGCGTGAAGCTCAGCACAGGGATGGAAACTCTCTGTTTCTCATTTATGCTGAGCTCTGTGCTTTCACAGCTGGGCAGCTGCTGCGCTCTGACACTAACTTACAGGCAGTAGCATAGACACAGCCACAGAACCCAAAGGGAAGGAGCACGCAGTTAAGATTTTACTAAGTTAAATTAAAATTAATCAGAGTATTTCAGTTCTAGGGACCAAAATATAAAGTGAAGGAAAAGAGTGATGTGTATGCCCACGTTACAACAGATTTCTAAGTTACCAGCAGAAGAGCGCACAGCGAATATGATGAGTTTAGCCAAGCACCACAGTGGAGTGTCGTTCCTGTGAAACAGTTTCTAATTGGTATATTAAAATTAATTAATTTGGGTGGGTTTATTATGTTCATTGCACAGAAACAGGGAAGTTATTTGTTCATTTGCTTTACAACCTTGTCCCATCAAGAGTGTTTCCTAAGAAACATATCTTTTGTCTTTAGAAGTCTGATATTATTTCACGTTTTTTCAATTCAGTGATGAGATTTCTAGAAGCATGTAGCTGTTCTAGATGAATGCAGCTTAAGCCAGCATCTAATTTTTGGAAACTATTGGAAAAAAAAGTCTTAACTTTTCTCAAGTTGTACATTAAAAAACTAAGGGACATAAAATCACTAGTCACTCTAGGAAAACTTGGCTGATGTGATTATAGAAATGGCCAGAAACTACATAAATTACATTCTTTACTTACAATGATATACAGCTGCCCTGTAACTTTAAAAAGCCTTTCCAAAAATACATTCCACAGAATTTCCCGAGTCTAGTGCTGCTCTCTCCTTACAAGGTTTAAACTGTGAAGAATAATCTGCATATCCAGATGTTTTCTGTTTTGCCTAGATCTTTATGTTTTACTGTACAACCTCTGCCAAGAAAGACAGGGATCCATACTTGCTGTGGTTTGTAGTGCTGAAAACTGTAACCACTAGTTGGTCAGTTGTTTTTTCTTTTCTTTTTGCTAAGACAGAAGACTTGTACTTTCTCTAACCTGTCTCCTGCTGTTAGTAGCTGTTTTACCTGTTAGTCTTTTAAAGCAAGTAACACAGAAGGTTTACTAAACCAGGAACAAAAAATTGGATCTGAGCTCTTGAATTTGTTAGGTACTTTTGAAAATCTCTCAGAATCCTTGAGTGTTGCAAATAACTTTCTTTCATTCCCGTACCCCCATCTTTTGGTGGTATGAACCCCGATAATTCTGCGTTACCAGCCATGCCCCTTACAGTTGAAGACAGCTGAATCCCCTCTGATCAGTTCTAAAAAGATGCAGTTTTTATGTTACACCCAGGTGCATTATGGCAGCCGAGGCAACTCTGCATTTTATCAAGACTGTGATCACAGATGATTTTCTTAAAGTTGCAAAGCCTGGAGTCATGGCACGGTTTGAAAATTCAACAAAGCAAACAAAAAACCACCCTACAAAAAGAAGTTTGCAGCTCTTTCAGAGCAAAAATGGCTGAAAGATGTTATTCAAATGCATAATAAGCTACTGAAGAGAATAACTCCCTTCCCCCCAATTTGATATTTAAATATTACCATGTTAAGTCCATGCTTTCTGAATAGCTGGTTCATAATTTTGAGTATCTGGAATTAACAATATTGCTCTGATTTTTTCACCACTTACAGCACAATTATTTTTAAAATGAGTTACTGCAATGTCTTACCTACCGCTTCCATATATCAAACTATGGGACTTCCATTTCTATTCTTTCCTTTGTGCAGTAGTCATGTTTTTACTCTCATTTACACACACCCCCCCTTCCTCATGAAATATTTCTCTTTTTATCTGGTGAATACTGGAGGCTTAGGACTGATCAAGACTCAAAAAAAGCAGTTTCAGGCCTGTTCCAAAGTTAATTATCTTGTGTTTGACCTACATCCCTCCCACGCATCACATCTCTTGCAGATGCAGAATTAGGTGCTCACTTCTGAACCCTTGGAATGTCAGGTGCTAATTTTCAGGTGTTGAAGCACTGCCCGTCTAAACACCGGGTTCCTCAGCATTAAACCCAAAGTGTCTAATCACATCACCACGTTGGAAACTGTTAGCCACAGTATTTTGAAATACAGCGACTGCAGCTCTGAAATGTCTACATTATGCTTTATTTCAACTAAGTATTTTAAAATGACTCAGTAAAAATGAGGCATGAGCATGACCACAGAGAATTATGAAATCAGTAAAAGGTTCAGAGCAATTCTGAAGGGATTTCGGTTGCTTACCAAAATAAAAGCCAGACACCCTCTGAAATCCAAAGTTCTGACTGAGGTAACAGACCAAATGAGTACAGAGAGTTGATTTAGCAGATTTTGAAAAGTGGATTGGGCCTTATGAAGTCAATGGGAATTTCCCTATTGATTGCAATTGAGACTGGATTGGATCCTTCTCATTTCAGGAGGTTGCTCCATGGACCAAAAATGAGAAAAATTGCATCAGAGAATAAGTGGCTTACAGGAATAATAATAATAAGTAAAATAAAATACCAACAGGAAATAAAGAATGAACATAAAATCGAGTCAATATGAAGGGTGGCACCACACAGACACACTGAAGAAAGTGTTTCTGTTCAGGCAGATACATAAGCATGTTTAGAATCAAACACATATGTAAGTACTTGCTTGAAATATGACCTAGACCCCCACTAACCCAGCAGTACACCAGATTCGTTTAACATAAAATGCACATACGAAAAATTACCACAGCCTACTCAGAATGAGCTGTCATTTTCCAATACGTTATTCACATGATGCCATCTCTCCCTCAAACACATTCTAGGACTGGTAAACCTCTCTGTGCAGGGTATTGGAAACGTCAAAAGCATTTGTTTGCAAATCAGATTAGATCTCTCATGAGAATAAGATTTCAAATAAGTTTTCTAAATCATCCTGGTCTGACAAGGTTAGAAAAAGAAATTTATTACATGGTATTTTCCTGCTTTTTCTGAATCTAAGTAAAGGTCAGGAGCACAGGTAAGCAGATTGATGAAAATAATTCCACTAAATTCTAACGAGATTGTGTCTGAAACTGGCAAAGCAATGGTGTGGGATTTACTGTAGGACATTTCTAGCAGGTCAGTATCTTGAGGCTGGGAATGGTTTATATTTTGGATTTCGTGTATTTGTCATTGTTCTTTCTATTCACTCTCCTCATTAAGAGCATTTTTCTTTTGGGACTAAATTCTTGTTTTACCTCTACTGCTGTAAATCTGTTAAGTTCATGAGGTTCCTCTAAAGAGAGATACCCAGCTCTGTCCGTTCAGCATAAACAGATGTTTGAGCGCAGTGACTCTGTAGGACTTCTTAAGGGTTTCTGAACTCTCCTTTTCTTGACTGGCACGCTCAGCAGTCCTGCAGAAGCCTGTGAATCTTCAGCATGTTTCAGATCTGTCCTGGAAGAATAGAGCTATTTGTCTTTGCCACATTAGAAAATGGCTTGCATGCCTACATCCTGTGCAATTAGTTTATGAACCCTCTTTTGTTATTTTTGTCATGTATTTTCTGTTTTCACTTCTGATGTCTTATGAATGTTGCTAACACAATTCCTTTCTTCTCCTGCTTTCTTCATCTCAGTTTTGCTGTAATCTTGAAAACAGCTGATGCTGAAGCATTATAAAAGAGGGTAACTTTTAGAATTGACAGAAGTGACTATATTGCAGTTTAAAGCATCAGCATGGGTTTTTTTGTCAAAAATGGTAACTGCAGATTGCTGTAACGTCACATACAACCAAGTGAACTTCAGAAAAATCAGATGACACAGATGTGTTTTGAATAAAGTATTCACTAGTTTTCTATAGGAATTTTATAGATGACGGATTAGCCCTTTTTGGTTTATTTTACAGGATTTTTTTTTCTGTTATTTTGTTTTAGGCAATTTGGGGCCATCGGGTCACGTCTGACTGGAGCTGGATGGGGTGGCTGCACTGTGTCAATGGTGCCTACTGACAAGCTGAATACTTTCCTAAAAAATGTAAAAAAAGCTTTTTACCAAACCGATGTCCAAAGGTTACCATTGGAGAATAATAGTCTGTTTGCTACCAAACCTGGAAGAGGAGCTTTGGTTTTTGTTGAGGCCTAAAGAACATGAAAATTTTAAAGAAACTATGTAGGGCATTTAGAACTGGCAGTACTTCCTACATCACAGGAAATGAATGCCTTATCTGTTTTTTATTGTCATGAGCAGTTGCTATTATCAAAATGTATTTCTGAAGAAGCGATTAAAAGAAAACTCTGATTATGAAGTCTTTTTTTTAATACTAAAAATATCTTTCAGTATAAACTTTGATCTACAAAACCTATTCACAAGGAAAACTGAAATTGAAATAAAGATGATACTTTGTTACAGGGTATCTCTCTTCTTTTCCCTTTGCTGTCATTAAAGCAAGACCCAGCGGAGTAACGAGCTGTTTCCTTGCAGGGCAGGAACCTTGCAGTGTCTGCAGGGCTGTTCAGGGCTGCTTCTCTTTGGGGGCTGGATGTTCTTTGGAGTGTCTTGTGAAAGTGGAAGATTAAACTGAAGCATTCAAAAAATTGGAAGGAATTTGCTAGATGAGAAGTTTTAGTACTCGCCTCAAATAGGATTATTACTGTTGTAATTAATGATACTATTGGATACTATTGGAGGAACACCTGCAAGCCAAGTAAAACATTAGGAATACATTACGTTAAGCAGGAAAAATTTCCTTCTAGCCATGTTTCTTATATATCCTTGAGTAAGGGTGACTTGTCAACAAAAATGAATGCTATCTGTGAGCTGTACAATATGACAACACACTCCCCTAAATGAATAAACAAAAAATGAAGCAAAGTTTGGGCTTGTGTTATCCAAACACTGTATTCTAATTGTTGAATCCTAGTTGTGCTTGTGTAAGGTAGAGCATTTGTGGGTTTATGCAAAACTCTTACAAAGAATTAAATAGATTCTATTGACCATGTAGAAAAGCAGTTAAAATCTACAAGGAATAATTAGAGAGATCATTCACTCTAGGGAGTTGTACTACGCAAAAGGAAATGGTTATGACCAAAAATAAATGTGATTGACATCTTATTGACAAACTCCTCTTTTGCTCCCGCTTTCCACTCCTGACGATCCTGAGGTGACTGCAGTGCAGTGGAGGTCCAGCAGCCACCATTTGTAACTCAGGTCCTCAGGAGAAGTGACTGCGATTGCAGGAAGAGGTGACTGTGCATCGAGATACCCAGAAGATGTCCTAACCCCGCTTCCAAGGGGAAAATGAGGTTCTGTGCCCTCTCTCTCCCAGTGCACAAACTTCCCCTTCTCCAATATCTACAGTGAAAACTCAAGACAACTTTTACTAGTGTCATAACTCGTGCAGCCATAAAAGACACAGCAAGATTTGTCCCTGCGCGCCTTGTTGCGATGCTAAGCACATGTTAACGTCCAGAAGTCTGTGTCAAATTAGAGATCTCTCAGAAGAGATCCTCTGTACGTTACCCAGGCTCATTCAGGCCAAAAACAAGTTCTTAGAGGCTACTAATTCTGCGAGAGGATGCTGCCAAATTTGAACACAGCAGATGAACCACAGCCAACGCAAACTGCCAGATCTTTTCAGGAACCTCAGAGGGGACATATAATAGTAATATTATCAGCAGAGAAGATTCCTGTTTTCTGACAACCAGGAAAGGTGTAACAGAGAGTGCTGAAGATTAAGCAAATCAAGTACTCAAGAGAAAAGGCCTAGGTATGATGCGCAGAGGAGAAAAGACAGGATTTGGAGGGAGGACAGTTAAAAGGATGCATCTGAGAAGGAGAAAGCAAGGGATAAGGGAGACAGTTAAGAATAAGAGCCAGACTTACAGAAAGGTTTAATCTCAAAACATTCCCTGTTACTATCGATGGAAGTTTAATATCTTGTCACCCATTTGTAATGTACAGCAGGTATACTGTACGTTCAACTAAAGCTGTAAATATAGGACTCCAAAAATCAAACAATAGGTAAATATCTTCAAGAATCTCTGAGATAATCTTAGAGATTTTCAATAAAATAATGCCATGGCTTTGTTACCATCTGCCTTATTAAATACGATCCTCGGTGAGTTCAGCAAGTTCCTGTTTATTATTCTGCCATAAAAATGGAGTACAACCCAGTACATACCAATCCTTTCATTAATATATTTGCACTGAACTTCAGTTCAGCTGGATTCATGGAAGAACTAATCAGGGTATGAACAGAATAAAGAGATATTATAGGATTTTTTTCCCCTCTTCTTTTGAAGTTGAACACGACACACAGAGTCATGGAATCTTCCCAAAAACATGCAGGCAAGTTTTTGGGCTGCAGTACATTTCAAAATTTTTCTGTCAATGAATCTTATAAATGATATTCTCATAAACAAAGAAAAGGAACACAGAAAACTGGCACAGTATAAAAGAATAAAATTGAACATTCTAAACTTCTGATTAATTTTTTTCCTTTTTTTATTGCTTCAATGTCTTTCCCATACTTTTGCTGAAATCTGCAAATATAATTGGGGCAGAGCTTCCATTGAAAGACCTACGGTATCCAAGCTACATACAGAAAAATGGCACTCAGGCATTTTTATTTTCTAACTATCAATGGGATGTAAATGTTTCTTTTCAAAGAAAAAAAAAATTGAACGTGTCTGTATTTTGTGTTTTTTTGTTCGCTTTTTAAACCTTTGAAGACATTTTTCTACATAGTGATAAAACCCCCAATAATCAGAGCATGAGAGCAAGATACCACCAGCATGTAAGGTAAGCAGCAAGGATATTAGTAGTAATTCTGACAATTGCAAGAATTTGGGTTGAATGAAAATTTCTGTGTGTAAAGTAGCAACTCCTAAGCGTATTTCCTAAGTGTTTCCAGATTTGCACGTTTAATAGCTTTTTCTGACTATGTTTTCAGAATCTCTTCTGTAGCTAAAATAATGCTAATTAGTATGTACACACCGATATAAACATATATATTTGGAAAAATAACCAAATTGTGAGAATACGTGCAGAGGTGATGCATTCAGTTGGCACGAGCTATGATTATCAGTGGAGTGGGATCTTATTATTATGTCTGACTGTAATTCATTCAATCATGAGTTTAATCTTGCTGTGCAGTAAATGGGTTCTAAACCTTTCCAAAAAGGATTTGGAATGGAGACGCTGTTAGACATCCAAGTGCAGCAGCGTTGCCTGGTGCCATATTAATGCTCTGTATTATCTTAATCCCATCGACACGTACGTCTTCATCGCTGCCTTTGCTGGCTGCGTATCTCCTACGGAGGAACACGCTCATGCTCGGAAATAGAATGAGAATAATTTTACCATTCACTCGAGGGGAGGGGACCGTGACTGTGTATTCGACATTTGCTCTCTTGGACACAGCACACACACACACTGACACCTACATATGGCAACCTAATATACAGTAATTACTTACATAACATCTTGGGGAATATTGGTTTCTAGTTAATATGATCTGAATGCCAGCTTTTATTTTAGTAACTGCTGGGTACTTACTCAGTATAATCCTGAAATTCCTCTCCGAGTCCACGTGTCTCTCTAATAACATCTTGATGTGTTGGAGCAACTGCCCTGCTACAGTTTCAGTCAAGTGAAAGATTTGTATTTTCAGCTAACTACGAAGTTTATTTGTGCGCTAAATCCCAATCAGATATAGCTAAACAAAGATACACCCAGAACAACATTCACAAGAACTATCTTGTTCTAAAAAAAATAAAAAAATAAAAATATACTTTGCAAATCCTAGCTGTTATAGGCAGGACTGAAGTGCTTTCTGATTCTTGTCAGTGTATGCTTCATCAAGAAAAAAGAACTCTGTAAAAGGACTTGTACCGGGAAGTAACGATAGTATGAAAACCAGACTGTGAGGCTTAATGCCATGAACCCTGTGAATCACGCAGCCCATTCAATTTTATTTTAAATGCTAATTTTGAGATGGAAGGGCAGGTATTGATTTGAGACTAGGTCACAACAGAGGGGAGCACAATGGGGAACATAGAACCATAACTGCAAATTGCTTCCTGCGATACAACCTCGTGTGACAGATTTTCCCAGCACACATGGGACTGGCAGTGAAAGTGCTGCCAAGCACTATTGCTGTCACCTATGTCCTACCTCAGCTTTTCAGTTGAGCCAGCTTCTTCATTGAATGCTCTTCTAAGATTCCATATCCCATAAAATAGATTGTCAATCTTCTCTCTTATACTCTGCCCTCTGCTTTTGGACTTGTGTCAAAAATAATTAATTACAAGATATCACATCGCAGCCTCCAATAATGGCAACATGTTTCTAGGAGACGGAATCTGCCATGGGGCTGATGGTGGGCAGGAGCTAAACTCCTCTGGAGTCTCTCATACCTCAGTGGGACCACAGTGTTGGCGTGAAGTGGTAGGACCAAGCTGTAATGGATATATTGGGAACTGCTGTCTTCTGGGAAGACTGTTTTTTCTCCTCAGGTCCGCTATGACTGTTTTACCAGTAAAACCTGTGGATGAACATTTTCTGGAGCCCTTGAAGTCTCTGTAGATTTGGTCACTGAGATTAGCAGAACCTGGATTTACTCCAGCCCACGCTCCCTGGCAAACAGTCACTCAGTAGGACAGCTTGGGGAGAGATTTCACACATAAAAGCAATATGCCCGAAATCTCTCATGTAAATAAGACACTCATGCCAAATTCATCGTATGCATAAGACCATAATGGAAAATCCACAGAAGAGTAACAAGTGTCAAAGCTAATCAGACAAGAAGACACTAAGGAGTTTTCAGAATAAATTGACCAATAAAAAGTTTGAGTTTGATTTCCAATAGCAGCACCTCCTGCAGAAGCACCAAGCTGAACGAGGGTTTATACAACAGCATTTGGTATATTTATTGGATTTCAAGTCTAATGTATTTTGAGAATTGCTATTGTTTCCTAAGTACTACTTTGTTGGCCAAAATTACACATTAAATTAAAAGGAAAATAAAAAAATCCTTTCCCCATAAAAGCATGCCTTTCTGCACTTGGCACACGAGGCTCAAATAACTCAATAAAGATTAGATGTACTTCAAACTGAAACATGCTGGTGCCCAAGCAGCTGTCTTCTTTCCAGCCAAGCTGTGTGTGATTTGGGGTGGGAATAAAAATATGTTCTATTAGCCAATTATCAAGCCAGATGTGTGGGGTTTTTTTTAAAAAAATCCAAATTAATTTTTCAAGGGACACTGAAGCAGGTTTGTATGAAACTTACAGCAGGTCCTGAGGATTGTTATTAAAGGCCTTATTTTTTTGCCAAATTTCATATAATGGAGGGGTTTATTCATGTTCTACGTTTTCTGGTTTCTTATCTGTCCCTCGTGTGACAAGTATATATGTTTATTTTTGTTGGCTAAGCTGTTCTGACTTCAAGTGGGATTTTTTAGTTGTTTCTCTATTGATCAATTATCAACAGAATTAAATTGCTCTGATTAAATGCTGAAGAGTTTTCTACTGGCTTTCTCCCATTGAACACCCTCTCTTATAACTGTCTTCCTCCTGGAGAAGAATTAAGACTAGAAGACCCTGTCCTTGAGGAATAACTCAGTGAGCCACATCTAAGCAGCAATAGCAGCTGCAGGAAAATAATTTTTTTATGAAGGTCTGAATCTAATTTTACATTAGAAACATAAATCTCTAACTTTCATAGCTGAATTAAAACGTTTAACAGAAAACAGGACCTAAATCACAACCAAAAGAGTCTAGCAAGGATTTACAGAACTTCTGCCAGGTTAAGTTAAAGCTCCACAGTTGAAGCAAATTTAATCAAAGCCAAAAAATAACTATGAATGGAAAGGTCTGGGGACAAAGATCAAGGAGAAAATACCTGTTGTGCTGTTTTTAAAGTTAGTTATGTTTAAGCCTTGATTCTAAGAATATATCCAGTTAAATTTCTGTGCAGTTCTTTCTACAGCCAATCCAACTATATCAGCAGCAGAACAGATGAGCTTTCAAAAGCCTTGATTTTTTTTTTTTTTTTTTCCCTTTTGAGAAGACCATTTGAGAAAGTGAGAGGAGGCCTGGGCAGCTTTTGTTTCTGAAGATCTATAACCTGATGATGGCCAGTGGGGAGAGAGGGGGGCACTGTTGCAAGTGATTTTCAGTACTTCCTCTAGAGGGAATAGAACGGCTAGTGCGAGCTGCTGCAAGAGACGGACTTACAGGCCTCTCGCTATTGTTGTTGAAAAACTCCAAAATTTATTGTCTTGTCTGAAATTCATAAAATATTCAAATTCCTTGATTATAAGATTTCAGAGTTTTGCCTTCACAAAGCTGTCTTTTGCTAAAACAAATTAAGGGTTAAATGAATAAAATGTTATTGACAGGAAAAAAAAAGTAATGATTTGTGGGGTTTCTTAGCGTTGCACTAAACTAGTAGCCTCTTGCACAAAACCTGCTCTTGGTGACGTCCTTTCTCCCCGTCTTGGCTGTGCTCATTCAGCAAGATAAACACGGTCGCCCCCTCTGAAAGCGAGGGCACAACCAGGCCAAGAAATGCCCATCAGCTGCTACATACACCCGAGCTTGGGGCACTGAGACGTTGGCACATTTTACACTTCTGTTCCACCCCTGTGAAGACGGCAGTGACTTTGTAGGCTCTTTCAAGTGAGCCTGAGGGGCTGGGTTAACAGAGTCTGAATCTCAACTATCTGTTTTAGCTCCACTAATGAGATTTATTTTATTTCTATGTAGGTGGTCTTCTATTTCTTAAATGCAATTAGCATACAGTTGTTGCCTGATGGTTCTATTTATTTTTGAAAGTGCCGATTACTGGACTTGCTTTCATAGTTCTAGAGTTTCCAGAATTGACTTTTGTGCTCCACAAGCCTATTTTCAGGAAATATTTTGTAAGAGGGATGATATTTTGAACTCTACTTTTATGGCTGCAAAAGCTGCTTCTTTTTTACTTCCTTTGTCTGTTCATTAGGGGCCATCTTTAATTCCTAGATGTGTTTTTTGAAGATAAGTTCCTTTCCTTTAAAATACAAACCATTAGAACAAAACATTAAAAATGCTTTAAGTCTTTAGACAAAGTCACGGTGTTTATTTTATGAGAGTCTATGCTGTGTAATGTTCTGAGTGGTCTACTGAAATATTTGATATTTGTCCATTTTTAGGTTTTCTCTAGACATTTCCTGGCATGTTCATTAGCTGCCTTTTGCACGTTACATAAATGCATGAAAAACCATCCATCTTGCTCTGTTTTAGTTGTAAAATGAATAGAAGGTTTTAGGCTTTTAATCAAAGTATGAAAAATTTCAACATCCTGGTTTTTTGAGGATGACATAGATGAGTGCTATGTAGTGTTTCCAACTTCTAAGTTTTATTACAGTCTTGCTTTCTGTGACTGATGAATTTATAATTCATACTCTCAAAAAAGAAAATGGAACATTTTTGAAAATCAACATCATGCATATTGCAAATTACAATAAACATGTCAGCAAAAGTGGATATACTAACAGTTTATAGTGGCTAATTTGCTAATTTATTCTTTTTATATAAATGGACAAATTATGACTGCCCATTGTGGTCACATTAAAGAGAGAATGGTGTGGAAATTTCTGTTCTCAATAAACCCATAAAGAAGTGGACACAACTTATTTTTAGACAGAATTCTGCTCATAATGTGAACAGTCACCTAAAATTTGCTGAGAAAAACATAATCGATTTCACAAGACATCTAAAATTTTCTTTTTATCCCATTAGTCAGCCTAATAACAAGTTTTACAATTTTTCCTTGTAAAGTTCATAAAAACAACATGACAAATATAAAAATACCACACAAAGTTGGGGGGCAGGGGGGAGTTTTCCACTCTTCTATATGTTGTTGCAAAATTTGCTGAAACCAGTGAAGTTAAACTACTATAACACAAAATCTTGTAACAAAAGCTACTGAGATTCGACAATATTCTTTATAAGGAAGCTGTGACTTCCCTGTGCTAAATACTCTACACTGAAAAGCAGTATCAAACTATTTCCTTTAATGTGTTGTGTGCAAATGCTTCAATATACAGAAGATCAAAATTCTAAGAATTCCCATCAGAAGACATTTCAGGGAAACTCAAGTAAGTCTTCATTAAATCCTCCAAAACCAGTCTAGTTATAATGGAAAAGAACAGAGTTAATTAGGTAATCTTTGGTTCTGAAACCCCTTGAAGATATAAACAGAAGGGCCCTGACTGTCTGTACCACACAAGAGATAAATTCTCTCTACATTCAGAAAGATACATGCCAGAAAGAAATATATCCAGATTCAGAAAGACTAAGCTTCCTCATGATTTATAGATGTTTGGACCCAAAGAGGATAGTTCAGGGCCATAACAGAACCAAGTCAATATATAAAGCTAGAATCCAAATACGATAGGAGTTTCATTACATTTGGTGAGTTTTGATTTATGTTTCTCATTCAGCTGTATTCCCCCCAAATCTAACAGAAATAAAAGTAAGTAACCAAGCTGAAGGGCACTCTTATTTAAGACATTTTCAATCATACGTTAGGTTAAAGAATAACAAGCCGAAGGACCAACCAAGCCTTTTTTCTGTATTTCTAAGTTTCTCTCTTTTAGGCAAACCACTTGCTGAGATTGTCTGCATTACTGTGGTCTGTCTCAGTCTAGAAAAGAGAAAACTGTCCCAGCTATTGTGGATCACAGCAGAAAAAGGAAACAAAATAAATGGGTGAGACTTTAGTAATGCATTCTTCTCTTCCCCGCCCCAGCTGGTTTAAACCATCTTGGCAAGAAGTTTCAAAGAAAGGTTTTTAAACGCAGTACAGGTTAAGAGTCAAAAAAGATGCAGTTGATTGTAAACTTTAGTACAATTAGTCCTGCCAGTCAAGGAATATGACATGGCATTATCTATTTCATGTGTCTTAAGATAGTAGGAGACTGAAGGACTTTGACCACCAAAGTCTGAAGAGCAGATGCTTGCGTTCTGGATCTGAACCAATACTAGAGGACTGTAAAAATGGGAGAAATGTCAATAAAGGATATTATCAAAGTAACTGACTCCAAATAAGAGCAGAACAGATTATGAACTTTTACATATACATTAAAAAAATATTTATGCTGAGAATTTTCCCTTAACTAAGATTTTTTTTTCACCAAAACAAAATCCCATACTACATAAAAGGTGATATCAATATAAGAAGGGATCAGAATTTCTGACAAAGACTGATGGCAATGATCTAATGTTATGGGAGACCATTCTCCATTTCAAGCAGGAAACCTGCAGACTACAACAGGCGTAAGACCAAGTCCTTGGCATGGAATATAAACACCTGCAAGTAAGTTTGAGTTATTTTAAAATCAATGCAGTAATTTATGCACAGTATTTTTTAAAAAATAAATAAATAAAGTAAATAAAAATTAATAAATAAATAAAAAATCAGGGTGTGTAATAACTTAAAGTTTTATCAAAAAAGAACCTAGTGACTTCAATTTTAAACTGCAGTTTACTATAATCACACACTTACCTTAATCTGACTAATTAATTCTTATTTAAGGCTAAAACATTTTCCTTTAGTGAACATAGAGAGAATTAAAATATAATAGAAAGAAGAGTTAAAAATAAATAATGTAAAACATGTAAGAACAACCAGCACAAAGACAATTTATAAAAGGAAGTGTCCAACATAAATGCAGCGCTATTCAAAACAATTAATAGTATAATCTATACAACAAATGTAAAGATTATATTTATGTCTGATTTTTTTGTCTACTTTGTTTTTTTTTAAACAAATCACACCTAAAATTATTGCAACTGCAGATCAGAGAAAAGTCACCTTATTTTTCAATTTATTTTCTCCAATTACATGTATTGTTGTTTTCTCTCCATAAACCTCTATATTCTGATATTGCTACTACGTAGATAACTTTCCTCTGTAGAGCATTTCGGTAGTTTATAAAGTTTATAAATATTAACAGAAACAAGGCTTGTGTTAGTGAGCTACTTAGTGGGCCACCTGTAGAGGCTTTTGAATATCAGAAGTATGTAAAGCAAACCTCTGTTACAGTTTTGGATTCCTTTGGCTTATCACTTATGTGTTCACAATCTTCACTTATTTCTTCATCTGCCATATATTTCCTATCTTCAAGTAGATCTTTACAAATTGTATCCTCTGCTAACAAAAACATAAACAGCATAGAGTTTCACTTACTGACAATACATAAATATTGCCATCTTCCTATTTTTTCTGACATCCCTTTCAATCCCCAGCATTTTCTTGGTACTGTAGGATAACATTTCACTGGAAGTGTGATATGTGACAAACCAAATCTTCCCCTTAATACATTTTCCACAATTTTTTCCAGACCAAATGCCACGCAAAGAGATTTCACTACAGATAATGAAGGAGTTGGTGAAAAATGGTCATTTAATTAACTTTCTGTACCTTAAAAGATTAAACTACATTAGTGGGACCATACTGATCTGTGGATTCATTGGAAACTAGACAACATCTTACTAATACTAGCAGCAAAACACAGATCCTTAGCTCTCCCTGTCTGAGATGTCTTTAAAAGACTACTATGAATAATCCTAGATTCCTAGGGTGGTACAAAACAGAGAATAAATATCCGGTCTGTGAGGACTGACGTCTTTCTGTCCGCCTGTCCCCACCCTGCCTGCCCACTGAAGTGAAAAATAAGCTGTAAAACACAGGCATGCAAGTATCCAACTCCGTGCAGCATGGATGGGAAGCAGGCTGATGGGATGCTGCCTGTGGACCATATAGAAACCTTACACTTCACACAGTGCACACACACACGCATGTGTTGTCCAAGTGCAAGCCTTATGTTCTACAAAGTTCCCCCTGTAATTTTGTGTTACACTAACAAATGAGTAAACCGACTGCTGGACAAATGGAGTGCATAAGCATGACACGCTGAATTTTTCAGACAGATCTTCAGTACCCTCGTATCTGTTCAGAAAATCTATTAAAGAAAAAGAAAGCTGTTCACTTCTTGAAGGTAGTGAAACAAACAAGCAAGGGAGTTCTAACAACTTGCTCTTTTACAGTAAGTTGTCAGGCATCCATGAAGACAACTGGGCAAGTACATCTTAGCCACAGGTTATAAAAGCAGACACAGACATACAAAGCTATCAAGACAGGAAAACAGAAGTTTGGATGAACAGCGAGAAAAACTTTACATTTCTGCATAACAGGAAATCCACTGAACAAAAAAGAATTACAAATAACCACTAACATGCCTCATTTGCCTTAAAGAAATACAAAAGCTCCTAAAATGAGAATAACATCATCGCATAAGAACCGCAAAGTGAAGAATTCTATTTCAAAAAAATGTCTTTGAACACAGCAGCTCAGCTCACAGAGAAGATGGTGGAGTTGAAGACAAAGGACCGCTAAAATAGGAAAGAAACGAAAGCCAAGATGAAATAACCTCCTCGAGTTCTGATCCTGGCAGACAAATGCCATTCAAAAAAAAGCTTTCCAGCAATAACACTTATCCCCTAGGGCTTCAAAACAATTTATATACTCACGAGAAAAATATGTGTGAGAATAACGTTCTGGACTACTAAAAATTAGCAAGAGGGTGAAGGAGTTTCCAAGCACTTCCAGATCAGTTAATCTGAACTCTTAGAAAGATGTCAGAATACAAATGGGAAGAAAGGTTACTTAGTACTGAGATATGCTGGTTCATGGGCAAAGATCTACTCCAGAAGCCTGCATCTCACAACTTTTCTTTTTGCCTTAGCAGTACACAGATTACACAGTCATCCACCTTTTTTAAGCTCTGCCATGTGTAGAGTCATCAGAATACTCAGTTCTTCACAGTTTCAGGAGCATTTAAAAGAGATTTATAGAAAAAGAGAAAGATCTGCGACAGTGAAAGTATATTTGGGCAACATATACAAAATCTGTACTGGAATATACTCTATCTTTTTTCCTTGTCCTTTTTTACACTGTAACTGAGGAGGCAGTATTCTCCTCCAGAAGCACAATAATAATTTCAAAGCGTGTCTTAGAGTTCTCTTAGCAAAGCAACAATTCAAGGAGTGCAAATGAGGAATTGTATTCAAACAGAGTTTCTGAAAAGCACAAATGGAGCCCCAGGTAGCTGCACTGCAGAGGTGTGAGGTGGAATAATTCTTTGGCCACATCCTTGTTGTGGTAAACTCTTCTTGGAGTAGGTCTATTCACCAACAAAGAAAATAATTTTGATTGCCTCTTAGGAATTCTTTCCACAATCCAACATTTACATGGTCATTCCCTCTGCAGGGATGCAGCAGCATGTCTCAGCAACAAAACCAAATTAAGACATCATTGAAAAGGCTTGTTTTTTCAGACACAGCTCAGGACTTTCTGCAACCACTGAGCATAGAAACACTTCAGCCCTAAGATGTGAATTTAGGAAAGAAAATGGATAAAGTAACGTCCTGACTCAATCTGAATTATAATCTAACCTTGTTCACAATGCAGTGTACAGAGACATGTTATCTGGGAATAACATCTGTGTGCTGTACAAAAGTCTCCCACTGTATGCAGAAGTGACAGGCATGAAAAACCCGCTTCCATGGAGAGGCGCAGCAGTGAGCACGCAGACAAGGGCCTGAAAGGCTGAGCAATAGAAGTAACAGGTTTAGATGTGCAGGGTACCTCCGAGGAGGAAACCCCCTCGCACCAGGAACAGAGAAGATGGAGAACTCCTCTGATCGGGTACTAAGAGCAGAAGTTGTATTGCTTATTAAAACCGGGAGTGATCTCAAATCCTTGTGGTGCTCTCCTGCTGTGCAGTAGTGTTCTTCCTGGACAGAAGAAAGCAGACAGAGTGGAGCAGGATTGGTAACAAACAAGATGAGACTATAGAAAAGCTACTGTCATCAAAGATGGCATCAGATGATCAGAGGGAAAAAAAAAAAAAAAAGGAGAAAAGGATGCCAAAGAACATGCCACCTCCTCCTACCTTGATCTCCAAACAATCACAATGTCCCAGGCTGAGCGAGACAGGGATAGGCAGTATCCTGGTTTGCCAGCCTAGGGTGAACTGCAGTGGGAAAGTCATGTCTCAGAACACGGCTGATCCCTGCAGCCTGGCAAGTCAGTAGCAAGGGCTTTGTTGACAAGGTTTGAGGACAATTTGAACCGCTGAATATCTGTCAGAGAGGAAGGAGTGCAGGATCACCACTGATACCCCTTTTTCCTTTACTGTAACCACCAAGCTCAGTGGCAGTGCCATAAAAGTACTGTCAGAGGCCAGACAAAAACACATCTCAGCGTGTCCTTAATTGCTGTCTCTGTCTCTGATAACCTTATGATTACAATTTTATCTAAAGAAGGACCCACGTGTCTCAAAGCTGACGTTTTTCAAATACATCATTTGGTTTAATTAAAATACTGCTTCTTCCCTCAAACTTCTGTCATTTGTGTTACACATGAACACTACATACTCAAATCCTTGAGAAATTTAAACTTAACAAGATGGTCAGTATGTCAACAGGACTTCTTTTCTAACTCCTATGACCTCACCCATCAATCCTTATGAGTAATGCAAGAATAACAGCTCTGAGGTTTTCTCCTCTTCCTTTTACATTCCTCCACAGTAGGTAAGTCCAGAAACCATTTAAACAGACATAAGTACTTAAAAAGCACTAGTATGACTTAGTTAAGGAAGACTTAATCAAGAATAACCAGCACTAGACAAAACCTGGTTTTGACAAGCTTCTCATCAACCGAATTAACATTCATTTACAGTCCACTTATGGACAATTTAACTAAAGGCACAATATTCCCCAAAGAACCTTTTTATTGCTGACAGTAATACTTGGATTAAAATTAGCACAGCATGATTTTTAAATCCCAAATCGAGTCTGCAGAGAAGGCAGTTAAAAAAGGACTGTTTTTTTTTTTTTTTTTTTTTTTACTTGCAAACTGAGCAAACTTGATCTGGAATTCATTAACAGATAATAAACATAACCTTCCCCCGCTCACTCCCAAGATGCCATCTCCACAGTCACTTTTCAGAATACAGTTGTATTTTTACAACATGTCATCCTACAGAGAAGAGCCTCACAGGCTTTCATTTTATCTGATTTCTCCCTTACTGCTAAGGAATTAGTGCCTTCTCTTCAACAGAACCCAGTTCCTAACAAGGAAAAAGAAGTGGAGTGAAAGGAGAAGGAAAAGTTGGTTTGCTTAGTGAAATATGTTACTAAATTCTCTTCAGGATGACAAAAGCAATTCTGAAAAGAAAGCAAAACATTACAGCAGGTCAACTTTAAAGTATGCTGCAACACTCTGCCTTAAACAGATACCTAGTATACCTAGCCCAGGATTTAACAGACTCAACAACAAGCAGAGAGCCCCACCACTACTTCTCACTAGACCATTTCTTAAAGAAATCTTTAAAAGTAGCTTTGGACATTTAAAAATATTCTTGTCACGTCAAGTATCTGCATCCTTTTGATGTTCAAAAGTAACTGGCTTATTTTGCGTGACAGCCTTGTAAATTAAATTGTGATCTGTTTTTCTGTGTCATGACTGGCCATGGTGTACTATCCTCAGACTAGGATTGGAGACACACCTTTTTTTACTCCTCACTTTCCAGATATAAAAATAAATAATCTGAAAACAGTAGCATTGGTGGTCTAAATAAATATATTACATAAATACAATCAACATTTTAAAATATAATTAAAAATAATTATTCTGTTAACTGCTGCAAGAAATCTAATTTAGTGTCTCAAATGTACGCGAGTTCTTTACAGCCATGGCCACACGGGGAAAACTAGACCAACCTTTGTCATTAAATGAGAAACACCGCCTCTGAACAGGGAACAACATTGCTGTATGAAGAGCTGTAATTTCTAACTTCTGAAATTTTCCAAATATAAAAGAACTATGAAAATGCTTTTCAATATATTACCCTAATTTAAAAGGAAAGAAGCAGGAGATCTTTAAAGGAGTGGTGCTATTGACATTTTGCTCCAGAGTCACGATGTAAGGTTTCTATGTAGGAGAATTTATTTTACCACATTAAGATCCACAAGCTCTTATTTTATATCAAAAAGAGAAGAACAGCTTATCTCCTTACTGTGTAAGGGATGCAATATTAGACGTGGTGCAAACATCACGTCACCTGCTTCTTTGTTTGAAATTATCTACGTTACTGGTCCTATGTGCCTTGGAGAAAAATGGATCCAAGTAAGGATTGATAACCCGAGGAAGAATAAAGGGAAAGACATTCAGTACTGAAGGATGAGTAAAACAAATAAGATGCCAGAAAGGGGCTGGACATTCAAAATGGACATTCAAGAAGAGGTCAATGATAGAAGGGTATTTCAAAATGTGACCAACACGTTGTTCTAACACCAATGCAAAAGAACAACTTTAGCAACTATCAGATACCACCTAATTCCTCTGAATCTTCTCAAAATCTTGAGGAACAAAAATGAGAAAAAGGTGTCTTTCTAAGCAAGCCCATGGAGTTAAGGTGTACAGGTTCTGAGTAAGAATGGAATTAGATAATTTAAAAATCAAAATGATTAACTATTAGTTCCTTCTTATTTAAATATATAATCTATAGATTAGATTTTCTGCTCATCACTGGATGAGAAAACTTTTTTAAAAAAATCAAAATTAACACATTGAGAGTTTGTAGGACTAAAAGTCAACAGAGAGCTAAGTGCTGCATCTGCTTTACTATACTTGAAAATCTAACTCCTCACAGTAGAAAAAAGTAAGACGTATCTGGATCGTTTCCTGTTATAACAAAAGAATACAAGAATAGCTGTACTTGGTCAAACGAAAGGTACATAGAGCGCAGTATCCAGTTTCCAGCTCTGACCAACATCAGATGCCTAAGGAAGACTAAGAACGCGGCAAGCACATAGTGATATTTCCACAGAAATCTCTCTTGGCCACAAGCATTTTGTGGCTCCAGAACCAGAGGTAGTCTCTCTATTTTATAGCTCTGTATGAATTTTTTTCTAATTAGTTCAGTAACCTTTGAAACTTTTCAAAATTTAGTATCAACAGTATCCTTTGGTGCTTAACACCATTGTATGCAGAGCCATTTCTGTTTTATTTAAATCTGATATTCTGCTAGTATTGTTTGCTTTTAAACTAGGAAATAATCAGAGAACTTCTCATAACACTTAAAAACTTGCAATAGACCACTGAAAACTTTTGTATATTAAGACATCTTGCAAACCAGAAGCTCGTCTCCCAAAATGTCCTCTGGCAGAAGGAACTGAGGTGCCTTTTCCCAATTCTTCCCGTTTAATATTCCTGAATTTCTATTTTCTGGATTCAATATTTTAAGTTTTTATACTATAACCAAAACTTTAATAGCAGTTTTGTCAAATATTTTAGACTATATTTTTCTGAGTTGTGACAGTTCAAGGGGTATTGTCTTGAACTAAAAGAGAGGAGATTTAGACTAGATGTAAGGAAGAAATTTTTTACCATGAGAATGGTGAAACACTGGCCCAGGTTGCCCAGAGAGGGGGTAGATGCCCCATCCCTGGAAACATTCAAGGTCAGGTTGGACAGGCCTTTGAGCAACCAGATCTAGTTGAAGATGGCCCTGGTTTTTGCAGGGAAGTTGGACTAGATGGCCTATAAAGGTCCCTTCCAATGCAAACTATTCTGTAGTTTTAAAACACTATTTAGCTGAATGATCAGTTGTTCTTCCTATCTTTTTCTAAGGTACTGTAAAAATGATCTTGTCTGCAGGCCAGGATACCAAGATACACAATTCTGTCTAGGAAAACTATAGAATAAATTAGACAGAAATGCATCATCCTGAAAATAAAGGCCACTTAATAGAGTGACAAACTGGTCTGATTCCCAGGGTGTACAGACATGGTCAATGTGTTACCTGGCACGTAGGTAGGATCAATTAACTAGTAATCAAATAACATTAGAATGTTCTGGTGCAATCCAATTACCACAATACAGTACCTTGTTGCTGCTAGCACTGCTGCCCACACTACCTCTACAGAACCAATACTGTTGTTATCAGTAGAACTATTTATTCGATTTTTTTCCCTTTTTCCTTTTTTTTTTTTTTTTTTTAAATTTGATTACTTTGTTTCTTAGGAAACTATGTCCAAGACATAGTGAATTCATAAAAAACATTTGGAGTTAAGCGATCACTTTGATCCTTGAAAAAAATTCTTCCTCCCAACAAGATGGGAAATCTTTGACTCTGGGTTATTTTAGATATGTCACATTGTAGTGGCACAGCAACTGCAATGCTCCCACATGGAGAGTGGTTTCAGGAACAGGGTTCTCTAAGTCTAAAGTCGTCAGAGACTGCTGCAAATTATACACTGCATATGAGCAAATTATATCACGTGAGCAATATATACTCCCATATACTACCTCATGAATGAATGTAGTAGCCACATATTAGTGGCTGTCAATCCCTTTGCCCACCAGAAATACCAGCAATAACTGGAAGTGCATATAAAGCTTGCAGTTAGAATCCAGTACTCCGAGTCAGCTACTTAGTGAACAAGCGATTGGGAGGTCATGTGCTTTCAATATTATTATAGCACCTTTCATTATTATAACACCTTTAGTGTTATCTCCCACACACAATTAGGAACTAGTATGGAAACTTGCCCTACAGCTATATTACACCCTAACAAAATACGGCAGTAACAGTAACAACTTAAACCAAATCTGACTATCAGCTCAGATACTGTCTTTCAGATGTGTCTTCACCCACATCTTATCTCACCAATATCTTAACGTGTGGTGGGAAGGAATGAAATGTTGTGTTGCTAGCTGAGTGACCTGAAAGCGTCTTGAGTAATATTCAGAATAGATCAGTTGAAGAGAAGGAAAGCAGGCCACCCAGAAAGACCAAACATCGTGACTGGCCTCCAGAATATTTTTCCTCTTTTGCAGTGCAAGGTAATAATTGGATCAGAGTTTGGCTTTAACATCTGCTGCTGGTTGAGATCTCTGGCTTTTCCAGCTTCAATCTGAGATACATTTTGAACATTATTAATTCCCATGACCTAGTGTCAAAGTCTGATAGAGAAAGTGATCTGGTTGTGTTATCTTCCAGTATTTAATATCAGTTCTGGGTAGAAACAGCTGGAAACAATATCACATTTGCTACAGTAAATTTTCAGAGGAATTTGTTGAAAATATCTCATATCTACAAAGAGTTGATTTAAAAAATAGACTTATAAATGGAAGGTGTGTAGAGGAAAGGCCACATGAGCAAACTGCTGAAGATGAGTACTTAATCAGGTTATACAGAACATATTCTGAAGTAAATTGACACCTTATACTCTCATGTAGAAGTCTAGGTACAATTTTATCCCAAACTCTGAATCCAAATTTTCTCCATTAAAATGAAGTAGAGTCAGATTATCTCATATTTACTATTTAGCAGTCATTAAGCTGTGAATGGGCTCTGCAATATCTCTTTGTGTGCAGCTGCCATTGATTTCAGTAGACGCATAGCATGCAGAAACTTCAAATGAACCCTGAGCCTGCTCTCGTATCACGCACAAATTGTGCTATACAAGCTTTTACTCTGCTGGGTTTCATCCAGCTAAAATGAAAGCATTTAACTCTTTAAAAATGTTTTTGATTATTTTGATTTAAAAACCAGAATATCTAGACTGTCATTAGTTATTGTAGCATGTCATGAAATACCCGCAAATGAAAGTAAGAAAGGAAGAATTACTAACAACCAAAAGTGAGGCTTTATTTATAATTAGTCAAAATAGTCAAAAGTCAAAAAAGTATGACACAGTTTTGGTGTGTTGCACTTTTCATCCCTTCCCCTTCTTTTATGAGATGAGGTAAATGACCGTTGCACGCATATCTAGGAAATTCCACTAGTAGTGTGTGCACTGTCAGAGAGATTACATGGTGGGTGAATGCTTCCAGAACCTTTCTGAGCAGTACTTGCATGCTGGAAGAGTCCACAATGAAAATAAATTTGCTCTCTTGTTTTTATTGGCCACCAAACAATCTATAGCAAGTGTTTTGCATATTTTTGTATGATAAAAGGAGTAGAAAAATATGTATATTCTTTCTGACTGAATACTTCATGTAGCCCTTTGTCTAACAGCAGGAACACTATCAGCAAGAAAAAGATGATGCATTTTTAACAGGGTGGTAAACTTCTTTTATATAAGAGTCCTGGGAAAGGGTTAGTGATACCTTGGTCATTCATATATCCATGCATGCAAAAAACCCCACCCCAAAAAGCAGGTACAGAAATTCTGGTACCCTTTATGCCATTCAGATTTGAAGATACTTTTGATTAAAAGATCAACTTCCAAGAGGCTTTAGGAATTCAGCTTGCTTCCATTTTTTAAATAAATGCTGAAACACTCCAAGGCCTTTCCAAGGCGCTAAGATTCTGGTTCTAATTATTAGGATAATTTTGAATGAACAACTGTCAGGGGATGAAGACCTGGTAGCACTTTAATATGTTCCCCAATTTGCAAAGATGGAAGCAGAAAAGAACTGGTGCTGTAGGTGGAACTTTCAGAGGTCTATTTTTCTTAGTCAGTGTAAATATCTAAAACTGTTTCTTTCCTGGAAGCATTTATATACATCTTGAAACTTTGTTCTTATATACAATTTTCTTTCACAGTAACCGAAAGCCTGCAATTTTTTTTTGTCCCTGTCTGCTTGGATATCAGAAGACAGTTTATAGTTACTAATCCTTCATTTATTAATTATTGCTACTTCACAGCAATCTGAGTGCTCTTAGAAGATCACCATCAGAGGAAGACTTTATGAAAAATGTGCACTCTTAGGATGCATCCAAGTTGAACGATACAAATTTATGCATATTATTTTGAGGGTCTGACACAAGTTCATATGCTTTTAATTTTTGAATATAGACATCAACATTTGAGCAAAGATAATGTACTTTTGTATCTAAATTACTGTCTCATGCTTGAAAACAGCATTATGTGTTAAATAAATTATTGATTGTACTTGTCTTCACTGTCAAAGTAAAGGAAAAGCATTATGATAAAGTTAGTCAGCAAAAGAATTACTCCTGCAAATGACAGTATCTCTGGCTGTGACAATTAGCAGCTTCATTAGTGCAGTTATGCAGTTATTGCTGCTTCTAAATTCAGTGGAAAGTTAGAATGGCAATCCTTCCAAAGATGGAAAATAAGCCACAGATCATCTGTTTTTTCATGTAAAACGTTATCTTGCTTTTAACCACCTAAAGCACAGAAAGCTGGCTTCGGTTGATAAAAACTATGTCTAAGAAGAGGGTTATGAATGAGAAATCCTTTGAGCTTTGTTCCTTATCTCTTGTACTGCTCACTAAACTGTAGCATCAATTTATAGATTAGAACATGTGAATTCCCAGCAGCAAAAGAAAGAATGATTGACCTTTTTTTTTTTTTTTTAAATGTAATCATGACAGGGAATGCACCATGCTGTCTGAGTCTCTCAATACACTGGTTACGGTTTCCCAGAAGGCACCAGAAATGCATCTACATTTAAAAAGCAGACTATTTGCCACACACACAAATGTATTTTCGGAATAGCTAAAAGCTTGAACAGGTGCAGCAGGACAGGGAACAACACGCGTATGCAGGCATGTGGCTGGGGATATAGCAGGAGTCGAGTTCTATGACATCAGGCACTCTTCCACAATTTGAAACTTAATCTCCAAATATTCAATTTACACATTTATCTGTTTGCAATTAAAAAAAAAAAAAAAAGAGACTAGGTCAAATTCCCAAATTGACTCATCTCTTCAAGAAGGTACCAGAATAATTTACTCTGGCAAGCAATGCAACTGACTAAATCCATACCAGCCCTAATTCATTTCTCACTCTTCTGAAGAGATTAAAACAACCAGAAAAAATTAAATAGAAAAGCTGCATTACATGGTCTTTAAACTGTGAGCAAAGACAAAAGTAACATTTTAGCTTCAGTTACAAAAGATTTCCCATATTATGAAATATGGGATGAAATAAATTTAATTCAGAATTCAGTATATATTTTCCTTGGACTAAGCATGAAAACAATACACTGATTTTTAGAAACTCATTCTGTGATAGTGTTCAACTTTAAAACAAATCAGGCCTACTCCAAGAGTAGTTAATCAAAAGGGATTGATTTCTGACAGCTGCTATTGTTTCAAAAGTTAATATCTAGGAATTTTGTATTGGTTTGAAAAGGCATCTGTTTCTAGAATGTGTAAAGCTTTGATAAAGCAGAGATAATTTATCTGCTTTCATTTTGCATAATAAAGCTGCTCTTAATATTCTTATCTTATAATATTGGATGTTAAATACAGTGACTTTATCATGCCATCAGTTTTTAAGCAAAATCATTGAAGTCAGGTGGGTTTTCTGTTCTGGAACAGAGGAAGGGTATGATCTGGTATCATCTTACATAGTGAGAAAGTGAAAGAAAACTAATGATGCACAACTGTATAAAATGAAACAGAAAAGGCTGTATTATGCCACTGATTTATAAATACTTCGCCCATTGAAAAAGGTGAAAAAATTTGCTTTAAAAACCATGTCTAAATTTGTATTTCATTCTATCATGCTTTTAATAAACTTTGTTAACTTGCTTGACTAACTACTTGGAGAAAGCACGTTCACACCGAAGATTTCTTTCAGCCTCTCTCCGACCCACCCTGCATCTTATTTATTTAGCAAAACACAAAATTGGCCCTATGCACACAGAAAGAACGATTTTAGAAAACCAGCTGTTTCTTGAGCCAAAGGAAAAACTGAACTGCTTCCGTAAACAAGACAGTAGCATCTTCCAAAACAGAGGTGGAGCTAATAATTATTTTTAGTGGGAGAGCAGGAAGGGAAGCTTTCTGATAAAATTTGGCACAAAGAGCAACTGTTCTTGTACCAAAGTTGAGGAGACAGTTGTGAATAACTACATGCTCGAGCTGCAATTCGGTGAGCAATGTGTTGGGAGGGAGGGGGTGGGTGGAAAAGCAGTTCTCAAAAGTCATAGCAGTTCCATGACTTCGCATCAGTTACTGAGTCTTTAGCTTATTCTGGGAACGTGTTTTATTTGACAACAGATATACTGTTTCTAAATACATGTACATAGAATACTGTGAACACCAATGTCATTTTGTAAATAACACACACACACAAAAAAACATCCCAAAAAAGGAAGAATAGGATGCCAAGAGTGGAAAACTAAAAAGTGAAATGCACGCTGTGAGACACAGCCTAAATTGTTGTTCTCATTCTGAAAGCTCCTGCAGTGAGGCCCCCTGAATTTAACTCCAACATCTATTGCTACTTCATTTCATAGCTTTGGAAAATGTACATCTCTTCTTTATACCTCACTTTCCCCAGCTATGATCTTAAGTTACAAGGACTTTCTCAGTTATTTCTTCAGAATGACCACTGCTTGCATATGCCTCTTGGTATGGAGTTCACAAACCTTTTTCTGAAGAAAACTGCCAGGATTCAGAAGCCATACATTTAGGGAAGCTTTTTTTTCCTTTCTATTATTTACACATTATGCCCAAGTATCCTGAAAGCACTTACACAGCTTATCTAGAAGTTAAATTGTGACACCTATGAGAAAAATACTAAAGAAAGCACTTGAGTTTAGACCACAAAGATATAGAAATTAAACCAAGGATCTGGAAAGAAAAATTTGGTTTGTATTCATGGTCAATTTTCAACACTAGAAACATGAGCCAATGCACAAATCTATGATTCAAAAAGCATCCCAGGTTGGAAATTTGTTTCAGTACCCACAGCTTGAATTGGCTACTAAGGAAACCTAAAAGTGCCAAACATACGGTAGAGTGATTCTCCACCCCCTTCTTCAGTAGAAACAAAAATATTATTTGACTCATGAAAGTCCTTTCAAAATGGAACATTCTAAAGATAAGAACAGTTTATAAAATAGAACTGAAATTCTGAAATAATATAGTGTCAAAACAGGAATAAAAATAAAACAAACAATAAAATCCAGTTCATGAAAGAAACATTTTAGGAGATTATTCCATCTTCCCATTCTTTTCAATTATATAATTCCGCACCAAGCAAAGTATTTCTTGAAACTTTTTATCATATCTGGCAGAGAAATATAATAGTTTCAGAATATGAGGGTTCCAAAATACTTTTGCATGTAGTAGGTAGTAATATTTCCATTTATCTAGCACTGAAATGTGTCCATGCCAACCAGGAATGCAGCATCAGTTCAAACAAGAGCAACGAATCGCACCTGACAATCTTAGGGAGATTCTCTCTTGCAAGTGGGTAGCTGAAAATATAACATTTCATCAGTTTAACTAACTCCACGTTTCAAGTAGATGGAACAAAGCCATTTAAGAGATTTCCTCTGTCAACATAGGGCTGCGATACTATATATACGCTGCACTTGTTCCTGGTTTATTTAAAAATGCAAACCAAAAACTTTAGTGATGAGAGATATTGTGACTCCCCTGCTTTAATGTGCAGTCACTGGATATCCCTGACCTGATATTCTGACCTCTAGCGTGGATTATTTACAGAAGTTCAGACACAGCATTTCAAAAGCCTAGCTCCTCTAAAATTTGCATTACTTTGCTCTGAAGTTTTATAGAATTTGCTCCTTTAGAACTGTGAGAAAAATAGTTTAGTGCTAAGATATTAATCCATTAATCAGTTGACTCAAGATAGGAAAGTGAGCTGAAAACACAAATTAAGAGCATTGTTTCTTAGAGAACTAGAGAAACCTATTGCTGAGTTTGATTTCTATACCTCTCCAAGAACACAGAACTTTAGGAGAATTCCACTAACTGTTACCACAGTTACAGTGCTCTAAAACAGAACCATTCCTGTCTAAAAACTGAATTTGCAAAATTTAATTTTTTCTTTTTATGCCAGGCTTTAGGCTTTTCCTAAAACTAAGAGTAGAAAGAAGTAGAGGTCATGAACTCCAACTTTCACTTGGAAATTTATTCTCTAAAATAATTAATGTGTAATGCTGTCATCTTGCCAAGAACATCACTCCTGATTTGACCATACTGTTATTAAATTTGACCTTCCAATTTAAAATACGATACATCCTGCTACAGTGAGAAACTTTGCTGAACCAGTCAAGGTAAAAGCAAGTATGTATTAAAGTGACAGTTGCAAGAAATAATTTGAAGGCCAAATGATGGGCTTAGATAGAGCACTCTGTTACCAGAGCTTTGTCAATAAATAAGAGTATGTTCTCCTCACCTCTCAAAGTAATTTCTAAAGAACAGCTTCTTCAGATTACACTGCAATATTGTAGAAGCCTAACCTGGAGATGGTATCAGAATGGATATATTTTAAGTAAGTGACAATGCCAACTGAGATACATCCACACTTCAGCAAAGCCTTGCCTTGTCACATAAGGCATTGGAGTCTGCTGCTTTCCTGAACTATTGCAAACTCCTGTGAAAATTGCAGAGATACTGTGTTTCAGTTTTATATAATGGCTAAAGTACATATGTATGCATTAGTCAGAGCAGTGATAGCAGCCTCTCCTCTTTGCTGCTGGCTCAAACCACAAAAAGAAATACGGAAAATGAGTCCTACAACTTGAAGGTTGTTTGGCAACCGATTTGAAACAGCAGGTCTCAGTTTAGTTGCTAGCACAAAGTTTTGTAATAAAGTAACCACTGTCTCTTTCTGGTGGTCTTACCATATAGGCCAACTACCGAGTCAGCTGACAAAGTAAAGAAAAACAAGACAAAGACATACAAATCACCTCTAAGATACAGAACTGCATCAGATAAAACACAGAATAAGTTTACACGTAAACTAGCACCAATCTCTTTGTTAACTGGTTGCTTTAGTTTCCCCAGCTGTTAGTTTGGCATTTTCTATAAGTATTACAATTCTCAGACACTTCAGAACAAACAGGAATTCCAGTTTGAAGGGTTTGCTTAATGTGGATGTCAGATATTTCTGTTATTAGGACCCAGGGTGAGTTTAATCTACAAAGAGATCAGTTGGCCTACATCATTAGCACACTTCTACAAACAGTGGATAAAACAGTTTTAAATTACCAGAAGTTGCATCATTATGGATTATTATTTTAGCATTGTTAGCCTTCTATAATATGATGGTGCTCCCACTGGAATACTGATTAAAATAGGAACCAGATGTGCTTTTCATGACCAGATTGGAAAAGATAAACAACCAGAAAATCAATTCAAATAAAAAGGATGCCCTGGGGGTGTTTCTCAAAACTGAAGAGGGAGAGCATATGTATCTTTTAGAAGGGTGGGGCAGGAACTGAAAAACACTAAAAACCAGAACTTTCCTCTTTCTCAAAAAAGCCATTAAGAAACATGAAACAATCTAGTTCTTCAGACACCTATTTTGATTATACTCCAATGCACCATTAGCTTAAAATTGGGCACACCGGCCAACACTAAAACAAAGAAAAATCAGTATTTTCAGGTTTCCTCACAAAACCACAAGAAATAAAGCTCATAGGAGAAAAAAAGAAAGAAAGAAAAAAAAAGGACTAGCTTACATTTAGACCTCAGCATTTTACAGGAATACCACTTTGGTTAACTGGCCTGTAAGTATGATACAAAGGTTCCAAAAGAATTATCTATCTTCAGCTCCAGAGAGCCACTAAATGGAAAAATGGAAGCCTTATCTTCATAGAAATCCTGATAGGAGCCCTTTTTGTGCTAAATTCCAGGCCAGTATCTGCAATCTTCAAGACTGAGTATGACTTAATGGTACTGCTCAGCAGAGTAGACCAGCTGTTTCTTCACATGCATTAGAAAAGAGCAACAAAGGAATAGGGATCAGAAATCATAAAGGTAATCACAGTACCAACCCTCAAGCCACAGCTTCTACTGCAGATCTCAGTACAGTCCTGCTGAAGCCATATTTTTTCCCCTTGCACTTTTACATCTAGGCGTTAGATTGTAGACCACTGAAGAGGGTGGCAGTCTCCTTTCACAAGCATGGAGAAGAATGGATTTTATCACTTGTATAGAAAAAATAATAATAATTTAAAAACAAACAAACAAAAAAACAAACACAAAAAAGGTTGCCTTTCTCACTTATCTACCTTAATTTCAGAAGAGCTAGAAGAGAGAGTGGGATGGCCCTGCGCAGCACCAACTCCTATGAATACAGTCCCAGTTGCACCAGGACGTTTTGCTGCAGCTGAGAGTCACTTCCAGCAGGACAAGCATAGCCCCCACAATCAGGCCCGCAAAACTTGGCTTGAAATAACAAGCTGTACAAAGGCAGAAGAGAGAACTTATTTCTAATTTTCATGAATGAACACTTTTGGGTATCAGTATCTTATTTCCTCTGTGAACAAAGCTTTGTCACCATGTGGTACAGTAATTACTCCATCCCTAGAAGTCCTTCACTGCAGGTTACCAAAGCCAAAACACATTGAATATTAAATACATTGACACAAAACTTCAAAATGAAAGATTCCATGAAGCACAGCCTAATACACATCTGATTTGCCAAATGCTCTTATTTCTCTTAGAAATGTTTTGAAAAAAGTATCAGGCAGAGGAGGAGGGGATTTTTATGAGAAATTACTTGATCCTTCCCTGCACCCCAGGATACTAGAGTTTACCTCCAGGAGTCCCCTATTTCTAGCTCCTTTTTCTTCTGACATAATGCATGTATTAGTACCTGATTACTTTCCTCTCTTCCTCCCCAGGCCTTACATCTCTTTCCCCTCTTTCTGGGATCACCCCAATTTTTTTTTTCCATTATTTGTTGTCTTCCACTGTTTTTAATGCTCCTAATTTTCCTCTTCCCGTAGCTGGTTCTCCATTCTGTTCCACATGCCAGCACCTGGTTCTACATTAACAGGCCTCTTGGGATATTTGAGGACACCCATCACTGCCCTCATCCAAAAGTTTATTGAGCTTGTGTAGTCAGACAGTAACCTGCATGAGAAGCAGTATTTGTGGATGTTTTAAGACTGACATTGGATCAAAGTTCTATTTATTTGAGATATCTTTTGCTATGTTTAAAATACTGGTGCCAATAACTATTACAGAGATGGTTAGAAGAGTATTAATAAAATCCTTTGCCCCTTGCATTGAAGAAAGGCAGAAGTACTTTGAGTTAACATTGCAACCACCGCTCTGAAGGTATAAGAAACAGAGCAAAATATTTGTACTGGAATAAAGGGTATCTTTTTGTAAAAGTTTTGTGATCCTACACTTGGTCTTTCTCACACTACCAACTATGTAAATTAACAGTTATAACTATCAGCTACTCCAATATCAGAAGAAAATTAAGATTGCAAAGTCAAGCACTCTATATTTGGGAAATACCAGAATTAACATTGTTCATGCAACCTTACTTCCCCTCTTGTGTGAACAGAGATCTTTCTTTGGATCATCACATATTGTTTCTACAGCTGTACAACTACAGACTCCTACAAAAGATATCTTCTCATTGTTATTGAAGTAATGGCTATCAAAAGCATTTTGGCATTGGGAATTAATGATAAAACCTCACAATCCTCATAGCTGAGTCTAAGAATTGTAACAAGCTCCCAGATTTTAGGATACTTTCAGAGAGCTGTCCTTTCTTCTGTAGGATTCTCAATCAAAAAGAGATATAGAAAGATTTAGTCACCAACAGTAACAATTGGGAAGGGCACAGCCCGTTCACTTGAGCGGAAAAACTAATCTGTAACTTGAGATTATAGAGTACATGTTAAATTTGATAAACTATTCAACAGAGACTTTTTAGTTACCAAGAATTCATACCAGGCACTGCCAATATATTGTTCATGTCGAACAATGCTATCAAACAACGGCATGATCTTCAGTAAGGAATTTTATTGAAATGTGATTAACTAGCAAAAAACTGTTTGTCAAAATCCTTTAAAACAGCTTTTCAGTACTTTTTCTTAAATCTTGTATCTTCTTATTCTGTGGTTTTCAGTCAACTACATTAAAAAAACCACCAAAAACTTGTCCAGTTGACTGCCGTGTCAAGGGACTGTCTTGTTCTATACCTCACTATGATGTAGCTCAGCACAGTAACCTCAGCACTGGAGCTGATACTCACTGGGAAATAGTTTTCACAAAAACTTTTGTTTCTGGGTGAAAAAAAGGGCGTTGATTTTTGGTGGTTGTTTTTGTTTTTTCATTTAGACAGTATCTGGAAAAAATCAACCTGGTGTATGTATATTTATGGAATAGATACAAAAAGCAATTTTTCAGGGTATTGGTTATTTATGAATTGTTTTATGGACTTACCATTTGTGATTTTGGAGGCTATTGACCACATTATTTCTACTGCCTAAGTGAATAACTAGCATTCTTAGGAACAGCTATTACTCAAACTTTATTTTCACCCATTTACCACAGTTTTTCACCCATGATGCACAGGGCAAGGCAATATGTACCATTTAAGTCCTTGAAGCAAAAAGGGTGTATTTGTACAGTCTGTTGACTAAGTCAGATCAAAATAAAATTTCCACTAGAGCAAAGGCCTCTGCTGCAGTAACACACTGTCAAGTACATCAGAGCCAACAGAGAAGCGAGAGATACAAACTAGACAGATGCTGCAGATGCACCCAACCCAATATCATAAAAAGCTGATAAGGAGAAGTTGCTACTACATAAGACTTGATTGGGAAATCAAGTTTTCCCTCTCTTTTATAGGATTAAAAAGTAGTCTGCTACAGGGGAGAAGGGAATACACAGATCTCGTAGTTCTAGCTTTCACCCCTCCCCCTTTATCATTTCCCAAATGTTCTGCATTCCAGTTTAGCATAACAGTAATATTTATGTTTGGGTGGAGAATATTTCAGTTGCAATGGACAGTCTTTGTCAAAAGTGTGAAAAACTAGCAATTGAAATTAATATTAAAAGGGTAGAAATTATTTTAGTAATATGATAGTTACAGTAAGCAAAGTGAGCCAGGAGCAGAGGCAGATCAGAACAATATCAGTTCTGATTAAGATCTGTTTCAAAGCCTGACCTTCATCAGTTGCTGACAAAATTCAATCCTCACTGATGCCACAAGCCAGGCAAATAACCATCTAACAGAGCAACAGCTGCAGCAGGAGACATTTAAACTCTTGGAAGTACAGCTGTTCACAGATAGAAGGGATCACTCCTTCAATCTACAAAACTAAATGTACAGAGGAGCAGGATGGTGCTATTCACTTGCAATATAAACTATCTGATAATCCTTAGTCTAGGCATCTTTAAATTACAGTTAGTTTGAAATCAATAGTGTCTCATCTTGCCTAATTCTCTTGTGGGAGCTCTGAAAGAAACTGCCGTTTTGACACAGTCTCAATTTCCTTTGCTACTTTGAATGCAGAAATATTTTGACACTTTCTTTTCTTCTTTTTATAATTAGAAAAACTGGCTCACTAGATGCCTCAGGAATGATGCTGACATGCTTGTTCTAACCCTGCATTTGATATGGTGAGCTGCACTCAGATCCCTAGTACTTTACATCCTCCTTTCACACCCTTACTAGATTATCAAATGACTATTCTGGCCTGAATTTACATAGATTTAGTAGGATAACATGAACTTCATTATCAGTAACTGAGGGAATGGAAAAAGTGAGGAAATGTGGTGGAGCTCACTCTGTAAACCAATTACTAACATAGATTCTCTAGTAAAGACACCCTTTTATTAGATTCCCTCAGTTCAGCAAATGCTTATCTACCATTCAAATGGTAAACAGCTGGAAAACTTTACATTTTTGTGACTAAGTGGTGTCCCTGTCTCTGACAGATGGGTAATAAAAAATGCAATCATTACAGAGAATTGCTCTTGCTCTGAATATACTGGTGAGTTTTTAACTCTCTGCAAACAGCACAGCTTTGCAAGGGAACAGGGCAATTTTGCCCTACATTATTTTGCTTTTAGAACATACGTAATAACAGGCCATATAATTAGCTGAAGGTTAGGAAAGGTTTTACTCCAGCTGTTTCCTAAAATCAAATATTAAATACACAGTAATAACCCAGTAGCATTTCTGCCATATACAGCCTCGTGTTTTGTTACTTTGCATTTGTACTGGTTGTACCAATCTGCTTTATTGCCTACTTTGTATAAAAAGAGCAAGCCACTGAGAAAAACATCTAATTAAATCTGAAGACTTAAGACATTTCCAAATAACATACAATCATAAAGAAGGAATCCACGTTAAACCTCAGGTGTAGTCCTGGACTTGCTGAGGTATATGGAGATGCCAACAGCTTGTTTTCACAACATTGGATTGGTTATGTCTGTGAGTACATACTCTGATACAGATTTTCATTTTTATCATCATTCTTTTCTTCACAACTTCCCTCTTTAAGTTAACACACAAGATGGGTAACTAGTATTTTGTGCCTTTTGAGTATTTTACTTCACAGCATTAATAATGTTTCAATGTGGAGTGTGTGTATGTGTGAGCCTAGGTTTTTAACATTCCATCACAAGAGCATTTTTACATTTACAGTATGCAATGGCAGCAGTACATATTGCCTATTTAATTGGGGAAACTTACAGCTGTACAAGGCAGCTGTAGGCACACAGAGGCACCTAATATTTTGGGCCATGCCAAAAGCTTCCATTTCACTTTAGGATTTTGGAAATACTGCCGTTTTATTTCCTTGTCTACTGACTCACAATCTCCATACTTAGATCCTTGACCCTTCCTCAAATTACCCCAGTTCCTTTCTGAACTCTGTGTCTGCAGTGCTGGCCTTCTTCCTCTGCAGGTTCCTGGGAGTGCCCAATCCCAATCACCTAATTAACCCTAGGGCTCTCTCAACCGAAGCATTTTTCCCCAAATTCTGACCAATCGCTCTCACTTCTTTCTACTCAGCCAGCTCACTTTCAGTGACACGTGTAAGGTTACCTACTACTAAGTGATATCGCAAATCCTTTTGTTATGTACAGATATGTATCTATGTAGGATGTTAAGTCATGTGCTATTAGACTTGCTGTACATTTTTACTAATCCTTTTAACAGTCTTTTATTTCTGACTAACTGGTAGCACCTTTACATCAGAAAATGCAGGGCTTTGTGCACTGCCATCTAACTAGATGCCAACAGGTAGTTACTGGAAGCCTACGAATAATTTCAGCTTTATTGTGGTTTAATCAAGGAGTGCAATTTGTGGTGCCAATCAAAAAGCAGATCATATAAATTGCACAAGCTAGTTATTTTCCATAACTAGGTTTAAATTAGAGAGATAAAGAAACATTTGAATAAGAAGATAATTTTCCATTCTTATTTTCAATCAACCTTTGTTCAATGAGCTATTTAGGTAGTATTAGCAGATCAATGGAGCCACAGTTTCAAAAGTAAAAAAAACCCCAAGAAGGTTGAAAACTGTCCTCCAAAATCTGCCTTCACATGGGGTCCAATTAGAAGGAACTGAAATTGTTTTCTAATATTAAAAGAACAGCAGATAGACAGGATACTAATGGATATATATTACCATGGAAACATAGCTTTATTCTTGTCTAGATGTTATTCATTAATTATTTTTATATGGTCCATGAAATTTTTAACCACCAAGTAAATGAAATACGAGTTACACTATATATGGACCCATGGGAAGGGTTAAAAATGGCCAGCTTGTTTGAGCACTGTAAAAGAAAAAAAAACCCACCACTGGATTTGTATAATCCAGGCTTGAGTAATATGCAATATTCATAGCTATGTATAACTACAATGAGTTAAAAGCTAAGCATAAATACCTTATTTTATATTTATTGCTACTAATGTAAAATTTAATGGTTACATGTAAACTCATAGGAGCAATAGTTTTCTGGAAGTTTTTAAGAAGACATATCAGAAAAAATCCCCAAAATCTAGGGCTTAACAGCTGATCCTTATCCAAAAAATCTGTGTATATAAAAAGATGCTACACATTTTATTTTATTTTTTTAAATTATATTTAAAATCACGTAGAAGAAATCACTACAGGATAAGTATTCTGGTAAAAGTAAAATTTGAATACAAACATATGGATCACTTCAGAAACAGAGAACTCTGAACTTCTTGCCTAGTAATAAATAAGATAAACCAAATGGTTCTCCTCAGAATTTTCTCATATCAGTTCTATATTTTTTTTGTATCTCCACTTGTTACAATTCAAGTCTGTGACAACATCTCAGGTTATGATGATCATAGCATGAGTGTCCTGATGTCATCACAAGCAGGATTCCCTGAAGCTGAGGGCTGTCAAACTATGAATAACAAGGAGACCTATCATAACCATATCCTGTGCAAACTCCATTCAGAAAGGAAGGATTCATCTGACTGCTATCACATTAGGTTTTTTTATTCTATCCCCTTCAAAAGTCAGCATCATGATACTCCATTGTCCTACTGAAAAAATCCTGAATGGCTTTACCTTTTAAGTTTATTTCTGAGGAAGCTAAGGTATTCCCAGTCTCTGTTTTCCTTAAAATCAGTAATATAAAAGACATTTGCTGTAGCTAATTAACAAGAAAGGAAGTTGTTATACAGTTGTCAACTATTTGATAGTTTGGGTTTTTCTGGTATCTACTACATCCCATTCCAATTTTCCTGTAGATTTAAATCAACTCAATATGACCTCGATGAATAGAAGGAAACAAAGAAATGAATGATGCTTAGGGGATCTGTTTTGAAAACTGCTAGGAAAAATTTATTGTTGTCTTTTCAATATGATTTTAATAACCATACCAGTTACCAAGAACAGAGAGACACACTTATAGTCAGGCAGACAAAGGATTCATAATTATGGTTTTTAATCTTAAATTTACACTTAAGTTTACAACCTGAAAAGATTAATCCAAATTGAAGTGTCATATTCCTCATCCCTCTTTTGTTTTTATTGCCCTGAGTTTATTTTGCATGCATGTTGCAGTGTTTTTAAGATATCAGTATTGACAGAAGCAGCACTTTTCCTGCATCTTCTGCATGTAGCAAAAGTCAACCTTTATCTAATCCCAGCTTCTGCGATCAGGGCACTAAGGGTAAGGATTTAACCATGAGAACATTTAGCACCTTCACATCTGTGGATTTTTTTCCATAGGACCTTCCAATCCCATTTTAGACATTGCCGCAGGGTATTAAAAGCCAACATCTCAGGTTTTAAGTTCGACACAGAGATTTTTATTTTTCTACTGTCTTAAATTCTGAAAGTTCTGGAAGCAAATTTGAAATGGATCAAGGAATAAGGAGCAGCAGACTTATAGTTTCTTAGCAGGTACTCGTAGCCCTGAGGGCAAGCTGGATGAAATGGAGTTTTTTTTTAAAAGTCGCATTCATGACCCATTGCCAAACCTGGGCGGTATGTATTACAAGAGGCCAGCCTGGAGATGAGGAAAGCATGGATCCCCATGCTCATGTTTTCATCTAAAAGGACAAAAAGTAATTTCCTATGTGAAGGAAAAGGGAATAGACTTTATTAAGCTGTTTCTATTTGAACTGGAAGCCTATGCACAATCTTCATAATTGGAAGCAAAGTGCTTGCAACTCATTTCCACTTTTTTTCTTTTCATCATGTGTACTGTAGCAATGCTGTGGAGAGCTATCAGCTGGGAAGCAGGAACCAGTTCATGGGTTAACATAAAAGAGACAGGTTTAAATAATAAAGGATGACTTACAGCACATGTATTTTGGACATTTTCATGAGGTCCCAATACCTTAACACATTTCTTCAAGTACAATCTCACCAAAGAAACCCAAGGTCGCTAGCATCTTAGGTGGACAATTTTTATGTATCATTAAGGACTTGCCTGGGATTGGATTTGCAAAGCCCTGGGCATGCACATTTGTAAGAAGGTAGAGGAACAAGTGTCAGTCAAGCTAAGTTTTCCATAAAAATTAAACTAGTTCAATTTGACAGATTCATGATGCTTGGTTTAAACAGAAGTGGGTTGGATTCAAGGGATCAGAGATTTATGCAAAGAATACTGACTTGCATACGCAGATGAAGATGGCATCCTTTCATGAAAAAATATACAGTTGTACTTGCATAGCAAAACATAAAACTGTTTGCTTAAATAAAACTGCAGTTAAAACATTGTGGAAAACAGTTATTCTATAATGAGAAAGTGTGAGGATATGAACGCTATCAGCAGTAATTAAAGACTAACTGCATTGCTGACTGACTAAATTTACAGCTAGAGCCTTATTTAAATTGCTTTTCACTTATTCTAAATAGAAAACTTCATAAAGATCTGAACTGAAGCACCACTTAAAAGTGATTTATTTTTTCAAAGCCAAGACAAATACATGCCCATGCCTGGAATAAGAGTAGCTCCAGCTTTGTGGAACCAAAACCTCAAATGGTTTTTTTCTCTTGTTACTAACTGTCAGAAACAATAAGTAAACAAGGAAAAAAAAATAAAAAGAGTATGGATCCAAAAGTGAAAGTTGGTATTGGACATAAAAGACCCAGAATATTTAGAAAAATGTTTCTACTTGAATAGTACTTTTCAGAGTAAAACACAGATTACCTTTTATCCTTGATTGCTTGCTTTATAATACATAACAGATAAGCCTTTTGAATACCACAAATTTTTTTCATTGCTGTCATTCTGAATTCAGACCGTGGAATGGATTAGAGAACATACTGATACAAATCCAACAAACGTACTGGCAAAAACCACAACTGGGATAAATCACTTCAGTCCCCACTTGTCAGAATGGTGGTCATGGGTTGACAAGATACAAGTCAAACCAGAAATAGCTGTAATCACACTTTACAAAGGTTAACTTAATGAAAGCCACTTCTTTGTGTATCTACTGCAGGCATCCATCCTTTGAAAGCCCAAAGCGCTGTACCTTTCATATCGTAAAGATGCATATATTGAGCCTTTTGCTGAACTAGGAAGATTAGGCTGAGGCACACAACATAGGGAACAGCCCAATATGCTGAAATACACATACTGACAAGAGTGAAAATGGTTAAAAAAAAAAAAAAAAAAGACTGCAAAGCGAGTAACAAACAGGATTAATCCAAGTAAGTGCTGAGAAGGAAGCTCAGGATGTTAAGGAAGGAAATGACTCATTCTCTATTTGTGTATAGGAAAGGCTGCGTAATACAATGTTGCCTGGTGCCATATACCTTTATTCTCATTTTGGATCACTCCAATGGAAAAAAAACAATTTACTTATGTCCTCCTCACCACAAGGTGGCACATATGTGCTCTCTATGATTTTTAACTGCTTCTATGATTTACTTGTTTTTTAAGAAGTAACTGTTACCTGCTTCTACAGAAAGGAAGGGGGGTGGGATAAAAGCAGGGAATGATAAACTGCATTATATTATCAAGCACAGACAACTAAAGTAAGTAAACTATTGTTAATATGTGGATTAATTCCAAACTTTCCTTGTTACTATTATTTACTATTGGGTCTGAGGTGTAGTCACATCCTTAATCCTGGATATTAAACAGGGTAAGGAGTTATTGAAAAATTAGCTTCAGTATGTTTTATGAATACATTCACCAGAAACTCAGCAGAATTTAAGGGTGAAATCGAACATGGACTTTGCACAGCAGACTCGTATCAAAGATGGAAATAAGCATACAGAAGGAGAAAAGCAGGCATATCTACTCATTATTTTGATTCTCTGCACTTTAAGCCTGCTGGCCACCCACTGGTAGGTCTGCACTTAAGGGTTTTTCTTGCACTGCCACCACTTTTTCATCCCTGTGTTGCAAGTTTCATGATCTAATAACTACATACACTAAGGAAAGCTCTTCCCTAGTAGTAACTTTTTCTTCATGCTGATAAAGGTTGTGTTTGAATGTCAGACTTTGAAACATCCAAATAGACATTCTCATTTTCACCTGGTGGCTGATCAAATGAAAATCTCAGTGCATTTGCTCCTCTTTCCAAGTCTATGATATAAAAAATACATGCATGATCAATAATGGCCGTAGCACACCCTTCTCCATGGTACATAATGGACCCACATGTTTCACATATCTATCAGAAAGGCACTAAGCAGACTATGAATCCACCAAAGTGCAGAATAGATTTGAAAGCAAACTGAGATAAGCGTGTGAGTACAAAAGAGAGGGGGAGGAATTTTTTAAGGACCGAAAAATACTGACCTAAATCAAAGCACAGAAACACTAGCTAGCATGCGAAGCAATTTTACCCACACACCACAGAATATATGTTTTTAGAAAGTAGATTCTTGGAGATTTAAAGTATAAACTATGTACATAGCTCCCTCTGATGACCATTGGACACGATACAATGCAAGTCTCCTTTTATTTTTGTTCGTGCATTCAACTGACAGCTGACTGGTTAAATTCTAATTGCTTCCAAGTGAGGTCAGCAAAGGTATTTATCGAAAAGGACTGAACAACAGGCTCAACACACACATGCACGCGCACGCATAAGCACATACACACCATCTCTCCAGCGTGTTGATTTATGGAAACAATTATAATTCTGGTGGAGTCTTTCTGAGCTGAGAAAGTTTGTAGCTACAGTAGAGTGTCTCATGTTGCAAAAAGCAGACAACAGAAATGGAATACTTGGGTATCCAGCTCTTGTCAGCAGGAACAAGTAAGTTCTGTCCTTTACAAAAACATTTAACAGACTGTAATAGCTAATAACTTTTATCTTCATTTGTATATGCTAGATGGTAAAAAAGGATTAAGAAAACTATTTCTATTAATAACTGAAAGAGATTTGAATATAAATACAGGGCTAAGAGTAAGAGGTCTGTTTTGAAATTTTAACTAGACAAAAGTTATCTGATAGATTGTGCTAGCAGTGAATATATAGCTACAAAGTAATCAGCAGAATTTTACCATGCATAAGAAAGTAGTTAACTGAATCACCACAGGATTTTTTGGAAGGGCTTAAAACTGAAGATAGGACTATGTTTACCATCAGTTGAAATGTCTGTTTATGTAAAAAGTTGTGCGAGGGATATCTTTTGTATAAATATATGCATATTTTAAAATGTCATATATTTATGTATAGTACTTTTAAGTAGCAAAATGTATCCTTGCACGTTTGTAACAATTGAGCATAAACACTTATACATGCACCTTTTCTCACAGATCTTTTACTTTCAGTGCAAGCAGCAAATTCAAGTAGTACAGAAGGTCACGACAACAAAGGTTTTTGTAACTTGTGTCTTTAAAGGATATTCTGACTGAAGAGATATTTAAGAAGCTCTTCTATTTCGCCATTAACTATTAAGGAATAACGATCAGAATTCTAGAAGAGGGAGCAATCCCATTTAAATGAATCTGTAACTCGTAAAGACAGAAGGCAGGTCGGTGACCTAAGAGCAACAGCCTACTTGAGAATTAATTTTCATTATGTTGTTCATGAACACCCAGAACACTGCACTATAATGCACAAATGGATACTGACATGGATCCTGCCAATTTTGCTCTACAGATCATACTTTTACATTATCTTTCTAATGGGCACTATATCTTTAGCTTGCAATGACATGACTCCAGAGCAAATGGCTACAAATGTGAACTGTTCCAGCCCTGAGCGACATACCAGAAGCTATGATTATATGGAAGGGGGGGATGTAAGAGTGAGAAGACTTTTCTGTCGAACTCAGTGGTATATGAGGATTGATAAGAGAGGCAAAGTAAAAGGGACAAGAGAAGCAAACAACAACTACAGTAAGTAATATTTTTGCTTTTCCTATTTCTGTTTTAGAAATTTACACTTCATTGTTTCCTATTCCTTGATTTATAGTATTTTCAAAAGAATTTTGTATAGTATACTGACCATTGTATAAGACAAGTTTTCCAATTAATCCTACAGCCGGACATTTGTTATTGATTTCGAAATGCGTCATTTTAAATACTACATTGTAGATCTGCTAATGTATTAGTTACAGCTGGTAACTATTAGCACACAGAGAGCCTATTTTAACAAGTGAATTAAGGTTGTAAGTATGAAAATGTATAACCACAAGCTCTGCTCATAAAATACTTAAGAATCATTAAACCACATTTATGTAGTCTACAAACTACCTAAAAGTTTGGTGTGTTTGGGTTAACAATTAAAACATATGCAATACTAGAAAGTTCAATGGAAAGAATTATGTAAACTCTCTTGCAAAATCTTTTAGATAGTTTGCCAAGCCAGGAACAAAATCTATTATAGTTTCTGCAGTTCATTATTACAATGATCATGATGCTGAAAAAGTATTCTCTCCCCTTTCTTCCAAAACCATGACTCATCTAGAGAGAATGGACATTATATTTTGCAAAACTGTAGCAAATACAATTTTTGAACTGCAAGAGAATTGTCGTACTAATCTGTGTTTTTCACACAATTACTTATATATCTTCCATTTACACTTGAAGACCTCAATTTTACAGTCACTATTTTTGCCACTTTAGCATTCATGTTATTACAAATATATTGTTTATTCAGAGAAATATGACATCTACTTCAAAAGATGTTACTTTATTAAGATACAACAGGAAAATACACAGGATTATATTGCATATTTCAAAACAAAAGTATAAGGAAAAGGGGCCAGAGACATGCTGGTCTAGGGTTTACAGACAACTGAAAGGACAAATATATTTCCAATGACGCTATTAAATACAGTTGTAATGTAGGTTCTACATGTTACTGTGCTTTTTATAACAGCAGCAGCAACAACAACAACAAAATCAATAAATCAAACTTCAAGAACTGTTACTGTGATTCAGCTTTCAACTGAAGTTGACTGATTATTTTCTATAAGAACAGCACAATTGCATGTTACGTGCCTGGCTAGTGGGCTTCATAATTTATTTATTTCTTTACTTTGACTGCATTAAGAGCTTGGCAACTTGCATGGGTAAAACTTCATTGATCAGTGTTACTGTTTCTTTTAAAATTTGTTTCCATATGTCTCTTTTCCTCCTACACTATTGCATAGTGAACAACCATATTCCTCTGAAAGACAACACATGGCCAGCAGCCAAATAAATTATTTGGTCCATATTCAAGAAGACTCCCATTGAGTTTCAGGAGGATATTGCTACAATAGAGATCCATAGAACTAGTTTCAAACTGAAATGTTGCTCCCATAGTAATCACTGGGAAAAACTGTTACTAAGTGATGAAATATTTTCTTCTACATTTTTGCAAATAAGTGAATACCCATTGTACCCATTTTTTTCTGTTATTTACAAACAATTTAAGGAGATTATGACAGCATATAGAGCTGAATAATTATATTAATTTGCCTTTTTTAGTTTCACGCTGCTTAAGTAAAATCTTAATTAGTAATTTAGCATTATTTCAAATTCAAGTAAATGTTCCCAATTATCTGTAGGATCCCATGCTGCTGAAGCACACTAATTACACCCTGAAACATTCTATAGTGAAACCATTAGAGAATATCAGATCATCTTGTGCTAAAGGCAAACCATATTCTTGTACTTTTCTGAACACTTTATGGATATTTAGTGATGGTAATTATTACAAGTTACAGAAAGGCAACCTTGAGTTGTTAAATCCTTACATTTAGGTTGCAATGAAAAAAAAAATCCAAATTCTTTTTCTGGTAAATGTAATGAGTATCAGTAGAAAAAAGAATCAATACTTGAATGGTTTATCTGTTAACCAATGTGCACTGCGATTAACTGTTTCCGCTAAATTTAAAGTACGTGGGAACTCTCCCACCATCTTAGAGTTGAAACGCTGTAATTAATCTATTGTATACTAGGAAATAATATCCAAGTGCTTTTGTTGGACAAGTAGAATAGGGAAATACAGACACAGAGGACTGGAAAAATCTGAATGCTGATAACCTGGATTTTCTGAGAAACTAAAAAATCTTACTATTGTGAAAGCCTTTTTTTGTCATACCCTCTATTCAACTGAATATGTAAGAAGCCTTTTTGAAGATGTGTTTGCGGCTCTATACTAAAACACCCATAAAGAAAATAAGATGATATGGGGGGACAAAACCAAACCAAAACACCCAAAAATTCCTATCTGGACCAATATGCTTTCCCTAAGCAAAAAATCTTAAGATTAGAAGAGTAAACAAGATATTTTTATTCAGGGTTTTTGAAAAGTATAACTTTAAATTCATAACCATTACAAAGATGTATTAATCTGGGTGCTCAAACACTCTTGTTCTGTAACTTCCTGTTCTCAAAGTTAGTAAAAGTTAAATCAGACCTGTTTCTCAGGATGGAATCCCAGAACAGTTGCAGTCAAATTAATCAATGGGGACAAAAAGTGTTACTCTGAGAAGTATCTTCTTATTTTATCCTAATTTTCCACTTACATGATAAATAAAAGGAATCTTTTTCCCTTTTGAATCACTACCATGTGCAAGTAAAATGAAAAAAATAAAAAAAATAATTTAACTATTATAACTTAGCTTCATAAAGGAAGCTGCATTGACAGTTTTGCAGACAGTCAACTACTTGTTTTCATCCCCTGAATTGTGAAGGGCAATCTTCACATTGAGAAATACCTGTAGAATAACTTCATCATAATTTTGGCAAGTGCCAAAATTCACAGAGCTTCTCCCATCAGTTAAGACTATAAATGTATGAGTGCCAAGGAATTGGAGTCTTTGTATTTCAAACTTCTCTAGTAAGTTACATATAAAAACATATACTCACATCCAAGGAAAGTAACCACAAAAATAACAGAAGTGTTAAAATTTCCTAAGATTTTAATTTAAAATCCACTGCATTAAATGTATGTGGGTTGAAATTCCATGACAATTAAATATTGATCCAAATCCTCACTCACCAATTGCAATTAGTCTGTATTTATCACACACTTCTGCTTAGTCCAAGAAAAATGTGTGTACTGTTTCAGTGAAAGCAAATCGCTGAATCCTGTTTACAACAGTGATGACTTTGTTGGGTACCCAAAGAATATTACTCTCTGCACATTTGAGAAAGCAGTAGAGCCTTCTGGTGGACATAAAGGTGATAACTCAAGAGTAAACTAAGCAAATCAGAGGACAGTGATCTCCACTAAGCAGAGGAAATCACTTTGCACCTGACAGCTTTGCTTTCATTGTGAAAACTAAAAAGCAGAGTGAGAACTGACAGTCACACACCGAAAAAATAAAGAACTAGGAAGCAGCCAAGAGATGAGGTCACCCAGAAAAATCTGACATTATTCATAAAAATTTTTCTCTTTGGCAATTACTTATTATACTTTGTCTAAGCCTACACTATATGTATTTTATTAGAAAATAAATTTTGTACCTTGTTCATGTAAAATATTCTAAGTGGGCACACAAAACAGATTTTTTGAATTCATGATGGTAAAAAAAAGTGAGAGTGACTGAACAAATCTTGGAGATAATACGGGAATTTGTTAACTTTGTCTTAGATAGAAAATAAATCTCTCTTTATTACTTCTTACTCCTTTCATTTCAGTTTGTGTTTATTAGTTTTCCCAGATTTTCTTTTATTTTGTTCAGAAAAAGGCACCAAAAATCAGAGTGTATTTTGACTCTATCCAAGAGGATTTACAGCTATGACTGGATGATGTTTTAGGACTTTCCACGCTCTGTTGCCTTTGTAATCTCATTTTAAAGACTTCAAAGGGTCTCTTAGTTACTAAAAAAGCCTTCCCGGAACCTGAATCCTAAGATGTCTGATCCTGTCATATTCCATGTGTGCTCTAAACCCAGAAACTGTCGATTTCCTCTTCATTTCAGTGTATAAAGCCAACCCGAAAAAAAAAAAAAGTAAAAAAATAAAAGATAGTCTAGTGAGACCTTGGCACAAAATGTCTGAAATATTGATTAAAATTTTTATCTTGGAAAACTACTTCTATTTTGATCAAAATCCAACATCATGGTTTTCAGCATTATTAAATGAACTCTACTCAGTTTTGCTCAAGCTTAATCCCCAACTAATGACAAAGTACTTTTGTATCCATCTTAGGGTTTAAATGGTCAAACTTGCTCAGAAATCAAAATTATTTCCAATAGCATTTTATATATGCTTCATAGGGTAAAACAAATGTTGGGCTATGTGTGCTGGGCCCCTGTATACATTTTATTTCTGTTGCTTAAATACACATTACATAGAGGAGCAAGAAGAATCAGTATCTGGAAATCAGGTATTTCAAGGAAGATATTGACATACCAAAATCAGTTAATGGTTATGTGCATTCCAACCAACCAGTTTGTCTTTGCAACTGTGTTCTTGATTTTTCAAGAGGTTGTTGATTCAACCAACAATGTTGGTATCACGAGAAGACAAACCTTCACTACTGTGAAAGTGTTTTTGTTTTCCATTAGTACTCTGCTAATTTTTTCAATTATAATAGAAAGATATTTAATTTGCATGGCAATATGTGTATCCTCTCAAAACTTCACCTCCAGCGCAAGGGATGACTTTTTCTCCCTTAGCAATTAATCAGATCTAAATGTAACAGATTTCCCTGATCCCTTTGTCTAGCACTGGTAGTAGATACCACCCCTCAAGTTTCAACAGCAGAAGAGACTCTATGCCTGTATCTTAGCCTGCATCTTATCACAAATCCCAGCTTTTCACCATCAACTGCTGATGAAGATGGGTTTTAGCAAAGATGCAGATAACAGAAGCAGCTGAGTTACACTCATCCTACAGCTTCAATCGACTATTTCAATAATAGTACCCTTTAGGGGAAGAGAGGAGAAAAGAGGGAGTAAAGTCTTGAACTACTGCAGCAAGATTCTTCAAATGTCACATATCAATGTCCAGATCAGTGCTCAATTGCCACAGTATGACAGGGGTGCCACCAAACACAATTAAAACTAGTCATCAGTTCTCAATTTACCTCCTGAATCTTCATCACCTTGTCTATTTTGTGGTATTTAACAGCTGAAAAACATGTGTCAAGTCAGAATGGTGGCAGTTTATACTCACTTTCTTCTTGCTCTGAACGCAAAGCAATTGCATAAGCTCTGTGAGAGAGAACCAAACCTGTGGGCTCAGGCGCAGGCAGTGGCTTCACCAGCAACACACACCAACAGGGCTACACCCGCCTGTGTGTGCTTTAAAACCGGGGTATGAGCAGTGAAAAGCATATAAGCCAACTCTATACACATCATGCTTAAACTGATACATTTGACCTTGATACACCTTTGTAATTCAGCTGTGACTTGGCAGTTTTTCTGAATCTCTCAATACGGAGATTTATCAGAAATGAGTCATGTTCCTTTTTTATGGAACCATAAATCAAGTTTAGCAGACGAGTGCAGGAGCAGTTACAGGGTACATTTAAAGTGATAAATTGCAGCCCCTTCTCCCCCACAGCTTTCCCCCACATTGTTTACAATTTCTGAATGTATGAAAAATTCAGTATTGTATCATTAAGCATGTTATTCCTCCATCCTGAAGAAAATGTGCTGAAGTGGCCCTGACCTGAGACTCAAGAGACTTGAGGCTAATTCAAACTTTTAAGCAATTTGCTTAAAGGCTTTGGGAAAATTCTTCAAGCTGTCTGTGCCTCTATGAAAAAGAATTATTCAACTTTGAGTAAAATATTTAAAAATTATTAGTGAAAAAACTTCCAAACCTACAAAAGAATTCTATGTTAATGTTACAGATATTAAATATTTTTATTCTTAATTGTCTAACAGAATCTTAACTAAAGTAACTGAAGTCAGTAGCTAGACAGAAAAACACAGAGCTCAGAATAATCTTAAGGAAGCAATTTTTAATACAAGCAAATAGAATTTGTTCAAAAATATAATTCCTTATACAGCCAGTCTTGCAAAACAACCCCAAAATCCAGATACCTCCCTTCACAGCTTCCAGCTTTCTGTATTGTTTGAGTATCTGAAAGTGATTTGTTTTAGATTTTTAGGATCCTGGAGTACAGAACAATGCGGCTTTTCCCCACCATCTTCCTTAAAGCTCAGGAAAACCAAGATATCCTAAAGCATATAATTATACTGTTCTACACTACAAGAGGTATCAACTGGCAGTATATTTTGGAACACTTTCCTCATCAAAACAGAATAAGTTTAGGCAAATGAAGGCTGCTACTCTTCTTGGGTGGCACACTGCTTTCATTGCATAATTGACTGTCTATGACTATATTTGGCAACTGTATTTCAATTGTCTTTTTTGACCTTTGACTTTATTTTTAATTTTTAATTCTGGATATGAGCTGACAGAAAGGTCAAGTTAGCCTTCTGGTGTATGTAATTTAGAAACATTATTTAAAAAAGTTAACAGTGAAAATTCCTATGGCAATAACATAATAGAGGTTAACAATCATAGCACTGAATTGTCACACTTTAAAGCTTTCATAACACATGACATCATTTATACAAATGGAAAAAATTCTTTGTAACAATTAGTGCTGAAAAGTTCGACGCAGATATTCATAGATGTGGCCCACAACTTTGTGAAAACACAACAAAAAAGCAATAAAAATACCAATGCAATCAATACACTGTCTGGACTGCTACTTAGCTTTTGAAACAAAGAACAAGACTAGGATTAAATTGTTATGGAATTTTTATATTTTTTTTTTTACATTATTCACACAGTGCCTACGACATGAATAGTATCTGCACAGTTTATCAAAAGACAACTTCAATATTCTAAACAGGCTGAATCAGAGATCAGACTTGTAAACCCCAGTTAACATCAACAAAGCTGTGCCAATTTATTCCAATTGAGCATTTGCTCTTTTAACGTTATAGTGGGAATCTGACAATTCAAAACCAGGATGAAATGATAAAAAGCCTAGATATCCTTTTAAAAACACTGACATTTTCCTTCAGTATGCAATATTTCAAAATGAAGCAATGCAAAACTATAAACAAAACCACAGAAAACACTACTATTTCATAGCATTTGTAACCACAATAACTTCAACAGGGAGTAACTAACACCACTCATCTCCATCACTTCAATCAAAACACTTTTTGAAAATCTTCATTACCTGTGGGTTTTTCTGAAGGAGTTTTGTAGTGTTAGTACTTCGACCTTTAATAGCATACATGCCCTACCTTACTTCCATTTTTGGTAAGCTGGCTTGCTTTTAAACGTGTTAATGGACACTGGGAGGTGCTATAGACTATAAGAAGCAGCTGATCAGACTTGTCCTTGACCATTTTGATACCTTGGAATTTTGCTATTTGTCTAACTGGAAGTTAATGTATTTCAAAACAGAAATAAATGCACCTGCTAACAAGAAGCATATTTTCATTAATAGACAATACTAATTTTATAAGATTTTATTATGACCTTTAAATGTCAAATGGGATTTGATATTGCAATCAGAAGTAACTATTTGCAGAAAAAAAAAAGTAAATAGAGAACTTTAGAATTGTTAAAGACAGAAATTTTTATAGGTGAATATATATATTATCTTGAGCTGAAGATCCTGGGGAAGAAAAATTAATCACAATCAACATAAAATTTTGAAAAGATTGCATGTGAATCTGTGCTGAAGTCCCAGAGCTGCTCAGGTGAACTGGTGACATAATTCTGTTGGGTTGTTTTTATGCACAGCTGTAAGCAATGTAGTGGTATCCATTTTAGATGCTTCTCAGGTGTGTGGAAATACTCACTACAAGAGCTTTACGGCCTTTTGTGCAAAACACACACACAACATTGCATTCTGATTATAGATTTGCCCTTGGAGTTGTCTACATTAACTCTAAGGGTGGCAATGTTAAGGTTCTCAAGCTAGTCACTAAGCAGATGAATTTGGCAGAAAACGTGGATCTAGCTAAGTCAGGGGTAGAGGACAGCACAGAGCAGGGAATGGATTCTATCCAGTGCTCATGTTGCTTCTACAGCAAAGACTTTGTGAAAACAAGGGTGTACTGAAAGAAACTGTGAAGTAAAATAGAAATGATAACTGAATCCTAGAGACCACAGCCAGTAACAGTACAATTAGAAAGTGCAACTTTCACCAGCAAAAGTAACTTTAATTCCACCATGCTAATTTATTTCCTTTGGAATAGCCTACACAGCTTAGGAAGTGCATATAACATGCAAGATGATACAAAGAAATCCAAACAGTTCTTGAGTGCTTATTTGAGAGATTTTACAAGGATTTCAGGAACTGGCTATGTAAAGCCAGCATATAATGATTCAAATTAATGACACTTGCTTGTTACGGTCACCTTACAATAAGGAACAGATTTACCCTGTAGGAATAACCAATGCAAGATCTTCCTCAGCAGTGATTCTTTAAGTTTGCTTACATGGGGAAACTACACCTGAGAAGCCTTGAAGTCCTCACAGCCTTATCCCTTCCAATGCTTCAGCAAAAAACTGTAATACTACCTTTACATACACACAGGGACAAATACCTGTGCATAAAGTGAAATTCTCACCAATTAAATGCCCCATCCAGCTTGTATTAGTTTAGCACCATCTTCACAATACCGTGCTACAACATAGTACAAAAAGAAATCTCTGCCATGGACTAAACTCACGCCTGACATCATATGAACTGCAGCACAACAGGTATTCAAGAAGCTATTTTCAAATAGCTGGTGTCAAAAAAAAGCCATTCTTCCTATTTAAATAAGCTCCTTTCATCAACGTGAACCTTTTACATTTTTTACTGAGCATGGAGACCTTGGTCAGTATTTCCAACAAAGACTGAAAACTAAAACCAAATAAGAAGATACGTAATTTCCAGGGCAAGCAAGTTCTTCCTTAGAGTACCCTAAAACACTGAATACAAGTCAGAAAAAAAGAAACTTTCTTATACTTTATGTCTGAATTATGACTCCAAAAAGACCAGTCAGGAAACAAATACTACCACCTACCTCATCAGGTACCAGACAACATAAGAAACGTGAAGAAAACCAGAGTGGGAAGCACACAGAGAGCTTCTAAGGAACCCCCCTTTCTCTCTGCTGGCCAGCTGCAAGGGGCTGGCGGTGCCCTCCGTCCTCCCACTCACTAATGGGGTCAACTGCACAGGTGTTTTGAGCCTCCTGCTCCCTTTTCCATCCTGCCACCCCTACAGCACTGGTACTGGGTGCTGAGTGGTCAGTCTGAGCAGCTGTTTCAGCAGTCAGGAAGGAAGTTTTCTTAGTAAAGCTGTAAAAGACCAACACTCTGGCATGTTTCCTACCTTACTAACAGTGTAACAGCCGTACATTTGGATGAATTGTTATTGGAACTGGTAGTGAATATTTATTAGTTCAAAGGAACAAAACGTTACATGAATTTTGACAGTAGCCTTAGGACAGTTGCTCAAATTATAACATAAACAGCAAGGGTCCTAGGCCGCTTATACCTGTCCCTTTAAATTCCTCTTCAGTTGAGCAATGAAAATAATACAGGGATTAATAAAACCATTCTTTTAAATTATCAGAAACCAATCTCAATCAGAATGTTCAAATTAGCAACCTGGTGTTCAGGCTACTTGATTATAAATAACAAACTAAAATTACTTAATATGCCTTTGTTTCTGACTGCAACTTTGTGAGACTTGGGAAATACAGTCTATATTACTGAACATAACTGTCATACAACAAAATCAAAGAAAAAAAAAAGATTACCACATCTTTCTAGAAAACTATTACCACATATTTCAAGGAAATCATGCTCTGCTAATTTTTTTGCTAAATAATCCAGTCCTTTGAATTTGAATTCATCTATTTTAATCATATTGTTCTAGGACACATTCTGAATAATTTAATGAGAATTTTTGAAATGACAATTTCATCCAGAAGCAACACCAGAAGCAAAACCGGTCTATACCAAAACCATAAAACTATCATCAGACCAAACTAGACCAAAAGCAGAATTTTTCAGGTGATTCATAACATATGAGGCATAAATCCCGTAATTTAGTAAAGTGGTGAATAGCCTAGCTCTGATCCAACTAGATTATTTAAGAGAACATGATGAGTTTCAATGGCTATATCATTTAAGCAGAAAATGATCTAGCGATAGAAGACACATTTATCATAATTATTGTGAGAAAATATTGGTGAAATCCTTCATATCTCTTTAACATATGGAACATAATAAATACCTATTTTTGCCAAAATAAGACTAAATACTAATCCCATTTTTTTTTCTTACATAACAAAGTATTTCATAAACAGAAGCAGGTATTCTGTACATTGTCCTTTTGAGACAGGATCTGTAGACATCTCAGAGACAATTTTCTAAAAGTGCTAACAAGTACTAAAGGGACATTTCAAAAAGCAATACTTAAAGTCTAAACCTCATGGCACGTATATGGTTCTTACATGTCTAAATCACTTCTAATGGTATTTTCAAAAGTGCGCAAGTAGCCACTGTTACACAACTGTGAGACAAAATAAATAATAGAACTCATATTTCCTAACTTTCTCCTAATCACTTGCAAGCAATCATCTCGTACCCATAAAACACACCATTTTTTTTCCTGCTAAGGCTAAATTAAAATATATGACTGCTGTTACAAAATTCTTTTTTCCCTTTCTCCCTCTTCACATTAGCTGTGCACTTTTTTGTCAGTGATACCATTTTGTTCAGGGTATACTTATCCATATACAAGAATATTTAATAAACATAAGTTTTGTACAAATTGCATATGACAGCAATCATGCTTATTTCCCCAAACAGTTAACTACACAAATTCCAAAACTAGAATGTATCCTAACCCCACTGTATGTGATACAGGAAAATACAGGATATTTCTGCCTGTATACCGCACCATAAACACTGAAGATTTTGGATCACAACTTATTATATTGTCTTCTCATTCATACTTCAGCAGTGCAGTTACGGGTACTTTCAGTTGAATTCAGCTTAGCAAAGTAGAACTGGTAGTTATGACTCTTGTTTCATGAGTTTACTCTTTTCCAGCTCCAGACCCATCACAGTCGGGGATGGTTTCTTTCTTTATTTTCCCCTTAGCAGCTATCTGGCAGCTGCATCCCAAACTACCCTCTGTTAGTGGATACCTAAAGAATGATATATACATCATCTATCATATCGTAATCATATGTACTGCAATTTACCTCACAGGTGGTAAAGAAGTCTGATGTGAGCCCTGGCAGACTGTGCCATATTTATTTAATTAACATAGATTTCTATATAAAAAAGTACTTCCCCCACTGTGAGCATGGTATTTCATTGAAATACATTCCCAACAATGCAGAGATGGAATCAACATGAGAAAGTAACTGCTGAGAAGTACAGCATTAGCTCTTTTCAACATACAGTCAAAATATGACTGTTCTATTTGTATTGACTTACTGATGAACTATAGAGAGCTATCATTAATAGTCTAAATAGCTGCTGTTGAAAGTAAAAAAATACTGCACAGCTGTGGAGGAGTTAAGTTACTGACTAGTGGAAAAGCTATCTAACCCTGTGATTCATTAGGAAAAGTTTGCTCAAGAGTTGAAAGATCCATATTAGGAAAGAAACAAACATGTGCCATTCGTAAAAGCCTGGCTCTACCAAAATCAGTAAGAGTTTTGTTACTGATGCCTATCAATGGCTTGAGGAGTTAATTTTAAAAGATGCAAAATAACAACTAACGCTTCTGTAAATCCACGTACTTTTGCTTTAAGGTCTGGCTTCATAACACTGGTAATGCATACTGGGCATAAAGAAAAACTAAATTCCTGTTCCACCATTAATCTCTTCCCGAATTTCAAGTCAGAATAATTTACTTGTATCTTACCAACACCTACCCAGGGTAATGTTGCTATCTCTATTTATTCTACCGAAGACACAGGCTTAAGAGAACAATACACCAGAATATACCCAATTTAGGGTATTCAACTTGAAAAATAGTTAGCTATTCCTTTTCAAATAGATATGCAAATTTATCTTTCTATATGAAAGATATAAATAGAAGTTTATTCTAAATTTTTTGGAGCTGTATTAAAAACACAGATCCACATTTGTATACTGAGTAGAAATTGAATGCATTATTTATACTGAATACATATTTAATAGTAGAAATATAATCTAATTTTGTAAATTTTTTTCTACCATGACATTTGCATTCACATAGGAATCAAGAATACCTTGATAATCATGGAAGAATTAAGGTGGTACAAAAATACCAAGTTAAGAACAGCAGAAGCCTTTTGTTTCATTTTGTGTGGTAAACAATCGTCTTCTCAAACTCAGCTTTGGTAATTTTTGTCAAGCTCCTTGTTGCAATACAGCTGAAGTCACAAATATTTTATGCAAAGAAAGAAAAGGTTTCTTCACTACTTTAAGTACTTAGAATAGCCATAATTATTTCAGTCAGAGCAAAAAGCATACCATTACCAAGAACAGGCATTTTATTTATTTTATATATTTTAGAATGTACCACTATGGGTGCAGCCGATCTCTGTGCTCTCTGTTGTAACTTCAAGGCAGTACTAAAATTTCCTTCTGGGTTCAGTGTTACATAGTAAATTTTCTTTTATGTTTTGAAGACTAGGAGAGAACAGTACCATAAGGAGTAGAAATGATAATAAATACAGTCCAGAATCAAAAAAGGTCTGCAAACTGAGTCTGCTAATCACAAAATTATACAAGCTTTATGCAAATACTTCATAAAACAAAAATGTAAGAGCTGCAAACCCTTCATTTACACGTAGAGCTTCTGCTACCCAGCCCAAAGTCTAATAGTAAAAACCTACTAACCACTACATGAGTCCTGTAGCCCTATGAATTTATGAAAGAAATCTCTAACATGTTATTCTCCTTGCTTACAGAGAACATTTTACTCTTCTCCGCTTGAATAAGGTCCTTGTTTAAGCCCACTAGCTGAATTGCATGTTTTCAAACATCTAAAAATCATAGACAAGGTGTTTTCCAGATTTTAAAGTGGTCCATGTATTCTGCTACAGATTGCTTATGTATTACTTCCATGGAGCTCATCAAAACTTCATGCCTCCAATACATATAAAAACAAAATAAGAATTATGTGAATTGTAGCAGAGAAATTGGAAAGTGAAGCATTCCCAAAGGTCCCTATATGAAGCTGTTATCAAATGCTTGAGTGGCATGAAATCTTTCATTTGTCTCCAGATCAAGAGAAGAGTACCTCTTTATGCTTATGCCAGTGCACCGCACTGTTGCCTATCAAACAGGTTGTTTGATTATTGTCAGAGATGGAAATTTGGAATTCTGCCAATATAATAATATGGCTGCCAGGACAGATCTCAAGATATCAAATCCTTTAACAGACTGGTCCCAGGTAACTTTATTCCAAACAGTCACCATATAGTGATATAGTAGTACCCATATGCTCTGAGAGCCAAGAAAGCTACTGCCTTTTACAGGCACAGGGGAGTTCCCACCCTTCCTTCTGCAGTTCAGGGCCACAAGAAACTTTCCTTAGTTGGTAAAGAAAATGAAGTAGTTTCTATCACATTTTAAATACTTTTCTCTGGTTAATTGAGAGAGCATACCGACCTTACTAACATTTTAAAGTTTGATTTAATTGTTTTAGGGCAATTTTTGCCAAAATGTTTTAAAAATCTTTTTAAGAGACATGTTCTTCTAAATCACTAAGGGTTAGGTTTTTAAGAATGTTTCAGTAACTAAAGGTGGATTTAAGTAGCATTAGATATATAGGAAACCCCCTCTTTTAAACTAGCCTGTAGATGGGGTTATTGGTGATAATGCATGGGAACAGTGCATAAAAACCCAAGGCAGCTTTCTTACTTCATCATTTCCCTTTTATATATCTCCTTTATATATCTTTAAGTGATATAAACAATGATAATTTAATTGAAATAAACATAACTTCACACATGGGGATATAAAAATTAAAACAAAACAATGTGAAAGTTGGTTATATACAAACCAACAACATAATAAATCTGTGTTAAGATAATAAAGACATTAGAGACACTTTTTATATAATTTGGCTAATCCTATGCTCTGGTACTGTTATCTTTATAGCATGACTTTTTACATTTTAGCTGTGACCAATAACTTGGCTTCAGAAGATAACATCATATTATTCTATCAGAATAGAACACACTGGAACACGTACAGCCCTTAGTTCTAGAACCCTTTCTTCTACTTTAAGGGTACAAGTAACTTTCACTAAAAAACTAGGATGCTATTTCTATGTAACACTTGAGAAAAGAAAAGCACAGAAAGGCTGTGGACTCTGGAATAGATTTCCACAACACAAGTTGCAAAAGTTTTCTCACTGACTTCCTGATACTATGCACATGAGCAAATCTAAGTGTATGCACGAATATTTATCATCAAACTCAAAATCATTAACACCTGATTTCCTCTATGCCTTAGCAGTTGAAGTCAAAACTGAAAAAAAAAAAACCCACCCTGATATTAAAACTGAATAATTCAGCTGAATTTAAAAAGGCAGATTAAAAAATCACACAAACAAATACACAATAAAAGAGGAATTTGGCTACAGCTCCCATAGTATATTTGCTCGGGTAATAGCAATCAGTCCTGAATCAGAGGAACAATTTTCTCCACTGCTGCTGATGCTGCTGTTTTTCTCAGTTTTGATATGGAATTGTAAAACTAAAAGACAAATAAAGATTAACTGGATGGCAGTAACACATTTATAAATATCTGATCGTGTAAACAAAGAGATATTTCAGTGCTGCCTGTGTGTAATGGCAAGTATTCTATTAATTTTCCTAAAGTCAGGCTTTCGTCTTAGATAAAATTTTTAGACTGGTAAAACCAGTGTGTAACTAGAAGTAAATAAATTATATTAGGCAAAATTAAGACAAGGAATTACTAAACTATTTGAAAAAAAATTTGCTGGATAATTGACACACATTTTGATCTCCTGAGCAAGACAGGAGAAACACCACATACAAAAATCCCGATTTATTTCTCAGAATTGAATTAATAGATTGTTTTTTATTTTGAGAGTTTTTAAAATTTTCTCCATCTATTAGTTTATATTTCAGTGTTTGGTCTATTATAGATTTTGAAAGTTCAACTAAATCTAAATCATTTGTCGGCAGCAAACCAGAACAATTTGAGGGACCATATTATATAAATATATGTCCAATAGTGTTTTGAAAGCAGGAAGAGCAAGCCAGATGGTTTCCATCAGTTCCCACTCTGTGGTGCAGCAAGGGGTTAGTATGATTTTCTTAGCAGCTTCTTGCATTTTGTACCTTGAAAGGAATAATGTAGTGCCTGCTTGTGCTCTTGTAGGGGCTGTAATTGATATATTTAGATGTCTGGATTCAGCTGTTCCTGCATCAAGTAGCAGATCTGATTTGGAAATTGAACTAAAATGAATTCAGTTGAGTAGTGCTTGCCCTACATTTGACATAACTGCTTAGAGTGGGAAAATATGTCTACTTCTTGCAACAGGGATTGCAGTGTTTCTGTATGAAATGCTCTCTTAACTGTGTGAAACAAAATTTTACTGTGCAAAACTTCAAATCATTTAAAGCTATATGCTATTGTACCAGAGGCCCCCTAAGCATACATTCAGGCTTTGGAATACTGCAGCCATCTTCTTTCTTACGCATCTACTTTCTGAATTTCACTGATTTTAAATCATTCAGTAATTATCTATATTTGAGAACATTTTCACTTCTAAAAATGCATTTCACTTTATATTTAAAATGATAATACAGTTTTCAGCACCAAGAATGTCATCACAATCATTCTATGAGCATTTAATAATAGCTCTTAGCAATATTTGTTAACAGTGTATAACTCTAAATAATTATCCTGAGAGAACGGGAAAACAGTTGTTAGATTGCTTGTCTCCAGAACATGGCTCTGCTTCTGTCAAGCCTGTTTCAGGGACCACAAAAGCTGCTGCAGGGACGGCTGGAGACAGTACAATATGTAGAACAAACCAGCTAGACCTTGAGGGTGAAGGGATACTTCATATAAAAAAGAACAGGTCCTGTCTTGGATATGTTTTTGCCCCATTTAACTGAATAAATCGAGCACAAAATGCCATGTTATATTTATGCCATCTTTGCAACTGCCTGCAGCCAGATTATTACAGGTGATAAGCTAAAATAGCATATGAAATGCACCTGGAATTGAAGTTCTTCAGAACACAATTCAGATAATGAATAATTCCATTTCCTATACATCGAGATGGTATGTTAGTATGCCCCTCTCTTTTCCTTAGAAAAACAGAAGAAAAAGTCTTGCATAGAAATGACATGACTAATTCTATGTCAACTGTGATCACTAATTCTACCCAGGAAAGGGGGAAGAAAATGTAATCAGCAACGATGCCTGGGCAGGACACCAAGACACCAGCTCTTTACTAGGTGAAAACACAAAGTAGCACAGTAACAAATATCAAAGAACAAATTAATATATTTCATAGAATTAATATATTTAAAGACTTTTGCATTACAGAAGAATTTGGAGAGACAGAAGGTTTTGGTCCTATGTGGGATTTTCCAAGTTTCAGATAATCAAAATAGCTGTAGTCACTGAAATCCTATATTTAGGAAGTTTTGCACCACTAAATGGATGTATCTCATTTTGCTGTGAAAAGGTTAACTAGCAGCATTTTACATTTACTTTTTCAATTTTGAAGCCAGATTCTAAAAGTCTGCAAAGATTAAACGATAATTTATTTCTAGTGAAATTGGCACAAAGATTTAAATACTAGAAATACTCTTCATCTGAGCTGTAGTGAAAGAACTTTGTTGTACAAGTTTAGCTCTAAACTATCAATCAAATCATTAATTTTCTTACTGCTTGGAAACAATTACACTTTGAAATCTGTTATTCCACCCTTTTTTCCCATTTTTAATATCAGTAAATTATTAATGCTGTAATAAGAGAGTACTTTTTGAGACTGAGGATTAAGACTTGGATTTTACATGACACCATTAATTCTAAAAAATAATATTATTTTTCATTATAACCATATGTTTAGCTCCAAGGCAATTTTTATTGGAAAGAAATGTAGTTTCCTTCTCAAATGGGAAATGACTATGTGCTGTGTAAGAAGCTGATCAAGAGAATATTTATATGAAATGAACAGTGGAGATCAGCAAAGTGAAGGGTTTTAATAAGTTTAATGAGAAATACACGAGCGAATGACTGCCTGGGGCAGCTTGTTATTCAGTTGTTACTATATAGTGCTATTCACAAGTCACACTTCTAAATTGAAAATTCCATAATTTTACAATCTATTTCAGTGAAAAATGTCACACCATTCTGGGTTTGAAGGTCAAGTGAAGAGAAATGTTGGAAAGAGAGAGGTCCAAAGTGCTAATGTTCCAAAGAGACATACACAGAAGGAGAAAAGGCAATTTAGAGTCAGTGTGTCCTAGACAAATGCTTATTACACAACCATTTAGAATGAAGCATTTGATTTACAAACCTAACTAACTCAGCAACATATAATAACATATAATAAGCAGAGACTTATTATAAAACTGAGGTCAAAGGGTTTGTACAATAAGGAAAAATACTCAGAAATTCCAAACTATTTCTCTTCAGCAATAATTCATTGCAATATGGTCACTGAAATCCTCACTACAGTAATTAGTGGAGGTAAGCTACTGAGTGCTGAAAACTGATGAGCACTGCTTTACATTTATTCACTTTGAAAAGTAACTAGAAAAGTTATTATGGCTTTTAGTATTTGCCACTGCAGATCAAATGTTGTAAGTTAGTAAGTAAAAAGGAAGGTTTATTTCCTAAATATCAATTGGAAAGTTCAAACCAGACTTCTTTTCCTGCTATGGTGCCAGTAATACATATTCAGAAGGCCACATTATACCTTTGATGATGCATGTGAAACCATGTGAATACTTTGAACAATGCAGACTTAAAGTGGAACTTAGCTTACTCCTTCCTTTTCTGTCATAAAGGTAAACACCCACAAGTCCAAGTACACATGCAAAGAACAGACCTTGTAAGTAAAATACCAGCATTTCTAAACAGTCATTTTAGTTCCCTGTTGTACCTTCTCTTTTCTATTTGTTTCTCATCTTGCATTTTTTTATACTATCTTCACAGAGTTATAAAGTTAGCAGTTTCTTTCAGAAACCCTGACATGGCTCAAATTACACAACTAACTTATCTGTCAACTGCTGAATGCCATCAGGACAATGGTTTATTATAAAGTTATTCTATCTAGCAAGGCATACATTAATCAGTCTTTGGGACTGGCAAACAGTAGAGAAATTTATGGATAATGTAATGTCCAGTAAGGAATCTTTAAAATTATCAATAAACGAAAATTCACTGAAGTACAAAAATATTATGATGGACTTCTGTTTAGCAATTATTTGAATTTTTTTAATACAGTATGCCTACTGGTTTTGTGCCCAATTAATTGCAAAAAGTTAATTAAACACCAACTACTTATGCTTAATGAAACATTCTGCACACAGACCAAATCTTATGCACAAATTCTGCTACTTGAGGGTGCATGAACAATAAGGTGCATCAGGTTCTCAAGGAACAGCTCTCATCACTAATGATGTTTCCTCAGACAACTACAGTTTTTCCTGCTTGGAAATTACACATGGGACAAACCAGGAGTTGTGAGTGCTTTGAATATTTGTCCATGATATCCAGATGTCTGGCACCTCACTGAAGCAGTAGCTTCAACTGTTCCACTGAAAATCCTTGACAGATTCATTGTTTATGTGCAGTCACATTCACACCTAGAGTGCTTCAGATAGTCTACACATGCATAGCAAATGCACACAGAGATACAGCACAGCGCCTCTAAAGAAAAGCTTTTTTAGCCTTTCATATTGGTCCATGCCAGAAATATCAACATATTTTATACATGTCTATGCTGTGAACCCAAATTCTGAATATCACAAGGAGAAGCAAATATATGACAGTTTAAAAAAAAAAGAAAATTATAGTGAATGTATGTACCAGCTTGTTTTCTGTAGCCATAATTAACTGTTTATTAAAATCATATAAACAGAGAGAAAATCCCTGGGGTGGAGAAAACCTCATGTCTGCTTTGAAAACTATTGTAACATATACTTGTATATCTATTTCTACTTATAAAGCTTATGAACAAAAGTTCTATGAAGTGCCATCTGGGAAAATTTCATTCTCTTGAAAAGGGAAGTAAAAAATACAAATGAAAATTCTACATTCTGTCAATTGAAATTTAATAATGGCAAAAGGTAAAAAACCAATTAAATCATATTACAGTATCTCTTAAATTAATACCTTTATTTGCAGTAAAGTTTTTACCATTAGATTTTATATCTGAGAGAGAATGAGAATGGAGATTGCTCCACCTACAAACGAACTTCAAGATACATCCATTCAAAAATATATACACACTATTTTTCAAAAACAAATAGAAAGGGGCGATGTTTCCTGAAACCAGGGACTTAAAAACTACCCAATAAAAGTATTAATTTACTTTCAGAAAACAAATACTGACAGACTCCTCTGGAAAAACATTTTGAGTGTAATAAGGCAGCTAATGAATACATTTACTGTGCTGGCTCACCAAATGCATGCACACATTAATAACACCATGAAAGCTTTCCAAAATACTGTATGATTGACCATTGTGATTTCTAGTTTCTTGCTTTGAGAGGCACAAGCATTAACTGATTAAATCTCAGAACAAAAGAACAAATTGCATTAAATACCATTAAACACTGCCTTGCAAGCAACGACGAGAGCATTCTTCTTAGCCTTCAATCATCTGCAAAGGTCACTTGAATTCATAAGTATGTGCTCTAAATTTAATTGGTTAGAAACACAACTTAGTGAAATTTAGAAGTTTCATTTTGTTTTGACTTACTCTCCACCTAAGTATTTTCTGCTGCCTCTTTCCCTATTTGAGATTCCACATACTTTATCTTAAGAGAATTCTGCCTAAGAAAGGGTGTTTCACAGACGTTCCTCATAAGTGCTTTACTGTCAGTCTCCCTACCACTAAAAATCAGGAATAGACTGGGTTTTTAACTTCAGTGCACAGAGAAGCCACAAGAAATAAAGTGCTGTAAATACCACACAGAATTTGGTATTGAAAAACATTTAGAATATGTTAAAAATCAGTTATCTGTTAGCTATTTAAAAAAAAAAAAGAAATAACAAGGATGTAAAATCATAACCGCCTTCTGGGCTTTTGCTTTTCTTTCCTTAAAACTCATACTTTTCTTCTTCTTCCCTCCTTTCCAGCATTTAGAAGACTGCAGAAGTCTTCTTAGCAGTTTCTATCTTACCCTTAAACATTTTCTAATAACATAGTGCCTGCCAGAACAGAAAAATACTGGGATGAAATTGCTGTCAGCCTTGCTGAAAAATGTAATGGATGGCAAAATTTCTCTTTGAATTAATGTCTACAGAAACTCTGACACTAATAAATTGAGAAGCAGTGACCAGAAACACTATGAGACAGACACGGAGGGGATATCATCAACATATGAAATGTTTGGAAAACGAGCCAGCTGATGAGGGGACTAAACACAATGTGTACTTTAAAACCTCGTCCAAAATCTTCCTGAACAATCTTATTACTCAACATATTGGGGCAGTTCCCTAGTGAGTGAAAAGATATCAAACTGGGTGGTTCTGATCTCTCTTCTCTTTCATAGACCCATTAGACTGTTGTTACCACCTGCCGGATCTTTAGTAATGTGCTGATCTTACTGGTTCCCTTAGCTTTCAGAAGCAAGAATTGCAATTGCTCTTTCAGCTTCTTGGCTGCAAAATTATTAAAGACAAAATGCCCCAAATTTTACTAAATTACAAGGCTTTCATTACTTTGTTAGAGATAGAATATTGTTATTTCAGGATATTACAGGCAAACAAAAAAGAACTTTGCCTATTCAGCTATGGCTCCATACAGTTAGAAATTAGCTTAGTATAACGTGTAAACAGATGGTGTAGTAATAAAAGCAAAGATTTATTAAAACAAATAAAATGTCACAGTATTATTGTGTTGTAAAAGCAAAAAAGGTTAACAAATAAAAAGGAGATTAAAATGTTAATGTGAAAATGTTAATTAAATTAGAAAAATATACTGAATATCAGGTGATGAAAACTAAAATCATCAAGTACCACTTGCCAGGAAAGAATTATCTCACATAAGAATACTCAATTTTGTATCAATGATGTAGCTAAATGCTACATCATTTATTTTTTTTTTAAATTTACAAAATTTAAATTTTAAATAAATTTTCCTACATAAATTTCCAGCCTGACGTACTGTCCTGTCTTCCAGGCCACAGTCATGGAATAAAAGTGTCTATTTGTAAAGTACTGAGCAACGGTCATTCTAGACCAGAATGTCAGGAAACTCACCTTGTTTATTATGTAAATTGTCTCCAAAAAACAAGATATATTTCACACAGTAAAACTGTTGTGTTAACCCAAAGGGTTGTTTTGCTCCTTTGTGTTTTTTTGGTGTGGGTTTTGTGTGTTTTTTTCCTGCTGGATTTTAAATCAACTGTATGTTATTCAATTTGCACCATGGATGCTGCCAGCATCCATACTCATCTTCTTCTATAGAGAAAGTATAGCCCACTTCAGCTGTCTTTTACATACACTGGACAGAATTTCAGATGTATAAGAAACTTCCTTCACTACAGGAAGTTTAAGCTATATTTGTAACACTGACCATGCAACCTATAAAATGGTTTGGAATTTCATGCTGATCTTATAGAAATTACAGTTGGTTTCAATTTTGCATGCCCATTTTCAGGGTTTTTTTCTCTTTCTGGCTTTAATCTGATATCTTTCCCAGTTACTTAGTGTCATATTCAAGTCTTCTCTTAAACCTCTTCTGAACTTTTATGTGGATGCTTTAGATAAAGTAACTGGAAAACATAGTTTACAGTTTCATTTTTAAACTGAGGATATTTAAATGAAACTATTTGCATATATAAGAATTTTCTCTTTCCCATCCCAGCTTGGTGACTTTTTTGAGAAGACTATAGACTGAGGAGAAGAGGGTTTCTTTAGTAGAATTTCTGACTGTAGTTTTTAGTTCTTTATCATTTCACTGGAGTGTCTGGTGCTACATAAACTAACACTTAGAAACTGGCACAGACAAATCTCACATCTGTGTCCCTTCGCATTTTCGTCTATTTCTGTCGGGTTTTTTCTTAAAAGATTTTAGCTTACTATACATCTCCTGCCTTACTGAAGGAACTACCTTAAGTATAAAATCCCAGCTCTACTGAGTTAGCTGCTTAATGAGGACAGAATTTTCCCCTTTATGTATAAAATGGTCTACAAACATAACTGAACATATTAGGTCTACTTCTATTACTAATTTTCTATGGATATAGAGATTTACCACCTTCCAGTTAATCAGCTAACAAGAATTAGCATGAACACTGAAGCTCAGTTACACTTAGGTTCACAGCAGAGGATCAATGACACTAAGACATGTTAATTCATTTCATGTCTTAAAAGCAGTCAAAAAAGGTATACTAGAAAAGACACTCTTTAGCTTTTGTGAGTTGCTTAACTCAGATTACCATCCTTATAAAGCTAATCTTTAGAGTATATTATTGTTTTATTGTTTAATTTAATACTGTCAATTACTCAGAAGCAAAGCTCTTTCTGCATCTATAGAAAAATGAGATTATTGGGTTACTTTCCATACACTAAGTGTTGTTCCTGGCTAGTCTTATTAATGACATTGCAATGATGCAGACTTTCAAAATGAAAGAGCAGAGAAAAAGGTTGGTTTTTTTAAAAAAGCAAACTAACTAAAAAGATCACGTTCACAGACCTGGCTGTATGTAGCAGTCACAACTGTATAACAAACCACACACACTAAGAGCATGAGGACAACCTATCAGATCCAAATTTAATTTATCCCAACATCCTGTTGGCAAGAATCACCAATAGCAGATGATTACAGAAAGTTAGAAGAAACAGGAAATATCAGCATTTGCCCAAAATTCTGCTTGAACAGTTTTATTACCTCTTGACACCTACTAATGGTTTAGGTTCCTATCTGCAACAACACATCCTAGTGTCTGTTTACCATTACGTAATTTCTCGTACAGTGATTGAGTACCAGGAACACATGCAAAATAGAGACAGACCAGTATGACTATGATGTCATATAGTGTAATATAAAGTCATATCTTGACTTAATAGAAATATAGAAGAAAATGAAACAAAGAGGGAAAATTACAACTTTTTTCCTCTGTTTTATGGATTTATTATTTTAATCTTTAGTATATCCTTCAGGAATTTCCTGTTTTGGTACTATGATAATTGGATGATATAAAAGTTGATTTTTATATTTAAATATAAGTTATAAAACTATAATTGGAAGAGACAGTGATTTCTATTATTCACATGTCTAACCTCAAATTTTGTGCTGAGTGTTTTATATCAAGCTGAGAATTACAAAACATAGAAAAGTAGTTCATAAGTTTTCACAGTGAGATTACGTTGTTTATAAGTGTTAAAGATTCCATTAACTAGTTCATCAAAGACCTTGTGCTTTGAAAAATATGCAGCACATAATAGGAAAAAGCTAGTCACCTTATAAATCTTGTATGCTCAGAAACACCTTCTAAAACAGTTAAAGTACTGAAATCTTTGTCTGTATTAAATTGAACACTACTCAAGAATCATTCTTCCTGGTCCGTGAGAGATTGGATGCTAAATTTAAGCATGCAATATAACTGCAATACTGACACTGATAAACTAATAAACTTCCAGTGTATGACTTCTCAACCTTAATACTCTCTTTCCATACTTTCTGTACATAAAGGAAGAGATTTCAAATTCATATATGTACATGACATTTTGCAATTAACAAAACAGTTGAGTTCCATACAAAAGACATATTTGTTCCATACAGAAAGATCATAAATCAAATTCTCAGCTAAACTCAGCTATTACAGTTCTAACTACACAGCAAAGTCTTACTTTTCCCAGTTTCCTAAAAATTCTTTCCATTTCCTTTATAATTCGTTTAATTTGAAGAAAAAGAAGGCAATTAATTGCAGTGATACTACATTTCTGAAATGAACAGAAGAATTACTGATGCACAGCTTCCAGAAGAAGAAAAAGGAGCTTACAGTATGCCGTCTTATTGCTTAAGGAACTTCTGTCATACGCCTTAAAATAGAGGGAGGAACTCAGTGATGATTCACTTACACATCAAACACTGAAGTGCATGTGAGACGCTGCCTCGGAGACCTAAATCATATAAATACTTTACTGGAAAGGGAAAATTCATGCTTTGTTTCTCCTTTGGGGATACACTAAGAAACGTCACAACAAATCACAGAATCACATGAGACATGATCTAGAATCAGGAACAGAAAAGCAATCACATGCAGTTTATGATGGGCCATTTAATCCTGAGATTAGACATGGTCTGAGCAAAGAATCAAGAATACACAAGTTCTATTTCCACTGAATGCTCCAGGGTCTTTTTTTTTTTCTCTTTACATTGCTAATATTACAACATTTTTAATGCAACATAGTTATTGGAGAGTTTGTGTGGTGTTCCCTCACTAAACTTTATGGAGAGATGCAGAGGGAGTATCGTTAGAAAAGTGGCATTCAAAGACCTAAAACATTCTTTGGATTTCATATGACCTCTGAGTCAAGGTGTCAAATGTATGTGAGACCTACCCTTAATTCTGGGGGTAGATAATAGCTTAGAATTGTTAAAAGCACATAATACTATGGCAAATAGTATTGAATATGCATAAAAATTTATGAATCTCAAATTATCTGTCTTTAATTGAAATGTGTTGCTTTTTATGCACACTGTGATTTTAACAAATAAGATGAAAAACCATGTAAAGATCTGAATACAATAAATCTATCACATGCAGAGCCCTTGTAAATTTTAAGTAGAATATTACTTTCATAGATAACATTTTATTTTGCCATTCAGAATTGCTGTAAAGGAGGCTTATAAAATATTTTTACATCCGCAATTTCTATCCTATATCAAATTATATATGGATAGCATAAAGTTTCCACATGAAAGACACTCATGTCTTAACTGAAAATAAAGCAGAAAAACAAGTGCCCAAAACCAAAATAAAATAATTCCTACAAGTTAGTACGAAAGTCACCATCCACTTCAGGAAAAAACAAACTAAAAATAATGTAAAAATTTGAATAATAATAATATTGCCTTGGACGAAAGCTTCTGCCATTTCCTTTTTAAAAGTAGTAGTATTTCTTACTACTGAAATTTCAGCCAACATCAGCTTACTCAAGGAATTCTCAACTCCTATTAGCATGACGCGTTTTAAAAAGTCACTTTGAATCTTTCATTTTTAAATTCTGTATAAATAGAAAGCTCAAACATAGATTTTTTAAAAAAAAAAAACAACCTCTCCTTAAATTAATGGCAAGCACAGGCAAAAGAACAAATGGATATAAGCTGTTGCTGAAAAAATGCAGATTGCAAATTACCACAGAGTCTCTAGCCATTAAAATAAATCAAACTCTGGAACAGCCTTCGGCGGAAACACTGGGGGCAAAGAAATAACAACTCCAATTTAGTATTGGCAAAGTTTATGAAAAGAGAATTATCTGATGCAATTCCCAGGCTAGCAGAGCACTGGACTTGATGACCCAGAGATCCCTTCCACTGTTATGTTCTTTGTTTGGCTAGATGCAGATGTTCATCTGTTTTTCAGCCCCACTGTGGTTTTTCTAAAGTGAAATTTAAATGAAAGTTAATATAATTTTTGTAAGTTTCAGTTAGAAATTATGCTTTGTAAGAATTGCTGCTAGGCCTGCAGCAGAGCGGATCTTGTCAAAGAATTATAAAAGCTTAAAGTTGGCTTAGCACTGTAGAGAAGTAGGGAAGTATCAGTGTTCAGAGATGAATGCCCAGCAGGTCACACACCATGGGAAGAGGTAACTGATCCACTGGTAGGGAAAATAGGAACTAAAAAATAATCACTACAGTCTAGGACTGATATATCAGTAATATGAAGGAAGAAAACAACATAGAACGGTAAAGAAAGCAAAGGACATCAGGACATAAAAACATATAGGGAAGGAGAATTAACATATATATTTCATGCCTTTCTAAAAAAACCCAATTAATGAAAAATTATTATCATGTGTGGTAGCTGTGAAGAGTAAATACAAACTTGAAAGAGAAAAAAAAAATGTTGCTCAAGAGGGAGGTCGTATTTCAGGTGACAATTTAACACAAGTGTCTCTTCCTTACTTTTCTCCCACCTGCTTAACTATTGGAATTTGCCTAGAGTTGGCTGGCTTTGAAAATCCCCATTTTGTCACTCCCCTGCGAGTGACATTACAGATGCTACTGCACACAGTTCTGTGGGTGACTCAATATGGAAGAAAACAGCTCAAACTCAGAAGAATAACTGTAAACTACTGCATAAAACAATAATAATATTTAAGCTTGAAAACACTGAGGTGCTCCTTAACTTACACCATCCTCTTGCCTTTGCTCAGTTGTTTGGGTTTTTTTAATCAACATAACAATATTTTTTATGTTGCAGGTAACTCAAATGTATCATAGTGAGTACAGAAAGCTATATTGTAGATACATATCCATCAGTGAGATGAAAATAAATTAATTTATAGAAAACAACTCTAAATGTTTTCTGGTTTTGAATAAATAAGTCCTCAGAGCAGCTTTTAATGATTTTCAAATACATGTATCTTTACAGGTCTGATCAGTCATAAAAGCATATAAAGGTCAAGCAAATACTTTATCTTATTTAAGACACTGTGGTCTGTTTTCTATCACTCGCAAGTTCTAAGGTTTACACTCTTTCAAGGAGATGATACTGCTACATAAGTCTTCAAAATAAAGGCTTTACACAAATTCTGTGAACCTTGATGGCTATGTATGTAACTCTTCCAAGTAAACCCCTGAGCCTGATAAATTCTAAGATACGCTGATTCTATGAAAACAGAAAAATTATTTACACCAACGTCACAACTTCAGTCCATGCTTAAAAATTACCACCGTATAATTGTCTGTGTGTAGATATCATCACATACAGATGATTTTTAAAGTCTAGCCCTTTCTTCAGATGAATAAATACATAATGTTTCTGTTTTTTAAGAATGATTGCTGCAGATTTTCAAGAAACACAGAAGTAGTACAGAATATTAGTTTAACTAAACCTTCTAAGTCAACTGGAGAACAAACCACCATTTTACAGCCCTTACTGTGTGCTTTGCAGGTATTCTAGAAATCCGAACAGTGGCAGTTGGAATAGTGGCAATCAAAGGAGTGGAAAGTGAATACTTTCTGGCAATGAATAAGTCGGGAAGACTCTATGGAAAGGTATGGATGTAACTTCTCTTGTGTGTACAATCGTCACATACCATCTTATAGACACTTATTTTTAGATGGAGCATTTGCACAATTTGTATAAAATAGATTCCTAAAAAATTATAAGATATTTATAATTATCCCATACATCCTACACTAGAGTTTTATGTCCTTTTGATAAATTCAGTGATTAGAGCTTACAGACTTTCTGAAAATGTGGAAGACATGGAATGTGGAATAGAAAAAGCTAAAATATTCACCACTCATATTTCAGAAGTACAATTTATTTATTAAAAATATTAATAATGTGTGGGGTTTATAATGCACACTCTTCTCTCATCTCCCCTAATCCAAGTATTAAAAAATGTTGTACTTATTTTACTCTATTTTACTATTTACTCTCAACAGAAAGTATGCAATGAGGACTGCAACTTCATAGAACTGATCGAAGAAAACCATTATAATACATACGCTTCTGCAAAATGGACGCACAAAGGAAAGGAGATGTTTATTACATTAAATCACAAAGGGGTCCCCATGAAAGGTAAAAAAACAAAGAAAGAACATAAAGCATCCCACTTTCTTCCTCTGGCAATATCCTAATAACTAATGATCTATAAAGAACTAGTTCCAGCAGGAAGATTATTTTTAAGAAGACTATTTGACACGGTATCAAGAGAGGCTGGAATACTACTGAGAAACTGAACAAGCTGGACTTGCGCATTTATGTTTATTTTTAAGAGACTACATGAAAAAGATTTGAAAATATACACAAAACCAGATTTACTAACTAAAAGTTGTAAAAATTTCTAAAGAGTTGTACAATCATTATCTTAGTCATTATAACTGGGTAGTTTCTTAAATTAATTTACCCTGAAGAATAAGTCATGACTTGATTATCTGATAATATTTTATTTAAAAACCCTATCTGCTTCTTAAATATGGCTGCTATAATAATAATAAGCAGATGATAATGTTGTGTAAAATATGTCAGACTTTAAGGCTGCTGGAATGAGTTGTCAGATTATCAAGTCAATAGTAAATGTGGAGGCTGAGCAGTATTTTAAATACTTCCCCCAAGAAACTGATATCCTATACATAAACTATATGATCAGAAAAAAATATATAATCTTGTAAATGTTTATTGTTGTATTCAGATAAAAGAGTTAGTTTGGAAAAATTAAGTTTACTCTACTACAAAATGTTCCTATCTATTAATGAAACAAATACCTAATGCTGCTCTAAAAGATGTTTCAAATAGTGTATGTAAAATAAGAATAGGAATAAATAATGTACTTCATCTCACTTTTCACAAATTAACATTTTATATAACGATGAAGCAAAAATTCAGACATACTAAGGTTTTTTATGTAACATATCCTATCTTTTGTATAATTCCTGTTAGGGCATACAGCTTTCAGTATTGTTTTTCCATCCTTATACATGCTTTTTTCTGTTGTTACAGCATTAAACTTTATTTTAAGTTGTATTTGAACTTTATTGTTCTAAGTTATTTAAATGTTATTTATAAAAAAAAATACTTATTAAGCTGCATCTGTTTCATATGCTTTTAATTCTAAAGGAATAACAAAATGGTCTGGCTGAGATGCATGAATTTTTTTCTGTGACCAGACACAAAGACTAGTACACAACCCTCTTGCCAACATATATTGGATGGCAGACAAAAATGACAGCCTGCAGCAAATCGCACAATGGACATCTCAAAAGAAACAATGCAAAAATGTATGAAATCTTTGCCACATACTCTTGCTAATTGAAGTGAATAGCACGCTCAGAGTTACACCAGGTAAAAAAAGGTTACAGTTCCAGCAGGTACTAGAAATAATCCTCAGATGATAGAACCTACACTCAGATACAGAAATACGCAAGAGCCTACATGCCTGGTTTGAAACTTCAGCCAAAAGCAACGTGACCTGATGAAGAAAAGACATCTTAGTTTTCTAGCTATTAAAGAGTTCAACTGAGCCCTACATGACTAATGCATTTTATCATTTCATTCTGTTCAGTTTGCCTATGAGTTTTCTCAGTATTGTGATAATTGCTCTTAGATAAAGATCACAAAAAATTAACTAAAACAGCTGCTAGATGACTGGGATGGAGTCAAGCTAATTGCTACAGGTCTTAAATCCTCTACTTTTCATTACAAGTGTCTAGAGTCATCCTTTTTCTCCTACATGAGACTTTCTTTATAACAGCACTCACAAAAAATGGCAAAAATTCTTTTTAACAAAAAATGCTTGTTTAACTTATAATTTGGAGATCATTTATGTTTTTTGACTTGCATGCAGAAAAATTTGTCCATATAGCTATATCAGTAAATCTTCACTGTGCTTTTGCTTGTGCACTGAACACAAAAGACTGCACTATGAAAAACTTTTTTTGCTGATAACTGTCTGCACTAATTTCTGTGAATATATAAACACTAAAACAAAGTTCACACTCATTATCAATATTAACATACTAGCAAAAGTTTCTAGATCTAAACTGGGTTAGTTGAAGCTTACAAATAAAAAAAAAAAGAACAAAATCTCATTAAGATTGTTTGTGCCTAAAATTTCTTCTGAAGTTTGAACTAAAATGTGAACTTCCATACGAATATATGAACATAGATGCAAAAGAAGCTTAAATTTAAATCCAGCGCTTCTAAAGATCTTTCGATTATGTAATTCAAGAATATAGGAATACTGTTGAAATATTCCTTAACGATATAGGCTATATGCTTTATTTAATGGATCACTATGTTACCATCATTACCAGGTAAGCCAAGGCTGCTTTATGTTTTATAGCTGTCATATCTGAAAATATGACACTCCTCCTATGAGTGAATGGTTCACAAAAAGACACCTGGCTGCAAATCATACAACCCTTCAGTAGCACAGTCATATGGACTTACATGTTGCAATACTTTCCTTATGTTGGCTTAGCAGAGGAGGGGCTGTATTTGAGAAAAATCAGTATTTCACCTTTCTTTCTTGTGTCGTGTTTAATTTCTTCTGCCATTTTAATAGTAAAACAGACTTAAAGATTAGAACGTATCCTGGTTTGTCCTACTCCAGTACATAATGGAAAAGATGAACAGAAAAGCAAGATCAGATCAATCCAGCTGAGTGTAACTTTAACTTCAAAAATCTCATCTGAAATAAAATATATTTATTTTCAGCTGTCTCAAAAAAATGTTTAGTGCTAAAACCAGAGAATAATGATCAGAAAATGTATAGTTTTGATCTACAGTATCAAACTATTAAAGCATAAAAAAAATCTATTAGATTTTAAGAGGTATTCTTCAAATAGATGTCAGAAATCCTCACAAAAGTCTTTTATATCAATTACATCTCAAACTAATCTTAACATCAATCATGTGATGTACCATGTGGGAGGAAAACAGGTTTATATGAAAAGAAACAAATAAACTTGTCTGGATATGGTTCATTACTAAACTTTATAATAGTAAAGGTTCAAGCAAATCCAAACAAGGTGGGCTATAAAAGCTACTCTCAATTGTAATTTCTTTGGTTTTCCTTCAGATGCATTGGCTTTCATCTAGCTTTTTTCGTTTACCAAAAATACTACAAAGTGTAAATACACTGTGGCTTAGAACTGAAGCATAAGCTTCTGTAGTTTAAATACCCATGCTATTTTGACACCTTCAATAACCATTCACATTTCCCAGAAACTGCTCCTTTATGCAGGCCCTTCAAATTTAAATAACAAGGTTCTACTTACTTACTTATCTTTTGTATTGGTGCAGATAAATACTCTGTGACACAGAGATGAGCTAATCTTATCTGGGGAATCTCATAGAAGACTGCAGAGTTTCCATTCTCAGAGGATTTCAAGACCTGACTGGAGAAAGCCCTAAGCAAATTAGTCTAAAATCAGCGTGGGCCCTATTTTGCGCAGGAGATTGGACAAGAGCCCTGGAGCACCCTTCCAAGTCAAACAAGTCTATGAATCCAGATGAAAGTCATTTTTCTTAAAACAGCCATTTAGAGTACAGTTCAACCTCTTTGCTCAACTCCACAAAACACATTTTCCATTTTAGGGGGATAATTACACATTTGCCTCATAGTTTATCTACAATAACTTGTATGCCACTAAAGGTATGTAAAATAGTGTAAGTATACTCCGTAACACAATAAAAAATAACAACTGGACAATTTCCATGACCTTTAACAGACATGATACGGTACAATATGGTCTTACTTTTAGTTCTGTTGCAAGGACATTAAAACACTATTGTGCATATCATCCGTAATTATCAGGTTACTAAATGATTAATCAATTGAGTAATTATTCAAATACGGTTGTCTGTTTTAAATTACTTTTTTAAAGAAAAGATGTATGTTCTTTTTGAATGAGCTGAAGCAAAATGTAAGTTGACATTAAATCAATAAATTAACAAGAGAACAACAGTAATTCACTGCACTCAACGACCAGTATCTGAGTAGTCTAAACACCTCATAAGCCTCTGCAATCTTACTCCTCAATACTTTTTACAAAACATAATAGTTTCATAGCATTTGATGTAGAAAATTAAAGTGACAAGTTAGATGATTTTCCCCAAATTAGGGAAACAGTCATCATCAGAGTTGAGATCCACACTTAGAACTTTTTTTTAACTAACATTTAATATTAAAAAGAAAAAGAAATTAAACTGTTTACATCACTGGCTGAATTATAAAAGGTAACAGTTTGAATCACATCTTGACTTAAAAAACAGGGCAGAAGGTGAATTTATTAGCAAAAAAAAAAAAGATAACTTCTCTGTGCTGTTAGTAGAATAATTTTGAGAATTAGGACTGTCCTTAAAGCAGAAACTCAGATGGGAAAATATTCAAGAAGTTGCATGAGGTTTTCAACATGACATTTATATTCATTTTAATGAATATTCAACTTAATTTATATTAACACAGAAAAATTTCTAAAAAAGCTTTTACCCACCATGCATTTAAATTAATATTCTTACATGAAATACAACTGCAGAATTTAATTATAAAAATTTTAAAATATTAATAAAATCATATAGTATTAAAACTACCAAGCGTTAAAACTTGAGCTCTGTAAATAGCTTCACAATACCTTGCTGAGGAAAGCTAGGTTTCAAATTTCAAGCATTCCAGACACTGAAATTTTGTAACTGCTTACATTCCAGACCTAAAAAGGGAGATTTTCTTCAATTTTGTTTGAAAGTCAGATCCTAGCTTACCAGGATTTGTTGTTTCATTAAGAAAATTCTTTTATTTAGAGACCTGGCACTTGAAAATATTGACTCTTAACACAGAGGGGAAAAAGAGAACTCAGTTCGGAGGAAATTACTTCCTCATGAGTATTTTCCTTCGGCGCTAACCAGAAAAGCAGAGGAATGCAAATGAAGATGTATGAATTTGTCACATAAAGGTTACAGTGTTTTCAGACTGAAGTCCAACATCAAGTAAGAATTCTTACTTCTAAGTCCATTCCTAAAATAGTGTTATATCAAAGATGGCTAAAGATCTGAACCCTGAGCATTCTTCACTGAAGTACAGATCTTAAAGGATACCAGATACCTAAAAGGTGGATATTGGTACCTACTGAGAACTTGAAGGTGTCAGGTTAAGTAGGCTGCCAAAGTTCAAAAGATCTCAATAGAAGTAGGTGTCTAGTGTGCTCAGCTACATTAGGAAAGTAGGTATCTATCTGCCTTACCTAGAACCTAGATAGCTTGGTGAAACTCAGTACAAGTTCACTTTACAAATATCAACAGCTTCCCCATATTTGAGGAGATAGGCTGGTCAATTTCAAGGGCTCAGTCCCCTGCAGACTAAGCTCTTTCTGGATCTAATAGAGTCTGCGAAATTAGGAAGCATTTGTGTCACTTTGATATTCAGAATTTTGTAAGACTAAAAATCACAAAAAAAATTTTTGTACCTTTGCAAGGTAAACACTGAAACCAGCTCATTCTACAGACCAGTCTTCATTGGTTTGCGCCTCTGTTTTCAGTGGTTTGCACCTCTGTTAGCACCTCTGTGCCAACAATGGACTGAGATATCTATAGTGTGATTTTAACTGAACAACTCATGCAAGTCCTTATGTAATGATGTCTTATTTATATAGCTCTGGTTTTATACAGCAGCAAAGGTAGTACTTCTAGCCTGTATGACTCTTCCTGAAGGGAAGAATCCCAACCAAAGATGTTTCATTATCCCACCTTTATTTAAAAGAATCTTTGTCTCATTTTATTCACTGAATTACAGAATGGTTGAGGTTGGAAGGGACCTCTGGAGGTCATCTGGCCACAATCTCCCTGCTCAAGCAGGGCCACCCAGAACCAGTTGCCCAAAACCATGTCCAGATGTTTTTTTTAATATCTCCAAGGAGAGAGACTCTACCTCTCTGTGCAACCTGTGTCAGTGCTCGGCCACCATCACAGTAAAAAAGTCTTTCCTGATGTTTAGGTGCAACTTCCTGTCTTTCAGTTGATGCCCATTGCCTCTTGTCCTGTCACTGGGCATCACTAAAAAGAGCCTCAATCCTCTTTGCACTCTCCCTTCAGGTATTTATATACATTGATAAGATTCCCCTTAGCCCTCTCTTCTCCAGGCTAAAAAGCCCCAACTCTCTCAGCCTTTCCTCACAGGAGAGACCTTTGTGCCCTTCATTGCACTCTCTCCAGTATGACCATGTCTCTCTTGTACTAAGGAGTCCAGAACTGAACACAGTACTCCAGGTGTGGCACTACCAGTGCTGGATAGGGGGTAAGAATCACCTCCCTATTCTTTCAATTAATTCAGTAATATCTTTATTACCGCTAGAAGTGTTCTTATAATAATAATAATGTGTGGTGCAATTTTAGTCAGAATTCAGGACTGACTCCGTTTACAATTACAACTGGCTGTCTAAGCATAAACACAATTTATTATTACCTTGGACAGCACCAGTTTTGATGGGCAAGAATCAAGTTATGGGCTAGTGACTGCTGAATTTTCATGGTTCCTCTACTGGAAGGACCAGACCAATCACAAGAGGGCACAAGTCAGCAGAGGAGATGTAGCTGTTGCTACCCTCACTCATAGCGACTTCTGTTTCTACACAGGACACCACGCTGACAGAGTTAGTTCGTTATCTCTATTCAAGCTAGCTAACAAGGTTAGCTTGTTTATGTCTACATGAGTTGCTGTGATACTATTGCACAGCATGGGAACACTAGATGAGACCTTTAGAGAAATAGGAACATTTTGAAGATAAGGACATTCAGTTCTTCTATAAGACATGACATCAATACAACAGCTAACTTGCCTATACACCATATTCTACTATTTCCAGTGAAAACTAGGCACTTCTTAGTGATCATAAAAACTTCTCAGTGAACATAAAAGAAAACAAGTGATTATTGAACAAAACTGTGAGCATCCTACAAGCCTAAAGCAATAAGGTTGATCATGAAATAGGATATTAACAGGAACAGCTAAAATAGTAAGGCTTCTCCCTTTTATTTTATTGTCATAGGAAAAAACAAGTTGTTATTATATCTTGAAGAGAAACATCAAGATCACAATAGCTTCTGTGACATCAGAAATTACTGTCATTGAAACAAACTCAGTTCAAAAGATCTATTGTAATCACAGCTGAGGTGATTTACTGAACTTGTTTCACAAATAATCACTTTCTACTTGGTTTCATATTCTTGTTTTCATATACAACTAAAGTACTACAATGACCAAGATCCAAAAGAAAATATGTTTCTACCAGAAAAAAACCACTGGAATTTATAAAAATCATGCAAATGTTTCCACTGGTTTTAGTTTTTGTAAAAGCATATTATTTTTTAAACCCAAATATTCCTCTGTTCAAAATATAGTCACATTTCTGTTTGTAAAACCTTACTGCAAAACGAGCAACACAAAAAACCCCCTCTGTATTCTGTAAACAAGAATTTCCTTCCACAACTGTAACTTGATGAGAGAAACACTGACTTTCAACTTTAAAGAAGCCACATTTCATTTTTTAATTTGTACTTGAAAAGGAATACTAGGCTAAAAAAGGAAAAGTATTCAGGAAAGCTAACAGGCAATACATAATGACAGTAAGATAGTACATTTTTGTTAAGCCACAGATGTGCATAGTCAATCCATACAAATATTCTACAAAGCTGTATTCATTTGTAGAGACCAAATCCTTCAGCAAGGTCTCAAGAGCAACTGTCCTCTTTGCTTAGATAACCTGTTCCACTGGGAGAAACCCACGCAGTTCTCTTACATCCACACTACAAGAGAAAGCTTTGTGGGAAACATGGCACATGCCAGAACACTTTCCTTCCTCTGACATGTCTGCAGTACTTTACTAATTCAGGATTTCCTGAGTACAGCATGTTCCAAACCTTCTCTTTTTAACATTAACAGATACAAGAGACAACACTCTGTCTTTTCCTAAGCATTTAACATAACTGCAGAGAAAGCTTGTCAGAGTGATGTCATTGAAAATGGTAGGGGATGGAGCATGGGAAGGCTGTTATCAACACAGCAAGGCGGGTAGCCTTGAAAATTTGCACAGATATCTTTTCGCATTCAGGTAGATTCCATCACTTAAGAATTTCTAAAATCATTCTTCAGCTTATCTTTAAGACTAGCAATGAATATCCTTATTTTATATAGCAAATTATACTCTAGAAAATGGAAAAATCAAAGAATTACAGACTTCACTGCCTTAAATGACACCTACGATGCAAATTTATGAATTTTCTCCCAGATATTTTCTCTAAATTAACTTGCAACAAAAATAAGGTTTTCCTACCTTGGTGACTGGAGAATGATCTGAATCCAGAAAAAGCATATGAGCCCATGGAAAAAAAGATGGGGAAAAAAGGCAGGGATGGAAAAAATTGTTTGATTATGGTTAGGGCAGAAAGAAGATAAAAATGAGCAACAGAAGATTGGTAGCATTAAATGATTACTGTAGTTGTTAGAAAGCAAACAGTGATTTTAGAAAGACAGAAGAAGCTAGGTAGCTTGAAGAAACAAAACATTGGATAACAATCTAGCAAGGCAGAAGCAACATCAGCACAAAAAGCTTGAGAAAAGATGTTAAAGTAGCAGCAATGAGAAAGAACAACAGGCTTGTATGGAAGAATGAAAGTCAAAAATGTGATCCATCAGGACACAGAAGATAAGGCAGATAGAAGTTAGAAGCTAGAATGCAAGACATACAAAAAATGGGAACCAGTTGCCAGAGAAAGGAGTAGAAAAAGGTATAGTTCGTATTAGAGGAATTGACAAATTGAAACCATAAGATTTTGTTATATGGAGCATCAGCAGCTTCTTCAAATACCTTCTAATAGTGTTTACCGGTTAATCAGATGGAATTATCGGTGTATTGGGAAGATATATGTTTGGATACGATCAAAATTCCCAATTTATTTTTAATTGCTACAACACTTTGATTTTGTGAAATACAAGCTGAAAACATTGCTAATAATTTATATTGACAACTAGATTTTGCAATGTACTATAAGTTTAATTTCAAAATGCATAAAGTATTGTGCATTATGTGTTTAAAAATATTTACAAGACTTACTGACTGCTGTAGACCGGTAGATGCACTAGTTTGTATGCTAGCAGTAGCATCTATACTCGCATGATTTACTGTGGCAGCCTTACAGCTTTCAAGATTCCATTTTTTCCAAATAAATGTCCTTGGTCTTAGATCTGAAAATAAAAAAATAATTTAGAAAAATCTTTATTTTAATTTTGAAAATCACCCTGTGAATCTTACCAAATTAAACTAAAATTGCTTTCTTTCATGTCTCTAATGTGCAAATTTTTATGACCGTGGTCAACTTGAGGCTTGGGATCCAAGCCTCTTCAGAGAAATAATTGTCTTCATACAATGAAAGTCAATTGGGACAGGTTTTTCTATCTCTCTTCTGCTTGGTTTTGCACATGGGTGAATATCCCTACTTTGTGGTAGTTCCAATTCTAGTAATTCAAGACATTTGCAAATGTTTTGTTGAGGTTGTGAATTATTCTGGCAGCAATACATAATTTACTTTATTCAGTGGTTTTCAGTATTCATTCCAGTACAATTTTGTGCAGCTCCCACACCATAAGCTTCATGCAGATACAGAATCCATGGCATAGCAGTGATCTCCTAGTTTCTTGGGATTTTTTTCTGGTCTGACTGCATTTCAGTTAATTCAATCCATTATCTATTTATAGGGGTTACATGTTACAGAGTATACTGTGGGTTTACCCAGCTCTTCCAAGTTAAATGCCCATTTGGAGTTTGGTGCATATATAACCTTGAAGTATGCAAACCTTCCCTAAATTAAATTTTTCAGGGTTATCTTTTTCTACATATAATGTTCTCTGTAACGAAAAAGAAAATTCTGCCCTACAGTGACTGACACAGAGAAAGGTTTTGAGAAAACATTTCTGTATTTCATATCTACTTCTAAAACATATTTCTGTTGCTTTTGTCAATCAGCTTCAACATACAAGATAATGAAATCCACATTGTCATGAAATCTAAATAAATGAGCACTAAAGATAGAAATCTGCTCTAAATTGAAGTTTTTGAATGGATATTGAATGACATATACAATCTAAAAATTATAAACTGTTATTGTTAATACATGCAAATACCTAATGCTATAATACTACTTCCAATAGAAACTTCTAGGACAGGTACAGTCTGAATCCTGTAAGAATATTTATACAAAGTGACCGTTTTTTATAGAGAGACACCTTTGAGGCCACCTACAAATAGTTACTGGGGAAGATTTCCTACTCTTCTGTTTTAACAACAACAACCAAAAAATCCTCACTACGTTCAACAGCTTTTCCAGGAATTACTACAGCTTTGCTTAGGGCTTGAATTTTAAGGCTTCCTTCCTGGATTGCATTGATGTGCTTTCATAGATTCTTCCATAGTACTTCTCCTACACAGTACCACAAAGAAAGCAGTGAAATTAAATCTGCATTCATCAGTTCAATTATAAGTTACATCTCTGGGTATGATTATATCCTTGCTGGCTAATTCTGCAACAGTTAAATACTTTTACAGCTAAAAGAGCTACTCCAGAACAAAATCACTGCAGTAAGGCAATGATTGGACTGGATTAGAGCCTATATATAACCTTAATAATACAACACTTTTTTTTAGTATCATCCTGATACCAACTCTAAAGAGATTATCAGTTCCCATCAACTCGAACTCTGAGGCATATATGCTTTTAAACACCAAGTATCATCAGATCTTAATTTAATGGGGAAACATATTTAATTAAATCCAATTGAAAAATGCCAATTTAGCTTTCTCATCAGTCATCTTACACAGGAGCAGTTCCAAAACTGGATCTAACATATATCAGGATAGAAAGACAGAAACACAAGCCGGTTGCCAGAAATGTCTGCTATTTGCAGTAAGGCTTTATCACTATTGAACACTGGGAAGACTAGTCCAGTTAATGTTGCTACATTAACAATAATTAGAATGCAGTAGGCTTCCACTGTGTCAGCTGTGGGATACTAAACACATTTGTCAGGAGAGATTTATACAGCCTATTTTAACAATTAAAGCAGGTTACATACTTTTATTTGACTTGCTTTTGCCAAAAACATTTTGATATGTCAGATCCGGTTTTGTTTTCCTTAAAGAGAAGTAATGCCATGCGTAGTCAGCTCAGATTCTTTTTCTACTTTCCACACTAGTGTTTTAAACTATTTATCTATATTTATATACCACCAGAGTTAAGATATCATCATCACCATCATCATTATTATTATTACACTCGAACAATGAAAGCCAGTTTTGACAATACTACTCCTAGTACTGAACTTTGTTTGTATGTAGTTATATGTATATAATTACTAGGGGGAAAAGCAATAGATTCTCACTGAAATGCAGAGCTTATGGTCTAGAAAAAATTTGCCTCAAGGAGAAGGAAAAAACCTACCCAGTACCTGATGTCCAGTGAAAAATTAAGTATACTAATCCATCCTTAAAATCTTTATCAAAACACTTAATGGATTCAGGAAAGGCTTCATAGAAAGTGACACAGATGACTCAGTGATAACTATGTTCACATAGCTACTAGCAATCTGTTCCTCTTGTTTATATGTATTTCTGTACCAATGCAATTCTACTGATCCTACAAGGTAAAGGAAGTCATTTTGGATAGCTATGTATCAAATTTTTTTAAATGTTTCTATAGTGAGAATTCAAACTTTTTTTTATATAATTTATTTAAATAATTTAGATAAATTACTTCTTTATAGTCTAATTTATACTCCAAGTATGTATACTTATCTATTCTGTATATTATTACATCAAGCATTTACATTTTAAAGGAAAAATTAACGAAAGTTTACAACTTACATTTCAAGTGGAAGTTATATGAAAATCTAATGTGTGAGTGAAGTATCTAAGTATATAAAGCCATAGCTAATTCCCACTGAAATAAGTAAAAAAATCAAACCAGAAAGGTTAGGGTTGCAATAATACTATAAATTGTCATTCGCAATGTTTGTGACTAAGTCAGCCAAGGGCCAGAGGCAAAATCTTTATCTTTACATATAATCAGTACCCCACATCAGTCATGTAAAAGATGGGTGCATGCACACTGGGGAAATTAGCATACAATCTAATAAATCTTGCCTTGGCTGAGAAAAAAAAAGCTGTTAACTAGCATCAATTAGCTGTGCACATAGGAGCAGCTGGACACTGTAAGAGCTTCATTGTGTTGTTGCTGGTCCTATGAAAGAAATAAGGAATGTCTTCACTTTTTATGCCCTCAGGCAGGAGCCATGAGTACATACATACTGCTGATGACACTGCTGCTACGAGATCAGTTTCACAACCTTGAGGATCATGACCACCAGCTATGGAGTAAAAGTGAGTGATATTGCACAGAAGTTAATTTGAAATTCATTTGCGTAATAACATTCAAGTATTTTACATACTTGGTGCAAACTCCTACTTTATTGATCCTCTATAATGCCTGCAGCAAATCAGATGTAGGTGTTACAATCATCTCACTGCATAATCTTAAATCCTTCCCTGAGCATTATCAGATTTGTGTACTCAAACGATACATTAAAAAAATAATCATGTAATTTTAGATGATGCATAACGTATATGCCAAAGGGGACTGCAATAAAATTACATATTCTACATCCTAATTCTGCGTATTTTGGGGATTTTTTTTCAAGTTTAATAGTAGTTTAAGATTATTTATTTCAGTACTTTAATTATTGGTCAATTTTGTGGCACAAGGACAGGGTAGGAAAAAGAATCTTTCGACAATAATGACTCCTAACAATAAATGACTACCAGATTTCTCAATTCTGTAGCTTCATGAAGTGCTAAAAGTGACACTAAAAGGAGAATGAAAATGGAATGCAAAGATGAATGTGTCAAAATATTTGCAATACCCCATATCAGCAGCTCCTGTTTAAGATACTGGAAGAGTAAGTACATGAAAACGTTGAGCTTGAAGGAAGAGTCTTTTTGTAATATCCACCAAAGAATAAAGCTCATCAAGAGAGGTACAATTTGACCACTCCTCCTTCAATCAGTACATGGTGAAAATAGTTATTTCTGAAAATGACATAGATGCAAAGATTAAATTAGGAAATCTGTGATTTTTATTTTGCATAAAGAACTGTAATACCCGTATAAATGCATTTTACAAATACCTTCTAAGAATCTCTAACTTTGGCAATGTTGTTGTTAATGTAGACTGCAATTTCTTTCTCTCAGATGTACTGCATTCAGAGATGATTACATCATCTCAAAAAAGACAGAAAAACAGAAATAGGCCAAGAAGGTCCATTATAGCATACACAGAGTGATTAAAAAGACTATAACTTTTTAGTTAGAAAATAAGATAACGCAAGAAAAAAAGGGTTATTATGTTTAAAGAGACAAATAAAATCATGTGCAATTTAAGTTCTCGGAAAGGACAGTAATGCCTTCCATCTGTTGAGGACAGCCTTGGAAGCATAGGAAAAAACTCTGTTCCTTGGTCTAGCAAAGGAAGGTCAAGCAGCTTAAACATTTGAGCAAATTGTTGAAACCAACAGTAGTCATTTGCAGTTAATTATCAAATTCTACCTTCCTGAAATAACTTAGTAAGTGTTAATACAGAGTAATCAATGTGTTCTTAAACCCACTAGTATAGCTGAAAGACAATGACATGTTCTGTCTTAATAGTAGGTCAGAAGGAATGTTCTTTTTCCTCCAAAAAGAATCAATTTCAACGAATCACTGGTAACCCCATTATATTAAATTCTTTAACAAAATACAAAGGCATATTCAAAGATCTCCCTAGCAGTCTTATCAGAACAAGAAAAAGCAAAACTAGTTATTGCCCTTTTCATACTCATCAGAACTTTTTGCCTCAGGGTTCAGGACTTTCTGTTATTTTGGTAATGCTGTGGACTGGTCAAATATTTTAAACAACGCTTGATTCAGTGTCATCACTCAAGCATGCTTCCAACAACAGAGAATTGCTGTAGAGCAGGCAAAAAAAATCCTCCATGGTCTACTTTTGAGAAAAAGGAAAGTTAACAACAGAGAGGCTGCTCTCGTAAAGAGAGGTTCTATGAACCTCTTAGTTTCCAGTGCCTGAGGGTCTTGGAAATACAATCTATGCTCAAACCCAATTCTCAATATTTACATTGAGATTGAGCTTTGCTCAGGACCTGACTCCTGCCTGTTCACTTCACCATACACATGGGTAGTTAAAATAATAAGCAGTCAGACTCACCAAATCTTGAGACCGTAAGAATTCTTCGAAAGTAAAAGGCGGATTTTGCATTTTCTGCTGACATACAGTAAGGATCGTTCTCACTAAAATGCCTTAAAAGACAACATATATTAGCAAATATTTAAACTTTTGATAACTAAAACTGACAGTCAAAGATATCATTATAGCACATATAAAGCATGTTTGCTGTAATTTCTTCCAAGAAACAGAAGAATACTATACATTCTTAGATTCTTAGAGAAACAAACATATGAAAAATATGAAAGATATATAAGGACACGTAATTGTAAAAGCAAAGTTCCATTTTCTTCTCAGTAGCTCCATACATTTAATTTGTACTATTATCATTTTGTCATATGATCATATTATCATGTACTAATATAATTATACTGTTATCATTTATGTACTTCTAAAATACATACTGAAGAAAAAGTGAATGTCCAATCACCTGAAAAACCTGCACTGTACTTACATATTCAGATTTTGTTTAGAAGTCAAAAGAAATGTTGAGGATTGCAGATTAGCAGAACTCTTACTGAAATCAATCAACTGGTATCTTCTGAGTTCGGTGTAATTAGAAACTCAAACTTTACACCATTACATCCAAGCAGAAACCAAGTATGAGAAATACTGTTTTGAAAAAAAATATTTTTAGTAAATTGTGAAATCAAACAAAAATACAGCAACCATTCCTAAAAATGATTTTGTTAATATCACAGCTTTTGTGCAAATAACTGTAGAGAATAAAAGTATACGAAGAAGTAATTCAGATTTCAGAGTTTGCTTTTAAATGATGACCAGGCTCTGTTTGTTCCCAAACATCAAGTTCTGGATTCAGCACCCAAAGAAATCATTCAAAGTAAGAGATGGTGCATTTAGTAAAACCGACTATAATTATGTTTGGCAAAAAAGAATTTTAGAAACTATTATAAAAGTCTTCTTAGTGTCCAATAAATATTTTGTTATTTCAACATAATTAACTACTGCATATTAAGATGTATTGTCACAGTGTAAGAAGATAAAAATATATGGATGGTGAAACATAGTAAATTTTTATTACTACCACGGTGTGTTACATACTACTAGCACAAAAAACAGATCAAGTCAAAATAAAACAATGAGAATGCTAGTATAAATCCTCTGCCACTGAATGTAATACCACGAAAGTTAGTGAGGGTTTTGGGGTGTAACTGAGAGCAAAGTTTGGTATAAAATCTGCTCACAGTGTCAACTATTTCCTCTAAGGCTATTACAACTAATATATCACAGGCTCTATTTCCTGACTCAAAAGAATTACTCTCTATACCAAAGTTGTATTTCAGTTTAGTCACTTCAACCTAAAAATGCAGTTACTGAACACTGAATATTGGGTAAATGCTATTGCAGAGCAGCATCCTCAACCAGGCCAAAGAATTCCACAGAAAAGATCCCATGTCCTATTTAGAGAGATGCAAAACAAGAAAGTAATCACAGAATCACCTAGGTTGGAAGGGACCTTTAAGATCATCTAGTCCAACCATGAAAAAAAAAAAAAAAGTAAAAAAAAAAAGCACCAAAGAAAACACACACACCAACACTAAACCATATTCCCAAGCACCATGTCAATTCGCCTTTTGCCTATCTCCAGGGATGATGCCTCAACCACTTCCCTGGGCAGCCCATTCCAATGCCTGATAACCCTTTCAGTGAAGAAATTTTTCCTAATATCTAGCCTGAACCTCCCCTGGCACAACTTGAGGCCATTTCCTCTTGTCTGTCACCTATAACTTAGGAGAAGAGACCTACCCCCATCTCTCTACACCCTCCTTTCAAGTAGTTGTAGAGAGCGATAAGGTCTCCCCTCAGCCTCCTCTTCTCTAGACTGAACCCCAGCTCCCTCAGCCTCTCCTCATTTGGCAACACAATTCTTCCAGCCCTCGGTGTCAACTCTAAGTATGCAGAAAGCACACTAATAGGTGGGGAAAAAAAAACAGGTGAAAAAAATCTAAATGATCCTGGAGTTAACAAGAGAGTGAAACAAAACCTCCAGCCTCTCATGGCAAGCCATGGTCCTCAAGTACTTCCACTGAGGGGACAGGCCCCGTGGGGCGGCATCACCTCCCGTAGAGGAGCCGCCTCAGAAGAGAAAAGGGGACACTGCACACCGGCTGGGGAGACCCGGGATGCAGACCGTCTGGAAAGGGAGGATTTCTCCTCTGCAGGTAACAGGACCTAGGTTAGGTTCGGGTGTTCTGTTATCGCAGGGCCTTCAGGCCGGTCGCCGGCCGGTCGCCAGCCAGCCAGTCAGCCAGTCAGCCAGTCAGCCAGCCAGTCAGTCGCGTGCGGCTGTCACTAAGCGCCCCTAGCAACCGTTCCCCGCCGAAAACTACTCTCCCGCCTACCGTTCTTCCGGTCCCTTCCTCCCCGCAGCGGCCGAGCCCGACACTTTTCGTTCCGGGGCCTGTGAGGGCCGGGGAAGAAGCGGGGCGACCCTCTGCGGCGAGCGTCGGCCAGCCCGAGGGGCTGGAGCCGAGGGAGCGGGTGAGAACCAGTGCGAAGTGGTGTGGAGCTCCCCGCTCCACCGCGAGGGCTGGGAGAAGGAGCCCGCGCTGCCTCCGCGCCGCGGTCCCGACTCTCTGCGGGTGTCGCGGACGTGCCTGGGGCTCCTTCCGCCGTGTGGAGCGGCCATCTCCCCACTGCTGGAGGTTGAGGGCATCTGGTGCCACCGGCAGCTGAGGCCTGACATGGCTCAGCAGCCACGGGCGAGCGGACGGCACTCCTCACTGGTGAGGCCACACCTGGAGTGTCGTGTCCAGTTTTGGGTACCTCAGTACAAGAGAGACATCGAGGTGCTGGAGCAGGTGCAGAGGAGGGCAGCAAAGCTGGTGAAGGGCCTGGAGAACAAATCATAGGAAGAGCGATTGAAGGAGCTGGGGCTGTTTAGTTTGAGGAAGAGGAGGCTGAGGGGAGACCTCGTCACTCTCTAGAACTACTTGAAAGGACACTATGGAGAGGTTGGTGCTGGTCTCTTCTCGCAGGTAATTAGTGACAGGACAAGGGGGAATAGCTTCAAGCTACACAGGGTAGGTTTAGACTGAACATTAGGAAATAGTTTTTCACAGAAAGAGTGGTCAGGCGTTGGAACAGGCTGCCCAGGGAGGTGGTTGAGTCACCATCCCTGGATGTGTTTAAGAGTTGTTTAGATGTGGTGTTGGGGGATATGGTTTAGGGGAGAACTTGTAGAGTAGGGTAGATGGTTGGATTCAATGATCCCAAGGGTCTTTTCCAACCAAAATGATTTAATGATTCTATGAACGTGCCCTGACTCTGTCCTGACTGAGATTTAAGTTGTCTTAGAATTGTGGTGGGAATGTAGAGGGGACCCTCCAGCACCAGTGATTTATCTGTGTTTTGCAGATTAGGTGTAGATGGAGTTATTATTTACAGTCTTAAAATTTTCTGTCTTGAATCGGTATTTGGATCTTGCAAGTTGTGTGAACTCTGCTGCTGTATTTTGTTTTGAAAAGTACACCCTATGTAGGCTGCTGTAACTTTGTCAACAGCTATTATTTTGAGACCACAAAGGTTTTCCTGTGCCATCGTGAGGGCAGTGTGTCTCTTACCAGTATCGATAATGGCAGTGATTCGGGGTATCACAGTTGAACACTACATTCATTATATTGAGAAATGATACTGAGAAGAATTGGTTTGCAGGCTGGGAATGCAGGTGAACCTACAGGGCGTCTTGCACTCTGCACTTCTTGAAGAATCTTGGTAATAGTAGCGGTCGGTCTGAGATGCTTTATCTCAGAGATATTTAAAAGCCAATTGCAGTATAAAATTTGTGTGCATATTAGATTTTATGTTTATTAGAATGGACATCCCTGACCTTTCAAAAGTTAGAGCTTGTTGGTGGGGGAGGGGAAGGAATCATAGCATGCATGAGAATTTAATTTTACCAGAAAATAACAACTAAGTTTTCTGGGATTAATTTTAAATTTTTATTGGTAAGTTAGCCAAGAATTTGGTTTTGTTATTTTTCAATTAAATTACACTTGGTTTTATTTAAACGCTTAATTTTGGATCACATCCAGGAATTATTGTTTGTTTGTTTGTTTTTGTTAAACATGACTGTTTTGTTACATCATTTCACAAGTGTGATCCCTGACATGTCAAAGTAAACCTAAATTAGCTGAAAGTAAATACTGAGAATGACTTTTTTAATTTTAAGTGATGCAGCACAGAGTGCAAAAGGCAGTTCATAACTGCTGGAGGCTGTGCAGGATCCTGACTGTGGGCTGCTTTGAAGACCAGAGAGGACTCCGAGTCAGAAGGGTTTTGCTAAAACTGTGACTGTGAAGCTCTGCACACAGCAATACTAATCCTGTCTGGATTGGCTGTGGGCACACAGTCATGTTTCTGATACATTACTCACAGTACGCAGTGAGAACTTTATGCCAGCTGCAGAGAGCGAGACATCTGTCCTGAAGAAAGCCTGGGAAAAAAAATTAAAAAATCAATGTTACTAAATAAATACAAACTTGCAAAATGAGCCTAGACTGGGTCAGCACTTACTATGTATTATATGGAGCACCAAAGCCACACTTTAGCTCTTGAGACAAACTTTTCAGCCTCAGGTCTTGCTCCTGGAAAAGATTTCTTTTATCTTACAAAGTTCTGTCAACAGTGATTTCATTCAGGTAGTTTGGTTTGCCCACACACAATAAATTTCAGGATAGAGATCTAAATTTTTACAATTAATTCTTCTCTTATGGATTTCCGTCATGTAGATGTTTAATTCATTGTCGGTAGTCATGGAATCATGGAATTTGTGCTGAAGACCAATGGGACTGCTCATCCACTTAAATGGTGTCTACTGGTGCTTCCACAAGGTTTTAGACACTGATCCTACCAAGAGAAAAAAAGATAATTCTGCATGAGTTAAGTAAGTGGGATAGCTTACCTTAGTAAAATTATGAACATGTGTATATGTGCATTAAGAATACAGATCTCAAGTTCTTTCTAGCTGTTTGTATCACGGTCTCCTGAAATCTGTTTGGAGTTATCAGTGCTATAACAACTGAATCAGATGATTTTATTATTCTTTCTGTTACAGGAAATACCATTTTTGATGAGTATTTTTTGCTAAATAGGATCATACAGAATAATTTTCAATAAATTAGTTCATAGCATATTAGATTTTTATTTAACAGCTGTAATATGTTGTCTGTTTCAGCTCACCATGTCTGTGAATTCTTCTACACTTTTAAATGAAGAAAAGTCTCAAGGATCAAAAAGAAATAGTGAATGTTTGGAAAGTCCAGAATTGCAGACTCCATCATCGTTTCAAGATAACCCACTTCAGCAATTGCAGTTAGCATCGCAGGAAGTACTTGAAAAGGCAAAAAAGAGTGGGAGATCAAAATGCCCCCGATGCAGCAGTTCAAGGATGTTTTATTGTTATACATGCTTTGTTCCTGTCGAAACTGTCCCAACCAAAGAAATTCCAACTGTGAAGGTTAGTCTTTCTTATGGATTTTTTAAATAATATTCTTGTGCCTTTCAGTTACTGAGGACAGAGAACAGACAGACTGTCTGTGACCTTTTCTTTCCTGATTCATTCTTTATGGACATTTGCCTTTAACACAGCTATAAGTATGAATAAACTACAGTTAGATAAAATTATTGTTCTTATTTGAGGAATTGCATGTACAAACACTGACAATGTTCCAGTCCTCACATAAGCATGTATCTACTAGATGAGAAGATAAGCTGGTCACTCAGCTTCTCATGCAAATGACTACATTTTCACTTAGTGTTAAAAGTTTCTTTACAGTGCTCTTAACTTCATTCTTCAGTTTCTAAGAACTCTGGCCAGAAAAAAGTATATTGTGAATAAAAAATATGATTCCTCCATAAGCAAGAGTGAATTTTACAAAAAATGTGAGCTAAAATGTCATGGTTGTATAATTCAGGTAACCACTCTTAAAAAATATAAATAAAGAATAAAAAGTGTAACGCCCTTCAGCTAAAATATGCGGAGAAACCATCAAAGACTACAGTTTGCAAAATCATCCAGGAACTAAAATGCATTTTGAGGGCACTCAATACTTAGAAAGCATTGTGAAAATACTTTAGAAGTACTTTGGAAATTTGACCTAGTGGATTTAGGTATTAGTATTTTTATTGAAGTGGCCATTTTTGCAATAGGGTGAATACCTTATACAGGTAAGTATTCATATTTAGGACCATTATATCGCTCAAATTAAGACCACATCTTTTTTACCTTATGAATGCTATTTCTAGAGCTTTTATCACAGTAGTGTTGCAGCATTCCAAATTGCATTAATTGCATACTTACGTATTTACATGAACTGAGATAATGTACAGGTGCTTCTTATCACTTTTCTCTAGATTAGTTCTAAACTTATTAAAAGAAAAATATTGTCAAAAAATGTCAAATGTCTTAATTACATGCTCATAGGGATTTTTCTCAATTTTGCATAATTTTTTGTACACATTTTTGTACCCGTATATATGATTGTAAATATTGCTTCTTTTTTTTTTTTTCTCAGTTACCTTTGAAGATTGACATTATTAAACACCCAAATGAAACAGATGGCAAAAGCACTGCTGTGCATGCTAAGCTCCTGGCACCTGATGATGTTACAATTTATAAATACCCTTGCATTCCAGAATACAAAGAAAAAAGACATGAAGTAAGAAATTCTATATAGATTTCAGGGCTTTCAATAGCATTCACTATTACAGACAAAACCTACTGACATGCAACCATTGTTGCATTTCAGCACAGAACCTGAAAAAAGTGAGCTATGAACTTGGATTTAAAAAATGAGCTATGAACTTGGATTTATGTGCTCATTTAAATGGTCTGATCAATCTGAAATCTAATGTTTACCCATTTTATCACTTAACACTTTTGTTATTATTTGACTACATATATTTTCTTCTTCATGTATCTCAGAGATATTATTTTCATCAAGGAATGAGCCATCAAGGAAAGCATAAATGTCAGAGAAGCAGGAAGCTGAAAAAAAGCAGAAAGAGCAATGGGGAAGGCAGGGAGAGATGGGAAGAGATTGCAGTGAGTTTGTATTGTCCAGGCTTTTCAAGTCACAGATTCTGAATGCTGCAGTAAGCTACTGAAAAAAAATACTAAGGTTTTCCTAATGTAAAATAGCTGTGGGACTTGCAATAGACACAAGGACAGAAGAGATTGTTTCTTCTGTTCTTAAATTTGTGAATCAAATTAGAAATTATTCTTTATGGCCTTCCTGCCCCATCTACTGCAAAGAGAAATAAAATTCGGACTTCCTCAGGGCTGACAACATTGTCTTGGCTGAAAATAAACTTTTTACAAAAGTATTAGAATTGGTAGTAGAGGCATAGAGGCAGCATTTAATTAAAGATCTCTAGTAAGAATCTTTATTCATTAATTTAACACAGTCATTTATCATTGTAGACAATAGAATATTCTTTAAGAGATACTCTTGTCTTAAATGTTTAAATGACTTAAATGTTTTTGGGTGGGGACAGAAAATTCGTGTTCTTTAATGAAATAGTTCCTTGTATTACGTTTTGTTGACACTCGCATTTCTTTCTTTTCTTCCTTTAGATAGCACTTGTATTTCCTGGCCCAGATTCAGTTTCAGTAAAAGACATTGCTTTTCATCTCCAAAAATACAGTAAGAAAGGTGTTTGTGATAAGGAAGATGACTGTTCCAGAGAGCCATTTCTTAAGCAAGCAAAAATGGAACCTAAAGAAGAAGAAGAAAAAAGTCTAAATGAATGCATCTTAAACAACAGGAATGAAGGCACTAGACTTAAGAAAATAATATTTATTGACAGTACCTGGAATCAAACTAACAAAATAATAACTGATGAACGACTTCAAGGTAAAAAAAAAAAGTTGATACAGAGATGTTATTGCTACAGAAATGATTGAGGGAAATATATATCTGTATAACAGACCTGAGCATGATATGTGTATACCTAACGTTATATGTGAGTATGTATGAAAGATTCAACATCCTATTTAAGTGCTATAGAAGACTTCCTGAGCCCAAGACTCCATATAATTTGTTTTGCAAAATAATGACTAGTATTACAAGTACATCTACATTTATTTCTCCTACTATTGGAAGAAATTTCCTCAGTCTTACAGAAAGGAAGCTCTCAAGTTGGACAATAGAAAAACAGGAGTTTGAATGACCTCTGAAGGAAGCCAGAAAGGTTTCCTTTGCAGGTGGCTATCTGCTTTTTCAGGAGACCCAGGGGAGAATTTTTGGACACACTAGTGGCAGACAGGCCACTAGAAGGTGAAAGAGGGATCTAGGAGATGCAGCACAAGTATGTTATGGTTTGCTTTCTTTTTCTAGTAAAGTTCTTTGTTTCATGGTCATTCTGATGACATCACTACTTCCCAGACAAAAGGGGAATGCCTGCTACCCTCCACACCCTCCCATCTCTGAAGGCAAAAACTTGTAATTCTGAAAAGGTTTTTTTTTTGCCTTAGGTTCATTAGAAGTTTGCAGTGAAGTATTCTAAATAAAACCACAAAAGATAAAACATTTTAGCAATAGCATTCTGTTTCCTTTGAGATAAATAAGAGTTTGAAAATACTTTAAGTTAGTGAAAAAGGTGCAGGCTATCAAGTTTGTATGTAATACATGTAACTGTTATTTAGTGCCTGCTTTGCAGTGGACCCTGCAAGGAATTTTACAGACTTCTTAACATGCAAGATGGCTGTTGCCTTGCTGTCTAGTCAGTCCATTAAAGAATCCCACATGTTAGTATAATGTATTGGCTAATTAAAATCCTGTTACTAAGCATTTAGTTTAACACAAAACATACTCTATCAAATAAATTGAAGCCTTACTGTAAAGATTAGAGTAATTGTATGTTGCAAGTTACTGTAAAGCATTTGGAACTTATTTTAAAAGAATGACTTTAAGAACAGTAATAGGCAGCCAGAGGAACTGAAGATTTCCATGGGCACTTAAAAGTTTGTGATTATTATTACTTTGGAGCTCTTAAAGACTGGTTTCCAGTTACCCCATGTGAATGCTGATCTGGTGAACTCTTTCCTCCTTTCTACAACTTCATCTCTGTTCCAGTTGTATTCCAGCTGTCTGCTTCCCTTCAGGATTGCTGTAAGGTGTGACTAGTGTCACACATGTGCATCTTTTATTCACAGCCAGAGGAGAATTTTGCCCTCCATACAGCAGGTACAACAGTGAGCACAACCCGTGCATTCATTGCTTTCCTTAGTGCCTGTTATAAAGGACATAAGTTGTCTTAAAACTCCTTTTAAAGATTGCTGTTTTGCCTTCCAAGATGAATGGGGCAGGGTTTCCTTAGGCATAAATTGATGAAATTTTTGTTGTACACAGGTGAAAAATAGAAAACCGTTGTCATTTTTCATTTCAACTACAAATGAAGTCATCATCCAACAAAATATTTCTTATATATCAAAGTTCAAAAATGATAATTCATAATTCCAAATGAAAAGTAATTGCTGTACTTTTTCAGAAGGATAAAGTTACTAGAAATACTGGATGGAAACGTTAATGAAGCCAAGAAAATGTAAAGAAAAGCCACGTGTTTTGTAAGCCTGCATTTATAGAGAGTAAATCTAGCTAATTGTACTGCAAGAGAAAGCAAATGAGTACATCAATCTTAAAAAAAACAGAGCTTAGAAAACTTGGACAAAAAAGTACTTCTGTGTCTTTTCGGAAAAAGTGGTGTAATATAACTTTGGAGAGCAAAACTAAATCAGTTGTGTTAAAGACAGGAAATATTTGAAAGTTGGTAATGTCTAGGATTGATTACTTCATTAAAAGTGATCGCTAGATCAGAAAGGAAACAATTGCATCAGTATTAATGATTACTTTCTTATGAGGGATGAAGCTTATTGGGAACATCACCACGCTTGTTAAAGAAACAGATTGCTTTCGTATTTTTTCCTGTAAGTTTGATCCACTTTGTATTAGCCTAATGTATTAATAGGTTATACATCCTCTTATACAAGGGGACACTTACTATACTCTCATGAATCATACATTTGCTTTAGTTGTTTGGGGTTTTTTAAGTTTCTGTGCTTGCTTTCATTTTTACAAGAAAATGAAAGCCTTCACTTATGCACAGATTGGACATTTGAGAGCAGTAAGTTAATGTTCTCTGAGGTAAACTCCCCTCATCCTCTTTGTCTGGCAAATCTCTTGTCCTCATATCTTCATCTTTCTTCTTCCCTCAAAATAACACTATGGGCTTTAATGCAAAGAAAAAGTGGAAGTTCTGTCATGAGTTTCCACATTGTCTAAAATAACGTATGAAGTGGGCCACAGCAGAGGCAAGGTGAGTCCAAGGTACGTAAATGTTGGGAATCTAAAAAATTAGTAAGGGAGTGGAATTCCTGCCCGAATTAGCATTTCCAAGCTGCTACCTCTTTAGGAAATTAACAGTATAATTCAAATAACAATAGGCCCACTAGTAAGCTTAGACTCTTACTAGTTACCACAGGTACAAACCATAATTAGTCATTACTTAATATTTTCAACGCTGGTATTTTTTGAACTAGTGTATCTCCCAGTTCACTGTACAAACTATAGGGACAAAGAGGTGATGGAAGGCTCAGAGTAAGCAACAGGCTTTAGCACGTGTGTAAACTTTATACCTTACATACATCTTGTTGATAAAAACTTAGTATCTTTCGTAGTTGTAACATCAGTGACCAAATAGTATTAATATAGGATCCTATAGGTTTGAGCATTCAGTTATTATAGTGGATGGAGAATGGGGATTATGCTGTGATAATAGGATCTAGCATATCAGGAAAAAAATAAAGGCATAAGGAAAGGTGGGACATCTCTCTGAAAGATGCCATAAGACATACACAGGAGAATAACTTTTGTAAGGGAAATTTTGCTACATTACTTTGGTAGATTAAAAGGTAGTTATACTTCTGTTTCACTTGATCTCAGATTCATAGAAACATATATTTCTAATGAGGTCAAAGTATTTGGATGCTAAAAAAGCAAAACTTACAGATTCTGTGATTTTATGTTGATTTCCTTAGTATTGCAAACTTTCATATGAGCAATCGGTATTTGTAATAAAACATTGCCTTTTGGCTGTATCAATACAAATATAGTACAGATGATAGAAACATGCTCAGTACACTGTAACCCTTAACCTCTCTATTATTTTTTGTTAAAAAACCCCTAATATTCTGTGTTTGAAAAGAACTGATCCTGCATTTGTGGTAAGCTCAATAGTGTCAGTGGTCTTGCCTTCATTGAACTTTTGTTTGTATTCAAGCCACAAACTACGCGGGACTTTATATTGGAGGAATCTCCCCTAAATTTAGTTCGCTGTTAAGAAGGAAATATCGCTGAATTTGATGGAAGTTTTCACCTTGGTTAGGCTGAGAATTCAAGTATTGAAACATATTGAAGGCAACAAGCTCAGTCCAGTTTCCTGTTACTGTTTTGAATACACGTATATAGGATTATTAGAGGTAATAATTAGGCTACATTATTTTAAATTTTTAGTCCCAAAATGCCAGCAATAACATTTAAATTCAGTGATGGAATCCCCCGTCCAGCTTTTGTAAAAGCACTGAAGGAGAGATTTCTTTTACTATGCAAGATATCGTACATTAATAACTGAAAAGCCAAAATACATCTTGGAAATACACTAGAAAGAATTAAATATAATTTGAAGGTAAAAACTACAGAATTACAAGTGCTAAGCTATAGGCCACTTTGCACTCCTGAATTCGGACCTTAGTGAAACTTCTCTGTCCATAGCTTCCAAGCAATTCTTAACCATATTGTTATTTATACTATTACTTTTTTTACCTTTTAATATTTTTTTTTATTATTTTTACTTAACTATGCCATGACACACACTTAGTACCTGATTTTAACATTTAGAGAAAGATTATTTTACAACCTGATCCAGGGACTGAAAGGTGTATACACTATTCTTTATAATCCAGCTTTCCATCCTGTTTACAAAGTGGTTACACGTTAGGGTGTTTTTAATTTTGAGCAGTTTGTGCAGCTTAAGAAACATAAAAATCAAGATGCATGTTTAAAATCCATCTGAATAATAAAACAGATGCAGAGACTACAGTAGATAAAAGATTTTCATATGCCATGCAGTGACCAAATTTCTTTCTTTCATCTCAACATGGGAACACTTTTAGTTCCTAGTAAAATTCACGACCAGATTCTTTCATGCTTACTCCTGAGTAATCCCAGTGAGATTTCAGTTACTTGACAAGCATAAGTGAAAAGTGTCTGGCTTTTAGCAAATATTCCTCAGTTCAGCAAAACTATGTCTGAGAGATTCTGTTTTACACTTGAAAGGCATTAGCTCTGCAGAAGTTTATTAATCATTTTATGAACACTGATGAGTTTAAAGGTGTGATTTCACTCTTCCCATCTGAAGAGACCCTGCAGTTTACTGAGGACTGTGAGGCTGTGTGAATGAAAGGACATAATTATATAAACCCTTATATAAAGGATATAAGTTTTAATTGCAAATATGAATATTGCAGCGTAGAACTTGGAGCACTTTTTCATCAAATTTCAAAGTGGTTCACAAAGGATGATAAAATTGTTGCCTCTATTTTACAGATGAAAAACGGAAGTACAGGAAGAGAAATTTGCTGCTAGCCTGCATGCAAATAAGTCAGAAAACAAAACTGAAGACTTGTTTGGCATTCCATTCACCAAGCCACAACGTCTAATCTGTCATCTTTTTTTCTTGACAGGGTTGCTGCAGATTGAGTTGAAGACAAGGAAAACTTGCTTTTGGCGTCATCAGAAGGGAAAGCCAGATACATACCTTTCCACAATAGAAGCAATTTATTATTTTCTTGTGGACTATCATCAGGAGATTTTGAAAGAGAACTACAAAGGACAATATGATAATCTGCTTTTTTTCTTTTCATTTATGTACACATTGATTAAAAATGCCAAGTGTTGTGCAGGAAAAGAGTAAGATGTCTGTCTATAGGTAAGTAACACTATATTTTATGTGGTTTCTTTTGTAATTATAAACCACACAAATGCAACTATTTTTATCTAACTGAAATGTGAAAATAGCTGGTACTTTTAATAACAGCTACAGTGTTTGTCCAAAAGCAAGCTGTAAAGCTTCTCCTGCACACTTGAGGTTGTAGAACTATGCAGATGAACAGTCTGATCAGAATTACTTATTTGGAAACAGATAAATATCGCTGCGTTTGAACCTACAGACCCGATATGCTCACCACAGGCAGGGTATTTCCTGAGGTGGGATAGGAGGACTTGACCCCTCTTGCTGTAAGGAGAGATCTCTCCAACTGTAAAAAGGAATTAGCATGCTGGCTTTTTACTATTATTAATAGTTTGTTCCAGGTGTTTCCTTTGTGTTTAAAATACTGATTTTACTTTCATGACATCAGAAGCTTACTGAAATTATTAGGATGGTATTTAATTTGGGGGGTTAGGGGGAGGGGTGCCAATACAAAATGAAAGACCACATTAAGTGAATAGACTATAAGTTATGTACTTCCAAGATTAATTCTGGAAAATTGTCCTACTAATAGAAAGTGGCAGACTCTTGAAAAATCATTATGAAGTGCATGATTTCTATAGTGCCATTCATATACTGTTATATTAAGATTATTCTCAACTTCTTGGATAATTTTAGACTACTTCAAAGAAATTAGTTAAGTGTTTATTATATAGTTATAATTTTGGGGAACACTAACAAGTGTCACTATGGCATATCATAGATGATAAAATTTTGTAGATTACACATACTTGTATTCTAAGCAGCAAAAAGGGCTCATTGCACTGTAGGGGTTCATTTACACTGAAAACATAGATCTTTTTGCAGAACGTAAAACAAAATAATTTGCAGAGACAAGGAGCAAGGAAGAAGGTGGTTCTGACCACAACATTTCCAACAAGTCTTCCTTAAATTAGGCAGACTATGGATCTGGTGTGTTTTTTCTTCTACCTTAATAGTGCAAATTTGAACAACATAAATAAGACTTGGTCTGTGCTGATGAAATTTTTGCTGGTATGTCTAGCACTGCTGGCAGAGTCATCACATGTGAGTGTAATTATACATGCATGTCTTTGCCAAGCTATACCAGCACAGCTAATGCTGCCAAAAGTAATAGACCTAAGCTGTATATTTACAAGCAGAGTTATACTACTATATTTTTATCATACTAGGATGTACTGCCAGAAAACATCACGTTGGTGAAAATTAAAGTCTTAAGGTAGAAAAAATGCTTCATTAGAGGTACTATATAAAATGGATAAATATTTCTGAATATTCTCAGAAGTGTGTTAATAAAAACCTAAATCTTGTCAAAGTGATAAAGATCTAAACATTATAATGGATTTTTTTTTAAACAAATTCCGAAATTTTGTCTTGCATCTTTTCCTTAACAAATCTGGCTAAATTATCAGCTATAGCCTACTCTCCAGAAGGATACCCTCACACCCTGGTGAACACAGAAACAGTGCCTTGAAAAATACTTCAAGAAAATCTTTTTACGCTTACGCAGCAATCCATACAAATTAGCTGTACTATAAGTTTTAATGCCTCACAATACTGAAATCAAAGTTAATACTGCTTAAAACACAAATACACTCTCTCTGCAGGTCATACTTCTCTTCAGATTTGTATGCTTACCTGCACAAGTTAATGCATTTAAAAAAGCATTTCACTGGACAACCAGAACGCATATTCTCCTTTTGCAAAAAGAGATGCTAGTTAAGGCACGAGTGTACATGACGTGTGCATGAACTATAACAGCACCACGAGAAAACCAGGCTTGAAGCCAGAATGAGAAGGGTTGTTTTTACATATACATATACAATGGCACAGCTGTTCAGTATATTGTGAGTTCAACGTGCCAGGCAATGGGAAAAATCAGCAGTCATATCTCACTGCTATTGAAACAACACATTTCTTATTCATTTGGTTCTTATTGCTATTGAGTGGTTATTTTAGCTATTTACAATGATTAATGCTATTTCCTTTGGTATGAATTTCGATAGTCTTTTGACATTTCCATCTGTTCTTGTATTTCTTAAGCAAAGATTGCTGTAATATTTTTTTAAAAAAATCACACAAGTATAATAGCTTGAGAAGGAAACTTTCACCCACTTTAAACAAACAAAAATAAAATGAACCCACTGACCTAATGTTTTACAAGAACCAGAGAGAAAAATTGGGGCGGGGGGGAGGGGGAGTTATTTCCAAGACACATTTCCCTGAAAACATGTTTTTTTATTTAAGAAGCAGAGGTCAGATAAAAGCTTATATAAGCTGTTCTTTGTTACTTTTGGAGAATAGTTTCATACAGTTAAAAATGGTTTCCAAATTTAAGTTTTATGTACCTCACTTTATTTGAACAATGGGAATTAAGAATCTATTCCAAAAGTAAGTTACTTTTAATTCTCAGGTGAAATCTATGTACAGAAAAGATTTGAAATCTATGTACAGAAAAGATTTTAAATCTGGAACACTGCATCCAGGAATTGAGTTCAGATTCTTTTTCTTCCAGTGCAACGTCAGTTTAATGCAAGAATCATTCTTATACTAAGTGACAGAGGCACATCTAATATCCGTAATTAATTATGGTCCATTGATATTCCCGTGATAACCTTTTATGAGGGCAGGAAGGACGTTATTGTTACTTCTGCTGCAAATCTGTTCTGTCTGAACAGCAGATGTAGTTGCCCTTTCTCTTCCATCCCCTGCTCCCTCTGTAAAAATATTTAAATCCTGTGTTTAATTTTAGTACTGGTATAAGAAGCCAAACCAACCAAGTCATCCACCTCACACCGAAAATGTCTCAATACTGCTGATACATTTTCCTAGCTTTGAGACTAAAGAATAGTTTTGTTCCACCAAATGAAAGCGATCAAGTGGTTAATCCTTTCAAGTGCAATTATCAGCACTGACCTCCCTGTTCTTTAAAATGAGGGTCATGGGGAGGTGAAGGCCAGTTCTGGGCCTTTTCTTTCATATCGGAATACCCCTTCACTATCTCTTCTGTTTCCAAAAACATCAGAGAGCAAGGGGGAAAAACAGGCTTCCACTTCCATTAGCAGTAACTTAAACAGCCATAAGTTAAAGGGGGAGGAAAAGGAAGAGCATCTCTATCTATCTCCTCTCACAACAGAAGACATCTGGCCTCCTGTGGGGAGGCCCCAGATAACAAAGAACCTGTCATTACAAACCTCCGCGATGTGTTCAGAGAACGATTTTACCTGCAGTCTGGCTCATTCATTTCCTGCCACTGAAGACATCTGCTTTTGCTTATTGTGGGTATTTTTGTTCTTTCTTTGGCCAGGAGTGTGAAGTGGCTTCACTTTAGCATGCCTGTATGCTTGGTCAGAGGGAAGATTTAATCCTTTTCTCAAAATGAATACGAGAGGTAGCTGCAGAAAACAATTCCTTTCCTGGAAGGTAGCACAAAAGTCATCCAAGCCTAGGTTGAATAAAGGGTCATGTCAGTCCATGGGGTAAAAACACGCTGAGATTGAAAAGAGACGACAACTTAAAATCTACAGCAGAAATTTCCAGAGCACTTGTAATCTCACGTGATTTAAATCCTTTGCTACTGCTTCTTGCAATCTTTTTCAGTTTGACTCCATCTGGTTTTCCACATAGGCTTCTTGAGGCCCGATTGCAGAGTAATGCAGTGATCTGTTCTCGCTTTTCTCTTGCACTGAGTTTCAGTATTTTGCATGAATGCTTTAAAAATCAGTCTTACCATTGTCATAATATATTTATATAAAATGTGAAAATCTGTTTCACTTATCCCTACATTTGAAAATACCGAAATACAGAGAGGGGGAAACTTCGTGTTGGTTTCCCATTATTTACTATAATGTAGTTAATACACTCCTAGGTACCTTTAACTTGTGTCTCAAAGTATTCCAAAAAACTGTGCATCACCTGAATTCATCAAACTTGTTTTGTGACACAAAACTTAACAGTGACTACAGCAAGATTAAAACAGGAAAGATTTGCCACTATGAGGAAAATATCACGTGGCAGTAGTGATACTGATCTACCAATACCATGATATAAGGTCGCCCATTATGGTACTGAACATAATTCCTGAACTGTTATCCCTTGTCTTGAGAGACATTGTTTTAGTAAAAGTCCCATCTTGTCATTAGTGACAATGCTGATTTTGACTAGTGAACTTAGGAATACCAACAATTCAAAGTGTTTATATGAAAACTTTACAACGTCCTTCCTGCTCATTTGTTAGGAAAGATAACACGTTGCTGCCATTTTATGGATTCTGAAGAGAAATCAGATGCTGTAGAATTTTGAAAGTAGTGTATCATATTAAACTTTAAAAACACTCGTAGTGGTATGATTTCTTTATCACTACCTGCCAGAAAAAAAAAACAAAAACAAATAGTTCTTGAGTCCCACAGCATGAGGTACAAACTACTTCTCTAATGCAAAGCAGACTTTGTATTTTCACCTCACTGAAAATGGAAATTTTTGTCTAACTTTAGCAATACTAGTGCTGTTACCACATTCATATCAACTATGATTTTACTGCTGACTTTTCAGACCACTGGTGTTGCAATAGGATGTTAAAAAACACACCAGAGAAGAGTGAACAGAAGAGAATGGTCCACACCAGTACACCCAAGACTGACCCCTACTCGACCTATGATCCTGTGTGCTTCACTTCCCTTTACCTGTAGTTAATATCTGCCTCTGAATAATGTGTCTCTACATATGAAGCTGGGCCCATAAGCTAGTAGAACTCAGCATGAAATCTAAAGTCTGAGTATTACTAATTCAAAAGTTCTGATTGTAAAATTTCTGCTTTCCAACAACAGGGATAGAAGAGCTACACAGAAGTATGTATATATGTGTAAATGTGAATAAATATATACCTCCCTCCTAGTGATAAACGCATTAGGACACAAGCCAAAGATTTTCTCCTATGCTCTTTCTGTCTTAGGGAACAAAGAAAATCAAAGTGTGGTATCAGAGTTTACAAATTTAAAGAATGAATGAATACGTTTATAGAGCAAACGCATACTTTAATTAGATGCAAACATAGGGCTGAGCCTGTAAATGTACACAGATGAGTAGTTTCACTAAGAATTCATTTGTTGAGTTTGGATGTATGACCTAGCACAAGTCCTGTATTATCCCTCCAAACAATACACTGGAAAAACAAATAATATTGCATACCTTTTCACCATTTGGAATATCACTGCTAATGAATCTAGTGTAGTTCCCTACTTTTGTCGCAAAGTATCACATATTCTTTGTATCTCTGGCAGCACTGAAGTATTAGATTTATTAAAAAAAAAAAAAAGTTAAGCACATAGGGGTAAACAGGTTATTCCAAAACCATTAAAAGAGTAAAACTGCAAAGAAAAATTCCTGCACAAATAAAATGCCATGGATCATGCTCCGCCATTTGTTTAGCAGAGAAGCGAAAGGAGCAAGAGCGCATCCCCCCGGTACTGAGGAAAATGCGTTTGCCACAAGTAATTGTGTGCATGAACACCTGCAGTGAACATGCACATATATGACCCTTGATGGAAAATTCATATTAGATATAATGCAATGTGACGTTTTCTATGTTGTCTTGATTACTTACTGGGGAATAAAATGATCAAGCCAGAGTTAGTGTTTCTCTGATTTTTTTGGTTTTTATTAATAATATGCAATTAGTTTATAAATTCCTTGTGTTACGCTCGTTTTTACTCTATTTCAAGGTAATTTTATAACAAACAACAGCATGTAATCCTAATAATGTAACTGTAAATTTTATAATATAACTTCTGTCTTAAAAAACTGAGGTAAGATCTGGCCTCTATGAGAATACTCTTTTGTTCATATTATCTGCAATAACACATAACTTAAATGAAACATGTTGTCTGTGAGGTAAATAACATGAACTCTTCATTTTTTGCAACATTTTGTGTCTTGGTATCATCTTCAACAGACATGCTATCAATAATGATTTGCTATGATCTAGAGTTATATTAATGTCTGTATCTGTTAATGTCTACAAGTCCTGGTTTTAAACATACTTTAAATCATAAATATCATAATGACTTAAATCATAAATATATCATAATGGCTTTCATCATAATGACTTTGGTTGGTTTCCATATGGAAAACCTTACTTCTACTCAATTAAAATCTGAATTATAAAAAACATTCCCAGGACACACTTCATTTTGAAGTGTCTGGTATAATCAGTGAGTCTTCTTTTAAAACCATACTTGAATGCCCCCCTCACAGCTTAAAGGTCTGATTTAGTACAGCTTCTGAAACTATTTGCTTTAGAGACAGATGCTAATGAATTGAACAAAATCAGACTCTATTTTGTCTGAAAAAAAGCATCCTTAGTGTCTTTTTATACAGAAGAAAAATACTTTGGGTTCCAGCAAAAAATTTTGCTCAAGCTGAAACTACAGACAATATCAAATATTGCTGCTAATGCTAAATAAAAACTCTGCATTTCAGGAACATCATAAACATTTTATTTTTTTCAAAAATTATTTTTGGAGCTTCGGTTTCATGACTAAATCATTTGCCAAATGCAACATGAATTCCAGCTGAACTGAACCTGATTTTTCTAGTGATTAGTATACTGAAAATTTCTATCTAGCTTTCTCTCCTCACAGGCTTCATTTGGGCTGAATCAGTGCTGCAGCGTCAAGTTTGGGGTTTGGGTTTTTTTTCAGATTTACAGCAGACAAGGAAGCAACTTGATACAGCTTCAGTTTCCAGAAACATTGTGTAAAGCACCTCGGTCTACTTGAAGCAGTTGGATCAAGCTACTTCCTCTTATAACCTCACACATGTCTAAGTGTGTTTAGAATATTGGCTTCGATCTGCATACTTTTGTCAGTTAGGAGTATAAAAATGCTTGCATTCTTTTCTATCATGACTGTGTTGGCAAAAAATTTAACATAGAAACCTTTACATTGCCAAAAGCTTCCTCTCTTCCTTAAACATGGGTTGCTTTATCTGGGGAACTGGTTTAAAATCAATGCCTGAAGCAGCTGCCAGGGAATTTGCCAACAAAACTACACTGCCAGACTTCTAAATGCAGTATAATCTCTAACCTAGACATAGCCTATCTGATTTTGCTCATTTTAAAAGGAATAAAATACAATGGGCTAAGAAACAAGAAATCTTGAATCTTTTAAAGTCCACGAAAACTAACACATTAGATTCAAGCAAGCAAGGTAACATGCAACTCTGTGGCTGTTCCAACAAATGGATGGTCCTAGTTAAATGGCCAGGAATTATTTTTCTAGGCCCCTGCAAAGGTCTACCCTCTCTGTATAGGCAGTGGCCATTTTCAGTTAAACAGGTACCTGTGTATATTCATCTTGTCAGGCATCAATTTAGAAAAGACATTTCTTGTTTATCTCTCTCTTTGTTGGAGCTTTTCTTGTGAGAAATTAACATACCGTAACTAACACTGTACTGAATTTATTACCTTTTTCTGCTTTCCAGTGTTTTGGTATTGGCATGCCAGTGATAATACAATCAGGATCTTCCTGTGCTGCTGAGTTTACTCTGTCATTTGCACCAATGACCAGAGCCAAGTCTGTATCTGAGACAAAAAGGAAATATATTACAAAATGTGTTATTATGAAAGGAAAAGCCACTACTTCAAGTTATCAAGACAACACCAAAGCACATTAGTCAAGCATACAATAAACAATGACAGTTTGTTGTTTCATCTGAATGAAAAAAATTAGGCCCATCTGTTGGTGTTCAAACCTAGAATCGAATCTTGGCAGTTACCTGTGCTAATGAAAACTATTACAAATTTTTGTGCATTCTCTGTGTAAGTTATCATGAAAATAAATACTCCTAAGATTTCAGAGGCAGTCTTACGCAAGGACCTTGTGAGGTCACTAAATAGAGCGCATATGTGCAATCTGAGGATGAAATCCATTATGTTATACTGCATAGTTCATTTCAATGCTGCTCACCTACAATCCAAACCTAAAGTCTCAATTCTGTTGAGTTTGTCAGTTCCATAGCTCTATATGCAAGAACAACTCAATTTACACACAATCCATTGCAGGTCCAGGAATTAACATTTTAGTCATCCAAAGCTTGAGTTAACATGGTAGAACACAGCTTTAAAAATTGCTATAATTTCTAAAACGTCTAGCCACAGTGCTCATGAATGGTGTATTTCTAACATAACACCACTGATACAGAAATGGGGCTTAGTTTAGAGCTGTAGCACCAGCAGTATCAACTTCATCATCCTTAACTTCAAGCTCATAGCATCCTTCAAGGAACTCTTAATGGTTTTGTGAAAAATGGCATCTGCAAAAGCAGCAGTGATTTCTCTCCCAAACATACTTACCCATGTGCCTACCGATTCTTTTCTTTTTTTAAAGCTGTTCACGGTTTGCCCAATAAAGTCAAGCTTCATGGTCTTTACAGCTGTTCACTCTCCTAGAGTCCTTAAAGTCAGCATCACATTCCAGCTTCCATTCCTCTTAACATTTTTAAGCACAGGGCTAGCTATCCCTTCCAGGAGCCTGGCAACCAGAAAAGGATGTTCTAGCTGTTACCACTTTTATATCTGCTGCAATAGCCCTCCGAGTGACTGAGGTGCATGAGCCAAAGGCATTTAGTGTTCTGTTACATGGAGAATAGCCTCCAGGTGTAAGACAACCATAGGTCTACTTTGAGCAAAGAGTGGAATAAAAACAGTCAAATGTAGAAATGTCTCTTCCCTGCTGTTTCTAAGTTCCTAATATGCATGCAAATATGTCAACAAACTTAAAACATCATATACAACAATGCTATCAGATTAGCCACATTTGCAGCACTGAAGCTACACCTGTTTCAGACATTTATGAAAAGTTGATAAATCATCTTGCCTTTCCAGACTGAGCTTATAGGACGGACAGCAAGTCAGAAACAGTTTAAGATTATCAGCTGAAAAGATTTGATATGGAGTCTTCTCAGAGGCAGTAAATTCAAGATCCCTATGTACTAAATTTAGCTCACAAACCTTCCTTTATGAGCTATCACCTGCATATTTGCTTGGAACAAAATCATATAGTTTGACTCCCATCCATTAAGCTGGGTCCAGTGATGCAAAGCAGCTCTAAAACAGATAAACCAGTGAAGAATTCTCATGTGAATGAAATATGGCCAGTGCAAGGCGACAGAAATATCTGAAAAGATGCTGTTGAAATTAGCAGATTCCCACCTGTCACTGGCTTACACAGACTCTGGTTTAATAGTTGGCAACCTGAGGAGGAGGGGGAACGCCTAGAGGCAGTACAGAGTAATTTTTTGCCTTTTTTCCTGATTCTACAGATCATACGCATCTCCAGAGAAATGATCACAGCTGCTACAGCCTTCCTTCTGCAGTGTGGAAAATATTAGGAAAGATTTGCCATCCTCACAAACTTAGGACTTATAGAGAAATAAAATCCAAAAGAGACAATTGAGTGAAAATTAAAACCACAAATCATTAACACCCTGAACATTGATCTTTTTGTGTGTGCACGTGTGTGTTTTTAACAGTGGAGTGTTCTATTTGGAATTCACTATTTTATTGCAAATAAAGCCTCTGACCCTTTTAAAAATAATTTCTTTAATCTTGAGAAGAAAAGTATATAAACATCTTAACTAATAACAAATTTCTAGGTCTTTGAGTGTTTTCTATTGGATTTTTTAGTGTGGCTATACAAAACCAACAGCACTTAATATTATTCTCTTCAGCATCTTGCTTTGCTGGGGGAGGCACTTTGGCAGTTCTCTTGCTTTTTTTCCACATCCCTCTCCTTCCAGAGGCCCCTCATCACGATGACCCATCCATTTGGCTAAGGGCTACACGCAGCTGCATCTGAAAGAAGCCAACTGTATTCTTGGGTCAGCTGGAGGGAGAAGTCTGCTTGATTACAGCTGTAGGTACACACAGCGTTTCTAATGCCCATAACTTAAGAGAGAGAAGACCTAGGTCTCACCTCAGGTTTCAGAGGTGCAAAACGGATCAGCTGGCTACACAGCAAGTGCTGAGTAGCTTCAGGCAATCCAGTGCATAAAAACTGTTTTATTTCAGAATTTTATTCTACATGTTTGGAACCATAGTCTTTTGTTCATGTACATTCATGAAATACTATAACTTTTTGTGATTTGTTACAGCGAGAAGAATGATTAGCTGGCACGTTTCAACTCAGTGACTATGCTGTCTTGTAGATGTGATGTTTGAAAACTGAACGTTTCCTACCTCCATTAATATTTTCCATGTATGGTTATCCTACAGAAATTAAACTCTCCTAAAGTATCATTGCACAAACTTTTTTGTTATTGTTGCAAATTGAAAATCAATCTTGGCCAAAGCTTGCCATTCTTAGAGAAATCTCAGACTGAATAGCTGATTGCCCCGAATAAATCTTGGCAGTGACAGGTTACCCATTTTTAGGAAAAGCAAGAGATTTTTTTATTTTATGAGAATTAACACAAAGAGAGAGGCCCAATGAAGTGACTTCAGTAAGTTCATCTCATATTTCTTTGCTATAAACCAGTACTATTTGCAGGGTTAAAAAAAAAATAAATCCATTAAAGGTTTGTGCCCAAATTATTTGCATTTCCACTATCCCCAGCTCTGTGCTAGGAGCCTTCATTATTTTTTAAGATGATAAAATCTCTTAGCAGAATTCACAGATATAAAGTGAGGCATTGTTCATTAAGGTCTAATCATAAAGAGCAGGTCTGACTTATATGATAGCTGGAATAGGTATCAATAGTAAAATCTCAACATTCCAGGATAGGACAAATGGCATAAACCAGATGAAATTAAAATTAGTGTAGTCGTAGGTTGAGGGCCTTGATGAACCCTTTTGCCTTATGCTGATTCTTTACAAAAGGAAGAGGATGTAGCACTGCCAAGACGTATGCTGTATTATGAAGTGTGATACTTCTAGTTGATCGATGTTTTTCCCTAGAACAGTAACATTAATTACAGTTCTAACTCACTGCATCAGGAAGCATTCAGCTTTTGCTAATGTCACATACATTCTGGACACTATTAAATGGGTTTACTGGTGACAAGTAGGCACCAAGTCCCCAAAATTTTGTACTTCTTGAACACATCTGAACAAAAGGTTTCACTGCAAACATAGGAAAGAAGAAATACAGCCTTGTTGTTTCTGACCAAATTTTGTTATAACCCCATTGTTAGCTTATATTGTATTTTAATGCCTATAATGCAAATTTTCAAGTCTCTTGCATATTTGTACATCACTAAAATAACAGTTAATACTTTTCACTAGCCTGCAACAGACAAGAGAGCAAAATCTGTGCCCTGAAACACTTCAAATCAAGGATAAAAGCATCAAAGAGAGTAGACTTGTCAAGATGAAGCCTTAATATTGTGCAATCAAGTAGTCTGCAAGAAAATGACTGCAGGTTTAAGTTTTCAAAACTGATTTCAAGGTAAAGAAAAATAGCACTCTGTTGGAAAGCTCAGGACACTCCAGCTTCTGAGAAAGCATAGCATATCTATAGGAACAGAGAGGATTAGACATGAAGTTGATTAATGATTGTAGAGGTCTGTATTTACAGGCAAAGCCCAGGCAGGAATGACTGCTAACTTCACGAGACACAGGTGGCATATAAGGAGAGAAGAAGTATTTAACAATTTTAATATTTGGATAATAAGCGTAAATTGTATAGATTCAGAGGAAGTTGAAACAAGAGTTTGGCATTATTAAAGTGACAGTGAACACTGAAATATGCAGAATGCTATGCAAGATCTGAGGTAGCTTGACAAGTCTACTATTGAGTAATTGAACAAATATCTGAACTTTCCTCCAGGGTAATGATAGAATTAGACTCCTTTATCATTTCAATAGCTTGGTCTAATCCAACTTCAGTGCAAGTTTCAACAATTCCCATAGGTTTCCTTCCTGCTGTAGATGCTGTGCCATATCCACCCAAAAATGACAGTTGGCAAAGACCTGATCATGGCCTAAATGTGAAAGCATTAAATAAGCATATTGGTCAAAACAACAGTTCCAAGCCCATTGAAAGAATCCCAAAATAAATAGTTTGTTTGCTGTAAATTCCCATGTAGTTTTTTTGGTAAGGCAGACTGCATTATTCTTCAGCTCATTAAAGTTTATTTTAACAAGCTGTGAAGCTGATAGAGCAATGGTTCAACAGTTCAGTATTGCATTGTTGTTTTTTTTTATAAGAAAAACTTCAGCATCCCACTTGGCGTAAAAATCACACATTTCAAACAGATTTTCAGATACACCTTTGAGAAAACCTTGTTTTTCAGCCATTTTTAAGCAATTTTTCTTCTCCCTAAACTACCTTAACATTTTTCTGCAGCAAAACAAAGGTGTTCTTTGTTTAAATAACATCACCCCTCTTACTTGTTATGAAACAGTATATTTCCCATTTCCTCAAGTCAGTTGCTGTGTGAGAGCTTTCAGTGAAGACCGTTTAGCATTTTAAAAACTATTGACTTGCCAAATCCTAACTGTAGAAAACCCACCAGACACCTATCCAGTTGTTGTAACTTTTCATTAGTTAGTACTATTATGAGCAAAATCCTGTCAGGCAGCCAGTCCAGTCATCCAATCACCTGCAACATCCTATTTCTAAAAGTTTCCAAAGTAGATGCCCTAGTCTTATTTCACACAGAAAATGGGACAAACTAGTGGTATTTCCTTACCACACACACAATGCATGTCAGGATAGCTCCATCCAGAGGTACCAATCAAGGCACCCACAATTGCCAAAATGTTTTAAAAAAGAAGAAATCCTTCTGCACACAAAGCTCAGAGTAACTGGGATTTTAGTAACAGGGATATCTACTCCACCTACAGCTGTCAGTCCCTGCAATTCAGTAAGCACCACAAAAGGGAAAGAAAAATTAAATTCACATTTTAATAAATTATATAATTCCTAAAATATTAAATAAGTGAAACAAAGGCAAATAAAGGTTTATTCAAGCACCCAGTTAGCAGAAGATTGTTACCTATCATCATTATTGGTTTTGGTCATGTAAGCAGATACGCCTTTAGAATTTTTGCTGAAAGATTATACAGGCATAATAGGAGCTGAAATAATTTGTTGTTTTGCAGAACAAGACCCTTACTCTCCTATTTCTTTCAAAAACTAGCCTACAGTTACAGCAATGGGTAGGATTACATATACATCTGACTAGATAAACATCCACAACTCATTTTACAGCACTGCTGCTGGCTAAAACGTTTTGGATCACTGCAGAGTGGTTTGTGGGATCCTGCAGGGCCTTGTAGACTTGCTGTGGAATTTCTATAGGGCTAGATAAACACTCTGTAGAGTGCTTTGTTGATTCCCCATAATTCATGCCAAATTTTTCAGCTAACATGCAAGACTGCATCATGGCTAGCATTCAGCAAGTGCTAGATGTGCGTGCAAAAACGTTACATTCATTTGCAATGAAGAGGTTCGAAAATTGCTCTCTTGATACTATTATCAAGTATTATCAAGTTGAGGGCAATCCTGCAATACCAAGACTGCACACTAATCCAGGGTAGTAGCTTGGATCCAATGTAAAAATTATCCTACTAGCCATGGATGCTGTCAGCAAGCCTGCATTCAACAAACAGTGCCCAAGCAGGAATGGTGCCGAGTTTGGGAAACCTGAAAGTGAGCTTTAACACTGTAATGACTTCAGCACTAAAATATTTTTATTGCTAAAGCACTAGAAATTAAGACAGGCTATAGATACTGAATAAAAATACCAAAGATATTGGTCTCCTTGGAAATTGGTTTAGCTAGAAGAAGATCCACCTATTGCAGATACAACACAAAAAAACTTAAGAATTCTACTGGAAGGAATTCTCAGAAATGGAAGTGCTCCAGCTCCTGTCATACCCAGTGAGTCATTCTATTTCAGCCTTGTCAAATATGGGAAAACAAAACCAGTTTGATATACAATTGCTCTGTAGTCAGAAACAGGATTATTCAGAACACAAAGCTTCAATAGCTGTAGGAAATAATTGATACATAGGGACCTAAAAGATATCTTAGTGCTATTCCTCCAGCCACTAGTTGTTCACATCAGGCTCTTAGGAGTAAGACTCTAAGGAAACTAAGTCAAACTCGTAGTCAAACAAAAACTCTCTAACAAATGTAGCAAAAGAAATCCTTGAGACCAACATCAATATCTCTCTTAATCAACATAAAAGCCAAAGTCACTAACCTCTTACTTGTGTTCCAGTTCTAACAAATTTATTAAGATAAGTAGTATAAGGCTACTTTCCTCCCCTCACAAAGGATCTAATAGAATTAGCCCACAACTTCCCCCAGGATTTAACTGTATTTTGAGGAAAATAGAACAGGGCCTCTAGTGAGCTTCATCATAAATTTCATATGACAGCCTCAAATAAAGAGTACCCAGCAGTTTTCCATAAGCCACTAAAGAAGCACTGAAAGCTACACCCCAATGTAGTGCCCCAATGATCTGCTGCAATTTTGAGAACCTTGGCAGAAGGATGAACATCAAGATGTGGATATTCAGTCATGTACTTGGCAATATGTATGAGAACTGCCAAACCAACTAGACTGTGAAATGCAGCTACAAGCTGAGGAAGGTCAGAGGTTTCAGTTCCTTTTGCAATGGTAAGACCTGTAAAATTAAATTATTTATATCCAAAATAAAATATTACACTGTGTTTCATACTCAAAGCATAAACAGACCATTGAGCAAGAAAGGACTGTTTACTTTCTAGTGTTGTTTTCCTTTTTGTACAGTGAAATAGAAATACAATAGTTATAGGAAATTTTAACCTAATTTAAGTCTTTTCCAAAAATACATTGCGAGAACATTTTGGGATGACAGTTTGTAAGAAACAGAGCCAGAACAGTTCTTTTGAAGCCACTGTTTCTTGTGTATGGGAGAGAGTTGTGTGAATCCACCCGCCAGAGTTTCCAAACACATTTTCCCTACAGAGAATGAAGGCAGGCCAATTGCCTTGGACAGATTAGAAGACTGCCACAATCTAAGTGACAAACTGAACAAAGAAGTACCACCTTCACCTCTTCTCTCTTGCCAAGTTTCAACCTCAACTTTTGTGAATTTCTACTGGTCTCCACAGTATCAGATACAAATTCATCAAAGAATCAGCATTAAAACTAAATTAAGGTTTTCAAATATTTATTTTCCCACAAATTAATAAATTGTATTTCAGATCAACTGAGACAGTCAGTAGATTCATAACAAGAAAATTGTTTCAGTTGAGAAAATGAACAGGAAGTTCCAATGACATCTCATGATTTCAGTACTTTTTGAAACATCTTTTTTTTTCCAGGACGACATTGTACTTCTATAAAACTTAAGCTTTTTATCAGCAACTAAGATCTTTCACCTCAATTTATACACCTCCTTAGTTAAGACTACCGCCTTTAAATATTCAGAACACTTTCATAATATATTTTTCTATCCTCTCAAAGAATAGTAAATTAATTAATAACACTTAACAAGGATGCTGTGAATCAAGCACACATACTGTATAAGAAGCGTACATACCCATTGTGCCACCCAGAGCAATAGCTATAGACAGCCATGCAAGCACTTCTGGTGAGGATTTAGGTGCTCCTACTGCTGCTTGCTCCTAAATCTCTGACACCCCAGTCACACCAAGGGCATTCCCAAATCCACAAGTTGTCTGACTAGACAACCCTACCAGCAATCCTGCACAGCACACAACTGAGCTGAAATACATGTTCTGAAAAGAAAAAAAAAGAAAAAAAAACAAAAGGAAAAAAAATTAACATTTAGTATTGTTGTACTTCAAGTTTTATTTTTTGTAAAGGAATACAGAAGGACTGAAAGGCTTTTAAAATTTCCAAGGAGGACTGAGAATCAACTGTTTATCTTTAAAGATAAGAAAGATTTCTTCTTTGTCTATTAATGCAAATGATTACCCATTTCTGATTATGAGACTTCTACACATTTTCTGGTTTCTGTATTTATTTATGACACCAATCCATCAAGGAACCATGAAACTAATTAGCATCCCAGCAACTCAGTTCAAGGATCCATTAACATATATTAGAGTACATGTTTTCAATTATCATCAACACTGACATATTGTTTTCTAATACTAGTCTACAATGCCTCAGTTACTGCCTTATTCTCTATTGTTTACAGGCTTATTTCTTAGTACTCTCACAAGAGAAAAACACTTATCGCATTACTTCAAGCTGAAAGATACTACACCTTTGCTAGATTTGCCCTGCTCTGAACAAACTTAAAACTGTTTTAGCCATCATATTCTTTATGGGCAAAAGCAGAGTATTTTATCAAGCTAAATGTGAAGTTCTGATTCTCTCGTATTTTGATTTTAGATGTTTTGATATAAGTGCTCTGAATGCTACATGACCAGACTTCGTAAATGCGATCTTCCTTCTGGTATTTAAAGAACACATGGTGACTTAATTTCAAATATTAAATCTTTTAACTTGCATTACTGAATGAGTTGAAAGTATGATCCAAAATACTCTAGTCAGAAAAATCGATGATGCTTAAATCAAATTAACAGACAAATATCCAACAACATTCCTAGAACATTCAGAAAGGCCAAAGCCTGTGCGTTGGCTGTTATCTTCAAGAAGTATTTATGTCCTTTTCAGAAGTCTAAGTCCGGAGACTTAATTCTGACAGAAGGGAAACTGTCATATAAGGATATTAAGAATGCTGAGATGGAGCTGGCTTATAGGTGCTGTATCCTGAGGAGACTTGGGGTTGAACAGGATAGATGTAGGATGGTATTGATGTTGCTTGTACTATAGGCTGTGGAAAAGATGCAACATAAAATTTCCCAGAACACACCTCGAGTACTCAAGCATACATTGTAAGATAACCGGGGAAAAAATATTAGCTGCAGTGATTTTACACCTTACCTTTAAGAAGCAACAACACAGCATATAATTTTGATCCAATGTTTATCTAATTATTAACCTGGTCCTCACAATGAATCAGGCCAAAATTCAAGTGTAAGTATTAGTCTCCTTTATTTGTATGCAGAGTACAAAACAAACATATCTGCTACTGCTTCCAGTTCAGTCTGAGCTTTTAAGATTTTATTGATCCATTCCTTCATGTATTATAGCACAGAGGGAAATGTTTTCCTTTATTCTTTTATGCAGATATGAGCTATTCTAGTATAGTAATACAATATAATTTCAAAGAATGGGGTTCCAATGTAAAACTAACTTTGAAACAACCATTTAGAAAATGAGCTTTTTTACTATGTCTATTGACTGTGATGTGACTTCCTGATCAATTCCAGGACATCCATCAGATTTCTCCCCAGAGATGGTATTGTTTTAAAAAAAAGCACCACCAACCACCACTCAGGAAAACCTTTAAGGAATTAATGAAATCCGACACCTCATTTCTTCCAGATTTAGCACTGACACTTCCTAGGATGTAGGAAGCCTTAAGGGCAGGTAAAAGAACAAGTTCAGGTCTGATTACTATCAGATTGTTTTCTTCCAAAATACTTCCTTTCTCTGTCTATTGTAAAGATAACTGCCAATTAGATTCTACCTCTAATAAGAAATAGCTCAGTTGTAATAATTTTTGAATACCACATGCATCTGGAGATTAAAAAATAGCAAACAAAAGTAAATCTGGTCTCTCTCCTGATGCACTTACTCTCTAAACTAGATACAGATTGGTGCTGCTACAAATGAATTAAGTTCTTTGATGAATGTATTGCTGCTTTCTAACTATTACAGAACTGGAAATGCAAAGCTCTTTTCTCTTGAATGAAACATAGCACAGTCAAAGGAATATGCTCAAATAAGGGCAGCAGAGAATAGAAAGGCTATAAAATTGCCTCTCTGGCCCTGGGGATAACAGATTCCATGATCTAATGGAGAAGGATGGCAAATATTTGCCCATATAAGTGAATAGTCTTCTTGGAGGGCCTGATTCTGTACATATCCCTCGTTCCTTGCTGCTTCTAGCAATTAATATTTCAGGCAGAATCAGGCTCTCTGCTTGCCCATATGTCCAGCTTTGTTATCCAAGACCACCCTTCTAGTTTGGGATTACTTAACTATTGAACAGAAGAAAACATAACATTATACAACCTGTTCAATGTTATGTCCAATGGCACAAAGAGGTACCATATCCTCCTATAAACACTGCTTTAGGGAGGAGGCAGAGATAATCATATTCTGGAGTAGGTCATTTGAACATATCCAGCATTTTGCATAATTAAGAAGCTAGCTATTCAGAAATACAAATTTTACCTGTAAGAATAAGCAAGAACTTCCATCTGTGCACTTTCTTTCTCTGCACATCCTTTTGTGTTAAAACCGGTATAACTGTCATCTTGTGCTCTGCAGCTTATTCTAGTTGCAAATTCAGTTTTTATATGGTGTCAGACTTTACCTTCTTTTCCTTTTAATAGGAGCGTTTTCATGTCTTTTTTAAAGGATTCCTTATTCTCTTGCAAAGTCAGGCCTTCCTTACCCATCTTATTTCTTAAACTTCTAGCATGGTTATAGTACTATATATGGTAGGTTTTCTTAGTTTTTTCATTTCAATTTAGAAGAAAGTTTTTGTTGATTGTTTATGCTATTCTTTAAAAATTATTTTATTAAATTCTACCTTTCTTTTTCCTTGAGAGTTACAGAACATGGTTCTACATTATGTTATCTAATTTATCTGCTTTTCCAGTCTTTAATTTTAAAAACTACCCTATAATCTTTTTAAGAGCCTTTCATCTTCCATTATGTAGAACCCATTCTTCTGTTGTAAACAATTTATTCCACACATTTCCTAGTTCCTATAAAAATTCTAAACATCTTTCTTTCCAATTCATGTAGACTTTGTCTCTATACATGGTTTTGGGAAGCATTTTACTCTGAGGGTGGTGAAACACTGGAACAAGTTGCCCAGAGAGGCGGTAAATGCTTCATCCTTGGAAACATACAAGATCAGGTTGCATGGGGCTCTGAGCAACCTGATCTAGTTGAAGATGTCCCTGCTTATTGTAGGGGGATTGGAGTAGAAGGCCTTTAAAGGTCCCTTCCAACCCAAACCACTCTATGATTGTTAAAGAAGTGTCCAGCCAGAAATCCTATCTGTGGAGGGGTAGTCTCAGTGTAAGTGTAATCAGACTAAAATATGAAAGTATGTGTTAATTGTGGACATTTACAATGAGCCCTTTGAATCAATTATTTAATCTATTCCTCTCCACAGTGTGCAACTGTGCAAACATCTGTTGCAGGTTTGCTTCTAGACACTAAGTTGCCAACACAGATACTTTTGTAATCTGAAGTTTTCCACACCTGAATATTTTATCTCATGGACCAAAAGCCGGTAATCATTTCTCACCTCTTTCACAGAACTGGTGAGCATGAAGAGATTTCAGGAGCTGTCCTAGCAGGACCTGAAAAAATCAGGCTATTGATTTTGACACTGTATTAGTAACACAGAAACCTAACATTAGACATACTGAACATCAGAGATAAGTATGCTATATGGAAAAAAATTCATCAATCATCCTAGAAAATGCTTTTTCAGAGCTGAGGTCTTGAACAGTGACTACTGATTTCTGCCACGAGAACAATTAGACTACTCACAAAATACATAAGCAGTTGTATTAGAAAAGTAGGTCCTTCTATCTGAAGTCCTATAAAAATAAATTGGAATTAAAGTTCTTCTAAAGCCAAACTGAGGTCCACTTACATTAATCTTTGCTTAGAATAGAATCCAATTTTTAAATACTTTTTCCATCATAAACAGAAATTTAAAGCTGAAAACATCAGAAAGTCATCTCCACAAAATGCTGTACGCTGAGAAATTGACAGGTGACTGGGTAAGGATGCTGCTCAGATTGTAAATTCCTACATGCAGCTTTGTACTACTATATCATGGAAAAAGCATGTAGTATCTTAATTAGGCAAAATAACCTAGCTACTTGTATATCAATGATCTTTGGAATATTTAACCTAGGAGTTTCACCCACTGAAGAAATATTATTCTTTTTTTGTAGACATCTTCCTTTTTGGACAAGAACATGCAGAAAGAAGCTGGTCCTATGCAGATGAAAAAGCAAAGGATATAGACAAGTATAGCTGAGGTGACAAAGTTTTCTCTTCACACCTTCTCACTATTCCCATTAATTCTGTTAACAACTTTATTCTCTAGTCATCACTCACATCACATCACTGTAGGGATAATAGGTATAAACATAAAGCCAATGCAATATTGGCATTCCTATATTTAAAAGCAAGAATTATTATAAAGTCCTTTGGTTGCCAGTAAAATTTCTGTGCATTAATATGCATCATGGATTTAAGTAAAGATGAAAACAGCTCTGTTTAGTGCCTGGAGTAAAAGTTTTGAGAGAGGAACTCATAAATTCTAATCTCATTTGTAATTCATTTTGGGTAAGTCATTAACCTTGTTTTGGCTTCCTGTGGGTCCCTCCTAATGAAATTGAACTCAAATCTGTCATAACAAGGCATACAAGAGAAGAAAGCAGCAGACAGTACACTTAGCAATAATAAATACAATTTCTGGTATGAGAGGCAAATGGAGGCCAGGTGTGACTCCCTGGGTAGTGTGATAACCACTATTCCAAGCAAGAACAAATCTGGTCACCATTTGAGTAAAACAAGAATTAGGAGAAACAAGCATCAAGTCCTACAATACCTGCCAAACCTATAAAGAAAAAAGCATGCACTCAGAATAATAGAAAAAGCACTTTTCCTTATTAATCATAAAATAAAAACAGACATAGAACCCAAGTCCTACTTCCACTGAAGTTATGTCACTGACACCCATGGCAGCAGAAGGCATTTCCTGCACATGCATAACTTGTTTACATTGGTTTTGCCAGAAAACTAATTTTGGAATAATAGAATTTTTGTCAACCTGAGGATAAAGTAAACCCCAGGATCCTGAACTCCAGGATCCAGCAGATGCATATAGGACTGCCAAACTGCTTTTCTTAAATAAAAAATATTCCACTTGGGCAAATAAGGAGAAATAGTTCATCAAAAAACAAAATTAAATATGTCGTAAATTCCCCAGTGACTTCTCACAACCTTTACTGCTTTAGTAGGAATACAGACCACAGTGTAGCATCTGAACACTGTTAAAAAGATGCAGACCACACATAGAGCTCAACAATTCTTCCTTGGGAGAAAATATTATTGCTCCCAGTACTAGTCTTTGACCATATGTGTTAGTGGTTTAAGGAAATGTTTTTCCCTCTTTAGGAAAAGACTAGATCATTTCATTAATCCAAGATAATATGATATTTTACTTGGAGACACATTTTGTCATCACTTGCACAATGTTTTGTTAAAAATAACCAAGGAAGCTCTGAGCGAATCAATGTACAGTATGAACTTCTGCAATCAGGACAAAGCCCAATGTAGAAAGATATCACAATCTCACTCTTGGAGATCACAGGAGTTTAATTTTCAGATAGATTATCATTTTAGGAAGTTTTTAATAAAAACCTTAAAACTTGTAGATGAACTGCTCAACACTAATCAAAGAAAATAGATCTTCAAACAAGGATGATACTTTGGACAAAACATTTTAAGTCAGTGACCCTGGGAGGAGGGAGTAAGGAAGGTCTTTCAGATGCTGTACAAAGCTTGGTTATGGAACAGTTCACTAAGTGAACCAGACTTGCTTGTCTTTTTTTCTTCCTTTAAAACCAACTTTCTCTACCACCAAAAATTGCTTTCCATGAACTAGTAGATATTTCTACTGTTACTCATTCACGTTGAACAGGAGCTTTGAAGACAGTGAACCCTTTAAAAGGTGTGCTACGCATATCCTTTTCTGTTATCATTTGCATTATTCTTTTTTTTTTCATTCTATCATTATTTTTAAAGGCAGTTAATGCAAAGAGCATAACAATCTTGTTTATAAGGAAAATATTATTCAACATAATCAAAACCTTGCTATATGATCCGTTTTCCATTTCATACATATATTTCACCACAGATAATGACATCTGGAGCTATGAAGTATATACAGGCCCTGATCCAAAAGCTTTTGAGAACAGCCTATGTTAATTTCAATTGGCCCTGAATTGGGTCCCTAACCTATACCACATTGGCTCTTTATTTCATACATAATTAATATCAGAACAAGTTTCTTGGTAACAAAAGGTATACAATGATTCACCAAGGATCCTGAAAAGTTGAATTTTTAGCCTTTCGTTCAATTGGAAAGCAACACGATATGTTAGCAACCCTGATTTACCACTGCATTTCAATGTTAATTCATGTTACCTTTCAGGGCCTCGTTTTACTTTTACATAATTATTCCTAGCATGTCTCACCATTTAAATGTCAAACTGGCAACAAGAAATACACATAAATTAATTTCCTTGTACTTATCATATAAACCCCAGCTGTGGTCATAATTTTCCTAGCTTGTAAGAGTATAGCTCTTCCTGTTGTGTTTTTGGTTTTGTTTGTTGGGTTTTTTTAAATAGAAATGGATGCTGTTCTTGGGAAAGGTTATTGAAATAACATTTCACACCTTCCTGTTGCAGAACAGAACAATCACTATTATGGATTCATAGAATCCTAGAATGGTTTGAGTTTGAAGGGACCTTTAAAGGCCATCTAGTCCAACATCCCTACAACAAGCAGGGACATCTTCAACTAGACCAGGTTGCTCAGAGCCCCATCCAACCTGACCTTATATATTTCCAGGGATGGGGCATCGTCCACCTCTCTAGGCAACTTATTCCAGTGTTTCACCACCTTTATTATAAAAAAAAATTGATTCTTATTATATCTTGCCTTTCATTATGTTATGGACTGAGCCTTCAAAGTTCTGTTACTCATTTGTCTTTCTGACATTAGTGGGATTACTCACACGAGTCAGTAGAATGGGATTTAGCCTTTACCTTACATTGGTTATGATAACACTTGGTCTGTAACATAGCACCGACCATTGAATTCAGTCAGTTGTAAAAGCCACCTTTGTGTTCTTCTGCACCAAATTTGGCCCAATGTATTTCAGATGTAATACACTTGATGCTGGAGGGGAAAAAATAACAAACAAAAAACTCAAAACACAACACAAAAAATCCCAGAAAACAAACACTGAATCTACCTAAATCTTAGCCTACATTCCTTAAAAGCTGAGCATGAATATGCTTCTCTTTACAAACACTTTCTTAGCCAAACAGTAATTCCAGTCTGCCAATATTTAAATGTTTAGCATGACTATACTTCGGATCAATGCTACCTACAGGCAAATATGGATTCCTGTAAATCTTCAACTCACCGTGACTACAGAAATTAAGCTTTCCTCTTTACTACATCCAAAATAAACTTAAATGAAAAAGAACCATTCTATCTCCAGAAACATCCTGAATACAGAAAATTGCAGCCAACATACAAGTAAAATAAGTTTTCAGATCTTAAGGCTGCCTCCTGATTTAACCGTACATCTAGTTCCCTTTTTCCTTGAAGAATAAGGGGCCAAAGGATTTAGGAAGGAATGAGGGCTACTGCTATTGCAATAGAGACTATGCAGGGTACAGCCCAATGTCATCATATCAGGTATGAAACAAGTTTCATATTCTGAGGCTAAAGCCCTGCTTGTTTCAATAGAAAACCACTGTGTCTTTATAAGCAACAATGTTCTACCTCTCCTGACCTTAGCAAAAGACATAGTAAGTGTCATCAAGCCGTTTGGTCTTTGAAGTACTTGCACTTCTTGAAGTCCTTTGGATTATCAAACACAGCTCACCTATTCCTACTTGTCAGCGCCTTTATTCTGTACATACTGATTTGAGTCCCTAAACTATCTAGCACTTGAAGTCATATTGCTTAAGGCACAGTTTGGTAGCTCAGGAGATGGGCTGATTCTTAGTAACACATTCTTTAAAAACAAAAGTTTAAAGTACAACAGTAATTTTACAGTATCAACATTTTTATAAATCTCTTTTTACCCCATATTTCAGCGCTTGAAACATGTAAGAAATTCCCTTCACCACATTATCATGTAGATGTTTCCTTGGAATCACTAAGCTCACTAACAAAATCACTGCTTTCATACAACATATTTTATATGTTTTTATAAAAAAAATGTTTAAGTGGTGTTGAAACTCACCTTCATTACCAAGATTCCTCTAATGACATGATCAATAGCCCCATAACCTAAATCATCCTGTTGTTCAAAGTGAAAAAAAAATAGAATATATTCTTTCTCAGGAGAAACAGTTTTAATAATTTCAAGATGCTATTGGAATAAAGGCTACTGGCTTGAGTAGCCATTCTATTTGGCAAGCCCTTGTAACCAGTACTCACCACACCCTGATGAGAAAGAAAAATAAACAGTTGTCAAAGCTTTCATGTACTGGAAACTTTTCACATGTTCTCCACAGACCTGATGCCTATTTTATACATGCTAGTAAATCAAATTTGCATATTACTGCAGTCATGAGTTACTAAAGCTTTCTTTTACAAGTTAAGGACTCAGTTTCAAACTAATAGCTTACTCTGATGCATGACCAAAGAAAGTCAGCAATTTTGTCAGGAAGCCAAAGACTAAATGAGCTGGGAGGCCAGTCAGGGAGCTGGTTACAAAACCATATGGTGCTTATTTTTGGGAATAAGAAATAACTACTTTTTCAAATTCGAAAACACCTCATGATTGTCTGATAAGAATCACATTGCACAATGTGTTTCGCAGATTAATTGTGCTCCAGTCAATCCCAAGGAAGAAGGTAGACATACCTTCAAAATTTAAATTCTTTGCAAGTACATCTGGATTAAGATCATGTTTCTTTAACATCCCTTCACATTATTATGAATGCAGAACATCAAAAACCCACAAAAGAATTCTAATGCCATGCCCTGAAAACAACTTATATTGAATTCTGATCTTGAACACTGTACCCTAAATTATTGTTTCTTTCTTTCATTGCATCATTCCAGGATAGCCATCTGGACATCGCAGTTGCCAGTTCATCCCATATGCAGCCACACATGTTAGTTAGAGCAAGTCATGACATGATAGTCAAGTATGGCAGTCACAGAAGTCTATATAAGGTGAAACTGAAATACTTTTAGCTGGACTGTTCTTTTCTCCTACCTTTCCAGAACAGGCCAATGCATGTATCTAATACCTGGAGAACAGTGAAGGCTGCAAGCATTCTCCCACTGCTTTACATTCCACTTCATAAGCTGGTTCCTGATGAGAGACTTCTCCTTCTCTAAGTATTTCAATTCAAATTTTCAACAGAAAATTAGCAGAAATATTTCTTCCTGTAGAGAAAAAGGTCTAAGTAGACCTTTCCCATTAAGAGAAGATGATGATAGCAAATTTCCTCTCAGCTCTGCTAAAGATAGAGTTGAAATTATGCAAACTTGACTATCTTGCAATACTATAGATTTAAAATAGTTTTGACAACCCATTTCGCTCAAAGCTGGGGATGCTGGGCCATCCCAGAAGAACATCAGTGTAGGCTAGCAAGTCTATGAACACTTGATATCATCAGTTTTATGATGCCTGTCTTGTGATTCTTAAAGTTTTAACTGCTAGAACCGGATCATTACAGAAAAATAATCTTCCATTCAAAAAGAAAAATAGCGTTATAACTAAAGAAATAAGTTGGAAATGTGACCCCTGAAGAGATAATGAAAGAAAAAGTTTAAGATTAATTAAATCTTCACACATTTTGAAAATGGTCTTCCACCTTCTTAAGTATATCATGATATTGGACTGCACTGCTCTGAAAAAAAAAGCCTAACAGGTAAAACTTGAACTGTCTAGACAGTACAGTACTTTAACACATGCTCTGGCAGCTGACAAATAGTTGCACCTTTATATCATCCTACCATTACAAAATGCATGACTTTTTCATATCACACCTGAAATTATTCTTCATCTAAAAAACATAATCCCCTGAATGGTAATCTGTTAAAGTTTACCATTCATATTGTAAAACACAGAACTTTTTTTTCATACTGAAATTTAAACAAATCTCTAAATTGATTTTTATCTTCTTCTATATTTGGAATAAGGCATTCAAAATTCCTGTTAATAAAGCTCTAGGGATTAATTAATAAGGGCCTTTATGGATATCATTGTTAAAAATGATGTTACCATGCTTATAAAAGTCACAACACACAAAACATTCAAAGATGGAATGGTGTCTGGATAATATTCAAATTTGTGGTTTCATTACTTATGAAAGACTCTGCTTTGTTACCCTAGAACACATTGGTAGGGATTCCATGAAAGACTTCAGCAGTGGCTTTAAAGACAGACTGTCTTTATTACTATAACATCTATTACTTTTTCATTTGTTTGAGCAACACAGACATTATTTGGGTTTTCTCTGTACATCAATTATTTTTAAGTGCTGATGTATAATCAACGCACCTTACAAATGTAAAGTTCTGCTGAAATTACTCAGGCTGAGTAATTTCTACTTTGCCTCCAGACTCAGCTCCATAATTACTGATTATTCTTTCATTGACTCCATCATACTGTTAGTGATTAGACTTGGTGATTAGAATTGGAGCTTTCTTCTCCAATTTCATGTTTAAGAAAGCAGACCAAGCAAGTTGAATAATTCTTACTAGAAATAAAGAAGGTAAATAGGGAGATACATAATACACAGGGGTGCTTTCAGACATAAATATAAAATACTAATCACATTGAGTCTGATTTGAAAATTACTATGTAATGATGAGCAAGGAAGAGAAGGAAATACTGTATAAGAATGTACACATTTTATAAGAATGAAATACAAACTAATTCTGAAGCCTTTAGTCATTTATAGTTTTAACTACGTATCTAGATATATGCATATTTCCGCTAAGAATGTTATACCAGTAGGGACATATGTTCAGGCTCTACAGTAGTTATAAGCAGTATCTTACCTGGAATAAGAGCTGTACTAATATCAATATTGGCTTCTTCACACTGTTTGGCAAATAATGTCAAGTTTGCTTCAATATATTCTTGGTACATTCCTGGTGCATAGCCTCCAACACCCTTTCCTGTTTCAGCAGTTATCTCCTTCTTGAGATTCCACTCCAAGGAATTTAAACTGTTGCAGTCTTGGAGCCTCAAGCAAAAAATAATGGAGATGACAGATACGGGATTATATTTCTTTTTCTAGTTCTGTGAAAACAATCGTTGCTGAATTAACAGAGCCAAGACAACAGTAGTTAGATTCTCTCATCATAACTAGATCTGTTAAATGAAAAGGGACAAGAGTCAGCTTTTAATAAGCAATAGGCAAATCAGGCTGTGCCGACTTATTTATCACCTTTACCTCAACAGCTTCTGAATTTTTTTTCATTTCAAACAAAAAATTCAAAAAATATACTAATGACTAAAATTAGTTTCACACAAGTGAAAATACTTACCTGGGTCTTTATTATACAAAAGAAAAACTGAAGTGAGTTTGTCTAAACTAATAAAAGGTTGGTTTTTGCTAAGCAGTCACTGCTTAAGGATCCTGTGCCTAGCATATACTATTTAATAACTTCATTGGAAAAACCTACCTGCCTTCTTATGTAATGAGAGTTGCTCTTCCCTTGGATAAAACACTTATAAGCTTTGCAGCAATTCAATGGCACATTTTCTCTGCTGTGAGTTACAATGTATTGTAGCCTCTATGTATTGCTGAAGAGTTTTTGTAGTGCTTTCATTTTTGCTGTAGATACTGCAGTATTTAGTCCATAATAATTCTATTATATTAATTAACAACATATGTTTAGAACTAATCATCACTGTACTAATCATCACTGCTACAATACCGAGGTCCCAACTCCATCTCATATATGCAGAGGAACAGCTGTTCCTGTGCAGATTCTCATTTTATTTTGATGAGGGCCAGGTGAACTGTCCCCAGACTTCAATATAGCATCAGAGGCCAATCACATCTACATAACTGTCTGAATAAAATAGGAGGAGAAGCATTTCCTGATTACAAGTAAATAGATTCCCAAAGGATGTGAGAGGAACCATAAAGTTCAGTTGCTTGGGACACAAATTTTATTGAAATAAAAAGGTACTGTAGTTAATGGATTACACCAGCAGAGGAATGGACTGAATGACATAACAGGGTTTTCTATCCTAAAGTATCATGATTTGGTTTTCAGTTTTTGAAAGTTTGAATACGAAGCAATTTGACTGGTAGGAATACAGAATCTATAGCAGAATGACAGCTAGAAGCCTTGGGAGGAATAACACCATGTACCAGTACATGCTTGGGACACCAATGACCTGAAAGCAGCTTTGTAAAAAAAGACCTGGGGTCTTCATCCACACCACATTGACCATGAACGAGCAATGTGCCCTTGTGGCAAAGGCAACTTCCAGCACCCTGGACATAAATTGCAATGTTAACACATGAGCACACAATTAATTTACCCATGAGCACCCAATTATTACATGCATGAGTGCCTAATCAGTTTATGTGTGAGCACTGTAATGAGCAAAACTTGCAAGGTTGGTGGCAGGGGCTGCAGAGGTGACCTGAACAGGAGAAGGCCACATATTTCCCTGTACCATCCAGTTCCAACTGGCTGCACATGGCACCCCTGCTCACACATGTGAGCAGGACCTGCTAGGGTGGGAGATGTGAAGAGACATATAAATAGACACATGGAGTGCTGAGGAGACAGGCACCCAGCAAGACACTCTTGGAAGCAGGCATTCCATATCAAAGGGAATTCCATACCTGAAGGAATTGTGGCCCAAGGACGGTCCATGCTGGGGCAGTGGCAGCTGTGAGAGGTGGGTCAGAAAGAGTTGCACACAACCCTGCACTCAAAGGAATTGGGATGGACTGAGTGTAACGCAGGAGAAGTGAGGAAAGCTGAGACTAGGAATAGGAGAGGAAGACGATGATGTTTTGCTTACATTGGGCCTGGGAAACAAGGAAGAAGCATATTTTAAGTGGTTTTTTTTAAAAGTCTCTTTTTCTGAATATTCAAATCAGTTATTTGAGGTTTGGGTTAATTAGCAATAAATTAAGTTAAAATTCTGCAAGTTAAGACTCTTTTGCCTGTGACAGAGAGAAACGTGGCAGATTGTTTTCTGTGAACATCCTTCAGTGCAAAGAAGAAAAGAAATTTGACCAGAATATTTTATAAAGTGTTAAGCAGTGTTCTAGATTCCAAGCCATATTTTCTTACTTTATCTGGTATCAAATCCCTTGACAGTAACTCCCATTGCTTTGGCAGCTCCTGCTGCAGTGAGCCCAGCAACGCCACCACCAATTATCAGCGTCTAGAGAGATCAAACAGATAGTAAAGTGCATTCTATGTTCACTTATTCCATCACATGCTGTGTCTGCAATATGCCTTATCTTCAAAAGCACTTGAACTTTAAAGAGCATCAGAGACTAAAAACTGTAAGTACTTCAGGGAAGTTAAAAAAATAATCTTATCTCAACAATGCAACATAGTTAAACAGCTGGTTTAGGCTATAAGAGCAGGTGGTCATCTGTACAAAAGGTGCTGTATGTAGGAAATAAGATAGAAAGAAGTTTCAAAAACATTAAGTTAAACAAAACATGACCAGGACCACCTTTTCTGTTCCATAGGACATACACCTTAAATCAAACTTTAATAACAAAGGATTTAACTCTATTTGTCCAGCTATGGAAATGTTTTCCTTTACTATGGCTCTTCTCAGATATGAATTCTGACAGGCCTGCTGAAATGGGTATCAGAAAGCGGAGTTCAGTCTCGGAATGATAAAATACACTGTTTTAAGATCCTTTAAAAAACCACAACAGTGAGTATGCTTCTGAGCTATGATGTGATTTAAGGTATTTTTTACACTTAAAATAATTGCAATGGATCGAGCATTTACCAAAAATAAACTAGAACTAAAACATACGTTCACCTACAAGCTTCAGTTGCCCTTAGCTGTACTGCATTAAAGTAGGTAAGAACAGAGACAAGTCCTTCATGTTAATGTCCCGTCAAGAAGCAGCAGATCTTGTACAGCAACCTTTTTGGAGCCATCCTGTGAACAATCTGACCCTGATCCCTTGGGGAAGTCTTAAAAGGTTCTGATTAAGAAAATTCTGCATTCAGAAGTGCTCAAATGCAGTGAATTTAACTTTTACAAAATGGTTCAAATGTCTAAAGCCAGTATCATCCAGCAAATCCAAATAATATCACAAGAAATCAAACACTATTAGTTATCTTTTAGAAGGGTCATGTGGGAGAGCTGAACTGCCTTGGTGCACTAATAACCTAGCTTTCCAGTACAAAATTTCTCTGTAATGTCTCTGTAAATATCAGTTTCACAGGTGAAACTTGTCCTGCTGCTATCTGACCAGTAAAATCCCTACCAAAAAGATTAGATGCCAACATTACTGATTTGTGCCTATAATATGTAAACAGATAGCATTGTAGATAGGCAGCGATGAGAAAACTTTCAAGTATCCACACCAAAAACATGCCATGAAATATTGCAGTTCAGATGTCAGTATACAAATTACAGCAGCAGAGCCAAAACTGAGACAAATACACAAATCAAATCAATTATATAATTAATAGAAGTCTCATAACTACAATAGCATAATAGACATCTTAAAGCAATAAATTTTGAAACAGTATATTCAAATGTCATTCTAATTTATACCAGTGGCTTGAAAATGAATTGTTTGATGGAGGACAAATGCTGGGAAAAGAATGCATACCAAAGGTGGTAACTCACAGAATAAAGTACTTCTTGCAACTGCAATATTTCAATTATTTATTTTTAATTCTGTGCATCAGCCAACATGCCTATACTTGACTGTCATCCCACTTGCATAGAACATGGACAGTGCACAGGGCTGCTTATAGGTATTCCAGGAATTTACAGCACAGATTCCCTTGCTAAAGTAACAAGTTGCTGATTATATATACTTTACACGAACTGGAAAATAGAGCAAACCTTTCAGTTATCTTCAAATGGAAGTATGTCTGAAACATTAGCTGCATTCATAGTTATATGCTGCTTAAGCATTCCTATACAACTTACCTCTCCCAATAAAGCTATTGCTAAAAAATCTTCAATTAATTGTTCTTTGTTCAGAGAAGAGGAGGTGGCCCAGAAAATGTTAGCTAAAATGCTAACATTTTGTAGCTATATGGACCACACTAGAATAAAGAATATATCTTTGTTACAGCAGGCTTTCTTGTTCACAACATTAAAACTCATGGAAGTTTTGGTGGGTGGGGTTCGGGGTTGTTTTTTTGGTTTTGTTTTTTGGGTGGGTGGTTGTTAGTTTTTGCTTAATGGGGAATTAAGGAAAGAATCACCAATTTCTTTAAAAGTGCTGCAAGTATCCTGTAATTTGAGGGGGAGTTGCTTTTGTTTTAGGCTTGTTTTGTTAAAGAAGGATTTTTTGGGTCAGTTAACCACAATTTTCTTAGTGTCTTATACTATTTGGCCAAAAGGCCATGCAACTTCAAGATTTTGCTCAGAAAAACCAAACACTCAGAGAACACTTTCATCATTACAGCTTTTTTACTTAAAACCTTTTTCTCCTTCTTTCAATGTTTAAAATAAAACTAAGCTGGGCACAGGGTAAAATCCTCATTATCCTAAAAGGTAACAGACCTAAAACCATTTTAACATCAGCGATCTAAATGCTGAAGCAAGGTACATCTGGTTCAACTCTCCTAATTCCTTGGATAAAGACGGCAGAGAAGTTGGTCCATTGTCAGTAACGCAGGGTAAGACAGGCAGTCATTCTGGAAATTCCTATACAGCTCTACAAAATCAGTATTTTGTAGCTAACAGTGAGCAATAATTTTTCTTACTGAAGTTTATGGCAAGATTTCTACTGGCTTCACTGAAGTGAAATTTCACCCAGTGGAAGGAAATGAAAGACTGGCAAAGATGAGAACTGCGAATACCCAAGTTGAGCCAGGGCAAGACAGTCATTGTATATACTTGCTTTCTATATTAGTCAAAAACCTGTTTTTCTTCTGTGGGTATCATCTGCTTCATTGTCGTAGCCATACAATCCTGAGGTAATAATTTATTTTGGTCTACAAGCAAAGAAAAAGATAAATGTTAAAAACAAATATTTTAAGAGAAGTTGTTATAAATATTAAAAAATATATAAAATCAACATTTAGAGCGCTGTGTTAGAACATTGGAGAGAAATCAGAGAGTTTGACACTAGGTTAATTAGATTTAAATAGCTTCAGAAAGAGAGAATGTGTAACAGGAAAATACCATTTGCCTTTGTAGCCAGATTGCTTAAGTTTACCAGAGCTGTCATCGAGACCTTTTAGAGACTAGTTTCATGATTTTGTTTATGGTTCTGCAAAGGGAAACAATATTGACTGCTGACATTATCATGGCTTGTAATTTTTCCCCCCTTAACTTTACTGTGGCTGACTACATGAAAAGATATTTGTTTACCTTCATCTCCTACAACAAAAGAGAAAAATCCCTTTTAATAAGATAAAAGATGCAACTGAAGGGCCAAGCTAAGTCATGAGGTCCAGCCTCCTTCAATTGCAAACACCACACAATCCCCATCATAAACATAATTTGGTTTTGGAAATAAGTAGGAAACGTTTTCTATTAAAGGTATTTTAAAGTGTGACATTGTAATTTTCTTACAGAGATACAAGGAGCAAATCTACTGAACCAAATGATTATGCTGTGGGTGGAAGCCTGTCTTCGTATCTGATCCAATTCAAACCTTACTGAAGTCAGATGAAAAACTGCACCAAGTTGTAAGGAAAAGTATATTTATTTTTTCCACATGTACAGGACAAAATCTTGTTTTGTGTCCCTAGAGACATGGGAATGCTATATATATATTCATGACAAGAAAGCTTGTCATTTTGTTATTATTCTACCAGGTCAATCTTATTTCAAGAGGGAAAAAATACTGGCAGACAATTTCCTGAAAGCATGTAGGGCCAATCCAGGTAGGATACATAATAAAGCAATCTCTTTTTATCCACCTACAATTCAAAACCTGTTACAGAAAACAACTGTTTTGCATCATTGTGCCTGCCAACCAGAGTCAGGGCTGGTACTTGCACAGAAATGTCACTGTTACCTCTATCTAGAGCTAGTTCCTTCAGAACTAGAGTAAGGGTTCTCACTGGGATGATGTGAGAAACCTTAACATCAGAAAACTTAAACCACAAGATATTAACCCTGTTTCTTCTTAGCTGCAACATTCTTAAACCAGCATCCTAATATAATTCAAGCTCCCTCGGGGTAGGATGTGAGGCTGAGGATCAAGAAAAATACCAGCAACTGAACTTCATTGGAAACCAGTGGTGAGAGCACTGTGACAGTAAAGCACGAAATAAGAAAATATGGTGAAGCAGATTGAATTTCTCTTTGCTCTTTTCTCCTTTTCAAGTCTAAGCCTGCATATACATGACACAGAGCATAAACATGCACAGGATGACACAGAGTTATAGTGGAATCGAGACAGGGTGAAAGCTGATGTGATCTCAAGCACTTCAAGTAGTAACGGCATGAGAATACAGGTATCCAAGAAAGTGAAGAAAGTGAACCAGTTCTCTTCTTTCATAGCAGCTAGTTCACCTCTAGCAGGGAAAAGAAGGGAGGACAAATTGCTGCTCTGCAGACTGCAGTAAGTGTCAAATCTTTTTGCTAAATCGATCTCCTCTAAAGCAACACAAGATCGTGATTTGAACTGTTGTTCAGATTTAAAGAAAGCAAACTACTTATGGTTTGATTCAGCTTAACTCCCTACATGTCCCTTTGCTAGACATACTTCAATAAAGGCATTACCTTCTGAGTACATCAGGCAAACTGTACCTTATTCTGAAACTTAGTCAAAATTTAAATTCTTGCATAAAAATATATATATTATTTTTTTTAAATTTAACACCAAAAGTTAAGTTTATTGTTTACTGATTCCCAAGACACTTGGATATCCAAGTCCTGAACAGGATTTGCAGAAATAAAAATCTCAGGAAAGAGTTGTTTTTCTTTTGAATATAGGATGCTAACAGGAGTGGCCCAGAAATGGGCCCAAGCATACCTCTTGCTGTAAAACAGCACTTAACTTTTTTGGATATATAGAGAGCAGAAAAGAATGGCATAAAATTACTTTGCTACAGCATGTTAAGCATGATGTGGAAAACAGAGGACTACATTCTGTAGCTCCACAGTGGAACGCTATGACATCATAAGCAGTGATATGAAAAACTATTTTATTCAGAAATCATCTGAAAACATCAGTGGCAAGGCAGCAAGTGGCAGGGAAAATGCCTTATTCAATGAAGCACTTATGTGTTCGGTATCTTTACCAAATTGATTCTGCTTGAGATGAACTGGTTCAAGTTTTAAACTATTTCAATATGTAGCCTATGTACATAAATAATTGATTCAGTATTTAAACTAGTTGTTTGTGTTTTGGGTTTTTGGATGGGTTTTGGTTTTGTTTTTTGTTTGGGTTTTTTTTGTTGTGTTTTTTGTTTGGTTGTTTTTTTTGTTGGGTTGTTTTTTTTTTTTTAACGAGTTCCTTATAGAAATCTAAATGGCTTTGAAATCAGTTCCAAATCTGAATTGTTTCAAAATGTGTCTTATACTGAATGACGACTGGTCTTGACTGTTTGGTCAGTAATGCAACGTGATAATGTGTGGGAAGCTGAAGTTCAAAACTAGCAGGGAGTATTTTGCACCTTTAGTTGTCGGATGCTGCAGATCTNNNTGCTATAAGAGATTCTTTTAACCAGTTCATACTGCATCCAGGGCCAAAATTAGCACAGCAACTTCAAAGGCAGTATTATAGGTTCTACTCCAAGCTGAAGACAATCCTGTTTGCATGTTGTGATCAGTTCACACTTTCCTTTGCAAACAATCTTATATTGCACTCCTACTTATGTGAGAGATTACCATGGAAGAATAATAAAAAGTGGTATGTTAAAGCTATGGCAAATGTAAGATGCATTTATCATGCTGTCGATGGAATTTCTTACCATATGTCTCAACGGATTTACTAAAGTGAGTTTAGCTTTATACCTATAATAGCTATCGTTCTTAGAAAGGATATGTATAGCGTATTTTACAAACAGAAAAAGTGATGCTTAAGCAGCAAAGAAAACATGATACATGAGCCCCTGAAAAAGGTTAGCCTTTTCGGTAAAGCAGTCAAAAACATTTCTTTAGGACTGCTTGTGTAAAGCAGAAGCCAGGAAATCGGGGAGTATTCCAAAGCTCAAATTGCTCTAGTTTCTAAATTGACAATCACATTTAGCTGACACAGATTAGGTTAATTCAGCTCCTTGTTCACTCCCTCCTTTAGGCTGCACTGGGTGCCCCAACTGGTGAGGAAAACTATCCTTTGCTAGCTCTGTTTTCACTTAATGTAAACAGCATTTCTGCTGGCTCTTCCTCTCACAGTGACCAACTGGAAAGCAGGTTCTAGAAACTGTCAGCATTGCGCGAGTCTCCCTTCTGAGAAACTTCTACCTGTGTGGTAAAACCCACAGCAGGACAAACAACAGCCCAGTACAATCTAGCATGCAAGGGTAACAGTGGTGCACTAATGTTACTGCTTGGTAGTAGTCTGCAGATATTACCCATCACGCTAAGGGCATCACATCCTTCAGGAACTTAGTCTATTGCTAGAACTGTAGCTTTGTAAGTCTGTCAGGAGGACTAGGTTCTGATACCCGTGTCTACAGCACTGGCATACATAATATCCATTCTCTTACTGCAAAAGTATGATGGTACATCTGCTTGCTGAATGATTTCATACTATAGATAATTCAACTAATAGGTAAAGTTATGAAAATAAACGGTGGGTCTTCAGAATAAATATGGTTACATTATTCACAACAAATGACAAACTTGCATTTAAAAAAAAATCTGAACCAAATACAGTTTTCACAAAATTAATTACTGCTCCAGCTACTTTGTGCTGCTCAGTAGAGAGCTTCGCTTCTTTGTTAGCTTTGTGTTGCACTTAAATTTTCATTCCTTGTACCACGGACTGGACACCAGTAGGATAGCCTGCAACCCACTTCTCACTTTTACATTTCTTTGGTAACTCCCACAACCAAGTCCTTATAGTGAACGCTATAACATAAAAGATACAACTAAATGCAAAGACTTTCTCCCCTAGTTCATATCAACTTAGTTTTTATTTAATTCCATAGGCAAACATTTCATTGGAACATCCAATGGTTGTCAGTAGACATGGTTTATCCAATTCCCTTAAGAAGTTCAAAAATTCCATCATATATAAAATCCAGTAAATTTTTATGCGCATAAGTCATCCGTAAAGAAGTATAATCACTGCCTGACCTTTGAGGGATGGTTAGCGTGAGAGAAGGTGGCAGGATTGGGCCCCAAGTTTTCATAAATAACACAGAACATCTCCAGATGAACATTCCGCTGTTAGTTTTTATAGTGCGCCTTCCACAGCCAGCCCACATGGTCTCACACACACATTCATTGATGCCAAAACAATAACAAATTAAAGTTCGGTTTATAAAAGAGCCTTGGCTCAGATGCTGCTTATACAAGTTTGCATGCTGTTTACTCTGAAAAAGGTGTGGAACTGACCACAATGAGGTGACAACCTCAATTCCACTCACACATGAGGTGGGAAAACCAATAACAAAACTACAGGATTAGGAAAGTACACTTTGTTTTTCCTGGCTTGTGTGTGAACAAACCGTGTTTTGTTAATAAAGAAATGAAGTCATTTTGTGAACCAGACTGAGGAACATCTCTCTTCCCCCTTAGCGCATATATGTATGTAAACATTTTTTATATATATATATAAAAGAAATATGTCATATATCCATGATTGTATATGCATATCCATAGAAGGATGAAGTTCTAGATTATTATTCTCCTAGCTCACTATCCCTTACAAGCAGTGCAAGATTTTAATTGGCTTCGGGGAAGCTAGGTTTCTAAGCACTACACCCCCACTGTGCTAAGCCCTGGTTCAAGGACTACCTATCACCCAAATCCTGCCTGTGCTTTCAAAACAGAGTTTAAGCGATAGAGGGACTACATACTTCTTCCCTGAACTATCCAGATTTACCTTTGTGGCTTGATCCTCCAGAATATCATCAAAACCCAATGCTGTCTGTTAAAGTAGAAAGCACAGAAAACCAGGGACGTGCCTTGAAAGATGAATCAGCTTAATTCAAGTAGTTTTCATGTCCAATACAACACAAATGTTCTCACAAACATCAGGCAGACCTGATATTATCCCCAAAATAGACCACTTAAAAAGGAGAATCAAATGTTTCACCACACCAATACCCATATAGTTTCACAAAAGATTTTTCTGCAAATAATGTTTTTCTTAAATACTATCAATTGCCTGATTGCATACATCTCATCAAAACTTGGTTGTCCCCATAATTAACGGAGGATACCCCAAGCTATGCATTAATTAGTAGCACAGATGCAAGAACTAGAGCATGCTTGCTTAAACATGCACTGTCAGTTCAATGCCAGAAAACATTCTATAAGAGATTACACAGACCAAGCAGACACATGTGGCAGGGACATTTCTATTAGAAACATGTTAAACAAAGCCATTTAGTACAGAGCACATTTTGCTTAAAAGCTATACACATGGTGTTAGACCAAAGCTGGGAACACCTATAAGAACTCTAAGCAACACTAAGGAAGTAACTGCCAGTATTTATAATTCTACAAAGAAAAGTATCGTAACAAGTTCACTGGAAAGGACCTCAGTTCCATCCTGCATGTTTGTGCATGCTATTTTCAGGCCATTAAGATAAAACTAAAAGAAAATAGGTTTTTTTTAGTTAAAAAGGAAAACCTTTACCTATAAAGCGCTGCAGGAAAAAAGCATCTTTTTGTTACAGTCCTGGGAAGGTACATAACCAACTGTTAAAGAAAACATGCTTCAGATACACTCCTCAAATTAATAGCTCTTCCCTGTCCTTTGGGAGGAAGGCAGTAATTCATCACTATCAACAATTACTATACTGCAAGTGCATTGTGTATCTCAGTTGCTTGGTTAATGAGTAGCAGGTAAAGTAAAGCAAAACCTCCCTCTAATCCTTACCCATTTATGCTAGAAAGGAATGAAATAAACACAGAATACTTCTGATGCAAGACATAAGTAATCCAAAGGAGAAGCAAAAATCGTTCCAGAGGTGCTTAGCCTATATCCTGTTCTACCCCATATGGCTAATGGAATTATACAAATATAAGAAACAAAGACTTAACCCACAGTAACTTTTATATGCTAGATTCTTTTCAGGTCAAACAGAAAAACATTGTTCTCATTTTCATTTATTTACTTTTCATCCATTTGAACATTCTTAATACTTTGTAAACTGGTTGCACAATATAGGAGGAATTGGTTTTCAGCGCTGTGGTCAATTCCACAGGCCATCTATATTAACTTCATTCTTTGATGTTATGACAGCACTACAGACCAGCACCTGATCTTCAAGATTCAGCTTTGAGTTTTACATTGGAAATGGTATTTTCCTTTACATACCAAATTTGAAAAGGCTGAATCCTCAAATCCCTTGCATGACCTACCACTGCTTCAGTCATACAAGTAACTACGTTTATTACCTTAAAGTGAAATATTCTAAAAGTTTGTACAATATAGACCACATTTATAAAAAGCATTCTAGACCTGTTATTTTTGTCAATACAATTCTTCCTATAGCCTCAATGGCCACACTCAAAGAGTTGTGGTCAACAGCTCAATGTCCAAGTGGCAACCAATGATGAGTGGCATTCCTCAGGAGTCAGTATTGTGACCGGTGCTGTTTAACATCTTTGTCAGCAACATCAACAGTGGGATTGAGCACACCCTCAGGAATTTTGCCAACTACACCAAGCTATGTGTAGCAGTCAACACATTGAAGGCAAAGGATGCCACCCAGAGGAATATGGAGAGGTTTGAGAGGTGGGCCCATGAAAATCTCATTAAATTCAAAAAGGCCAAGTGCAAGGTCCTGTGTCTGGATCACAGCAATCCCAAACACAAATACAGGGTGGGAGGAGAATGGACTGAGAGCAGCCCAGCCAATTAGGTGAGGACTTGGAGAGTGGGTGGATGAGAAGCTCAATATGAGCCAGCTATATGCGCTCACAACCCAGAAGGCCAACCACACCCTGGGCTGTATCAAAAGCAGCATGGCCAGCTGGTCGAGGGAGGTGATTCAACCCTTCTACTCCACTCTGGTGAGACCCCACCCTGAAGTACTGTGCTCAGCTCTGGAGCCCTCAACACAGGAAGGGCATGGACCTATTGGAACAGGTCCATAGGAGGGCCATGAAGATGATCAGAGGGCTGGAGCACCTCTACTATGAAGACAGGCTGAGAGAGTTGGGGCTGTTCAGCCTGGAGAAGGGAAGGCTTTACAGAAGCCTTTCAGTACTTAAAGAAGGCCTAGAGGAAAGACAAGTAGGGACTCTTTATCAGGGAGTGTAGTGACAGGACAAGGGATGACAGTTTTAAACTGAAAGTGAGTAGAATTAGATTAGATTTTAGGAAGACATTATTGTGAGGGTAGTGAGAAACTGGCAGAGGTTGCCCAGAGAAGCTGTGGGTGGATGCCCCATCCCTGGACATGTTCAAGGCCAGGCTGAATGGGGCTTTGAGCAACCTGGTCTAGTGGGAGGTGTCCCTGCCCATGGTGGGGCGGGGTTGGAACTGCATGATCTTTAAGGTCCCTTCTAACTCTAACCATGCTGCTTCACAGAATCACAGGAATTTAAAAAGCCCCAAACCAATCCTAGAGACACACTTCAATCAAGCTACAGTGGGATCTGTAGCTGAATGTTATCCCTTTCTTTTATACACCACTTCATTTCATTTGCCAAGCTAGTGATTCATTTCAAATTTGTGCTAGACAAATGCAGCACTATCATAAATCTGGAGCTCCCGTGAATAATTTCCTCCCTTGCAAATCATACCCCATACCTTTTTCAGGGCAGACTCTCCTTTGAGTACATTTTTCCAAATGGTCCAAGGTACACTGTGTATTACTGTGTACAATACAATAGACTACAGATAGGAAATCAGTGAATGAGCTTATAGAAAATAACACACTCAAATGCTGAATGCTTGCCTAAGAATCATTAACACAGGCAAGTTTAAGTCCTCTACTTGTACAGCAGAAAGAATAATTACAGGAAACTCTACCACTGGATTTGAAGAATTCAGATAATTGCCTTTATTTTTTTTTAACTAGGATGCATATGAAGTAGGGTAATTAATTACATTTTTTAGGCGCCATGAGCAAAACCACACAAATATTTCTGAATTTCATGCTCCTGGGACCTTCTAATAATATAAATAGTTTGAATAATCATGCATCATGCCCTAAAGCAAATCTACAACCTCATTAAGACTACGAGCCAGTGAACATGTGCAAGATTAGTTACAATCATGCTCCTTTCTTCAGGTCAGTAAATTCATTAGTTATGTATCTTTGCTGTACACACAAGTCTTATGTCCTTCCATTAGGAAAGAAGAGTAATTGTAAATTACTGAATATTATTTGTACAATTCTTTTATTTTGAAATCTGTAGCTGTCTCAAATGTAGTAAGCCTCCCATATAGTTCAACATACTTGGTATGTGAACTTGGATATTTGTTTTTTGTAGATTTTGCTTTACATTTTTTCTCCTAGTAATAAGATCACTAGTTTTACTATTTCATTCCACATAGATCTCAGATCATGAACTCATTCTAATCACTTAGAGTTCTTCCATTCTGACATAATTCATCTATCAGACACTTAAAGGTTTAAAATCCCTTTACAACAAGCATTTGGTGCATCCAAGTCAAACCTCCTCCAGAAAATTAAAATTTTCCACAGCTCTTCTCGGTCTGGATATAGTTGGCAGGAACCTAAACCACATCCTTATGTCATCTTACATTTTAAAAGAGCTCGAACAGATTAGTTTAGGGGAAAAAAAAAATAATTTATATAACACAGACATAGACCTCTCCAGGCTGAAGCTCATTGGGTAAAGCAATACTTTTTGTAATACGCCCTAAGATATATTAAAAAATAGTGGCTATTCAGCCACTTCTTGTGCTATGTGCCCATAGCTGTTCACAGAATATACTACCAGCTTTCTAGGAATCCAAAAAAAGATAGCTCTTCATTGATAAGCTCATAGTCAAAAAAACAGAAAAATTTGTGAAGGAAAAGAATAGGAATTTTTAAAACATATTTTCATTTTAGCTGAACAGTGACATCCAACAACTTGCTTTCTGTAGGAAGGCAAATATATTGAATTTACATAGAGTGAGGCACCAAATATTTAAAATTCATTTACATACAGGTAGAGTATCCAGCAAGAGAAAGCACCGTATTTTCAACCATGACAATCTATAAAGTCTATTCTAAACACAGAAGCATTAGTAATATGAAATGCTTTTTGCAGTCTGCTTTAAAGAAGGGTTAGCATATCTCTTGCTGTTGGTTTTTTTTTTTCAATTTGGTTGGGGAGAAGCAGTCATTATTTGTATGAGAGGTTTAAGGGCCTCATTCAGGAACAGAAAGTAACGCAATAGACATTATGGAAAATGTTTAAAAACCTGATTTCAGCTACTCACACCATTATCTTTAAAGAAGCTAGTTCAAGATCAGCTAGTAGCATCTATCTGTGCCAGTGAGCCTTATTGCAGCCATATTATTTGTATATTTACTCTGCCTTCCAAGTCTACCACTGATTATACTAAAAAAAAAAATTCTGCTGTTACACTGTTAGCAGTATATTTGCTAGGTTAATCTAGTTTAATTATGCCTACAGAAGACTGAATAAAAAAGTTGCATACATACATATGTGTACACAAAAGCACACACCCTTAATACCACAATTTTGTAAAGGTCTAGCTCATTTGATTTTAGAAACAGGAACTGCACTTGAGCAATATCCTTCACACGATTCATTAAATTTTTGCTTTAAAGGCTTCCTGCCATGGGAAATCTTTTAGTTTTTAAATTTTATTTAATTTTTTAACATTCTCTGAGCATTTTCAATTAAATATACTGTTCAAATACTCGTTTATGTCAATATGATTTCCATATTTTATTGATTTCTCTTCACGTTTTCTCAACTTTTTCATTGAAATGTTTCAAGAATGTCCCTAAAGAAACAATGGCATATCAATTATTGTTTGGTTTGTTCTTACAAAAACAGTAGTTTAGATTATTTCATTATGTTCCAGACAATGATTGCCTAACCAGATAATGTAAGCAAAGTAAAGTAAACTGGAAACAGAGTTTAATTACAAAAAACATTGCTTGGAACTTCGTAGTGATGCATTTGTAGTTGAGAAATACCCAATAATTCAGTTCGCAGTGCAGGGAAGATTATCACAGTATCACAGTGACAACCAATTTACTCCTTTAGCCAAGGAGTAAATAATCAAATTGAAAAAAAGGATGCAAAAAGGTGGTGTAATATCACTACAGGGGACTCCTAATCTTGGTCTTATTATGCACAAGATTGTTTCCCCAGATATAATTATTGCAGTGGCAAATGGCTGTTTTAACTCATACCAGCTACTTTACTACTCAGGAGGTAGTGTGGCATTTGGGAAACAGCCATACATGCTCTCATCTTCTCTTTATTGGCATCACAGTGATAAAATGGTGTCAAAATCATTATGTCAGCCCAACATACCTTAAGATGATCTTCTGGAACCACATACACAAGTCTTAAAGGCAGACTGCATGACTATTAGTGTACAAAGTAGGCTCTAGTCACTTTAGAATTCAGAGTCTACCTTCATAGAATTAGATACAGATAAAGTCTCAGATCAGTAAAAAAAATGCAGCCCAAGAGCTATAAGTTGTTCAGCATCACGTAATCAGCATGACCTAAACCCTTGCTATCACAAGCAGATTTGGGGAGAGATTGTGGGGTTTTTGTTTCCTTAAAACATTTCAAGACCAGTACATCTATTAGCATTCCTATTTATAGATACTGAAAGACTCCACATGAAACGAAAAAGGAAGGTAAGAAAATGGGACTGGTAAAGACAGGCTGAGAAGGGATATCCTCGAATTTTTGTTTTATACACAACTGCATGAATGACCATGCATCTAACTCACTCAGCTGACAGTTTCAGTACATAAACAAGTCTATGGTTATGACCTGATGAGATGCCTCCCAGTGTCTTGAGGGAATTGGCTGATGTAGTTGCCACTCCATTCTTCATCATATTTGATAAGTCACAACAGTCAGGCAAAGACCTTAGTGACTGAAATCCCATTTTTAAATACTATAATGAGGACTCTGAGAACTACCAGCCAGTCAGCCTCACCTCAGTGGCTAGTAAGACCATGGAACAGACCCTCCTGGAAGTTATGTCAGAGTATATGGAACACAGCAAGATGATTATACACAGCCAACATGGCTTCACCAAGGGCCAGTCATGCCTGTCTGATCTAGTCCCCTTCTACGATACAATGACTACATCAGTGGATAAGGGAAAAACAACTGATGTCATCTCCCTGGACTTCTTGGACAGTACCCCACAACATTCTTGTCTTTACGTTGCAGATATGGACTCGATGTATGGACTATTAGATAAGGAGTTGGCTCAATGGCCAAAAAGTCCAAAGAGTTATATGCAACAGGTGAGTGGTGTCTGTCAAGGTTCCATACTGTCACCAATGCTGTTTAATATCTTCATCAATCACAGACAATAGGATTGAGTGCACCCTCAGCAAGTTTATTCATGACACAAAGTTGAATGGTGTAGTTTGATATCTTGAAAGAAGGGATGCCATCCAGAGCAACTTTGATAGGTTTTAGGAGTGGGCCTGTGTGAACCTCATGAAATTTAACAAGGCCAAGCACAAGGTCCTGCACCAGGCTGGTGCTAACTGCAATGTCATTAGAGACTGGGGAAGAATTGATTGAGAACACTCCTGTAGAAGAGGACCTGGGGAAACTGGTGGATGAAAAACTGGATGTGAGCTGGTGATGTGTATTTGCAGCCTGGAATTCTATCCTGGGCTGCATCAAGCATGGCTGGCAGATTCAACGACGTGATTCTACCCCCTCTACTCTGGTCTTATACCCCACCTGGAGCACTATATCCAGGTCTGGGGCCAGCAGTACAGGAAAGACATAGACCTGTTAGAATACATCCAGAGGGCCACAAAAAATTATCAGGGATAAAACACCTTTCCTATGAAGACAGACAGAGTTAAGGTTTAGCCTGGAGACAAGAAGGCTCTGAGGAGACCTTTCAATACTTAAAGGGTCTTCTAAGAAAGATGGAGAGAGACTTTACCAGGACCTGTAGTGACAGGACAAGGGGCAACAGATTTAAACTGAAACCGGGTAGATTTAGATTGGATATAAGGAAGAAAATTTTTTTCCATGAGGGTGGCGAGTCACCAGAACAGGTTGCCCAGAAAAGCTGTGGATGCCCCAGGACTGGAGGTGTTCAAGGCCAGGTTGGATGGGGCTTTGAGCAACCTGATCTAGTTAAAGATGTCCCTGCCCATGGCAGGGGGTTGGACTATATGACCTTTAAAGGTCCCTTCCAATGCAAACCATTCCTTGAGTCAAAAAAAAGAAGGCTCTGTAGATCAGCAATGTTCCCCAAAGTATACACATATACTCATGCTTATCAGGGAGATTCATGACCTAATTCTGTCTTCATTAGGAGCTGAAATACAATAAGCATCCAGTCCAACTGGGCTTTAAGTAAACAAAACAGCCTGGACATGTTACTGTGCAACCTGCTCTAGGTGGACCTGCTTTAGCAGGGGGGTTGGACTAGATCTCCAGAGGTCCTTTCCAACCCCATATCATTCTGTGATTCTGTGAAACAAGCTCTTATAAATGCTTATAGAATAACATACTTAGTGTGTTCAACTTGCTTGTCACAGAACACCAACTCCACTGTGACACCAAGTTCCTACAGTTCTGTTTGCTGTCTGCATTTCCTCGCATAATTTATTTACTCTGTTATTTCAGATTTCTGTTCCTTCAGGTAGTTTCCGTGACCACCAGCAGTGTATTTGCTGATAGTGGAAGGAATTGAGTACAAATATCCCATACCCATTTTTTTTTCCTTTGATGTCAGTTTTGCAATTTATTTTGCAAGTTCTATTGCACACCATGCCATCTGAATGAGCTTCAGGGCTGACAGCCTACAGAAATCATAAGAGCGGCCTCTTTCAAAAAAATAGTTAATTATTTTCTTTCCTTTCGGACTGAGCTTCCTAATACTAAAAGCCTTGAACTCATTCTCTGAATGCACAGTTTTATTATATTTTTAAATAACCCTTTTTTCTGAAAACTGTGATTGTGTTGTCAGCCAAGTTCTCTCCTAACTGGTCAAGTGAAACAAGCAGCAGCTTTCATCTTAACCCTATCCACATTTTCCTTCTGAAGACACACACAAATAGCCTTGGATCTTTCAGCATATTTGTGAATTTGCTTTGTAGCACAGCCAAACACTACCACTTTTTTATACAGGCAGCATCCTTCAAATAAAGCTAAAGAGCAAAGGCCTTTACAGACTGATTACAAACAGTATAATACTAATTTCTTCCTTCAGTGTAAAGCATTCATGTTTTAGGCAATAAATAAGAAAACTTAGGCAAACAAACTTCAGCCAGTATCACAAACTACTTACCCCAAGACTTGTTTGAGTCCTCATACTGGAAGAATTTTTTTTACACTAATCTTGTAAGTTACGTAATGTTATAGACATAAGCAAAGAAAATAAACTTTTCTGCATTGCTGGTACTATTTCTAATATTATAGAGTCATAGAATCATAGAATCGTTTGAGTTGGAAGGGACCTTAAAGATCATCGAGTTCCAACCCCCCTGCCATGGGCAGGG
>JAOTQQ010000071.1:30380367-30419118 GCA_026546715.1 Gallinago undulata
CTCACTGTAAAGAATTTCTTTCTGGTGTCTAATCTAAATCTCCCCTCTTCCAATTTAAAACTGTTGCCCCTTGTCCTATCGCTACACTTCCTCGTAAACAGTCCCTCCTCTGGCTCTCCTGTAGGCTCCCTTCAGATATTGATAGGTTGTTACAAGGTCTTCCCGGAGCCTTCTCAAGGCTATCCTTGCCCTTTTACACACACTCCATGTCCTATTTCTGGGTAGGAGTGTCCTGTCAGATTGTCTTACCATCACGTTACTACTAGTGCTGTGGCTCTTGGGCCTGTTTGTAAGACTGCACCATTAATAAGGATGCAAATTATCTCCCAAAGTTTTTAATATTAAATTATTTATATTAAAGACTGAAAATAATTACTTTCTCACAGTGTACAATTTTCTAATTTTCTAGGTGCCCAGCTTGAGGTACGCATGAGTGGAATTCATTTTGACTAATTCTAGATACCAAAATTTTAGATATGTAGCCTGAACTAGTTCAATTACTTCCTTCAGTCAGAAGGTCTTACAGTTGCCCTGTTTCAGACTTTTCTTTAGGAAAAGGTCAATTATCATCTGGAGGGACACCATGAGAAAGAATGTCTGCAAAAAAGGGAACCACACACTGAACAGTAACAGGAGAAAAAACAGCATTGTTCATTTGAAAGAACAATTAATACGTAGATACAATACTGTTATAATATCAGTGTCAAGACATTAAAGACGTCATATTATAATGTTTTGAAATGTTAACATACCATCCTTAATGCACCCTTGCTTCCCCTCCAAAAATTAAATCATTTATGAGCACATCAACAGTATTGTGAAAGCAATTTCTTTATAGAACAATATTTCTTCATAAGGACTACCAAAACCCACATGAATGGAATGATTTTGAGAGGAAATTCTTAAGCATTGACCCTTACAGAACATTACTCAGCCACTTAAAAAGGAACTCTACTGAAATCAATCTGATTCACAGCAAAAAATGAAACTCTTAACCCATGACGTAAAAGAAAGGATTATGTTTTGGAGTTTTAAATTATTGCACTGACTAAGACTTAGTCTCAGACTTTCCCCAGAAAAATGAATAGTACCTTATTACAACATCAGCACATCCTGTATTTTAGATTGTACAATCTCACTTCTGAGTTGTCATTGATGTATTTAATGAAAATTAACTCTAGAAAGTTAATTTTTTGTTTATTAAACACAGAATTTTTTTAAAGGCTAAATTATAAGTGCACAGATTACGTGTACAAATTAAGTATACAGATGTCATAGCAAATGATAAAGTGTCACCTTTCCTGTTAGTATTGGGATGAAACAGCTATGCTAAACCTGAAAATATTAACTTGCTTTCTTACTCATTACTAATTCAATGGAGAATTTTAATATAAAACAAAGTGACAAAATAGTGCATGGGATTAATTATCTAATAATTTGGCCCAGTGTGCAAGCGACACAACTTACATATGTTATTTTTTTTGAGTAATTTTTCCTGATTAACAAACAGCTTTTGGCTAAAGATGTTATCTCAACACCTAGATGCAGTTTGAGATGCAGCAGTATTACAGGATAATGGATGGTAGCACATCAAGAAGCTCTACCGCCTCTCCATATTTCTATAAGTAACATAATTTTTTCCTCATTTTCAATTTTTGCAGTAGTTCCATCTTTTGATGTAAGTATTTTACTTTCTGGAAGTAATGAACAGCAGGACAGTTCAATCTTTATTTCATTTTAGCGGGCACCCCAGATCTTATCCAGGTGTAAACCAATACATCATACAACTAGTTGTGTATACCACTCCAATTTAAATGTACTTTCATTGACTTGGTGAACTAAGCTGCTTATAAGTCATCATCACTACAGGTGTCTCTTGCCCCAAGATATGTAAGAATCAAACATTTCCATATGAAACAGCTTTTCCAAAAAAATCACGCTTAATATTGAAACCAAATGTTAACCAATACTATAAGTACATAAAACTATTTTCATGGAATCTTAGGACCCGAAAGTACTCAAGACATCATCTAGACCACCTTCTGCCTCAAAACAGTATGAAGTCTACCTAAGAACTTGCTGGAAGTGTCAAGAATGGTGGATATTCCACAATCTCAGAAAATATATTGTTCCTCACTATCTTAATTTACCAAGTATCTAATTTAATTTCACTGCATTTATATGTCTTACTCACAAAAGACAAATTTTGGTTTTGCAACAGCCTTTTACCTATCCAAGGCCTGATACAAAAGCTTGCCTTTCTAACTGAAGAAAGCCCCATTCCACTTCTCTTTCATTGGAAGTCCTGTTTCCTAAACACTTAATCATTCTTATTCTTTACCTTAGCATTCTCTTCGACTGGTCCACATCTTCCCTTAAATGCAGGAACCAAAACTAATCATACTAAAATTGAGGCCATAACGAACCTAAATAGACCAGACTGACTACTTCACATGTCATGCAGGCTGTCATTGTCATTACACATCCTGTAAAACAGTTCCCTTTCTTACAACACTGTAGCACTGTCAACTCACATTGAATCTTAGTACACTATAACACCAAAATCTTTTTCTACAAAACTGTCACCTACCCAATTGTTGCCATCATGGTATTTAAGCAGTAGACGTCTCCTAAATTTTAAGTGTGGGAGCTTGCTGTCATTTGTGTTACTTGTATCCTACATTTTTTCCCTCCGCAGAGTGCCTCCCAGCTTGCGAAGATAATTTTCAGTTTAAATTCTGTCCTAGAATAAAGCCTCAGTGCCCTCCAGCTTCATCTCAAATGCAAATTCATTCAGTAAGTTTTCTATTCCATCAGCCAGACCATTAATGAAGATATTAAGTAGCATCTGACCCGACTGATTCCTGCCAAATCCCATTCAGTATTTAACTTCCCATTTTGTGAGAAAAGTGTTGACACCTAACAGCAAATAATTCTACAAAGCAAACCAGTACCCACCTTACAGTAGATGTATAAAGACTAAATTTCATCAGCCTGCTGAGAATGCAACAAGAACCTCAAAGTCACAATATATGTCAATTGCTTTTCCTTTAGCCACAAGGCTGCTAACCCTCTGGCAGACAGAAATTAAACTGTTTTGTTACAATTTTCCCACCACAAATTTGTGCCGACTGTTAATCATCTTATTTTGTAGCTTTTTACAAATACTTTGATCATTTGTGATAACATTTCTTTTTAAGGGAACTTACCCAAAGTTGACTTGTCTACAGTATCATAGCTGTTTTCTCTCCCTTCTCAATGACAGGCACTGATTTTTCCTTCCTCCATTCTTTCATGCTTTAACTAGCTTCCCAAAAAAATTCCAATGGATATTGTGGGAGTCCCAAATAATTCATTAACAGGCAGTAACATAAAACTTCAATACAGATACATCAGGTGTGTTACTTTGCTCTCAAATGGATTGCTTGCATTTCTCTTGCATATGGCAGCCTAGATTAAGAAAATTGACTATCAATGAGTCAAATTGACAGAAAAAGGTGCTCAGCATATAATGCAGATGAAGATCAACTATTGCTATTGCAATCAATTGCAAATATTCCCTATTCATCATAATGATACTTTAACATTAACTAAGATAGTTGTATTTTGAAAAAGGAAGCCACTGATAAAACACTACATTATTCAAGTCATTGATTTTCTATCTCTACCAAAATGGACAGAGCTGTTGCGATCACTTACAAAAGATTTCTGTCATAAAAATAGAGCTCACTGACATTTGAGGTTGAGCCTTACTCATCTATCCTTTTCCTCAAGCCTGAAACATTGACATGACATTAATCCTGAGCAGCTGCTTTATACAACAAAAGGAATTTGTTGCGGAGAGCTATTTTAAAAGTGCAAGTAGCCAATTAGTAAGCAAATGTATAATTTAACAAAAACTTTACCAAATACTTTCCTGACATAGTCACATTAATTTTGATGAAAACTTTAAACTGCAGAAAGAGCCAAATTATTTATCTGACTTCATTTCTCATGAAACACAGACAACTGAAGCTGTACAGCATGAAGTCTAACAAGGCTTCAAAAAGTGCAGGAGTCGTCTAAATTGCGAGCTATACAAGGTGAGGCTATTAACACATAATTATGGCAGCTACAGAGGATAACTGTATCCTCCGTATAACCCTATTTAGGAATTATTAGCTATTATTTAATCTTAGTGAAATTGTAATTCTGATTTTATTAGAAAGCATGTTCAGAAAATATGCTAAACAAGGAAGTAGGAGTTCCAACTTTTAGGGAAAAAATATAGGCAATAAAAGGCAGCTGCTAGATGAAGCAATATATCTTGTTTAGCACAAAGTGCCGGATTAATACATTGGGTGTATTAATCCTTATCATGAAATAAAATGCAATATTACATTTTACAAATAACGTCCTCAAACTGGCCTTTAAAGCTTAAAGTTGTGGATTTAGAAACTTCCAAATAGCATCTCAGCAGAAAAGGCTACGGAGATGTTGTTTATGTAGGTCTCGTATTGCAAAGATCAATGGTATCACAATATAGTAATTCAAAAACCAGATTAATAGATCCAAAACAGATTAATAAATCACTTATTTGAATAAAATAATGTATCAGACACATGACTGTCTCTCAAAGGCCACCATTTAAGGCAGTGCATTAGAAAACAACTCATGTGAATGAAGCAAATATAAAACAAATATAAAATCTTTTTGACTGTTGAAAAAGCGAACTGCCAAGTCACAATGGCCCTCATCTGTGGAACACAAGAGGAAGATTTCTCAGAGGCACAATTAAAAGGTGTTCCTGAAATAAAAATTTCTCTGTTAATAATAACGAAACAAAATTCTTTTAATTAAAATAATAAACGTCATAAAGAGGATATTGGTAAGTGTTCTTTGGTGGAAAAAAATTGACACTCAGATGTTTGGCACAGAAGCACCTCAAGATAAAATTGCAGCAGGCCCCACACAACTATTAGCACATACTTAGACGTGCAGATTGGGTTGTTTCTTTCCCTCCAATAAACTTCAGCTTTGAAAAAATATTTTAAAAGTCTAAACAAGAACTGATGTACGAGAGCTCAACTTCATAAGAATACTACATTGTTATTCATGCCTATTTAACACAGAAAAGCACTTTAGATGAGCCATTCATAATAGATGATTACTGAATTACATGCAGGGATTATCTGATATGGAATGGGGAAGGAAAAAAAAACATTACAGAATACAAACTCAAACTCTGAGAAAGGATTTGTATACCCCAAAATTCACTTTGCGGCTACACTAATTTGGTTTAACAAAAGATTTCACCAGTACCTATAAATTTTGTCCTTAAAAAGGCAGTAGCTTTTGAAAACAGTTGACCCAAAGACTTCAATGTATTTCAGAACTTTAAATCCATGTATGTATTTTCTAATAATGCAAATTAATAACGTCTCTATTAAATGTAAGTATATGCAGAATTTAATAAAGATCTTAGATTATATATCTAGTACAAATATATGAACACTCCATTCATCTTTTAATATGGGAAATTATCCATTCAGTGGTTGACCTCTTCAATGAGCAATGTATGCTATTTTGCTAAGGTAAATTATTTTCAGAGAAATAAAATATGGAATACTACATCCAGTTCTGGGCTCCCCAGCTCAAGAGAGACAGGGAACTACTGGAGTGAGTCCAACATAGGGCAACTAAGATGACTGAAGGATTGGAGCATCTCCCTTATGAGGAAAGGCTGAGAGAGCTGGGAGTCTTTAGCCTGGAGAAGAGAAGGCTGAGGAGAGACCTTATTAATGCTTATAAGTATCTAAAGGGTGGGTTGAGGCAGGATGGATCCAGACTCTTTTCAGGGGTTCCAAGTGACAGGATGAAAGGCCATGGGCACAAGCTGGAACATAGGAAGTTCCATTCAGATATGAGAAAAAACTATGTTTACAGTACTACTGAACATGCCCCAAAAATTCAGATACTCACCTGATCCCAATCTTTTGGAAGAAGTAATGCTGAGCTCAGTGTCAAAATAGTATGAAGATACAGCAATAACTTTAAAACATAAGTAGTGGAAACTTAGGGAAAATAAAGTTTTTCTTGTTATACTCAAAATTTCAGATTTCTGACACCACTGAAACTACTCACTGTCTCTGTTGTCCCCTTAAGTAAATTATCAATCTACTCATGTTATTATGCATGGTCCTCAATAACCCTGATGCACATATTCATTCCACATGATATTTCCCACACCCCTCTTGATAAGAAAAAGCATAAGTAGATCTTATTGAGCTTGATTTTACTGGTCTGTCCCCAAGTACGAGTGAAGGGAACAACATCATCAACTACTATGTCTTCTTTGCACTTGATTGTGTTTAGCACTATGAGATAAGATGGTCTTTCACCCTCTATATCTCATATGCGTTGTTCTGCCAAAAATATCTCCAGTAATTTCTCTACTATATCCACTGATCACATCCTCAGGATAGGAGGAATCAGGGCAAGATAAGTAACACTACTAGTGCTATTAGCCTCATCAACAGTATTTAATATCAAAAAAACCACACAAGAGCTTCCAGATACAAATATCATCAGAAGATTAGATTCCAGAAATATATTTTTTAAATGTTATCTGGTGTACACAGCCAATCTACCAAGGAATTTTGGTTGGGCCAGAATAAAGTACATAAGAGACCAACAGTAATCAAAATCTACTGTGCCAACAACATGAAGTAGTGCAAAGTAGCAACTACCTGAGCATGGCATATACCTGCCAGCCTCCTGACTACAAAAGCTTAAGTTCTAGATACTTTTTTTTAACAAGACAGAAGGAATTTTAGTATGCTATCACTTGGTTATATGCTAAACATTTTCTTTATGTTACAGATTTCCATTTTCTAAATGACCATGTAAGAAAATACCCATAGCACTTCTAAAGCCTACATGTAAAACTGTATCTTTAGCATACAATCAAAGCCCTTTTGTTTTTCAACAAACATTATGGGTTTTTCTTATATCGCACTAAACACAGCTCATTGATAAGAATATGAAAGATTAATAAAAATCTCTTCAAATTTTAATCAAACCAAAACCCTGGAAAAGAGGTGCTAAAAACAAATCATATAGATGCAAAATGTAAATGTGGTGGTTGGTTTTTTCAACTCTTTGAGAAAAAAAAAAAAACAAAAACCCCACAAACAATAAAATCTTATGTACTACATTTACTAAGGTGAGACAAACCAAGAAAAATACATATGTGAAACAAACTGGCTGTTCTAGTGTCCACTAAAAGCTTTGCAACACTGCATAATTCTAGAAATTGTAATCAAATGTTTAATTGCTGCAATTATTGAAAAACATCCCCTTCTACAGACATAGAAAGGTTATTCCCCAGGGCTCAGAACACTAACATATTTTCACAATTATTCATGCTTTCACACAATCCTTGATTCCCTCTTCTCTGGAACCATGCCAGTAGCATTAGGAGTGGTTTCCTCTTCTAAAGTTACCTCTGTATAACTTTTGGAACATGCATTGCAGCTCCAGTTCAGAAATTTTTCCCCAATTCCACTGTCTGGTTTCAGGAGTTACACATGGGACAGAAAAAACTCTCACTATGGTTTAAGTTAGAATGAGAAAGACATTTCTTTTCTCATTCTTTCTGCCCGCTAGATCAACCCACCTTAATAGCCAGATCTGCCTAGTCATTTCTTAATTATTTTTCAGTACCTCACAAGAAGATATTCCAATCACCATTTCATTTATCAGACACTAAATTAGTAGACTAGGACTTTTCAACTGAAAAAAAGGTGAGTATAGAAGAACAGTCTATAAAATTACAATTAATTCAGTGTCAAGGACTAAGAAGCGTTAAATGAAATTATTAGGCAGCAGGCGCAACAGGGAAATGATTCATAAGTTGTAGAACTTAGCTGCTGTACATTGTAAATGTTTGAAGACAAAATCTTCCACACTTAAACCACCACCTTTAACAAGTCCTTCAGTTGCACATTGTCAGAAGCTAGCAAAGTAACATGAGAAAGTATCATTATAAGTTTACCCTAGTTTTTATACTCTTCTATAGTTGTTTGCTGTTGGACACTTGAAAAGAGGCTTCTGACAAGACAAGGTCACTGGTCTGGCTAGTATGGCCATTTTTAAGGTCTAATAAAAGCTTCTAAACAGACATGGAAGATTCTGAACAGCAAAGAATTTACAAGAGACAGATCAAAACCCCTGTTTACTGGAGTGTATGGAATTTCACAAACAAAGTTTTTAAAATACTTTTTTCTTAATCTATTAAATATTCATTTTAAAAGATGATTTTTTTTCTTTTGGATATATTACATCAATAAGTGAAGAAATTTGAAAACAGGAAGGTTAAGTCTTCATTTTCATAAAATGTTTGAAATGCGCAGGAGACAAAATTTAGGACTGATTAAACATCACCTAATATAGTCTACCATAAAACTCTGTCCAGCACACTAATAATTTTTAAAAGATGTTTAGATTGCAAGGACTCCACTCTTGGTCCTCTTCAGTATTTCTTAAATCATCAACTTGATATACACCCTCTATGAGACTCTTAGGGGAGAGAGAGGAAGAGACAGAGAAAGGGAGAAACTGATTGACTATAAAAACACAGGTGCAAGTTGATAGAATAAGGTTAAAGGAACAAGTCCTGCCAGCCATCATGACCTAATTCAACATGTGCATGCTGTACACTGCGCTGTGGTTTCAACCATACCACTATGTTGTTCCCTTATGCAGATGGCAGTTGTAGCCTGGCCACACACATAAACATACAGCCCCCTCTTAACCTTACAGAATTAAGTATGGAAACTCAAGGTTTTAGCATCTAATGAATTGTAAAAAACATCAGATGCTTATGATTCCAGCTTTGCTTTCATATAAAACATCTTGGCCTTCTGGAAAAGATTAACAGAAAGCCAAGAAAGCTCTATTACAGAGAGGAAAACAATAGTTATGTTTGTAACCCTTATTAAATATATGTTATGATGGTTTAGTAATGTCACAGACATGTTTTAAAAATCATGGAATGGTTTATATTAAGCATGGACATTTACAGAGAACATTCTTAAAGAAAGAAATTTTTTATTCAGTTTTCCTTTAAGTTCACGTTAGGGGAGACTCCCGAAAACAAGCAAAGAGAGCATAACTTTAAATAACATAAGAAGGGATCATTTGTATTCACATTTATAGTCTTGCACTGATTTCAAGCTAGGAATTCCAAGATATAGATTACTTGCAAAATGTAAATATTTTAAGTGCTTTAATTATTAGCATAAAACCTCAGAACCCATATTATTTAGGTATATTTAGTTCTCTAATCAGCTCTGGGAACAAAAAATACTCAGAACCTTTGGCTAACTTTGTGGCAAGAAAACATTTTAGTCCCAGTTAAAGAGTCCTCCTGCATTTAAGTATATGTTTACAATAAGAAAAATATTCAAACCATAGAAATTTAAAATCTCTAATTCAAGTTGAATATGTTGACTACATGTTGACTGAACTAATATCTCAAATGTAAGCACTTACATGAAGGCAGTTGGATGCCAAAGACATTAATACTCCAATGGATAGAGGGAGTTGTTAAAATACAATGGTATCTGCCCTTTTATAATAAAGCTTTATTTGATCATCTGCATATCTAACTAAAAAAAAAGACAAGAATTTAAAACAAAAAGTGTTACCATTTTTGTTGGGAGTTTGTGTGGATTTCTTTAAAGGGTTGTTTGATCTCCCAAGTTGAATTGTAATTTTATTGTACATACCAATTAAAAAATAGCCATTACACATAAAAAAATCCAAGTATATCTTTAAAAGAAACAGAAAATTTGATTATGAAAAATGTTATTTCAGTATGAGAAAGGATGTGTAAACAGAGTGAAACTTCCAGTCCAGTTTCACTTACAGATCCTGTTTTCTCAGCCCATCTTTTTTGTTTTCAAGTGTCATAAAAAAGTATATAGTCTCACAAAGTTATTAATACTTGGGGTTATAATTTCACAAATTTTAAGTCATAGCTAATCTTTGTATGACCCTGGGCATATTTATATCTCAAGTCCAGGAACCTAACTTTAGCATAGCATACTTCACTTCCAAAACTGGTAAGGTAGCTCAGACCCTCTTAGTTTCTCTACAAACCTTGCTTTCAAAATTCTTGTTTATTTCCTTTCGTGGGTATTTCCACACTACTTTTCCTATATTCCTCTTTCTGTTCTCCTCTCTCTTGTTGACAGAGATAAGACAGTTTTTCTTGAATCAGTCATTTGTTTCTTTGGAATAGTCTTTTGTTCTGAAGCTCAAAATCAGAGGGAGAAAACAAGAGAGCAAAAGCTCTAGAAAGACAGACTGAAGTCACAAGTGAATAAAAACCTTTATATGTTAATGAATATGTATTAAACAGATATTGTTCATATACTTATTTCTCTGTATTAGATTAATATAATGGAAATAATATTTTTAATATATCCAATTAGAATTTACTTAAATAGCTCACCCAGAAAACATGTTCACAGAAACAATACTTCATTTGCTATTATAGAGTAATTTTTAGTTTTATTATATTATCTTGAAAGCTCAGAAATATCAGTTATTATTAGTCAACTTTCAATAATAAAAGCTTATTTATTAAGGACTACACTTGTAACTTCTAAATATCATTTTATACCTCATTATTTTTTATTTTCCAGCCAAGGCTATCAAATTTCAGCTACAAAACAGAAGTTATCAAAAATATAAAATAGAACTCCATTTTTTATTATATATTTCTTCGGGTAATTTTTCAGCATTAAGTAGATAAACAGAACACAAGTAAAATTAAAAATACAACCCTATTTGTGGAACAGCAGGTAAATCAGCAACACTGATTGACTCTCCACATATATTCACATTAATGAAGCACTTGTGGGATCACATTTTGAGTTAACATTTTTTATTTTGTGTGAGAAAAATATATCCAAATGTACCTAAATTCTTCATTGAGTATCCTACCCAGAACTTCAGCAGGTATGCCTTTTTCTCTAGTAATGTATTTGTTGTTCCCGATTTATGAAGCAGCTGCGACCAAGACAAATAATCTTCACACTGTGTATAACACACAAAAATATTCTTCCAAAACCTTAAGTATCAAGCCCATAATAGAAATGTATTTGTGCTTAAAGTTTAGAATAAAAGGTGCAAGTACATCAAGAGCATCAATTTTAATCCATAGGAATACCACTCATTTAAGTATAAGAAACTGTTTTTTTCAATCTCTTTAAAGCAAATTGAGATAATATAATCCAATGCAAAAAAACGCAGATTCTGAAATACCAATTATTTCAAGTACTGCGTCCAGAAGGGTAACACAACATTCTGGAGTTTATTACTTCTTTGAATATTCATAGTATTCTACCCACTGATTTAACTATCTATGCAGAAAGCTGATTTATCAGATTTAGCATCAAGAATTCACGCATATGCACTAAACCAGGTACCTGCACTGCTCATCCCACCTGTCCCCTGGTCAGAGGCACAGAACTGGTGATACAGCTGCTATAAGAAAATACAAAATGTGCATATGTAAGGAGTTGAAAGACTGGTAATAATTTGAAGTTGAGTTTGGTAGAGTTTGGGTATTTTGGGGGTAGGGGAGGCAGGGGGGGTGGTTCACCTCAACAAAATTTAAAAGAGAGGGAGAGAGAATTATTAGAAGTAACATCCCACAGGAACTAGGTGTGTTTTGCTTATGGATTTTTTGGTTTAGGCTTGGGGTTTTTTTTTGTGGGTTTTTTTTTTTGTTTTGTTGGTTTTTGTTTGTTTTGGTTTTTCCTTTTTTTTTTTTAAACACAGTGTATCACTCTGGAATAACATTCCTCCCCCTCAGCAGAATACAAGCAAATCTTTTCATATCATAAGAATCAAGTTAAACTAAAACTTCTGTAGTGTGTGTAGACTGAAGTGAATACCTCCTAGACTCCTTGCACTGGTTGGCTCAGAGAAGTAACACAACCTTATGCATTACAAATACAGAACTCTAATTAAATCCACAAATAAAAAAGACTAATAAACAGAAAACTGGCCAATAAGATCCATATCTTTGCTTTTAAGCAAAGATTACACATAGGAAATAACATGACTCATTACTCTTACTCTTTAGAGCTCAGGTTCCAGATTCACCTGATAATTCTTTCTCCCTATAGAGAAACATCTCTGTTAAGCTATCACAATAAAACAAACCTGCTCTTGGGATCAAATGATAGTGTTGAGTGAAATGACTTTACCAGTCCTTTGAAACATCTACCTATCAAGTATTTCCCTAAAACTTTTTCACAGCAAAATACTCAGACTTTCAAGAAAATAGGAAAGGAGTGAAAAAATTCACATTTCTAATACTCTGCTTGTGACTGAGCTCCTAACTCTCGTGTTACAAACTCAGGCTGCATTTTCAGTGGCATTATGATAGAACACTGTATTTCTCTAAATGTTTTGGCAAGAAATAGAAATGATTCCGTGGCTAAATACTGTATACCGCAGACAGAAAACTGAGGCTCAAGACAAGTATAGTGCATGTTTAACCATGGAACACAGCTTGTGTTTATTTAAAGAGTGTATTGGAATGCCAGTGATTCTTTTCAGCTGTCCCATTACTTTCCCCCCCTCAACTTTTGTTTAATTTTTTCCATAGTCCTAATTAGGCAATGCTCAAATTTGGAAAAACCAGCAAACATATAGTACTGTGCAGCAGATGGCAAGATATTCTAAAGAGATTCCATTAACAGTATCTTGGACGTCATGTGATGCAAGACAAAAGCAAACACTTGTAACAGCCAACTGGAATCAATTCTTCTACTGTGACAACAGAGATGGCAACCTACAGCTTGCAGGAACAGAAAAGTGAAATCACAGGCCACCCACACATACAGAGGTGATATAAATATCTGTTTCCAAATTCACAGAGCATTTGTCCTTAATTCACATACCCTGAAGGTTAAGAGTGAAATGCAATATAAAATGTCAAAACTCAACTACAGTGGTTAATATAAGATTGCTAAACTGTGTAGCTCAATGCTATGTGCAATAATTGCCTGTTACACAATCTAAAGCATACTTGGTTTCACCCCCAAAAAGTATGCATTTTGTTTTGATAGATCTTTCATATTAAAATTGTTATTAGAGATGTCATCTAAAATCTCCCAGACTGCAATATATCACACAAAATTTTCTTTTCTTGGCAGATGGTTTTCACTTAGACAAAAATCCTCTATCATGAGATATGTATTTTGTGTTCTACGTATGGCAGTTGTTACTTATTTTCTGCATTATTTTCAAAATTTTAAAGCTGATCATAAAAATTTTCCTCTAGGCTGATACTTAGATTAATATAGTAAGTCACATGACATAACTATTTAATAAGTAAATAGTTCAGAAAAACGAGTAGGAACTTCTAGCAGGATGATCTGATTTTTTTAATTTGATTCATTATTTAGTCTATTCGGTTGATACAGTCTATGTATCCCACACTTATCGCAGTCAAATCTGAATATAAAGCACAAGCTTTAGAGCTTTAGTTTTAGGCTCTATGCCACACCATTCAGTTCTAGACATCTGCATTGGCTGGCTAAATTGGCCTGTAATGTCCCTATCTTTAAAATCTCCACGTCTTCATATCTGAAGAAATTCCTCTGCAGAACTACATTCAGAAATGGTTCTAAACCTGTGTGCACTAAACAGCCCTTTTGAAGAATCTCCTTTGATTTTTTTGACTGTAAAAGTAATCTATGGAGACAAACTGGAGTAGAGTAAAATGAACATACCACATACTATTTAGATCTACTTGCTTTGACTATCATTTACCTATTGGCCTGCCCTAGTCAACCTGTTAACATATCACTGTATTTCCCTTACATATTTCAGTTTACAGTACAAAGAAAACCAGAAGCCTAAAGATTTCATGGAACTGTTGTTAGATAAGACCAAGCAGCTGACTCCTCAGCAACACTAATTTTAGTAGTCTATTTTGTCACAGTAAAAAATAAAACCCTTAAGAGTATGTAATGGCTATTTGGTATACAGAAATAAGACTCAGTGGTTTGTTTTTTTTTTTACACCAGTGTTATATGAAAACAAAGGATTTTAAACATATCAACACTACAAGATTCTATACTGTAGTAGAATAAGTGTAATTGGGTCCATTCACAGCAACCTCAAGGCTGACTACATTCTAGAATTCATGAATTTCACCTCCCTTCCTCTTAAGTGTCATAAGACTGGCTTACCTTTTTTTACTCTAGATTATTCATTTGTAAAACAGTTTAATTGATTTATAACCTAAAAGACATTGTACATAAGAGACTAAGTCTTTTACCACAGGAAAGCAAAGAATTAACAATGAACTCTTGCAGGTTAAGGAATGTGATGTTAACACAAAGTATAGTTCGTCCAGTCTCACCCATGTCAGTTATAAGACCACAAAACACCACAGTGACTGTTGATAATTGGGAAGGGACGACCATAGGATAGCAGGATTTATGAGTAATACCTTGCTAAATCCACACTTGAGTTTGGCTACCCTAAGGTTTCGTTTTTAGAAGCAGTTTTGTGTCTGAAGTCTTTGATTTCAGTTCTTCATTTTGAGAACTAATTTAAATTAAGATAAAAAAATACACTTCGTCCTGTATGCTATGAGGAGAATTAAGTACTAAAGCATGGATATTTTGCTAAACAGATATTTTATTTTTCTACTTTTCCATTACACAATAAGTTGCCAAAGTGACCACATGGTATTGGATATTTCCTTATAAAGGACTCCTAAACCTTTTGCTAGTGTAGCATTTAGTATTACCAATCATGAAAATATGTAAACTTGCCGTAAGTTACATAAAACAGATGACAACAGCAGTCAAAAATCAGACTGCTAGGCAAGGCTGTATTAAATGCAAAATGGCATATACTGTACTTCCAATCCAGAAATAAGACCAAAAATATGTAGTACTTCTGATGTTTTTAGATTACCCTTACTTGGAAAATTGTAATGCCTATAAAATTCTAATAAGAAACTAAAGAAATGAACCCCAGCTTGGTATACTTGTTAACCAGCATTAAAAGTATTTGCATGAGTTTAACAATTGTATGTTATTTAGGCAAATTAGCTTTTTCTTTGTTTGTAGACTAAAGAATGAGATTTACTCAAGATATCAAGCTCATATTTTCATTGTTATTAAAAGCTTGTAAACATACTATTACAAAAAGACCCTTTATACTGTCCAGCGTAGCCTCTGTGCTTAAATCCTGGAAACAAAGCTTAAGGATCTGGGGACAAGTAATTTAATATTTGTCCCACAAAACTGTTATTTGTGAAGTCATGCATTAGTTTAGAAGTAGGTGCCACGTAATGTACAAACAGAGCCTTAAGAAACCCTTTTCTATATTCCAAAAAAAGGCATAATATTCTCTGAAATTCATCCTAGTTAACAGTAAACAACTTCGACTAAAACACAGAAAAACAATGTTTCATTCAAGCCACAAGCATCCCCAACACGATGAAACAAAAGCAATTAGGAAGTCTATATTTGCCATATCTTGGCAGATGCCAGATATCCCAGAAAGTCCATATCTTTTACATGATAATGTAAAATAATTCTTTTAAACAAGACAAATCAAGTCATATTTATAATAAACTTATAATGAATTACTGTAATCCTTCAAAATGAACTTTAAAATTCACCTGTGTCCCACACTGTTCTCCCACTATATCTTCCTTGACTGCTTACTAAACAAGTGTACCAATCTCCCTATCAAAATATACAAGTGGATGAAAATAAACACAGATTAAGCAGCATGCCGCAAATTCATTACATTTTAATGTAACTAGCTTCTAATACATCTCCTATAACTCCGAGTAGACTTTTTAAGCCTAAATAGATTTGGTTCATTCATTAGAATCACAGAACAGTTAGAGTTGGAAAGGACCTTATAGATCGAGTTCCAACCCCTCTGCCATGGGCAGGGACACCTCCCACTAGAGGAGGTTGCTCAAAGCCCCATCCAGCCTGGCCTTAAACACTTCCAGGGATGGGGCATCCACAACTTCCCTGGGCAACCTGTTCCAGTGCTTCACAATCCTCACAGTAAAGAATTTCTTCCTAATATCCAATCTAAATATCCCCTCTTCTAATTTAAAACCACTACCTCTTGTCCTGTCACTACACTTCCTGACAAAGAGTCCCTCTCCAGCTCTCCTGCAGACTCCCTTCAGGTATTGGAAGGCTGCTATGAGGTCTCCCCAGAGCCTTTTCTTCTCCAAGCTGAACAACCCCAGCTCTCTCAGCCTGTCTTCATACCAGAGGTGCTCCATCCCTTTGATCATCTTTGTGGCCCTCCACTGGGCCCATTCTAACAGATCTATGTCCTTCCTGTGTTGAGGACTCCAAAGTTGGACACAGTACTCCAGGTGGGGTCTCACAAGCACAGAGGTTTATGAGTGGATCTTATAATAAACTGTTGCAATATGACCCCAATGAGAATCAGTCAAAAATCAGTTCCAAAATGTGACAGAATTATTTTTATGTTCTATATTCAAGAAATAACCAGGTTTAAGTTATCATTAATTAGTTTTTCCTTTTTTTATAAACTTGATTTACAATGTATTTCATAGAAGTTAAAGAATTTTCAGTGTAGCCCAAGTGTAAATAAAGAGGAAACTTCACATGAAAGTAGAGACTCAAAGGAAACTACCAGTCAATAAAAACTATCATTTACGTTTACCATTTGTATTTCATAGTTAAAAGCAGACGTGTTCTGGAAAATCATTGTAGAAGGGCCTAGGAAATACTTTCCATGGTCAGAGTAGTGGTGCAAAAGCTATAAATGGAAATAGGAACATTTTAAAGTTAGAACTGAACAATAGGAGTTGTATCATGTCCTTTTCTGGCCTCAGAGAAGGAAATTTCAAGCTATTCAAGAAATTTAGGAAACATCAATAACCTACACAGCAATCCATTGTAGAACTTTGTAAAAGTCTGAATATTAAAACAGCTATTCTCAAGCAATACAACCTTGCTTTTCATTACAGCTAAGTAGATGAGATAAAGTGCTGTATTAACATAACCAGACTGTTTTTAATATGTTAAGGGTTAACAAGTTCTTTGCATACATGTATGTATAAATGCATGGCATCGTGACTTTGTGCAACAGATCAGGATGAGAACCCAATGGTTCTTTCAATCAAAATATAATCTGGCCAAGATGAACTTACCTGAAAAAAAGACACATTTTATGTATCTTATCTGTAAAAAAATATATTTATTGTGGAAGACAAGTGATATAATTTTGTAGTTATACTACAAAGGGTTGTAGCATAACTGCACTCCAGTATAATGTATTCCATGTGTTTTAATTTAAATTTAAAATGTGTTTTAATTTAAAATTAGTACTGCCTGGAAAATAATAGAAGTGTCACACCTGTGGAAAAAAGTGACAAAGTATTAGTTGACTCAGTCATAAAACTGATGGCTACTACTCTGACCTAAGCAAATAGCTCTCTTAACAGTTAAAAACCTTCCAAATTTGAGTAATAAATATTACTGGTGTTAAATATTGTTATTTAATATCAAGGTCACCAAACATTCCAAGGACCAGTTTTAAGACAACATATAACAAATATAAGACTATAACCCAGACTTTTGAGACATTCTAAGACTTTAAACTTAGCTGTTTGTACTGTTTCTCTACAAAATACTAAGAGATGATACAACTGAGGGACAAAGGATTAACAAAAATATTGTCTAAATAATGTTTAAATGTCTGAATTTAAAAAAAATGACTGTGCATTGAAAGTAATACGGCATATTTCAAATTACGCTTACAATGCTAAGGGACTCTTCAGAACAGTGAAAGCTGAAGTGTTTGTTTCCTTTTTCTCCTCAGGGCCACGCAGCTACAGATCAAGAGTGTTTTAAGGAGCTCCACTTGAGTCAAGATCATATTGGCATTTGATCACAATATCTTTTTTGCCACAAGCACTACAAAATATATACACTTTGAAGTTTAATCATATCAATAACTCTTACATTCATCCATTTTTCATTCTGTAATCTATATAAAAGAATGTGTTCACAATTAATAATGTTTTAAGTTATAAACTTGCAGTGGTATAAAACCTGTAGCACGAAAATACAAAATGGATGCTTAAGATCATCTACTGAAGTTGACAGTGTGCTCATTTATTAACAAGCCCACTGTAAGAAAAAGTATGAATTATCTTTTTTTTTTATTGGTGATGTAAGTATTTAACTTTTACCACAAGATTCCTCAGTGATTCATACAGAATAAAACGGTCTTTGACAAACCCTTGCATGCATCATTACAAAGCAAAAATAGTGGTTGACAGAGAAAGGAAATGAAAACAAGCAAAGCAATGTGAAAGATGTAGATAAATTAAATGAAAGCAGAAATGAGACAATAGGCTCTTTTTCACTTCCTTGAAAAATATTTCCTGTTGCCAGCATATGCAATGATCTGCTATATTGACATTCATTATAATGGAGGAGAAAGCCCTGTTCATTGATCAATATTATTTTAAGTTGAACTGAAATGAAGTGGAAGCATATTGACATTTTGCCTAAAGACACAGTGGGTATAACAACACAGCTTTGAGGGGTTCTTTTAATGTCAAATAGAGGAGCATGTCACATAACTTGACTCCTGAAATCATTAAGAGTTAATAGAGTGCTTCCCTGTAACAGTAATATAACAGTACTGAGCTACCGGAGTCAGTTTCAGAGCAAAAATACTTAAGGCAGACAGGTTTGCTTTGCCTTCAGCTTAAATTCTAATTTACTTGTTTTATGGACTGAAAAAACAGTTTAGGTATTTGTATAACTGTGAAATATGCTCTGTACTATCAACATACTAGGTCATTTGGCTTAGACATGCACAATACTTCCCTTTAATACTGATCCAAGTACATGTTGTTCTGGAAAGAGTTCAATAGCAGCATTTTCATCTAGAGCCAGAATGCACTAGTTTTCCATTTCTATGGTCTTCTGTACTTTATCTTAAGTGGGGAAATGTATATTAGTTGCAGCATATTTAACTTAATTTTATTTAGTTTTACAGGTGCGCTAATGCATTTGGATAATCTTTAAAGAAAACAGTTGTAGGAAACATAATTATCTTCAGTATTATTTCTCCAGATAATTTGTGGAACAAAGCTTAGGTCAAAAGAGAAGTTGATCAAGATGGAAGTTTTAATCTTTACTAGCAATCTAAATGGAATCTCAGATCCACAGTCTTCAGTTTTATATCCCAAATGAATGCTATATATCGTAGTTCACTCATATCTAAGTGACACTGCCTAGACTATCTACTGTTCATATGTTAAGTACGAAATCAATGATTAAAGAGTAATAATCCCAACAAGAGCTTGGCTACCAAGTTGTGCTCAATACAAAAATTAAGCAATTCTATTCCAGTTAACCAGTGTGATGACACACTGGATTGCGGACTGTCTTTCTTGGAAGTAATAAGTCACCACGAAACCTGACAGGCAACATTCAAAAGGAAACAATAAGCACTATTAAAAACCCCAGGTACTTGCTAGCAACAGGTATCTATGATACCCTGTGAAATAGGTAAGTCAAAGCTGCAGTTCCATATTTGGTACTGGAATTATTTTCTTATGGATGGAAGAGGAGAGACAGCTCTTAAGAAAGTATGTCCAGCTTCACACAAATGATATACAAACAGTAACACATCATTGTGATTTACAGAGTCTTTCTTTCGATTTCCAAAGAACCTAGCTTGAGGAAGATTTATTTTTTTTTTAAATTTTAAGGTACAAGGAAACCCATCTGACAATTCTGTAAACAAACACAAGGCTAAAACTTTTTGCTGTGACTTTCCATCTATGAAAAAGAGCTTTCTCTTTCAAGGCCTTTTAAACTAACAACAGTAGAAGGAATCAACAGAAAACCTTTACATGCACAAATTTGGTGTTAGAACTATAAAAGGCAAACCTGTGAAAGCAAACAATGATCATGCTTAGTCAAGCAATTAAATGCCTCTCATAATGTGGAAATTATGCCCATTGAATCCACAAATTTCAAAGTGTAAAAAACTCCCATAAAAACATTTTTTCGTATGTCCAAGTACTTTGTGTGGCAATAGCACATACCTTAAGTTCACATTAAAAAGAATGTGCTCCTGTACATTTGGTTTTGGGTGCTCACGTATTTATCTTAGTCATATTAAATTAAGAAATGTTAAATACAGTGTCTTTAAGCAGAAAACATTTTTTTTTAATATGTGCATCAATTTAAAAATAAATTTACATATCGAAACATATCTAAACCCAACATTCAGTTGTAACAGTAAGTTTCTATATAGTATTCTGTACGTGTCCCCATATTTCAGTCTCTAGTGACAAAGCAAAGTGTTTAGCATTATTGGAAGTCTTTTTTTTTTTTTCTGAAGCTGTAAATATTCATTTGGAAATGAGCAAGCCCGACCTTGGGCACATTCAGTATGAACAGTTATCTTGACTGCTATTTTTGTGCTCTTTCCCTCTACATATGCTTTTGTCAGAAGTCACCTATCTATTCAGCAAGTTTGGCAGGAATGGGGAGAGAACTGCAAGGTAGGGACCAAACAGGTATGCATATGTTAAGTTTCTGTTAATAAAGAAGCTGTTTGCAAATATGTGGTTTCAAGATAAACACCCAAGTATTAAATTTATTATGAAACCTATTTCATAACTTCTTATTCTCCCTTTGTAAAGTAAAATTCTATAGAAGTCTCTGCCTGGAAAGCACTGCATCACTAAAGCACCCACACTGCCGGAGAATAGAGTCAGGAACAGCAGCTTAAGTAAACAGAAAAATCAGTATTCCTACATGTGAAATACCAAATATTCTGAATTTTTCCACACAGGAAATTAATAGACTCTTGAATAAGACATTCAGAGATCAAGGCAAAGCATCCATTCCTTTTTGGTCAGGGACAGGACAATACAGTGCCAACTAGAGATACCTTAATTAACTGCTTATGTGCTGACCCATATTTAGGAATAGTAAAGTTAAATTAATGGAATGACCTGCACAAGCTACTATACATGCAGTGTACAGATACCACTCATCATAGCATCTGAAGTTTCATTTCCCCTCATCTGGTGTAACTTTTAAAGCTTCAGCAGCTTTTTTAACACCTCCTGCCATTGAAAATTCTAAGCAAGTTGGTTTTCAGTAAGCATTGTTTTAACCATGTTCCTTTAAATCATTAATATAGATGCACTAGACATCCACAGAGGAATTCTAAACAAGCCTTTAGAAGTGTACCTGAACATTGGGACCTCTGATTATTAAAGACTTTTGTTCTTAGTAAAACTAATAATATTTCCTTGATTAGTTTGGCAAACTTACTGATAACCTTGGGCATGGTATAATACTTTGGCTGCTTTGTAATGATCATCCTGCAGCACTAACTATATCAAAAGGACTCTTAATTGTCATCCTGCTCCATTCATAAGTGGAAGGGAATCTCAACTGATTATAAGCACTACTGTGTCCACAGGGAATATGAATATGTTCAAATATGAATATAGAATATAGTTGAAAGTTCTATAACACACACCTGATGCATTCCAATAGCTTTATGGCTTTCAACTACTGCATGTATGCTAAATATATGCAGCAGGCCAATTCTTAAATATTTCTTCTGTTTATAACCCAAATGACACTACTAATTCCAGCCAAGATTCTACAAAGAAGTAGCAATAAGCAAAATATAACTTCATGAATACTTATAAAATTATAATGTTGCAGCATCTAAAAACTCAGAAAATTAAAAGGATGCAGCATGATCTTTTATTACTTTCCTGGTAAAAAGAAAAAGGCTACATACACTTTATATGGATCTATTTTCATTCACAATTTCTCCTGTTGCTTTAAACAAACCTACTCTAATACAGCAAGTGAGCAGGATCCAGATTTACAATAGAAATCATCACTTTCATGAGACAAAACAGTTTTCCCCTAAGTTTCCAAGATAGACTGTATTTTCTATGGTTTATTATTAAATCCCCAAAGACTGGGAACCATCAACCTCCTACAAACCATTAAAATAGGTCTTCCAATCCAAGAGAAACAGGAAAAGCAGTAGGAGACAGTACTAGTGATATTCTGCCCGTGATAAAGCTGTTCTTTTCATTCCTCCTATAGCATGACCAGACAGTCTAAAGCTGTCAGGAAGTTGGAGTGAAAACATAACAGTTGATGTGAAAATGAAAAATAAGTGTTGATGTCTCATGAGCTAAGAATTTGGATCAAAGAGAGCCCTGAAGTATCAGCAAAGTTGTCTGTATATCATCAAGATTCCTATGAGCAGATCCTCAGCTGGAGATCTGCCCCCTACACTTCATCCTGTGTACCAAGCAGATTTGTACTATGATTCTGTCTGTCCCTAAACCGCTATCTTCCCTACAGTCATATAGAAAAAAAATGGCAATAAATCAATGCAAAAACCTTATGCCAAATCAAATGCCTTACTATATAATTGCCAGTCAAAACAGCACTGGTGTTACCAAGCATCCAGGTCCTACAAGAGCAAGGAATTTAATGTTTTTTTTTTCAGAACAAGAATACTTAAAAGGCAGCTGAATAAATTGGACCTTTTAGTTTGAAATAGGACAAGTCAGGAGAGTATCGGCATCTGGCATTAGTGCAAGAGAATCTATTCTGTATGCACTAAGTGCCAAAGAGTGCAACACTCAAAAGGTCTGCAAACAGTCATTTTTGAGACATGAAAAAAATCTAGAGGAATTAAAAAATAGCACTGGAATAAAATACTTCAAAACACAATTTAAGTTTTGCCAGTTCAGTAATCAATTCCAGACTGAATCCTCTCACCTTCCCTCATTTCTCTTTAATACCAGATGCCCTTTAACAGGCATTCTGCAAGGTTTCTGGCTTTGAGATCATCAACAGAACATTACTTCAGCTTTCCTTTTCTGAGCATACTTTTGTAATCAGAAAAGAGTGAGCTATGAATTTTGAATATATGTGTTTTAAGAGAAAATTACTCTAAAATAAAATTGCTCATAGCATATGAGAAGAGCTACCGGAGATGATTACAGATATATACCCAAACAGTCAATAACACTTTTATTTTGGAGAAAAGCTTTTAATCCAATTTCAAAGTGATAAAGGCTGACAATTTTCAGTTACACTGTTGTAGTAAAGAATAATCTAATTTTAACAAGAACAAAAAATAAATTTAAATGCTAGCAACTGTATTTACAAATTGCAACATAATCACAGCCTTTTATATTTTAGAGTTCTTAAACAATTGAGATAAAACCGCAACAAAAAGTCTAAAAGATATTTAAATTATTTTTTAAAAAGTACTTGTGGTTTAATCCAAAGTTTTTTTTTTAAAAAAAAGCAGAAGCATTTGGGGAAATTGGTATGAATAACCTTTCATTCAACATATGCCCTCAGTATGCAGATAGTTAGGCAAACCGAAAGGAAGCTACTGTGAACACTGGAAAGAACAGAAGAAACTCATTACCCTGTAAAATGAATTTGTTTATTGGGTATGTTGTGAGGCTGGGGAAAGATGTTCATAAGGAAATAAACAGCAGGTATTAAGCTACTGTATATTTCACTGTGAACAGAATACTAGGGAAAATAAATCAGCAGGAAGCTAGCTGTGTAGCGCAGAGATCATCCTCCTATCCCTGAAGTATGACAATGATGCAGACATTGCTAATATGCACGAGTGACATCCCAAATTCCAAGGCTGCTCAGTCAAAATAAGCATTTGCTACTGTATCTGTGTATCTGAACTATATTAACCCTCCACAGGTATACTACAAAAGTTTGAATGCATAAATTGTAACAACTTTCATATTGCCTTTCCTAGGTATACTTTTGGCATGCCTTTTTTGCATGATCTAGCCCTATAGCATTTGTTGTGAAAAATTATGCAAAAATAACTGTTCTGATGACTGTGTTAATGTACTTTTCTTGCTTAATTTTCTAGCCTATTATGAAGTCCACCAAAAAACATGTAAACATTACTTCCATAGTAAATTATGCACTTCATTTAGAAATATTTTCCAGAGGTTCTACACACATATTAAAAAGAAACAAAAATATAAGCCAAGAAAACTGAAAGACCTGCAACATATTCTATCAACAGAAAAGACTTTGCTCACGAAAAGAGCCCCTTACTCCAGTCAGTGATTCTCAGAGATGTGCCATTCCCACTTACTCATGTGAATTCTTTCCCCACATTGTGCTTATTAGTGTGAAGTGAACCAGGCACCACCTCAGGCCTCTCTCCAAAGCACAATTTGGAAACAAACATATCTGAGGAAGATTCTGAAGGACAATGAGATTAGAGCATGCATATATGTATAACACTTGAAGGATTCCTGTAACTAGTAAGTTTCATTTTTATCTTTAAGTGGTTGTACATGTGGACTGTGACTGGCATCCAAGAAATAATCCCAATATATTTGTCAAAATTATTTTAGGTGGTATTGGGTCCCCTATGTGAGCAGAACTGCTGAAACACTTTTCCAAATACAAAAGTATTTCTGTGCATCTCTGCCACTACAACGTCTTATGAAAACACGCATGAGCTCCAGCAGGCTCTTCTTCAGATGCAAAGAACACAGACACATTTTCTTTTGTGTTGTCAGTGACATAGCTTTATTTACTTGATTGCACTGTGATCACAGAGGATCTCATGGTCTTATGAGATATTTTGATCCAATCATCAAATGAAAGTTTCAGGCCATCAGCATTTAGCATGTTCGATTGTCTGAACGAAGCAGAACTCCCTCAAACAAATTCAGGACGTTTTATGTGAGATCTGATGTCCAAATGAACTAAACTCAGTAACCTCACAAAGTATCTTCATTCTCCAAAGAAAGTACTATGTTCTGCTAATTTTTCTAGGCTATTGTAAAACTAAAATTACCCTGAAGTATATTGATTTAAAATCAAAGATGACCTAGAAACAGGAACCCTGAAGAATTCCATTCCCATTCCATGAAGGGAAAAATCATTATTTTGAACTTCAGTTGTACAAACAGTGGCACAATTTCTGCAAGTTCTTGATCAGTCACCTTCTTGGCATCACATAAAATGTCTGCTGCGAAACTGAAGAACCAGCAACATAAAACATCAGCAAATTCTGCTTTGGTTCTACCTTTCTGAATCAAACAGAAACACCTTCACCAGTAAGGCGCTGAAACCACACTGCCATGCTGAAACCCTGGGAAAGCATCCAGAGAGCCAGGACACAAAAGTAAGAGCTCCTGTAAGAATCTCTGGTCATTGTAACAGCCAAGCATCAGTTCAGCTTTCAAACATACAGATATGGCAACCCACCTCATTCCACACAAGAGTAGAAAGACAGGCCAGAAAGGGAGCCTCAATCTCAGATTATCATGGATCTACCATAATAGCGTGATGCCCACTAGCAACATCCTTCTGTTACGTGATCATTCTCCATTATAAAACACACTTGCTTCTCCTGCAGTTTTCCCACAGTTAAATTTTGTAGAGAAATAACAAAAATGATAGTACTACTTACAGACATGAAATAAATCAAATTACAAAATTATGGTTTTGTTTACACAGCAACCATGTTAAATATTAGACTCAAGTCAACACCTAAAAAACTACAACATTTTAACTGTCTTTACAACTGGAAAAGTACCTCATTCCAGAAATCACCCAATTATCTTACGAATTACAGACTGACTGAAGACTCATCAGCTCCTTATCACCATACTTCTGTGTTTGGAAGGAAAAAAATAATCAGGCAAGTCCAAGCCAAGGAGAATCACCCTGGCATCAGACATATCCTCAGTCATAACAAGAATGGGAAAAGACAACTCCATCAAATGCATGAGATCACTCAGACATTTACATTGTGTTACTGACTTTGCATGCCTAAAATATGAAAGTAAAAGCAGCCATATTTTTTATAAAACTTTGAACAATGGAATAATGTCTATACTGGACAGTAGAAAGTAAACAAGATAGTACCACTATTTTTGTACACTGCAAAGAAATTCTCTCTTGAATGTCTGGGCAGACGCACTTACAGCATAGATACATATGGGCAGATATGCAAATACAGAACTGCTTTTGAAGATTGAGAACTATCCACACTTACTATATAAGGACAGTGGATCTAAGGTCTGTATTATTCAGTTTTCAAACTATTAAATAACAGAATCTGTTGCTAATGAAAAAAATGTTTTGCCAGTTCTGTCAAATGTTGTAGAAGTTTGAGGAACACTAAAAAAAGAAAGAAAAGTACAAGAATAGAGATTGTCTATAATATTCTTCCCAGTAAGGATTCTATTTATTCAAATTTCACTTGTATGATGCAAAGGATATAATTGTAATTATGACAGCATACACAATTCAAAAGTGACTGCACTGCTTCTCATTACTGCTCTGTGTGTGTCACTAATAACAGCAGCATGATTTTAATATGGTGCGCTATGCAAAGATGTTTTAAGAGAATATTTTAATTAGAACTGCTAGCATCTGTTTATAAGCAAAAATTTTGCACATGGAGTTGAAGATCAGGAATTTTGATCTCACTTATCTGGTTATGACTAACTGCACCAATGGGTGCTTTGTCTGGTGCATGTGGTGTACAAGTGGTGAAAGATTAAGGGCAAGACATCAGAGAGGGCAGGGAAAAAATGCTGAGCATCAAGCAGCCCATCTGCTTTGGCCATACAACAGATACTATCAAGTAACTAACAGGCCAAATTTTAGTCTGTTTCATCAACTGGGTCATCTAAAAAGCAGTTTCAAATTCTACTCACTCATACACACTTCAGACTTCTGAATTCTCTTTGGATACATTGTTTTAAGTGAAACACAGCCTAAAGCAGGAGTTTCAGTTCATGTTTGAGCTCAGGCTTCTTAAATATCACATAAGATGTGCTGTGTTGTTTTTATATCCGACTCAAGGAATAAAAAGAAATACTTAGCTGACTTTATGAATTTAATACTTCTTAATTAGGGCTGTTATCCTATGCATTTTGATCTCCTCTATTTAAAAATTTATATATAAACACACACACATGACAGCTAATATCAGAGGTTTTATTTACTAGATGTTTGAGAGCACCAGCCCTCATTATTACACACATAAGTCACTAAGAAGCAAGGACAGATGAAAAAAGGACTGCTGATATCTCTTTCAAGAAGCTTGCTGCATAGTTTCGAAGATTCCCACTTTCAGAGCATACTGAAATAGCATACTGAAATACTTAAGTACCTCTACCACATGGACTTCTATATATGATATGAAATGTCATAATCAAGATGATTAGCAATGAGCCACAAATAAAAAAGCTGCTACAAACAGCTTGGGATAACAGTTTCTTTTCTCTGTATACTATTACATCAGAAAAATACATAAACTCTTCAGGTTACCAGCAGCTCTTGTTATTTTTAAGCAGAATAAAGTTTTATCCTGTAAAAGTTATACATTTCTAGGAATTACCTTGCATTTCCAACTAGCTTAATTTAAAAAGGAAATTAACAAGATGATTGAATTTTAATTAAAAAACGTATTCTATATGGATTCCTGAAATCTCAGACCATTAGTTTGGACCTAGTTTAAGGATTTTCAATATAGTAATTTGAAACAAAGTAAATTAATTAGCTGCAATTCACCATTCCAATTATCTTTATGTCCAACTCCATGTAGTCTTTTATTTAGAACAATCTGTCGTATTTTGCTAGGATATCAATCAATACACACTTATCACATCTCTCTGACATTGTGAAAAATCTGTAGCAGGCAACTGCATCAGGTCATACACCTTCCAGGTTCCAGTACAGGTGTACTGACATTAAATATTCTATAAAGTTATTTAGCATTTTTTCAGATCATTACAAAGCATATCTGATTTAAATTAACATACAAACAACTCTAAATCATTGTTCAAAGTATTTAAGTCTGCCACCAGTCTCAGAAATACCTCTGCAGCTTACATCACTTCAATATATGGACAGTTAAAATTAATAATTTTTTCTGTAGTACTTCATCTAGTTTCCAACTAAGAAATATTAATTACCTGCATAAGTCAATTGTCCATACCTTCTTCAGTGTTTATGATACTTTTTAAATTGAGGTCATGATTCAGAGTATGTGGAACATACCTTAAGTTTTCAATGGAAAAATATATCTATTTTACATATTTTCCAAAGTACAGTTTACCACCATTACTTTAAAACCACTTGATATTTCTAAGAAACAGCTTTCCATTAATCAAGCAGCCCAGCTACATGTTAAAGGGCTGAAACCTGTAATATTCAGGCTATATGCCTATTTTTGAGTAAATATACTGCCCCATGTAAGATTAAAGAACCTTGTCCAGGATTCTAGGGTTTGAACTCATTGGCTACAGCAAGTTCTTTCCATTTCTAGCACACATATGGTCAATACTTATTTTATTAATAACAAATAACCCATTGTCAGCCCAACATCCCAGAATCATTACATTTTTATGACTTTCTTTGAAGCTGGTACATGTAAAATAACTTATTTTTGAGAAATCATTTGCTAAAGCAAGTTTTTTTACCCTGTCTAAAGTGATCTATTACTGTTACACATTAACAAAACGGAAAGCAACCCAGCTCTTCAAATCAAATGTCTTCCTTTAAAGCATACAAAGAAAATGGTTTCCTTTAATTTATTGTTTTTTCATTTAAATGTCTCCCTTCAAAATCAATGGCTCAAGTTCCCCACAAATACTTTCTATGCGATGTGTCAGAAAACTCATCTTTTACATAATTCTAAAAATAGTGTTTGGTTACAGTTATTAGAACAATAGCATTTTGTAAGTGACTTTATCAAAGCCTTGAACTGAAACTTAACAACAGCAGTGAGGAGATGAGTAACACTACTGCAGTATTTCTTTCAGAATCTAGCCTTGTGGCTGTCAGCTCAGAAGAATGCTCTTTCTGTGAATTGATGTTTATCATTTGTAGTTGTTTAGCAACACTTACAAAGCATCTCCATAGATACTAAAGAGACAGCCAACTTCAGTATTTCAATGTGTGCTTTTTCCTGCTCTCTGCATGAAAAACACTGCTACTTCTACTTACCCATGGCACCCCACCATGTACATTGAAAGGTCCGAAGGGAACTCTGCATTATAGATTTACTTCAGTATTTAAGTTTCACACTGTTAAACACATTATGATCTATGATAGTGGGCTATGTATGAGATATATACACATTAATGACTACGTAGAACTCTGATACCACAGCAATTGTAGCTGTAAGAGAGGAGGAGTTTGTTTCAGTTTCCTGAGGGAACTAGGGTATTCAGCCTAGAGAAAAGGAGGCTGAGGGGAGACCTTATTGCTCTCTACAACTCCCTGGAAGGAAGGTGTAGAGAGACGGAGGGGACTTCTCCCAAGTCACAGGCGACAGGACTAGAGGAAACTGCCTCAAGTTACACCAGGGGAGGTTCAGGCTGGATATTAGGAAAAAATTTTTTCACTGAAAGGGTTATCAGACATTGGAATGGGCTGCCCAGAGTGGTGGTTGAGGCACCATCCCTGGAGGTGTTCAAAAGACAGGTTGACATGGTGCTGGGAGACATGGTTTAATGATGGTGCATTTTGTCTGTTGTGTGGGTGTTTATTTTTGTCAGAGTTAGGTTGATGGTTGGACAAGATGATCTTGAAGGTCCCTTCCAACCTAGAAGATTCTATGATTAGTGTGTTCTCCGAGCCAACAAAATACTCATAGTAGGCACTGACAGAGCTCAGTTTAGGTAGCCATGGCAGCTCAATTTCTATAATGAACAATAAAATTTTAAAAATATGTTATGGCTTTGGAGACAAGGCTTTTTTTCCTCATGAAACAAGACTGCCAAACACTGCATTTTTCATTTCCGAAATTCTCTTAAAAGAAAATGCAGTTTCTCTTCTTTTTTTCCCCAACATTTCAGGTCTTTTCAGTGCTAACTTGGCACAAATACCACTACATACCAGAAAGATTCACTGTATATGGTCATCTATAAACTACCTTGAATGCCTATATATCCTGAACAATGAAATATTTCTATTTGTTTAAAACTACTCCATTAACTGTCATATAGATACAAAACACATCAAAATTCAGAGAAAAATATAATTAAAATAAATTTTACAGAAAATGGAGCTATATATCACCTGTAAAAACGGAAGAAAAAATAAGCAAGTATTTCTTCAGAATATAAATCAGTATGGCACTTAAAATTTTAAGTCACAAGTTTAGCATTATGGGTATTTTTTTGATTATCCCTTAATATGTCAACTATATATATAGCTATAGCTAAGAAAGAAACAACTGCCATTCTGATTTAATTTTATAAATTGGTATTGGAATGCTTTCTGTTACCTACATCTTATTATCAGCACCAGATTGGAGCATCAGCAAGTATATACATGATTGAAAAAAAGGATAATTAACAGTCTTTGAGATTAGTTCTCTTCCAGTCCAAACTGTTGTATTTACAATAAAGGCTTCCTGCTTTTCCCAGCAGATGTCACTGCAAGGCAGGTGCAGAGAAGGCACATACATTGAAGAATTAAGTAGAGCACAAACTGCACAGGTTCACTTGCCCATACAAAAAGGTATTTAGTGGATCATTTAAATTCAGTATAACTTTTTACAAGATAACTTTCACTTAACTGCTACAACAGCTAGAAATTTTAATTTGGAAGAATGAGATACCTGAAAATAAAACTTCTTTCCATTTCCTTTTAGAATGTATATTTGATTTATCTTAGTATTCTACTACACATTATCCTTACTAGTAAGATTTTATTATATTTTTTTAAAATAATCATTTCACTTCAATTATAAGCCATAAAATTTTAAAAAAATCAAAGTTATTCATAATTCCTTCTACAGTAAATATTAGAGACAAAATAAACAATAAAAACTTGATCTCAAATTTGCTCTTTTCCCATTCTTGCAAATGTCACAACATAAAAAAAACATGATCCAAGCTACCACTATGAAAAGGAAATAATACACAGAAGACCTGAACAAATTGTTACTCTCCTGATGAGGCACCAGCATATACCTTCAAGGATAATACTCTGGATTGTATGTATTCTTTGCTCAGAAGACTTGAACATGTCTGGTTCTGAGCTGCTAAATTATGATATTTTGCTAAGTATTTTCTCATGGATTACTTTCCTTTGTCAAACTCCATAACCTTAAAATATTTTTCTATTCCATGTCTGTTGCATAAAAGTTTTTTAAAGGATGTTGAGATTGGTTTACACGCATAAGGTTTTATTTGCGGTCCCTATACTGACACCATATTATGGCCATAAAGTTACAGAATGGGAAGGCAAGGGGTGCCATAACACGACTAAGGAATCTCCCCTGGGGCTGGCTGGCAAGAGAAGCATAGGAGTCCTCAAAAAAACATACTCCTTCTGGCATGTTCTCCAGTGCAGCAGGAGATAGTCACTGTCACAATGATAATTTTCACCCCACCTTTCCCTAGTACTACAGGCCCTTCATCAGGACCCACTTGATCTCCCTACTGGATGTTCTTGTTTATTCCATTATTAGCACAGGCTGAAGCATACCCACTGAAGTGGGAAGGCTGGCATGTTGACTCGTTGCTAAACTTCATCCATGTATATTATTAAATAATACTTACTGGAAATTTAAATGCAAATGGAATTTACTGCAACATTATTCCAACTGACTACTAAGGCTAAAAGTGCACAAACCTTTTGATCAAATGTGCAGAGGTACTGGACCCACAAAAACATCCTGGAAAAAGCGTGCAAAAGGAGAAAAGGTCTTACAGGGATAAAGAGAAATTATCTGATGGAAGAGCAACTTATCTAAAGAGCTGCTGAAAGTCAGAATATGGGTGAAATATATCATGACTTCTAAAACTTCAGAGTACTCTCATTTTGGAGACTCGGGCATGTACTCTAGGCAGGCAGTCTTACAATAGGTTTGTACCAGCTAGCTATTTACTCCCTGTCTCCTATTCAATGTCATTCTAATAGACAGATATCACATGATTAATGGAGCAGGTTCTCAGCTCCTCTGTAAGTACAAGCGTATGAAAATTTTAATCGCTTAAATCTCTTCCTGTTTTCACTTTTTTCAAGACTATTTCCTTCCCCCTTTGTAAATACAAAGGCAATACTTCAGGTGAAAAAATTAAACCAACAAATGGAGGACGACACATTTATAGGAATTCAGAAGTAAAATCATGACTACTAGTAACTTCACAAGCTGGAAGTATTCTAAACTTTTCAAATCTCAAAGTCTAGAACATTCTTAAACTGAAAAATAATTTGATCGGCAGACATTAATTTGAGAAACAAATGCATATATAGTTTTTCCACAGGCACTTACACAGTAGGACTCCACAAGCTTCATGCAAATGTGCTTTGAACAGTACTGTACTGTGCAAGGTAGGCATTTTTCCTAGATCAGCTGCCAGGGCTCTGTCCAACTCCCACTGAAGTTGGTAGGATTTTTCAAATTAATTATCTGGGAGATAACTGATCCCCTACTGAGCAGATGCTTCTACTGTAAAAGAGCTGTCTATAAGCAATGGAGCAAATAGAATTCTACAAATCTGGACCTTAACTGTCAACTTCTTGCTGGGTAGGATAGGGCAATATAGCCAATGGCTGACTACATGCAAGCTATTACTCAGCCTCTTATTTTAAACTTGTAGAAAGTGACTATGGCTTATCCCACTTTGAAGTTCAATTAAGTGAATTTAGAATTTCGAAGGTGTTTGGCAGAGTCTGATCCCTGATTTTAAGTGAAAAAGAAAATCACAGCAAGAATAGCACAATCTCCAGCAGCTTTGAAAGAGGCTGACAAGCAAAAAAAGTTTAGAAAAAGCATTGAGTAAAATACATACACTGCATATCTTCAGGAAAAGTGTTTCTACTGAGACCTTTCATTTCATAAGACTGGAAAAATAAGAACAGAATCTTGTTTTATGAACACGTGTTCAAGAGCCAGACCCACTTAGACCATTCAGACTAAAAGAATCTTCAGAAAGAATTAATCTTCAGATCTATTCAATCAATAGTCACTTTCAGTCTTTTCAATCTATGGGAGAGAACCTTCAATTATGTCTCATGAGTATACTTCCCTAGTCATGAGTTACACAAACTAACATACTTTAAGGATTCTTACTGGACATTTTCATTATAAGTTACTAACAGTGTATTCAGCCATGTTATTACACCAACCTGCTTCACGAGATTCTTACTGGATTCTTACTGGACATTTTCATTATAAGTTACTAACAGTGTATTCAGCCATGTTATTACACCAACTTGCTTCACGAGATTATCACTCTGGCTCTGAACTGCGGTTTATGTGAAAGCTAAATTCAAGTTCTCAGAAGTTCTGATTTTGTAGGATAATCCAAGGGAAAAAGTATCCTTTGCGATTTCTTTAGATGTTGTGTAGTTTCTTTCTAAGGCAGAGACTGACAAGACTTTCCTAACTAAAAAACCTGACTTATACAAGAGAACAGAGATGGACAGCAAGGGTAAAAAGTTTTTATTAATGTATCGACAATTTTAATAGTTCTACTTTTAATACTACACCCTTTATGAAATAAAGAACTATAACTTCTATCCAATTGCACTCTAGAAAAGAATATATTCAATATTCTGCTAACCATCAAATACAACAGGGACATATGAAGTCAACTGGATCTGCTGTGGCTGGATGCAGCTCCACCAACCTCAATAGGTTAATTATTTCACTGATGTTACTTCAGAGACCATAGTTCAGCACAATAACAAACAGCTGTTTACCATTAGTAAGATTCTATCTGACAAGTGGCTTTATTACTTTTTAATTATGCACTTTAATCTTTCACAAACTTTAATCATCATTTTCAATTACAACTGAAACTATACTTGACAGGAGCCTCCTTTGGGACAGATTCTGGAAAAGCAACATTTCCTTCAGGCTACTGACGTCCATGATGCTTTTCAAGTTGCAGCAGCAATTTGGGCGATATAATAAACTACCCCTAAGCTCATATTGTTAGCTTGATAGGTTGAAATACAAGAGTCAGTCCTCCTTCTCTGCTATTTCTGTTTTCATTGAGGCACTAACCAAAGCACAAATAATACATATTACTGCCAATGACTGCTATAGTGTGCATCCATGTAATATGAATTTGGAAAAGTATGCTTCTGACTTTCCACTTCAATGAGATTATTCATTGCACAAGAAGTTAGAGGTCTAAAGTTTTGAAGAAAAGGTATTTGTATTGCAAACAATTTTAGCCTTTCCCTTTTTTAGTTCTGCTAATTCTATTCCTACTTGAATACCTATTTAGGTTAAAATTTCAAAATAAAGTACATATCCAAATCAAATCATCTTCTGTAGAGGTTTAGGTAGCTAACTCCCTAAAGCACAAGGTAAATTCTCAAAACAGGCACAATCAGTAGAACGTTGCTTAGTTACATCACTAAAAAAGCTACTTAACTGAAGATAAAGTCTAATTATGACAGCTGTATCATAGCACTAAGTTGATCTCATTACAGACAGGATGAATTTATAATTATTCCATCAGGAAAAGTTAAAGAAAAAGAACACACCTTAATTAGGGAAAAAAAAGAGATCCTGGCAGCAATTTTTCAAAATAAGACACAGCTACAGTACTCACAAAAGAACAGGGGTGGCCTTTGTAACACCTGAAAGCTGATGTAAATTCAAATTCATTGCATGCTTGATCCCTTACAGTCATCAACATCTCTACATTATTAATGCAAGCAGCAGCTTCTCAATTCTCAGAAGTGTCTAAGTTCAAATTTGCTCCATCAAAGGCCAGAGAAACATACAGGCAGATTTCAGGTTCGTTATTCACAATGCCTTAAATCCTTTTTTTATGCCTAGTGATGTTGACTTACAAACCTAAACATTTGTTTCCAATTATTTGGTAACTACCAAATTCAATTCAGCTTCCATTGCACTACCTAAAGGAACAGGAAACTAATTTTAAGCAACATACCCAAGCATTGAGGGCCTGGCAGACTTAATACCTCCAAAGGGTATCAACCATTGTTAAATTATGCACTTAAGTATCTGATTACATCTACTACTGACACAATAGCTAGAAATTCAATAATAACTAAGAGCATTACATCAGATGATATAACAGTTTTATTATTTGTAATGCCACTTAATTTTGAAAAGTCTGTTTTATGGTATGTTGTTTCAAAGGAACAATTTGAAAGGCAACCTTAAGGCAACATAATGTAAATACACAAAATGCTTTTGTTTAGTATGTGCTGTACACTCTACTGTATAACTGCAGCTGACAGAAGTAGAGCACTATGGATGAAGAGAGGAGAATGCCATTTTAAAAGGAAAAGATGTAATTTTATTGACAATACCATGGTGACATCAACTTGCTATGAAAGGTAATGAAAGATTATGCTGAACCTAGATTAGAACAGACTAGGTTGGCTGATGGCAATTCACTGCTACCTTTCAGTTAAGGCTGCAATAAAATAACACTTAAGTACCTTCCCTATCATAAAAAAATCAAGGCAAGATTAGGCTGCTCATGAAATCAAATGGTTGCTATCAGACAGGGTTTACCAACTTTCTTGAGGGACATCACTAAGTAGTAAGAATTCTTTCTGCAGCTTCAAGAAAATCCAGAAGCTCTGTGCCTTAAGTACTAACTGTAGATGTTATGAACACCATCTCTGAATGTTAGATAACTTCTGCATTAAGAAAAAAACTGCAGCCTTTTTAAGTAAACAGAAGTGCATTTAAGCAACACCCAATTCTAACCAGAAGTAATGTACAAGCCTAGCTAATAGCTCTATTTTGAACTAAAAAACAGACTCGTGCATCTGGACTTTTTTCTCCATAGCAGAGTTTAAGCTGTCCTGACAAGCATTTACCTAGCCCCCTCAGTTTTCACAGGGAAACTTTAACAGAAAACTGCTGTAGATTTCAGAATTTTGTTTTTCCTGGTACTGCCAGTTCACCCTTAAACACAGTTTAATCCTTTTTCCAAACCAATACTGATACCAGGCTGCTGCTAAACAACCACATTCATATATATTAGTTGACCTTTGTGAGATGTAACGGTTTGAAAAAAGTTGTCACATTACCAAAGATTGTAAAGGAAGAAACAGATTGCAGCATGCAACACATGCTTTCATCAAAACAGAAGAACAATCAAGACAAATGTAGTACACAGCCTGAGAAACCAAACATGACTAATTTTCATTAACAGACTGACAATTTAAATCAATTTTTAGTAGTGCAGTATATAGACATTCCTTATCTTACCTGGTTCGTAATTTTTCTTCACAGTCCTCTATTCAAACAGCATATAAAACAATAGCATAACACTCCATAAATCAATATTTTCTAAAATACCACCAAAAAGATTACATAACTGTTTGAACATGGTTCACCATGTCCCCAGAGTGGTACATCAAACAGTAGGAAAGTTGTAAACCACAATTTTCAGTTTAACTTGTTTTGTAGATAATACTCCAGCCAGAGACTCAGTACCTTGGAGCCCACACAAAGGCTTTTTAAAATAAGAAAAACCATACACAGTTTGTAACTATTGAGAATGTTGGTTTATTTTTCAATAGGAGGAATTCTATTAGACAAGACAATGATGTTACGACTTTATAAGAGTATTCAAATTCTAGCTTAGGACATCTCAAGGCCTGATGCTGAATTTTTCAAGTGATCTCCTGTTTTGTCTCAAAAACAGAGAGAATATACTTAGGTTTGGGTTATTATTCAGTTTGGTAACTTAGACTGGATACCGTTTGTGGTATTTGGACAGTAATGACCTGCGTATCTCAGACAGAAAACACCTGGGAATCATCACCATAATCATAGAATCACTGTGGTTGGAAGAGACCTTAAAGATCATCAAGTCCCACCATTAACCTGGGACTGCCAAGCTACTATTAAACCACATTCCTAAGCACCATGTCCATGAGTCTTTTAAATACCTCCAGGGATGGCAACTCAACCACTTCCCTGGGAAGCCTCTTCCAATGACTGAAAACCCTTTCTGTGAAGAAATTTTTCCTAATATCCAATCTAAACCTCCCCTGGCACAACTTTTCTCTTGTCCTATCAGCTATTACTTGGGAAAAGGGAACGGCTCCCACCTTGCTAGTTCAAATAATTGAATTGAGATTCAGATTGATTATTCAGATTCATTTTTCCAGAATCTGCCAATGTTTATATTTAAAGCTTTTACAGCAAGTACATCTTGTGATGGAACAGCAACAATGCCCATGTGAAACACGAAAGCAGCATAGCCAGCACAGCTTGCATCAACTTCAGTAAGAAAAGCAAATGGAAAAGATTCAAGGTACTGCTACTTGGGTATCTGACTTTAAAGTGAGAAAGCAAATCCTCCTCATCAAGAAGCATACATCCATCCAGCTGGACACAAGTACCAAAAGCACAAATGGAAACAAAGGACATTAAAGATGGAGTGGCATGAGCAATCATTTAACCACTTTCCATTCAGGTCCAGTCTACTGAACTTTACATCACCCAGAAAACTGGAAATATGATTTAGTCATTATTTCTGTGTGAATCTTCAACCTCACCTTGTTTAAAAAAAATAGACCTCCCAACTTCCACAGTCAGGCGCAGCAGAAGCTAAGTCAGCCAGCCACTGAAAATTCTTGCTGTGGTCTTCTTCCATTACTGTTCATTACAGTACTTGGATGACATTACTTAACTGCTAGTATTTCAAAAGTCAGTATGTTTTTACATATTATTGCATTTTCTGAAGTATTTTTCATTGTAATGTTTTCTGAGGTATATAACTCTCGACAGTGTTAAAATCATTCCCATTTACTCTTTAATGAAGTCACAACAAACTTGCTTCAGTAAACCCAGTAATCAAAGGTTGAGGTGAGAAGTAGAAAAGGTGACTTATTCCAGAAGCATTGAAGTTTTCATACCAGCACTAAGTGAAAATAATTCAGCTTGAAAACAGAAAGGCAAAAATGCAAAGTGACAATTCATACAAGCCTAGAATAATTAATCTAATTTTAAGGGATGATGACAAGGGAAAAAATGTTGATATTTGGGCATGACTATGTTCCAAGATCTTTGTTTCAGGAAAGAGGAATGCTGAAGGCATAAGACTCCTCCCAAAGGCAGAGGGTAAAGCTATTATACTACTCAAAAGACAATTGCTCCTAGCAGCAGTTGGATTGACTGTCTCCAAAGACTTTCAAAAATTTCTCTTCAGCTAAAGCACAAGAGATATGCATAAGTGTGAATAAAACATACACAGTTATTCTGATACATAACAACCCAATATCTGTAGAATCATTCACACTCCCGTAAATAATACATGCATCACTAGGGGCAGAAAAATTGCATGGGTTTGTTCAAAGAACTCCTGCTTTTCCCTTCATACTGTCTTTCCTACTTGATACTACCCTCGTGGAACATATTCCAAAATTCCTGACCTTTCATTGCTGTTTTGGTCCTTTCTACTTTGACTGTCATTTGTTCCTTTTAAGGAACACAGATGACTTCTATTAATACTGTAGTGTATTTGATGCCTGAAAGACAATTGGTATAGCAGAAAAAACAAATACATTGTACTCAGTTCAGAACACAGAATCACAGAATCACAGAATCACGGTGGTTGGAAGGGACCTCAGAGATCATCAAGTCCAACCACAAAAA
>JAOTQQ010000071.1:30419218-30466441 GCA_026546715.1 Gallinago undulata
AATTTGCTGAGGGTGCATTCGATCCCCTCGTCCAGATCATTGATAAAGATGTTGAAGAGAACCGGCCCCAGTACTGAACACAATAGTTGAACTAACAGAATTCAAGATTGACCACTGCATGTGGTATATCTGTATCAAATTACTGGTACTAAGCTGAAGTCAGATTTTTTCAACATAATCAGCATTAAGAAACAGTAATGCTGAGACCTCAGTTGTCCCAGGAAGTTGGAAGTGCTCATATACCTCCCACAAATACAAATCAAAAAACCCCCAAGCAGCCTAGTTCTCTCTAAATAGCATGCTTAATTCTTACTGCACCAAGCAACTGTGACCTCATTTCCATAATAAGTATACATGGAAGCAATGCCAGCTTAATGAATTCTCATTTTCAACTCTTTCAATAATAGGCTACTGTGAGCTGTGAATTAATGTAACTACCTTTAATCAACTATGTATGTGACCAAGTGTACTTAACACAAAAATAAACATTTATACAAATAAATCAGTGTCCTAGAAATCTTGTCCTTTTGCAAGAAAAAAGTGGAAAGCTTATGAATAAAGTTCTGTTTAGAACTATTCTAACAGATGTTTTAGTATGTTCCTGTATGAACCACCAAAATAAGAATGCGGGAAGTAATTCATAACTGAATTTCCAGGCAATGACAGAATAAATATTTTTCCAGTGGTACATTTCTGCAATACAATGCTCCTTAAACCAAACAGAATCTGGATTAACATTTTCAGCAAGCATATTGTTTTATTTTAAAAAACCCAGTGTATCCATTTCAAATGCAAATATATATCAGCAATAAGATTAACTGCTTACCATCCAGTAATTGAAACTGGAGACACAGTATTTGTTCACCCTATACAGAAATCACTCATGGGAAAGAACTTACCCAACAATTTCTTCTCTAGAAGGCATTACTGCATCAAGATAATTTTCACACAAGCAGACCTTGACAACCTGCGTAAGTGAAAAACAAAGCCCTTAGAAAATTTACTACACAATGGAATATAGTGTCATTCTTCTTTCAGAATTTCAGAAAACTAAATATAATCTCAAAAGCACCTAGACATTGGGAAATATAAATTAAACTGATCTATGGTGTTTGAAAATGTGATCATCAGTTTAATACTATTAAATTGTCATTCTTACCCTTGCTAAAATTTATCAGAAATTAATTTTGAGGCAAAAAATAACTTTAAAGAGTAGTGGAAAAGGTTTTGTAGAACTTCACATGCAGCCAAATTAAAAAAAAAAAAAGAAAAAAACATTTACACACATGAGCACAAAACTTGCCCAAGGTCCAGAACTTGTAGGAGCCAAAAGTGTAATGAAGTGGCTCAAAAAGAGAACTGGCTAATTTGTAAAGAATAGCTCCATCCAGGGCTTAATCAAAACAATGATCTAAATGCCACTCCTGATTATGCCCCTTAAGTTCACACAATAATGCTCCCTTCCAAGAGAAGAATGATTATTATAATGCTTTGTTTCTTGTACTTTTTCTAAACATTTGTATAAATGCATAAATAAAACACTAAAGGATTGCTACGGCATCATTAACATGCTTTGTAAGGACACTGTATATTAGTCAAATCACACAAGTTTCAGTTCACCTCCAAAAATAGCAATAACAACCTTCAATCACAAGCAGCGTTTAGAGTGTTTGCTTCCTTCTTTTAAAAAGAAATAAAATACTGTGCATTCCATTCAATGAGATAATTAAGGCAATTACTTTCAAGCAGGAGCTACCACCCTCCTGCTGGCTAAAGCTCTTTCTCTGACAAGTGCTACAAAAATAATATGTAAGTAGTATTGGAAAGGCTACCTTTCCCAAGCATGCCATGAAAATGTGGTAACAATACTCACTATTAACATTACAGTTTGAATAAATACATTCACCAGTTAGACAAGTGTCTAAAATAAAAGCCTAGATCACAAGCTTCTTCTACATAAACTATCTGGTCAGACATTGCTGCAAAAATACATTTACTGACCTGAAAGCATTCCATGAAAAGTACCCATTTTCACAAAACTATTCCTGGGACAGTTTTAGAACAAGAGAAGGGGGAAACAGGCACACAGATAGAATATTGGGCTATAAACATCTGTAACAGAGGAGCCCAAGATTTACACTTATTTTTGAGCTGCAATTTTGAATTTAATATTCTTCTGTAAGAAAGTTGATTTTTTTAATGTGTTCCTTACAAACTTCAAAAGTTGACACAAAAATGGAGCATTTATTCACCTACTCAGCACGCTTTTGTCAGTTCCACTTGCTTTCCCTCACTCCAAATATTGAGCTATTAGAAGGGAAAAGTGAAGGAATGAAAGAAAAAGGAAAGAAGAGATACCCATCCAGGCTTTCAGGTACTGTCAAGTGAGTAGCTAAAGCCAATCCAACAGCTCACTGCTACCAGAAGGAGCAATTGTGCTTTTCTCATCTCCCAGGTTTCGTCCCTATGCACCAAACTCATTCTTCAGTGAGCCAATTCATCACCAGCACCACACATGTAAAAGAGAGAAAATTAAAGGAAAAACTCTGACAGCTTAGCATGTTGAATCAAGTGACGAAGGAGTTAGACTAGGAGTTGACTAAAGGAAGCAGTGGGGTAACCCAAATGAAAACAGGATTGACTCCCCTTCAGCAATGGAAAGCTCTTAAGTTCAGACCAGCTCATCTTGTGAACCTGTCACTTACTAGTTAACTACTTCTTCAGATAGTTGAAAGAAAATAATGAAAACATAACTTATGGTTCACATTCCTGCACCTTATGGGAGTGAAAAATGAGGAGCTTCATAGGCTACTTACATAAAAGCAAAGAAAACAAGAAGGGGAAAATAAAGAATAATTATAGGGGCTAGCCTTTAGCAATCCAAACAAAGTTCAACCCATGTTCATAATTGTATTACATTATTTTTCTCATACTCTCTTACATTGTATCAATCATCTCTCTCTTCACAATACTGTTTTTCTTTGCTGTCTAGTTTTTATTATCATATATGTTTTAATAACTACTTGTGCATTGCAGGTCTGTACAAGTATCTTTTGACAAAAGAGCATAACAATTTGCAGTAGCTTTCACATTTTCTTTGAATTTTGTTTAGTCTCATTATTAATGGCAAATACTACAACACAATTTCAGATTTCAACACAATCTTCAGATTTTCAGCTAGTTTTAAGGGAATGCTGCTCATGAGTATTCTTCATGAGGATCATCCTCAGATTAAGACCTTCTATTTATACTTCTAGTTCTGAAGCTATCAGTATCTGATAAAAGCACAAGACAGACTTAAAAAAAATCAACTTAAAATTTGGGAAAGAAACCCCTTTTTTATATTAAGTGAATAAATTAAAACACAAACAGCTGTCCCAAGGTCTGCAATGATCAGCAGTAAATACAAGCATAGCAAATAAGAAATCAGTGCTGCAATATACAATTGCTATTAAACACTTACAGTACAAAGCATCCCAAAGGCTCCAGTATACCATTTCCAGAGCCCTAGTCTAGAAGTACAATACATGATTCTTTGTCTGAAGTGGTTTAAGTAAGACTTAGCCAGCACCATAGACACAGTTTTACACCAAGCAAGTCAGAGTTCACCAAAAAAACAGACCAGCATATACCATTAGACATTACCAAAACTCACATGGTTTAGCCAGATAAAGACAGGAGAAAAAAATCACTTATGATCTGATTTTCAGAGTATGTACAAATAGAAGATATTCGTAAAAGCCTCAATAAAGATATACAAACAGGACAATGCAACAATAAGTAACAAGATGTGATAGGATGGGGTATCTACTCAGGAACTCTAAGGTAGCTGCAGCCAGTCATACTAACTGACAGCTCTTAATTAAGAGCTAAAATAAGAAGTAAAATAAAAAACCTTACATGTAACAAAGACAATTCCCAAACAATGAAGTCCATTTTCATAAAACATAATTCCAATATACACATTGCTACATGCTATTGATAAGTCAATAATGAAAGAGGTCTTGCCAGAGAACAGCAAGGACCAGCAGCTCCATAAGGGACAGGAAACCAAGCCAAACTTTATAAAAAGTCTGGCAAGGCACAGCCTCACAAGCTGAAGCCCAAGCCCACAGCACCCAAACAACATAGGCCTAGGAACAATAGTCAGGAGCCCAGGCCATCAGGCAAGCTCGTGACAAGAAGACAGATACACAAACAAGCCAACAAGTCAGCCTCAAACAAAATCCACAGCTGTACCACAGCTTGCTCAGAGGACAGACACACCTCCAACATAACTCAGGCCATCACATAGCAAAGGCCCAGGCCTGGGTTTAAATAGAGCTCATGGGCAGAGGTGTGGGTGGAGGCCCCAGGTGAGACAGGGCAGTGTAATTAAGGCCTGTCAGGGCACTCTGAGCCCTGACAGGTTTTAGGAACAAATAGAAAGGAAACAAATGGAAACAAAACCAAACCCACCACAGTCTTTCTAATATAATTAACCACTGAGCTAATGCATTTATCTAATTTTGCTGTCTCTAAAGCAAACGGATCTCAAATTCCATAAAAATACAAAGATTGTTTGCCTTACAGCATTGAACCCAGATGTAAAAAACTCCAGATACATCAGGAGTCAAAGGTATACTGACTAGTAAATTAGGCAAAGCAAGTACCTGAAAAAAATGACAACCTTAGTGCATGTGTTGCTATCTAGAGTAATACAGGTGTTTCACATAGAAGTCATTCCTAATTACTTTAGTTGCCTTCTAATTCAGTACTCATTCTTTGTACTATCACTATAATATAAATATTTGTCTGGAGATCAATGTCTTTTACTGATCTCCTAGCAATAAAAATGTAAATTACATGATCTTATCTGAAGACTCAATGATATATAAAGTTCTGCTCTAAAAATATATAAATAAGAATCTGACATGAATACTATGTGAATGTCTGAAGAAGTGATATAGTTGCTCTGAAGAAAGCAGTATGACCTATCACAAAACCCCAAAAAAGAAAACAAACAAAATCAGAGAAAAGAACAGAGAGAAAAAAAAAAGGTATAATACATAGCTGTGGCAAGGAGGAAGGGAAGTAAAAAAAAAAGTGTTAAACATTTTCAAGGTAAGTTCTGGGTGGGAAAACATCTACTGAATAACTAGCTTCATATACAAGTACTTGAATTTTTGCTCCTGCTCAATCAGTCAAGTAGTCCTGCCATGGATTCCTTGGGAGGAATTCCGTAAGGAGAATCCTTACATGGTTATAGATAGATTCCTGGAATGTAGGGATATTCCTACAAAGCACAGAAAGCATTCCGAGAAATTCTTTTTCTACAAAGACTTTCTAGAAAGCATAGAGGGAATTCCTGGAAAGCACAGAGGGGATTCCTGGATGCATCTGGAAAATTCCTAGAAAGCACAGGGAACATGCTGGATCACCAGGAAAATTCCTAGGATACGCTCAGGAAATCCCTAGAAAGCAGAAGATAAGAGAGAACATTCCTAGAAAGCATTGGCAGAAATCCCTACAAAGCAAGGAAGGAAAACTTCCAGGAAGCACCAGGAAAATTCCTATTAAGCCTAAGGACAATTCTTGAAAATTCTTTAAAAGCACAAGAGAAATTCCTAGAAAGCACAGTGGGAATGCCTTGAAAGCATTTGGGAAAATTCCTAGAAAGCACTGGGCAAATCCCTAGAAAACTGCAAAACAATTCTATATAAAATATACACTAATATGTATAACTGCTGTGTGATATTTTCTAAGAGGGAAAATGTGAATACAAAGTATGTACCTAACTTTTTGTATGCCTGGAACCAATTGTTTTTATAGAATGCTTTGCATAATTTAAAAAACCACACATGTGATGCTTTAGGAATGTGCCTTTAAAACGAAAAAACTGAGAACAGTAGTCAAAAATAGACAGAATAAGCATGCATAAGCATTTCTTCTCTCATACACACCCAGTTTCCAATGATTTCAGCTTGCACAAGTTTCTGACGCTAATGGGAGCGTGGCTCTTCAGCAACCCTCTATAAGCTCTCTTCTCACGCAGACATCTTCAATCCTGAGAACTCTCATGAGCAGCATCCTTTCCTAAGTACTTGTCCTGTCTCCCTTTGCACCTACATACAATTTTTGCATCCACAACATCCTTCAGTGAAGTTCTACAGATCTACTACCCACCGAGTGATGGATTTCTTCTTTTTCTTTGTTTTGAACACAAGTTTGAGTAGCATCAGTTGTTCTGGCACTGGAAGAGACCCTTAAAATGAGTATTTCCTATGCATATTACAATTTTGCAAATCTCTTCCAGAGCCACCTCAGAATTTTCTTTGTGCTGGGGAGACATAACCTACTTTTAGTCATTCCTTGCACTGAAGCCATTCCGTATCTTTAACGATTCCTGTTGCCTTCTCTGAACCTTTCCCAGTTCTAATACAGATTTTTGGAGAAAAGAGGTCAGAAGCACACAAAATTTCTAATATACTGGTTAAACATCAACTTACATAGTGGGACTGAGATTATTTTTATTTTGTTCTCTATTTCTTTTTCAATTAATGCTGTAATTTGATTTGCACATCAAGCACTGAGCTAACATTCTCACGGAATTATCTATCCTGATGCTACAGAAGTGACCGTTCCCTTCGATTGCTCTTCTCCTTGTGTATCAGTTCACATTTATGTATATTGAATTTCATCTGCCATTTTACTGCCAAGTTCCTCAGTCTTGTATGGTCCTTCTGCAATTCTCCACAGCCTACTCTCATTCCTATACTGGATACCACACAAGGATCCCACTATTCCATGTCCAATATAAGATCTAGTGAACCACTGGATTATATATTATGTTGAAAGAGATAACCAAGCATCTCTAAGCAGTAATCAAAAGGTGCTAAAGACAAACATTGACAAACTGATAAATGTATCTTATTAAATAATCTGCTGCTGTCCATTTTTTCCCTCTTGGAAACGCTACCAACCCAAAGAAATGTCAAGAGAATCCAACATGCAGTTGGGCCTCAGGTCACTCCCAAGAAAATAAAATTTCTTAGCATAAAATAATTTCCTTGGCAACTTAAGCTTAGGCAACTGAGTTTCCATGAGAAGACTTCAAGTGCAGCATACATTCTTCTCTGATGCATCCACAGTGATAACAGTAACTTCCAGCAGCCACAGCATGAATCACCATAGGCCATTCTGCCTCATCTCCATCCCTAGAAAAGTGATGGAACAGCTCATCCTGGATGTCATCTCTAAGCACGCAGAGGAAAAGAAGGTTATCAGGAGTGGTCAACGTGGATTCACCAAGGAGAAATCATTCTTGACCAATCTGATAGCCTTCTGTGATGGAATGACTGTCTGGGTGGCTGAGGGGAGAGCAGTGGGCATTGTCTACCTTGACTTCAGTGAGGCTTTTGACACTGTTTCCCATAACATCCTCATAGGTAAGACTAGGAAGTGTGCGTTAGATGAGTGGACAGTGAGGTGGATTGAGAACTAGCTGAGTGGCAGAGCTCAAAGGGTTGTGATCAGTGGTGCAGTCTCGTTGGAGGCCTCTAACTAACCATGTTCCCCAGCTCCAGTCTTGTTCAACATACTCAACAACCTGGATGAGGGGACAGAGCATACTCTCCACAAGTTTGCAGATGACACAAAACTGGGAGGAGTGGCTGACTCACCATTCAGTGAGACCTGGACAGGCTGGAGAGTTGGGCAGAGAGGAACCTAATGAAGTTCAACAAGGACAAGTGTAGGGTCCTGCACCTAGGGAGGAATAACACCATGTACCAGTACAGGTTAGCAGCTGACTTGCTGGAAAGCAAGTCTGCAGAGAGGGACCTCGGAGTCCTGGTGGACACCAAGTTGCCTGTAAGTCAGCAATGTGCCCTTTGTGGCCCAGAAGGCAAATGGTCTCCTGGGGTGCATTAGAAAGACCATGGGCAGCAGGTCTAGAAACATCATCCTCCCCCTCTATTCCGCCCTGTTGAGGCCACATCTGGAGTGCTGTGTCCAGTTCTGGGTTCTCCAGTTCAAGACAGACAGGGAACTACTGGAGAGAGTTCAGTGGAGGAATACAAAGATGATCAAGGGAATGCAGCACCTTTTTTATGAGGAAAGGCTGAGAGATCTGGGTCTGTATAGCCTGGAGAAGACTGAGAGGGGATCAAATGGCGGGTGTCCATTTACATATTTAGAATGGGACCAGACTCTTTTCAGTGGTGTTGGCAACAAGCGGCAACAGGCACAAACTGTAACACAGGAAATTCCATCTCAACATAAGGAAAAACTTCTTTCCTTTGAGGGTGGCAGAGCAGTGGAACAGGCTGCCCAGAGACGTTGTGGCGTCTCCTTTTCTAGGGAAATTCAAAACCAGCCTGGATGCATTCCTGTCCAGCCTGCTCTAGGTGAACCTGCTTTGGCAATGGGGTTGGACTAGATGATCTCTGAAGGTCCCTTCCAATCCCGACTGTTCTGTGATTCTGTGATAGCTTTCTGGAAGCAGGCAGAGATTTTCTGCACTCTGAGAAATGCAGGGCCTAACCTCACATGCCTTACACATCCAAAATTCCTACTAATTGCAGTGGGAACTCTTTCCGTATAACGATATGAGACTGGATGTTCACTAGAAAATTAAGTAAACACATTGAGGGTGGCCATCCCATAAAGATATGCAGATATACAAAAGCTCTTTCCAATCCTTTTCTAAGACCATCCTTACAATTTATCTGTGATGTTTTGTTATAACAGATTCTGGTGCTCTAGCATAAGTATAGTATGGCATTTGTACTTAGTCACAGAACCTCCACAAGTAGTAAAATCGGGCCCTAAAGTATATATCTGCCATCTACCCACTTTGATTAATAGACTATTATAGCACATTTTCAAATCCATTTACTGTTAAAAAAGACTATGTTAAAGACACTGCTAATTTGGCAGTTTCAAATAAAAAAAATTCAGTTCTAATACTATGTGTAGCCACACTTACCAAAAATATAATCAGCTTAGTATCTTCTTTACTTTGTATGCAGGGAATTATTGTAATAAGACACGGTTATTTTTATTTTCTGAGTTATAAGAATTGGGAATTTTGAACAATATTTTATTCTGCCAAAAACAATAGGTATATTCAAAAGAAAACCAGAAATATTACTCTTTGTTTTTTAGAATATTATTAGAGTATTGTATGTTCTCCTTAAAGAGAAGTTAATCTGGCCTGCTAAATATGAAAGCAAAGAATAAAGGAACATTTATCCCCAGAAATAATCAGCAACAAACCCAACATGAAATAGCTGAAACAGTAATGAAGCTGAAAATTATCTGAACACTCACTGTGCTGGTTTTTCAGTTTTGTATTAGAAACGAAGTGAAGACAATGCTGGACAATATTTGATTTCTCCAAGAACTGATGACTACTTCCTTCAAATTACCAGATTTGAAAGGAGAAATGCAGCCATTCTTGAAGATCAGCTGCCATCTAGTGAATGATAAGAAAATTGTTTAAAACCTTATTTTTCATTTTTTGACAGTTTAAGCTAGGCTCTACCATTTTGTCATTGTTAATTTTGAGGTCTGTAAATGATTCAGGAGCATGTCTATTAAAAACCATGCATTCCACAGCACAGCAATGTCACTCAGCAATGTTTTCTATTAAAATATATAAATAAGGTCATATATAAGTAAGTTTGCTCCAAAAAAGCTAGTCACGTGTCCTTTCAAAAAGTCATTTTAGTGCTTTTTTGGGGTCCCCTTCATTATACTAAAAGAACTGAACTATCAGTGTCTTAAAGTAAAATATTCAGTATTACAATAATATACTACAGCTAAAAATTGAAGTTAAAATTCACTGACCCAGATGTATAGATTAAGCAACAATATGATTGGTTTTATGCTGGACACTAACATGTCATTGTTATATGTGTATTTTACACTTAGTAACTATTTATAGATAACTAGAAAAAAAATACTAGCAGTATGCATCAACAATGTCAAATTAACTCTTCTTATGTAAGACTACTATGTTTCATGCATTCATACTTCATTTCTGTTTCATATTATTGTGAAACAAGAAGTGTTCCATTCATATTTCAGAAATTATTACTGGTAGATATCTGCCAAGCAGGCTGGTGGCTTTGTCTTGTTTTTCCCCTAAACCATCACCTGCATTTCCACTATCACTGTGATGACATAAGCTGGAACTGCCACTAAGAGAGGTCACAGCCCTCCCTCCTCTTCCAGCTACCCATTTCAAGCAATTCTTTGAACTGACACATGGCACTGCAATACACAAAATCAAGATTTAGTGCCATTTAACTAACTCACACACACACAAAAAAAGGCACTACAGCAAACAAGCTTAACAACTTTGCCATTCTAATGCTTTTCTTATCAAAAGGAAGGACAGGAATTATATAATGAAGCTGATAAAGGGTGGAACCCTCTCTTTTACTGTTTAAACTGATCATGGAATTACGATAAACAGAAGGCAGGAAGAAAAAGAGACAGTTGCGGTTCTACCCATCCAATTATATTTATGCAAATCTATCCAGGAGTAGACTAGCTTGCCACTGTCAATAATTTAAAAAATACTGAAATTGGGAATCAGCTTTATCAGCTGTCCTTCCCCCTGCTGAAAACATTTACTTGCAACCAAATATCAGCAACACAGACATTCAGTAAAACTTAACTTCAGCAGTGAAAATTTTAGGAAGTTATTTTCTTATGAAACAATGGGCCATAATAACAAATGTTATCAGCAGATAGTACCACCTTTCCACTACAGACATGTTAAGAAGTGGAAAAAAAAATGGCAAACATAGACCTCCACTCTTGAGTTTGCAAGTTCACAGTAATCTTGTGGGTTTTTTTAACTACAATTCAATGTTATTCAAAACTCAGGGAGAAAATGGCAACTCTGGCAGAATTCTTAAAAGAACATAATAAAAAAAAAGAAAAAAATCATCTTTGTATTCTCCTTTGTCATTCCCTTGCTTTTTGTTGCCCAGATGACCCAAACTTTGGCAACCCTGATTCCATTTCTTTTGTTCCCTTGACAAAACCCCACATGAATGTCTATATCAAGCCTTTTCTTCATCTGTCAGCTAAGACTGACAGAGTCAGTCTAAATCAAAGACAACTAAGCACTAAATCCAAGCCTTAAACATGACATCTAATTTTTTTCTAGATAGATACATATTTAGTGGCAAAGAAGTGTAACTCTAATATACTATTTAGCTCAAATTATATTGCACGTAAGTAGGCATAAAGAGATCAAGAACTTTTCCACCTGCTACAGCTACACATATTGACAGTAACTACATTCGATAGGTCACTCGTTGCATAATTCAAGTCCAGGACTTCAAAGAGACTTTAGATCTATGCATACAACATTCAACAGTACTCCAAAATTGTTTCCCACTTTTCTGGTATGTAAAAATATGAGTATTTTCCACTGTTGTACTGTGACATAGGAAATACTGACAGAAAAGGTATACTGAATTAAACTATTATTTTTCTACTGAGTTGAGGGGAAATTTTATTCTCTTTCCACTTAAAAATTACATGTGCATTTTTCTGTATCAAAGAAAATTTTAAATTGGAAAAATAGATGGATTACTGCAAAGCACCTCTTCCACGCATGTCATTAAAAAAATCAGCAAGAAGACCTAAATTTGTCCTCACTAAAGCCACCAGAAGCTCAAATAAATAATTGTAACAACTATTCTTTGACACACAAGATTTAATTTGCAGGTGTTTTCCTTCTCATAAGAAATCAGATTTTCCAGATGTTATAATAAGTCTGTTACAAAGAACAACGGTAGGAATATAAACCATAGAGCTCATTTCAAATATGCACTTTTCCGTACTTTTCTTTGCTAAACACAACCTCTTAAAACCAAGCTGAGGGTCTACCACATAAAGTCTGGAACTCTCTGAAACACAAATACGCCATTTTAAACAGAATATGTTTTTTGTTTAATCAAATATGTACTGGAGGGCACTCGTGTTTATGAGAACCTTTGAGGAAAAGAAATAAAACAAGAGAATGTGTTTATAATACATTGGCTTGTAAATACTGTCTCCTTCTTGGAATAAAAGCTCTTTATAATCTTTTGTCTGTACATTCTCTGGACAGACATTAGTCTGTTCCACACTAAATACCTACTAAGTCTGCATATTCCATAAAAGCATTTGCATACACATGCAGTACAAAAACGTGCTGTGAAAAGAAATATTAAGCAGATATCCAGGAGAAAAGGAACAGAAAATAAACACTGAAAGGAGATAATTTGGTCATAAATTGAAAGGAAATAGAATATAGGCCCTTCTGCACATAATTAGGCATAAAGAGAAGTCTTGCTGTTTTTCACACTGCTCAGCCCTACACCCTTCTTCTGAGTTCCTAGTCAGCATTTAAAATTAGCTGAACTGGCTCTATTAACACTGCCTGCTTTTGTTCATGCATCTTGCTGAAATATTTTGTGTACAGCCCTTGGTTCAGTCAGGAATTGTGATGAAGCAGAATACCATCAAAAAGATCTCCTTATGCTTCCCCTCCAGAGGCCTTCAAAAATAATGCTGGTCAGATTGTAGTTGTGCTGCAAACCACTGTGTTTTCTGTGAATGTAAGTACCGCGGGCTGCTGTCATGTATTTGAGATTCCAGTTCTTGTACATATGTGGTCTCAAATGAAGCCGGTATGTATTCAGTACCTATGTAACTTTACTGACAACAAAGCTCCCTGCAAGCATAAAGTTACACAGTTTCATAGACCACGATTTTATCTTGGATCCCACAATGACAGATCTGGAAGGTGTAAAAGTACTGCACAATTCATGGCATAATTAAAGAAGGCAGTGGATCAAAAGATTACAAAATTAATTTTCTCAAATGCTGACTGAGCATTTGTCAGAGCAACATACTACGACAGTTTTACCAACTGTTTAATATGTATCTGTATAATTACTTGTATCAGCAGTTTCTCATCAATTGTGCAGCTCGAATTCTTCCTCTTCTTAACCAGCCCTACGACCCGTTGCTGAAAAAGGTGCAACCCTGCGTTGAGGAAGGCACTAGCAGGGGACACAGGAAAGGGGAAGCCCAACTTTGAGGAAAATGTTTAAGAAGCGCCAACGAGACTAGCTGGAGGCCCGCCAAGACCAGCTCTGTGGAGAAAGCGGTGAGCGGCAGCGAGGAGGGGGATGTCAATCTATTTCGTCTGTGGGAAGAGGGTATAAGAAGCCGAGGGAGGGCTCACAGCTGTGAAGTCTGTCATTATAAGATAGTGGGCGGCTTTACAGACGGCCTTCCCCAAACGATCCCCACACACAGCGCCTGAGGCGCCAGCGCGAGACAAGGCGGTTGCTCCTCCCTCAGTGCGCGTGCTCCGCTGCGGCGCATGCGCGGGGCTGTGGCGCGGCGGCCCCTGTCAGCGCAGCCGCCCCTGTCAGCGCAGCCGTCTGTGGCTGCGTCGCGGTATCCGCTTGGCTGCGGCGGGCCTGTCCCCGGCGGGCCTGTCCCCGGCGGAGCGGGAGGCGAGGCGGGGTGAGTAAGGAGCTGGACGGGTTCGCGCAGAGAAGAACGGAACGTGATGGAAGCGACAACCTTAAAGCTGCTCCTCCTGGAGCCGGGAGATGAAGGCACCCAGAGGTGCAGGCTGGGACCTGCCGCCCTCTCCCTGCTGGGAGCCAGGATCGGTGCCCCAGTGAGGGTCTGTCTGCCCACCGGCTGCTGTCTGTGCACGGCCTGGCCCAGGCACGATTTGGCCGACGGGTTCCTGCAGGTTGATCTGACCTGCAGAACGGCGGGTCTAACTGCAGGGGACCTGAGGGGCCTCACGCTGAGTGTCAGCCAGCTGAAGCTTCTGGCCTGCTGCCAGTTAAAAAAGGCGACTGTGAAAGTTGTCCTTAGGAGCTCTGCGCTGAAAAAGTCGATTCCCAGAGCAGCCTTGCAGGAGACGATCAGAGAACTGCTAAGAAATGTTTATATTTCGCTTCATTATACTGTTACTGTTGCCCCAGATCTCGAAAATCCTGTGGTGTGTATTGAAATCCTTTCTGTGGACCCTTTGACGGATGAAGCCGGACTGATAACCCCCCAAACAAGCATAAAAATTAAGGAGGTGGTCACTTTTGAATGGTACAGACACTTATCAGAAGACACTGCAAAAACTTCAATTGCAGGACTAGATGATGTGGGAAAGTCTTTGAAAGAAATGATTGATCTGCCTTTCCGCTTCCCAAAAACTTTCAAGAAGTTAGGGCTTTCTGTCCCTAATGGGGTGCTATTAATAGGGCCCCCAGGAGTAGGGAAAACTCTTATGGTAAAGGCAATAGCCAAAGAAGTGGGTGCATATCTGCTTTGCATCAGTGGCCCAGCCCTCTACGGTTCAAGACCAGGAGAAAGTGAAGAGAATTTGCGAAGAGTCTTTGAAAAGGGCAGAGAAATGTCGTATGAAGGCCCAACCATTCTCTTTATTGATGAAGTTGACTCTCTATGCCCGAAGCGAGGAAATTCAAACAACGCTCCAGAAGATCGCATTGTTGCTCAGTTGCTAACACTACTGGATGGTGTAGGTAGTGAGGGTAAGATGGTCATTATGGCAGCAACAAACAGGCCTGATGCCTTAGACTCTGCACTGAGAAGACCTGGCAGGTTTGACAGAGAGGTAAGCAAACTCTGTTATTCATACACTTGCTTTTTTTTTTTTTCTTTTTGAGATGCAACAGGAGCCATCTAGTGACATTTCATAGTGGGATGCTACAGACTTGAGACGCGTCCTATTTCTTTAGTTTGCTGCAACTTGGGTAAGGTAGGGAGCATGTTTTACTGAGAATTCCAAATACTTGAAAATGGGCAAGGAGAATCTTTAAGCTTCTTTATGATGAAGTCATGGACAGTTTTCTTTTGCTTAAAGATGCTTAGCATTACAGACTAAGGTTTTTCTCATTTAAATCCTAGATTGGAGATTTATGCATCTCTCCATAAACGTTTATTGTGACAGAGAACTAGTAACTTGTGTCAAAAATGTTATTCAGGTTGCATTAACGAGAGCTAGGTCTACTCTAGAAGACTTCTGCTAGCCTAATGGTCAAAAGAAGAAAGAACAGGTGCAGCTATGTAGTGCACGATGCTTCTACTTAGATTTGTTTATTTTGCTGGCTAAATGCACTCATGGGTTATCCAGTTTAGTCAAGGTCTTTAATGCTTTCACAATTACAATTTTCATTATTTTCCAGGATTGTTGAGATACATTTTATGACTGTATTTCACCAAGTTTTTAATAATGTATGGATTTTTATTTTTTTTTTCTTTCAGATAAATCTAATTCAGTCCTTGTGATGCAAGGGAATTATTATTTCAGTGTTGTATCTTATGTTGAAATCACCTTAAAATGGGACTTGATAGACACTAGCTGACTGTGTCTTATGAACAACTGTTAATACAAACGCTTGCAAAATAAGTGTAGATGAAGGGTATTTTGAATAGTTGTCCTTTGTATAGTGCTGATAATAAGTTTCTTGTAAAATTATTTGCAGGACAAATATGTATAAATCTTCAGTAAGCAGTACAAAGCAGAGACTACATAGGTTGTCTAGATTTATAAAATAAGAGGAATATAGCAAAATACTTTAAGTTTTTGTTTATTACATTTGCTTTAGATTATTATTGGGACACCGACACTTACACAAAGAAGATCCATCCTGCAGTTGCTTACATCGAGTATGCCAATTTCTGCAGACGTTGATTTGGCTAAACTGGCAGAAATGACAACTGGGTATGTTGGAGCTGACCTTACAGCACTCTGCAGAGAAGCTGCTATGCAGGCTGTGTTCCGCAGCTCTTTGGTATGGTTGCAAATCAGTCAAGAAGAATGTCATTAATATATGTACCAACCTTTCCCCATTAATATTCAATTTACTTCAAAAGCTCAACAAGTTGAACTCACAAATTAAAATACTGAAAAATGCCAACTGTGTTATAAATACACTATTTTGCTAGGCCTTGCAATTCTCGCCTGAAAAGACTGTTTTCTCTTTTTTGCATGAAAATCTTTGCCAAAAATTTTTATCCTCATCCTTATCTTTTTAGGATTGTGCAAAGCAGAGATTTAGTCTTTCTGGCAAACTAAACTATATTGTCCACCAAAGCTCTCTTTTGAAGCTATCAGCAATTTAGAATTCTACTTCTTAATAATAACTGCAAATTGAAGTTTAGATTTACACATAAATACATAACCGTTAGTGATAATAATTGTTACCGTTTGGGTTGTGTGTCTGGATACAACCTTGTTGTACACACAAGGCATACAACTGCCCAATGTGCAGAAATTTAACTTCTTAGCAATTTTCTAATTCTGTTTCTATAACACCTATTTTCATAATATGCATTCTATCTATTCTGACTTTTACAAGAATTGTAAAATATGTTTGCTGTGGCTGTGCATGTGGAACGGTTGAACAGAAATTTAAAGCCATATTTGCAAAATTCCCAGAGTCAGAGCATCTACAGAAAATGATAGAACCCTCTGTCTTCACTCAGGGATAGAAAAAGGAAAACATTATATTTCTAAGACTTCCATCTCCTCCAGATCCCTTACGAGTGATGAAAATAGTAAGCAAAATAATTTGAGCCTGATATCCCAGAAAGAAATAGATGAACAAATGACAATAACGAATAAGTAGATGGCCTGTTTGCCTTGAGAGCTGCATGCACATTTGTAAAATACATCTTAGTTCTGTTGCTGTATCTGTAGTTTAATAACGGAATTTTCTAGACTATTTGAGATGAAGTCCCTTACTTTCTCCAGTATGTGGGGAAAATGTATGGTAGAATATTTTTACTTGTATTCAGGAGATTCTAGGATTTGGTGTGTAGTAACCCTGAAACTAGCAATTTAGGAGATCACTACGTAATGGAGCTATAATTTAGAGAAAAACAGTAGTTTTCTTTAAAACATTGAGTTCTGTTAAAATGAGGTTTCCTTATGTAAAAGCTTGCCATTAAAGAGAATATATTTTGCTTTGTGTTACATCTTGGTGTCTGCAGTACTTAAGCTTGTTAAGGTAGGAATTTCCTTCTTTATTAGTTGCATTTGGCCTTTAATGAAGTGTTTTGCATACTAATGCAGCATTATAAGTTATTACATTAAAATGTTATTAATATGCTTTATCTGGGTTTCTTCAGGATTCAACTGAAACAATGGTTAATATGGCAGATTTCCAAGAAGCTTTTAAAAAAATTCAACCATCCTCTTTTCGAAGTGCCGTTGGACTAACAGAGTGTAAACCTGTCACTTGGGAACAAATTGGTGGTCTTGAAGATGTGAAATTAAAGTTAAAACAGGTAATGTATAAAACAAATTTAGGTAAACAACTAGTTTATAATAACCATGTCTTCTGAGATATTCTGTATGCTACATTATGGAAGTAAATTCTCTTGCAAATTACCTGATTATAAATTGTATTTTAAACATTACTTTATACTACATTCAGTTATTCCAATGTTTGTAAGTTTAAAATCTTTCATTAAGCTTGTTTTTAGTAGCTGAAAAACATTTGTGGCCAGATAATTTTTCCATTCCTGACTTTTTAGCCAGAGATGGCTCTTGTGTATCATCTCTCAAGGATTGCCTTTTGTTTTGTTGGAGACAGAGAGGAAACTTTAAGAAGGGGGGTGTTACATGAAGGAAGACCAAATTAGTATCCTCTGATTTCAAATTAATGTTTGTACCAAGGAGAGGAAATAATTGCTCAGCAAATGTATTGATTGCCTCTGAACTCCAGTTTCATGACTAAGGATTTCATCCCTTTTTTATGTATTTACAGAGTATTGAGTGGCCTATGAAATTTCCTCAGGCATTTGCTAGGATGGGCCTGTCTCATCCAAAGGGAATTCTTCTCTATGGGCCGTCAGGATGTGCCAAAACCACACTGGTGAAAGCTGTGGCCACAAGTTGTCACTGCTCCTTTCTGTCTGTAAGTGGTGCTGACCTTTTCTCACCTTATGTTGGAGATTCTGAGAAGATTTTGTCCCAGGTACAGTTTTTAATTTGTGTAAGGACGATATTTGATTTTTGCTTGATTTCTGTAAAGTATGTTAGGCCTAAATTTTGTTAATTAAAAGATGATTAGGCTCTCATCTGATTATTAAATAAAAATGGCCTGCATAGATTCACATTTATATCAACTGAGAATCTAGCCCTAGAACTATACCAGTTTTATATTATTAAAATATTTTTACCATTTTGATTTCAGTTCATTTAAGAATTTAAGTAAGAAACAGAATTTGCCTATAGTAAAAGTAAGCCGGAACAGCTCTTGTGAATCTTTATGAATGACTCTTTAAAGTGAAGTAAAATGGAGAGTACCTGTAAATAGGTATTTTCACCTCACCTGATAGTAAAATGTTAATACATACATTCTGTATTATTTTTTTAAAAATAAAAGGTTTTTCGCCAAGCACGAGCAAATACTCCAGCAATAATATTCCTAGATGAGATTGATTCTATCTTGGGATCTCGGTCACACTGCAAAACTGGCCATGGTGTCTCAGAGCGGGTTCTTTCTGTTCTTCTCAATGAGTTGGATGGTATTGGGCTGAAAGTCACAGAAAGAAGAGGAAACAAACTACAGCTTGAGGGTCAAAATCAAGAACAAAGTGATGAGGAAAGAAAGGTATCTATGTTCCCTTTTCTATTTAAGAAGATTAATAAATACTGTTAAGTTGTCCCAAAAAATGTTAGTTGATGGCATTCATACTTTTAAAACTTAAAATACTCAAGCTTAAAAATATGCAAGATGCTTTTATACTCTGTCATTAATTTCTAGTTTTCAGAAAATATATTTCAGTATATATGCTGCTAACTGTTTTTACATACGCTGTTCCTCAATGAAACTTTGTTTGAACAAAATACCTGCACAGACTAGTTGGTGTTCATCTTCACAAAAATCCTCCTGCTTGACACTAAGGTAACTTTTTAGACTAATTGTGCTATTTTTACTATTATGCAGGTTCCTTCCTGAACTTACTTCTTAGAACTATTTCCTGTACTTTATTTGCAGTACTTTCTCATACATACTTTATACAAAAACAGTACAGTTGTGATTAGTTACTTATTTAAACAAAAAGTTATCAGCTCGACTTTTCAGTCAATTGTTTACAACACTTAATATTAAGCTTTTCTATATTTAAATTTCTGTCTTCATATTATGATACTGTTTGGGGAAAAACTCAAGTAAACAGTTTCTGAATTGTAGGATACTGAATCTTTGCATATAAAAGGTCTGTTACAATCTGGCCCAAGAGAAATCTGTATCACCAAGACAGATAATAACTATATTTCTTCTTTGTCATTTAATCTTGTCTGCAACAAGGCATTTTTTTACCTCAAGAAAAATAAAATACTAATATTGAAAGGAAAATAACTACGTATAAAGATGCATCATCTTTTTGCCCTACCCCTTTTCTCATCAGTAGTTAACTAATGTCTGGGGATAATATCTGTCTTAACCATGTTACACTAATTTGTTTGTATCCTTTCTTACTCAGCTAGAATTTCAGGAAACTTTGAACAAAGATTTCATGGTAGTTGCTGCAACAAATAGACCAGATATGTTGGATGATGCCCTATTGCGTCCTGGAAGACTAGACAAGGTGATCTATATTCCACCTCCAGATCTGAAGGTGAGGTATTACAAATCCATACATGGCTTTAAATGGAGAAATATTAATTACCAGCATACTTTACTTTAAATGCAAAAGTGGAATATTCCTATAAGATACTTAACAATTGATGGCTGATTCACTGAAGATCAGTCATAAACCTCAGGGCACAAGGAAGAAGTTTAAAAAGAAATAATTACATTTGTTAAACACCAGTAAGATTTTAACTGATATATGTAGTTATACTACTGCATATAGAAAATAGACAAAATCTGGAATAATTCTGTATTTACAAAAGCAAGCTGCAGTTTAGAAAGTACCACTGTACCAACCAAAGTTGACCATCCTTACTTCAAATCATTCTTGTGCCCTGTTCGTATGGATAGTGTAGCTACTTGCCCTGAGCTTCCCCAGAAAAAAAAAGTTGACCCAAAGCAGGCCAAATATGGAATCTTCAGTCTAAAACACTGTGTTTTCTTGAATAAAAGACTTTAATATTTGAGCTAATACTTACTCTTACAGTTATCTCCATTAATAGTATTTTATTCACGCTTCCACTGAAAACATGTAGTTCTGGTACTCATCTGAATTTTCCTTAGTTCTAATTTCAGATTTTGTACCACTTTGGAGAGCAGTTAATTATTGGTTTGTTTGTTTTCTTGTATAACATGCACCAACTTGCAGGGAAGGCTTTCCATTTTGAAAATCTGCACAGCAAAAATTCCATTAGATACTGATGTGTCATTACAAGATGTGGCAGCCCTGACAGACCTCTTCTCTGGAGCTGATATTGAACATCTGTGCAAAGAGGTAAGAAATACTTGTGGATACTGTGTGAAATAAACTCTGAATGAAACCTTTCAATGAAGAGAGAGCTCACTCATAGATGATACTGAGCCATCTGTAGTACAGATTCTTTCACAGTTGGCACTGAGAATAGAGTAAAACAGAAGAACTGAACGAGGGTTAATTCTTCAAATAAAAAAGCTAAACAAGAATAAAAGCTTTCTGTGATAATTTACTAGAAGTGAGGGAACTGTACTACTTTTTCACATGGCCCTTCCTAATCTGAGCTCACATCTAGATGAATTGCATTCTGTGTACTGCAAGCAACTGCAGCATTTTTAACTAAAGTTAGCATGTACCATCAAGACTAGAGAGAAAAACGAGAAATCTCTTATGTATTTGAGATAAATTACATCAAAAGACAGAAGACTATGAAGAAAATCCAAAAGTAGAAGTGATCAAGGGTATATTGTTTAATCCAGACAAAAAAGTGAATTAAAAAGTTATAGTAATCTAATTTGATGTTTATCTATCGTTAAATAACTATGAATTACACAATGCTGTTTTCAAATGCTTTACCTAAAACTGGTTTTCATGTAAAATATTTTAGAACATTTACGATTACTTCTTTGCAAATTGTTGTTTTTTTTCTTTTTCTTTTAAAGGCTGCTTTGTTGGCATTGCAAGAGAATGGACTTGAAGCAACTGCTGTAAAACAGGAGCATTTTGTGAAAACATTGAGGACTGTAAAACCATCCTTAAACATAAAAGATTTGGAATTTTATGAAAAATTTCATAATCAAGAATTAGCCTCTTGAATGAAAAAGGAGTGATGTGGCATAGGTATTTTTAAATATATTACAAAAACTTTGCAATGGCTTACATCTTTCCTACATTTTTTTATACTAAACTCTTTTTTCAGTGTAGTTTTTCTGTTGGTTTGTTGTTGTATTGGTTTTTTTCCCAATAGTTTTCAGTGTATAGGAATACAGTAAAATTTCACTTGTGAAAAATCTGTGACTTCAATAATGGAGAATAAATTAAAGCCTTGTTTATTTCAGCTAGCGTCCTCCACCTGATGAAATGAGTAATTGAGATACTTGGATAAAGCACTGTGGAACAGCTTAGTGTTCCTGTAGATTTCCTAGTTTTCAGTACAAACACTGGCATAACATGAATATTTAATTTAAAATGTGTTGTGAAGTCTCCAAGGGACAGTGAATATTTAAAAAAAAAAAAGAGAAGCTTTCAGAATGTTAAATAGAAAGAAGCAAGTTCCATGCTCTATAAAATGTAAGGTGTTCTATATGTGCGTATCTACGCATCTGCTTTCTTACAAGCAGATTCCTAAATACAGTGGCTGTGAGAAAGTTGTCAGTGCTTAATACCTTGTTGTAAGGTTTGGCAGTCTGGGGTTTTTGAAATAATTTTAAATCAATTACTGCTTACTGTACAAACGTGGATTGAGTAAGCATTACTAAGTCTGTAATCAAACAATTCAAACTATAATAATTTCTTCTTTAGATACAGGAGTTTCCTTTAAACATTTTCTACAGAATTCTTTTCCTCGCCCAACTGTTCGTTGTCAATATATTTTTGTAAGTTGTCTTTTTCTAAAACACAGAGACATATCAAAGGAAATAAGTAAGTGTGCATTTCTTACTTAGCAGGGTAGGAAGTTTTTATTTTTTCCTTTTCCCTATGAAAATGCTTGTGAACAAAATGCTGTCAAAGATGGTTCCTATTTCAGCTGAAGTTTTTAAGTTATAAACCCATTAACAAGTACTTTTTTTCTCCCCATAATGATGACACTAGGGACTGTCACTGCAGCATGGTTTGCAGTGAGATGGATCATAAAAGGAAGATCCAAGGCACTTAGCGACTGTGGAGGACAAAGGGGAGTAGCAGAGGCTGCTATAAATGGCTGTCCTACAGCTTGGTGGCTTTGATCACCCTTTCCTAGAGAAGTAGCATCCTGCTGCTTTATTGCTGGCAACAATTAGACCAGTGTCGCTGCATTTCCCCAACACCCAAAGGTTTCCCAATGCTGGAGATAAAGTATGAAAACCTTCAAGGTAACTCTCTGTTTTGATTTCCAGTGTGTGATGGTGCTGCTTTAGATTTCCCAGATCTAAAAATTGCTAGGACAGCCAAATGCTGTCATCTCTTTCTTTTCAAAGGTGCTGCTGCTTAACTTCCATACTTGCTTCCTAGGAAAGACCAGCAGAGCTAATTGTGCCCTCCTTGCTATGGGGAGCCAGCAGAGCGTGCCGCAGAGGCAACTCTCCTTCCTCTTACTGCTTTCCCGTGGGAGAAATAGATTTTACAAAAAGGGTCTGTTGGCACCAGTCTCCTCCTGCTGGACTCCATGGGAATTTTTTGCAAACAGGCATACTGGGAAGTGATAGGATAGTGTAACACAGTAGGATGGTGAGAACCTGGGCCAGGGTTAAGCTTTTGTTGCAGCAACAGGGGACAGAGTGAAATGGGGCTCCTGTTCCGGGCAGTGAGGACCTTGCCGAGCTCTAAGAGGCAGGCCGAGGCTCTGCCTGTCCCCCCCCTACGCAGGCTGCTCTTTGGCCAACTCCTGGAGAAGGGGACAAACAAGAAGGCGAAGGAGACATGGAGAAGCAAGGTTTGCGTGATGCAGTAACGGAGAAGGAAGGAGTGGCGGGCAGACCGGAGCGCAGGCCGCATCGGCTGCTGCCTCCGGGCAGCTCCCCTGTCAGACCGGGGCTCCGCCGAGCGCTCCTCCGCCAGCCCGCCGGGGGGCGCCCTCCTCCCGCCCCGTCCCGCCCGGTGCCGCCGCCGCGACCTGGGGCGCTGCCGGGCGTTGCTGGGCGCATATAAAGCGGCGAGCACCCTCCGCCGGCGCTGGTGCCCTTCGGCAGCGCTGCCGGTCCTTCTCCGCTCGCCCAGGTAATGGGGACGTAGCGCCCACTCCCCCGGGGCCGGCGGCCGAGCCCGGCTCCCGCAGCCCCGGGGTGCGGTAATACAGGGAACCGTTTGTTCCAGGTTCGCAGCCGCAGCGAGGATGCACGCGAACTTCATCCAGATTCTAAAAACAAAAAAAGAAGTAAGTTGGGAACAGAGGTCGGTTCTGGGATAAACAGGCCCTTTGGGCAAGGGGATGCCGGCTGGCTCCAGCAGGTGCCATTTAATAACGAGCACCTTATAGAGGAAATTGTGATAGCAAGGGGCGCGTGTAGGTTGAAATTCATGCATTGAAAGTGAGGTGGTGTGAATAGTGATATAGAGGTGATACAGCTTAACAGCCCTGTAACTCTCACTCCCTCTGTTCAGGGCTCTGTAGCCAGTTCTTAGACTCTCTTCTCCATTTTATGTCTTTCAGCTCATTCCCCTGGTTGGAGTCCTGTCCTTTGCAGCAGTTGGGGCATTCTCTTTTTCTGTCTATTCCCTCTTCACCAAATCCGATGTCATGTAAGCAAAATACTTATTGTTTGGAGTTTATCTTAACCTTCTTTGTTCAACAGAGGTATTTGACCCCTATATTTTTCACTAAAAAAAAAAATATTTAAAAATCCATGTGTGGATGTTCTGGGCTATTAATAACTACTAAGATATCTGCAGACTGTAAAAACTGAAGAAACTAATTAGAGCATAGTCCAAATTATTTCCCAACTTTTGATTTAATAGATCATAATTTTTCTTTGCTTTAGATATAATAGGTTGTAAATGTTCTTATGAAGAATTTCAGATTATCAGATAGGTAGATAACATGCAGGTATGTTGCAACCAGGCTACTGACTTTATATACAAGCAATTGATAATATGACCATACAATGAGGTCATATTTTAATGGCTTGGCTAATAATTGGAGCTAAGTCCTATACTTCTTAAGCTTTTAGGAATTTTTATATTTACTTTAATGTGATTGGAATAGACATTGTAGCTGTCAAGAGCAAGAATCCCTGTTTTCTCTGTGTCGTTTACTCAGTTTGATTTTTCAGCTTGCTTCCCTTACAGTAACACACTACACTTGAACAGCATTGGCTGGTTTGGTGCTTTGGAAGCTGCAGATGAAGCAAGCCATCATTGCTTCCTACTCAGAATTTAAAGCGGAAATGCCCAAACCTGTAAACTTGTGTTTCAGGGATCTGCTTATTTACATGGATAGTTCTGCTGACGATAGACTGTTCACATAAGAAAACTGTATGCAAGATCACACCCTAAAACAGAGTACCTGTTTTGCTTTATCTTCTCTTAAAGCATTAACAAGAGTGGCAATCCAGAACCATGGGAAACTGTCGATCCTTCCAAGCCTCAGAAGGTAATTTCTACAAATAATATAGTTATTGCAAATAGCATGTATTTCTAGCACAATAAATAACTTTATTTAAATGTGAAAGAACTAGCAAAATATGAATGAGGAAAAATTGTGAAGCAGACTTAATTGCTTACTGGGAAGATACTTTGCATAAAGTATTACTAAATGACAGGGATTCAGCTATAACATTCTAGGTCTGATCCTGAGTTTATGGTGCACTTCTGGTTGATGCTTCTCACCACCTCCAATATCCATTTACTCATTTCAATTGATAACAGTGGAGGTTTGGAGCATGGAGAAAATGCTGTTTACCCTCATCTTCTTCCTGAATTACCAAATTCACTAATAATGTTTTTGAGTACTGCAGCCTGAAGGAAAAAAATCTTACTGTAGTACAGCATCGAGGATAAAGAAAAATAGTATTTTTTTAGTGTTGTTACTTATTTAATATTCAAGTGATTTTGTTCAACAAATTATAAAATATGTCATCAGTTTCTATTTTTGCTTACTTCTGAAAGGAAAGTGTAAAGCTACTAGAAATCCTTTGCTGATAAGTTGATGTATGATATGGGGAGGGATGGGAGCGGAGTAAACGCTCACTGGGATTTTGCTAATTTCTTTCCAGAAAGCAAATATTTGCTAATACTTCCCTTTTCATTTCTTTCAGCTATTAACAATCAATCAGAAATGGAAACCTATAGAAGAGCTGGAAAGTGTCAAAAAGCTTACGAAGTGACAAGTTTGTTGCCTCAAAAAGGTATCCTATGAATCTAGTGGAATCACTTCTGCACAAACTTGACTACTGAAATCAGTGTGCGGAAATGCTTCTGCTACATTTTTAGGGTCTCCCTACATTTTTTGGACTCTGGATGAGGAGTTTCATGTTGCCTTAGAAGTTGGCATACAACATCCCCACAGTCCAAAAATCTGTCTCAAATACTCAGTAGGCATTTGATGTCAAATGTTGAATGCTCGGATGGTAATTATAAATGGAAAAATCCTTCATTCTTTTTGTAGAGATTTTTCTCTTAAAATAATTTTTTAATTTTATATTTTTTTAGTAAAATATATTTTAAATTTTTACAATATTCCATGTAAATTCTGTAAATGGAGATTACCCAGAAGCCCTTCTAAATTGCAATTCGAGCTCTGCTCCCTCTCAGTACTGTATTTCAGTGCAGTCATCGTGGCCAGAGGATGTTTTTGTATGACAACATACGTTCTCGTAAAGTATACTTGCATTCCTTTTCTATGTTAGATGTGATAACAACTTAAGTCAAACTTTAATGTTCTGTTGCTAATACTAACACTTACACATGTGCTCACCTTAGCCCACTGAGGAGTCCAATAGGTTATTTAAGGGTATATTTGAGACTGCAGGATTAGAACATAAGCATGGGAACTAGAAATGAGATAATTTCTGTTGTATTTAAATATCATTCATGTTTAGAATTAGAAAAATTTACTAGAATTAGGAAATTTACATTATCCAAAATTAGTTACATAATGTTCATTTCTTCTTTTTGTGCAAGGTAGTTCATATATTAGCTCAAATGTATTGCACCGTGAACAATGGTTTTTTTGAACAATCCTACATATATGGTGTTGGGGACATCTGCATTAACAAAGGAGGGGGGGGCGGAATTGGGAATGACTTTATGAAGAGACAGTTTCTCTTTAAGCATCTGTGTGTTTTCTTATGGGTTGGCCAGGGAAAGAATGTAATGGTTAGACCCCCGGTGAATTAGAACAGTAGTTTCAATGGTAAAACAGTATTTTGTGCATATATTCTGTATGTGTCAACTTCCCAAGCAGTTGCACAATATGGTGCACAGTTTCTTTTACAGTGGATGTTCAGAATGCGTGTTGCTTTCTTTGAGGAAGAAAGCAAAAGTGAAACAACTGCTAATTGGAAAAAGTCCCAATAAGTGAGTAATAGCGAAGTGCTTTAGATGACTGCTGTAGCGAAGACATAACTCAAGCTGGTGAAGGTGTCTTGCAAATTTTAAGGTAGCTTGGCTTCAGAAGTTTTGTTTTCTTCAGCTTTATTGATGCTGGGGAAAAAAATGTTAAAGTGTTACTTTATCCCATATTTCTGTGCAGATGGAATGTAAATATTTGTTTATCAAGTAAGGATGACTCAGCACCATTTATGTTTAAGAGTGAGAACTAAAAATCTTCAGAATGCATTCTTAGCTTTCACTTTAAGGAATGACTTTAGAAGATGATTCAATAGCATATAACCACAGAAATCCAGTGCTCTGAGGAATACAAGTTTTAAGTATTTTAATAGAAAAATATTTTTTTAAATATTCTGTAAATTATTCTATGTTTCCATATTTTTACTGGACTGTATCAAACAAAACAACAAAAAAAGTGCTGTGAGTTGATGTGTGAATTAAAATAGTTTGCTCTTCAGTAAATCACTTGTGTGGTCTGTATGTATCTGTCAACATTAGGGAAATAACTGTAAGTCATTCCTATGTAATTTTTGTACTTAACTACTTATCAGTGGTGTCTTCCAGTAGCACATTAAGCAGTGTGACTGCCATCACAAGTTGCTGCTTCTCTCATCCTGTGCTGAAGCATAATAGCAAAGGTAATAGAAAGTTTTTCTTTGTTAGTCTTTCTTTTTAAATATAGATTTGTGGGGCGGGTATTCATATAATGTGAGAAATTATTAAAGTTCTTGGAACAATTTTGTGTATTCTCAGACTGTCCCTAAAAATGCTTTATCTCCTGCACAGATGAAGTTTTTTCTTTTAAGTGGAGCGCACTAAGAGGAATTACTGTAACCCCCTCCCTCCCTGCAACTACTCAACAAAAACCTATAAAGTAATATACAAATTATTTCCTTGTTCTGTTGTACCTCTGTCTGTAGTAAAAATTTAATTGGCTGAATTTTGTGAGCTGACTTTTATGAGAACAATAAGACTTCCTTGTCCTCTGTTAAGCAAACCCATGACTTTTTATTCCATGGACAATTTAAACGCTGTTGAAATAAATTTAACAATGTTCTTCCATCTCTCCATTTTCTCTCCTACTCCATTCTGTTTGTGATTTTGTTATTTTTTTTCAAGCCATCAGTATCTTCCCTCTGCCCAGTACTTCTCTTTGGAACTGTATCGCTTCCAAGTTTCATATTAATTACACAGTTTAATTTAAATGCTCTCTGGCTTGTTAAACTTTCAAATATAGATTAGAAACCATTAGAATTTTTTTTAATGCTTCTAATCACCATTAGGAAGGCATCATTAGAATCTAGGGTCATGCTTTTCTAACTGCAGGTGGGTGATAAGTAGTCTATTTGTAAATAGTTTTCTGGAAGAATAGAAGGTTGCTTTCTGAGGTATGCATGCAATTATTAATAAATTACTAATCTTTCTTATTACAATAATACTTAAAGGCCTTAACCACAATGATATGTGACCTGCAGTTATCCAAGAGCTGTGCCTTGGATGCCTTCATATCCAAGAATCTTTGCCTTGGCCTTCTTTGCCCAGTGCATTTCTGCATTTGATGTCCCCTATCCCCTCTGCATTTCTCTGCTGCAAGATGCAATTAGTATAGTACTATACTATCGACTTACTTCATTGGAGCATGTGGTTTCTTTAGAAAATAGTAACTTAACAGAGGGGCCTGATGCAAACATTAAAGGAAACTGTTGTTGTCTGCCTAACTCAGTGCAGAGGGTTGTTGCCCCTACGACTAGCTGTTGAAAACAAACAAGAGTGATGGGAATGATTCACGGGATCTGGCCACTATTTGGTGTTGGACGTTTCCCAAAAAAGCTTTCAGATTAAACAAACAGGGCCATGCTACTCAGCACAGTTTTAATTTGCTGTTTGAAGTCTTTGTGGTACAGTACATCCCTGCCATACAGGGAGCACACAAGATAACAAGATCACCTAAAAGTCTAACTGAAATGGAAATAAAAAAGCGTTATCGAGAAAGTGGGCTTGGGGCACTGCAGTTGGACTAAGTAACTATTGACCTTCAGGTGCTGATGTAACTAGAGAGCAGGCGTATTGTTTGCTGAAAGCTATCTGCCATTATAAAACACCTGTTGTCGCTAATTGCACCTTTCAAAGGAAGTCTAAAGAGTGCGCAGACACCCAGTGCAAAGAGCCCTTCCCTGTGGTGCCTCACCCCAATCAAAGATCACGCACCTTTACAGCGCACTTCATGGAGGCTGTACCAACCCTATTTATGCTGTACCTTGACCTGCTGACCAAAGGATTTTTGGTTAATTAGCTTTTACTTTTATATAACCTTGTTACATGTATGTTCCAGCCAGAGCTGTTGGTGGGAATGCGGTGTCCTTCTGCAGGGCTGAGCAGTCCCTCTATCGGCCCTTCATACAACACTGAGAACACAAGGCCTGTGACAGATTAAGCCATTATGAGTGAAAAGCATCCCCTGGGCCTCTGCACCCATTGCCCACTACCCTCAGTGGCTGTGAGGGAGCCTGAGGTGGCTGCCCTGCGTTCCTGCCATTCCCCTCTCTCTCGGCAGGCTCTCGCTGGACCAGGTGCCGGGTTGCCTGGGGGGGCGGGGAGCTTTTCTTAGAACCACGGAATGGTTAGAGTTGGAAGGGAACCTAAAAGATCGTCTTGTTCCAAACACCTCCCGCTAGGCCAGGTTGCTCAAAGCCCCATCCAGCCTGGCCTTGAACACCTCCAGGGACGGGGCATCCACCGCCTCTCTGGGAAACATGCACCAGTGTCTCACCACCCTCCCAGTAAAGAATTTCTTCCTAATATCTGATCTAAGTCTACCCTTTTTCAGTTTAAAACCATTACTCCTTTTCCTATCACTACACTCCCTGATAAAGAGTCCCTCCCCACCTTTCCTGTAGGCCCCTTTAAGTAAGTACTGAGGCACCTTGCCGCCATTTTCCCCTCCGCTGGCCACTGCTGAGGAGCCCCAGGGGAGGCTGCTCCCTCATGTCCGGGGGGGTCCCTGCCAGCCATTGCTGGTAGATCACCTCTGGGAGAGCCTGAAGCCTGTAAGCACTCAGCAGCACTGAAGATTGCAGCGGTGAGAAGGCCAAAAAACAGGTAGAAGCAAAGCAAACCTTCCATTCTGTGTTTTGTGTTAAGGCGTGATTTCCAGGTGTGTGGTCTGAGGGCAGAGCTGCCTTTCAGCGGTGGTGCGTGGCCTAGATGTTCAGTAGCAGGCAAGGTACAGGATTTGTCTGTGTGGGAAGTGGGAGAGTTGTAAGAAAACTGTAACTCAGGGGATGGCAGAGCTTTAATTGGTGTGGAGCTGTGTTAGCAAGTAAGAGTCTTGGAAATAATTTGTCTGGACTTCGGGATATAGGCCCAAAGAACATTAATTTCTAGAGTATTAATTTTAAAAAGCTCTAATTTATTGGCAATGGGAGCATGCATGGCAGTTGGTTTGGTTTCCTCTTCATTTAAGACTTGCAGTTTGACCCAGGATGTGGCGGAGGCAGTGGGGGCAGTGGCCGTGGCCCTCCTGCCCCAGCGGCACTGAGCACCCCAGTCACCCCAGGACTCTGCCCTTCTTCCTGGGGCTGGCAGCTGAGCCTCCCTCCTGGGCCACTGTCCCCTTCTGCTCCTCTCCGACAAGCTTTGACCACATGAAACGCTCCCTAAGAAGTGCTCTGTATAAAAAGTTTAAGCTTCACAATGCAATATTTTTAAGATAAAGCCAGTCATCTTTGTGACTAGCTTAAAAAAGTGCTTGTGCACATCTGTTAAAATTCAGATAAACATACTTCCAGTTTTACCAGTTGTCAAGCAGTAGAAAACCAGTCCCTTCAACCTGAAACATTCATCTGGGCTATACTGGACTCTGGTATTACTCACATTCTGTCTTTTACACCCTTTTTGTTTTCTACTGACACTCCTTCCTTAATTCCCCTTCTGACACGTCTTTTCTTCTTGCTAGATCTCTTTCTGTCTTCCCTGTCAAAACACATCTGAAAAAAATTTCTTGGCCTGATTTACTTCTGCTGTTTATACTATGTCGTAGTACACCTGCACTGTGTTCTAGAAAGTTACAAATGTAAAATGAGTAGATCAGAACATAATTAGGCTGGTGGTTTAAACTCAGAAATTAAGCAAAAAAGGCCCTGCTTGTAATGTTTGTCTTCCTTCTCCCTCTCTTCTCCCTCTCCCCTGTTCTGCTTTGTTTTATGTATTTATGTACCATTGCCGATAGTATTGTATTAAGTGCACCATAGGAATGATTTTTAAAAATAAAGAAGCCTTACTAACAGTAAGGATGCATAGTCTGTAAATTCTTCAAGCAAAAGTCTGTAGATTTTCAGTATATGCCAAAATAACAGTAAATACTTAAGAATTCTTTCGATTTTGAAAAAAAAAGAAATAGAAATTCAAGGCGTATACATATGCGTGTTTTGTCTTTCAATAGACTCACATGAAAACATTTGCAGTTTTTCTCTAAATTTGTTAACATACTGACATTATGTTGGTCCATTCTGCTGAAAGCTCTTTCTTAAATTATGCTACTGTAGAAAAATAAAGGTCATGTAGGTTAATAATATTATGGGAGACTGTCTATTCCTAACCCACTTCTATCAAAATATCTCTTGCTTTTAGTAATGACTATTCTCTTACTGAAATGTGATTCATCTGGTTATTTCCTTACAAGAAAACGGCAAAATAAGTTGTTCATCTTCTGTAACTCCAAACTTAGTGGTCTGTCAGTTTTTAATCCTTAGCACTGTGAATCATCAGGCTTCCTCTAGCCTTGCAGACCATGATGGTTGCTGTCCAGGCAACAGCTGTGAAGCAGCTTTTTTCATTTGTGTGTTTTCTTTTTGAGTAAATTGGAAAACATAATTTCTTTAAGTTCAAACTCAGCCCTCACTCAGCCAGACTCGCTGACTTCACTGACCCCGAATGTTGCTGAAGCAGAGACAGGAGATAATAGCTCATAAACTTGGGACTTAATCACAGCAATTGATTTCTAAAGCAGAATTCCCTGCTGAAGCAAGTGGGAATTCTGCACAGACACTGTAGTTATCAGATAGTGGCAAACTGAAGACTTACAGACTAGGGAGGAAAAGTCAATGGGATACAGCTGCAAATATGGGCTGAGGATCAGAGCTCTGTAGCAATCCGGTCAGTGTTGCCTAAAGGAATGTACATTAAACCATACAGTCACAAGGCAGAGCTGCCTACCATCCCACTTTATGGTGACAGCAGTTCTCTAGAACTCTTTGGTTTTCAAGCCACTTTCTATTATTTTACTCTTTTGTATGGTATTTGGCATGAGACCAATCCCTTCTGGTAGACCAGCAGTGGACTGCTAGTGAGTGTGGGCTCAAGCGCTTCGTCAGCCTCTGCCACAGAACTGCATTTCACCTGCGGAAAGGACTGGTGCATGTTGTGAGGCGTTAGTGGGGAACACCCGCCTCATCACCCCACGCTAAATTGTTACGGGGATTCTTAACAGCCTTTTTTTCTGTTTGTGAAAAGCTGGAGTTCTTAGTCTTCCATTTTTCAGTATTGTAGAATATGTGGATTTTTAATTGCAAAACTCATGTAGGGTCGACACAATGCAGTTTATTTCAACACGGTATTATATTGTGTGATGTATAGAGGGTAAATGGGGGTAGCTGTGGATGCAAACATATGAGCTGAGAGGTTAGAAAAGCCACACAGGTTTGAAAAACTTCTGAAGTACAACTAAAAGTATTTAAGCTTTCAACTTCAGCAAAACCTTCTCATTCTTGATTTCCTGTTGTGTAATTTCTTTAATTGAAATAAATGTATTTGCAGTAGGTAGGTAACTAATCAGCTCCATCCTTTACCAGACTTGACGCTGCATGAACAAGGAAGTAAATGCAGAAAATCCAGATTTTTTGTAATCATGGTAGTAACAGGAAAATCTTATCAGTTCACCAAAGAAAAGCAAAGTCATCTACTAGTAATAAGTCACTGATTCACTAGATGAAAACAAAGGGAAAGCTGATTTTCTAGTAAAGCTGTTAAAAATGTTTCATTTAATGATGCATCTTCTCCATCCTGCTGTATGACTTCTAGTTCACTAAAGCCTGCCTATTTTTTTAAATGACTGTTAACATTGTGCTGCCAATGCTGCTAGCATTATTAAATGATTTGTTAGCACTATGCTACCTTTACTGTGTTTATTTTTCCTCTTGTGGAGTGCTTTGAATGAAAACGCTATGGTCAGGAAACAGAATTTGGCTTAAAGACTGCAGTATCCACCTTACTCCCCAAAGCAGAAATACACAGCAACATCCTAGTCATAATGACTTGCAGTTCTGTTCGTTGCCTCATTGCCAAACTCTTAGCCATAATTTTAATGTGACAGTAACATGTGGTACAAAGTAGATGTAAAAGGAAATCAGTTTGAAGTTATGGAAATGTTTTTACACTGAATTTAAGGAGGAATATAACAAAACTTATATGGGTTGTGTATGTGTTTTTTAAAAATTCTCTCACTTTAAGAGAAATGAAAACAGTTAAGAATTGGGCATGTCTTTATTCAAGTTGCTGTATGTGTATTAGTTCAAAGGGGAAGCTTTTGTAATATGCAAAACAGGGTGACACATGGAAGTTCCTGTTTAAGGTATGTGTCGAGTGTATCAATTCTTGATAGGTATAAAGGACAAAGGTGTATACACCCTCTGCGGGCGAGTGCTTTAAATAAAATTTGTCCCTGAAGTCATAGATTAATTCACTCAATAAAGAACAAAAGTGTTTGACCTTCCTATGTGTTTTTAGAAATCCTCACAGTTGTCTGTTTGGCTTTAACACAGATGTAATGTACATGCTTCAATAAGGAATACCACAGCATAAAGGTAGCTACAGCTGAGCATTTGTTGAAGCAATGTGTAATCAGAGTTACTAAAATCAAAAGCTAAGAGAACTTCTTGAGCTATTGGATTTTTTTCTTCTTCCCTAAACAGATAAAAGAAAATAAGGCAATATTTATGGCAATACAGAGATGGGGACAACACTCTGATTTTTTTTTTTCTTTAACATCAGTAATGAATGTGTGTAATGTGGGTAAAACATAACTTGCTTAAGAGAAAATACGGTCGTAAAACCAGTCATCAGGCATCCTAGTTGAACTGCAAAACAGAGCAACTAATGCTGCAATACAGGAATAAAATTGGTACTGACTTCATTTCTGTCCACCACAATTTGGCCCAAAATTATTAGTGTGCTCCACAGGTGGCTGCATGGTAATGTAATAGAGTTCAATGTTTTTCAGTTGCTATCTGCAGTACCCTGCTTTATCTGTTTTCTTCCCTCCTTCCTCTTTTGTACACAAACACACCTTCAATCAGCAACGAAGTATGAACTCTTAAAAAAAAAAAAAACAACCACCAAGCAACAAAACATCAGCATGAATATCCTTACTTAGCTGTAGCAGTTATGGGCCTATTAGTAGGATTTAATTTTGTTATTACTCCTGCTTTGTGTGCTGCTTCTTTCTAGCTCGGACAGCTAAAATTATGGGGCTACCTCTTCTCTTGGTCCTTCATCCAGAGAAACTTCAAATGTAGTAAGTCTGAGGGTGGGGCAATAATACTTGTCTTTCATTGCTGCTTTACAAAGACAGTTAATAGATCTAATGCAGTGTGATATCCTGCATAGCTCTCCATGAGTGAGAGTATCTAAAACATACCTTTGTTTACATTCTACTGCACATGGCCCTTTAACTTCTGATGTGCAGAGAGTTACTTTCTTTTCAGTTTTCTATGATATGACTTCACCTTTGCTCCCTGGCAAGTCTAAGCAGTTAGGTTACCTGAAAACCATCATAATGTTTTCTATCTAGTTTATATTTAAAGCAAATATCTAAGCAGAAAGCAATCAGTGTGTGTAACTGGTTGGGTAATTTCTGTTTCCAGTTGAAAGTGTGTGTCTTCTGCAGAAGCTTAGAAAATACAGAATTGCTTAACAGCTTGAAGAAATGAAAGAAGGCTTTACTGGAAGGAAGTTGTGGTTCTGAGTTTTTCAGCCTCTGTCATCTCTATTTTCTCTCTGTGAAGCCTGTTCAACTAGATCAAAAGACAACATTATACTAGCAATTGCAGCAGTGTAAACTGTCCTGGCTTGAGGTTAATTTCAGAATTTAGTTAGAAGAGGCCCAGCAAAAAAAGTAAAATCACTGAACAGAAAATTGGTTCTGTTTTACCTCAAATCAGGACAGTAAACACAATGATAATCTACATTTATAATTGTAGCTGCTTATTTTGAAACAAAATTGGTTCCCCCAGTGTATGTTATTGGCTGAAAGTGTCATCAAATCTTTTATAAAAAAGCAGTCAGTTATGAATGTTTCAAATGGATGTTCAAATATATTGTGCTGGAAACATGAATTCAGCACCTCAAAGAAGCAATACTTATTTTCACAGAAACAAGAAGCTTGCATGATAACTTATATTGTTTGCATTCATGAATATAATTTGTTCTAATTACATTTCAGATACCCATAGCCACAACTAATTTCCACTCATATAATTTTTTATTACATACTTGGAACTTGAGGGAGGCATTTGAGCGTTGTATTCCATGATACTTACCTGTATATGCCTTTAAGAAGTATCTTAAATCCTTCCCAGTAACTGATTAGCAAACCTGTGCTAGGTTTGTGCTTTTCCTTATTGCATCCATCATAAAATTAAATCCCTTGTATTATCACTCAGAAAAACTAAGAAGGTTTTTTTCACATACCAATAAGACATTTTAAAAATTTGCAACAAAATTTATTCCTTTGACATACAGAAGTGTCTGTAATTTTACGCAGGACACATCTCTTCTTATTGAAGCTGAGACTAGTGCACCATCTGCTGGGAAACTCGGGAAAGGCCTTGAAGGTTGGCAGTTCAGAGGAGAGAGTATTTGGATAGTTTTGTGTTAGACTTGTTCTTACAGTGAATGGGCTTGAGAAAGGGAACACATGAAATCTATAAAAAATGAAGAGTAATTGAGTGCCAGGTTCAAATATGTAGCGTCATCTTAACTATGAAAATGTTTGGTTATGGTGTTTTTCTCAAAAGTTCTATTTGAATTAAAGGGCCGGTTACTGGAATTCAGTGGCTATTTTTATATGTTGGCATCTCATAAATTTATTTAGGGATTTATTACATAATTTCTGTGTGTGTGTTTTGTGAAAAAGAAATGGGAAGGGTGCTCTTAATGCACCTGAGACAAAAGCAATTTTTTTGTCTGGTTGCCATCTGGCTGCTTTTATGTATTCATCAGCTAAATCAAAAATCCCTGTGTATAGCGGTACTGAGTTTAATGTGACACACACTCTGGGCAGACTGCATTGACTGGTTTCAGGTACCCTGGTGTACTGGCTAGTCACAATCCTGGAAAAACAACGTATCTTTTCACCAGGCATAGTAGTAAGGAAATCATAAAGCAGTCATCATATCGATAAAACTATGCTTGTTTATGAAATGGCTTGGTTTTTTCCACAGACATTGATGCCATAAAAGGTGTAAATGTTTCAGAACTGTAATAAAGGCAATTAAGTTATTTTGTCTTGTACATTTAGCACTGGCAGTTTTCAGACACTGTGTTACTGAGGAAAAAAAAAAAAAGTAGAATACAATGGTGAAAAGGAAAATAGAGATATAAAAGAGCAAAAATATTGATTTGGATATTATTTTACAGCTGTAAACATAGAAGGCAGGTACACATGCATTCTAAGAGCAGATTGCTGTGGTAGCTGGCTACAGTAAACGGACAGGATCAGTATTTATTCTGGCAGCTTCCAAAGTAGCGTCAGGTATTTGACAGAACAAAAGCACGTGTGGCCCTTCCCAGAGCATTCAGCCATGGAAAATGGAATGAGGAGAGTAGAACAGAAGGGGACTTACCAGCTCCAGAGCATAGAGAGTGTCGGATAGTCCCAGCATGGGGGGGATGACAGGGTGAAGCTGGAGAGGGGATTAAAGGTGGGGAATGCATTTATTTATTTTTATTTTTACTTATAGGTGTCTATTTCTTGGTCATTCTGCCAATTGGAAGTGAGTCTGCAAGAAACAGGTGTATACGGTAGTAAAATAATCAAAGATCAGATTCAGGTGTGATATTTTAAATGGTAATTCTGCTGGTGTAGAAATGTTCCTACTATTGAAAGGACCAAATGCCAACACAATTTAAAAAACAAAGCGAACAAAAAAACCTCACAAAATTAAGGGAAACATTCAGAAATAAAACAGGTTTCTGTTAATTTTCTTCTTAGGATAAGAACTTTTCAGAATATAAGAGTGGGATGTAAGGCTTTGCAGTCTGCTCAATATAAAAATTCTTTCTTGACTCATATGAGTAGGTTGTCATCAAAGCTGTATCACTGCTCCAGAAAAGGATGGGTGACAATCACAGATTAAGAAAGGAAAAATCTCTTCCCAACAAAGACTGTTAGGGTTGGCAGATTTTTCACAGGATTTTAGCTGTATTGCAGCACAGTTCCGGAAAGCAGGAATGCTAGTTGTGGAAACTTGCTCAACTCTTATGCATCTTCTGGTGAGGGAGAAATCCTGCTAAGAAATCCTGCTAAGTAAGTGCATTTTAATTTCAACCAGAGGATTTTGTAGAAGGAAAAGAGTAGTGTGTGTAAATGAAATAATCTGGATGTGCTGGAGAGCTGTTTGGAAAGGTATTAGACCTGATTCTTATACCAAGGCCCCTTTCCTCTATGCTCATAATGAAAATGACCTTGCAATGTCTGTAAAAATAAATTCTCTTCTTTTACAGGCACTTGCATTCCATGAGTAGTGTTATTGGGTATTAGGTAATTAATTTCTGATTCTGCAAATCAGTGTTATTTTCTGCATATTTCTCTACCCTTTTAAGTAAGTATACTAATTATTTCTACTTGGTTATTTTTATAGTTCTGTTGTGCTTGTTTATTCCATACCTAGGAAAATTGTAAGTGATAATATGCATATTACTTTTGATGTTAATTAATAGGAGATTCAGAAGAATACTGGATTCTTACATGAAACATAGCAGTGCCAAACAACATGTGCCCTGAATAATTTGAAAATAATAAGGAAAGGATTAGAGGTAGGCCACAGAGATATAAATTTCCAAGTGAATTTAGTTAGACCTTAAAACAGAGCATGTACACTTAAGAGTCTCCCTGAGACAGATGCATTGATTCTTCTGTTCTTGATTCTCATTTCATTTTCTGTCACTTTTTTTCTGAACTCCTTGCAGTCCATAGCCCTTGATAACAAGGGCCCCTCAAGGGTGAATGCAGGGCTTCAAGTATGTTTTGCCAGTTGTTTTATGGCTGCTCCTTCACCTTACTTTGTCAGCTTATATGTTCTAAAGTACAATTATTCCATGGGAAATAACAAGACTTAAATTGTTCTGACTAAAGAGGGAGACATAATTCAGTCTATATATAGTATCTCAAACTGAATTTGGCTTGAATGTTCAGGCACTTAGAAAAACAGCTGCTGTAAGAATCAAAGATGATGACAAGAGACAGCAACACAAATAAATATTTTATAAGACAACAATGTGAAGTTTAATAAATGATTTAATAAAACCCACAATAAAGCAACACATTTCTGCTTTTTTCTTCCATTAAACAAATGTGTAGTAAATTATTACAATAAAAAACTCCAAATACAATACGTCTACTGTACTTCAACTTCTAATTACAGCAACTGTAAACCCCAATTTAATTAAAACCTATTTTAGTATTACTATGTGCAAAATACCTGTTGGTTTTTTGTGGTATTTTTTTCCAGTATATTTGTAAGGATGGGATGCACATTTTTCATGATCTGTGATATGGCTTAATTAATGATAGTTGATACTGAAGCATTAAGTTCCCAAATACAGTGCTACTTTGCCTCTGAGCTGGATGTGCTCTCATGCTGTACTCAAGCATTCCCACTTCTTGCCAGAGCAGATGCAAACATAATCCAGTGTTATGTGTGCTTTGTCCAAATTAATACTGTGCTGTCACTGTTCACCTCTAAAAATTCATCATGTGACCCCTATCCCCAAAAAAGGGGAGAAAAGAAGCCAAGATTGTTACCACCAATTGCAGGTATACATCAGCCTGATGAACGCATGAAACCCTAGAAAGTTTCAAAACAGACAATAGCTTAAGTATTCACAGCTGAGTATCACAATATCTATTATTGGGCAAAAATTTTCCTTTCTGATCCACATACAGAACTACTTTTGATGTCATTGAAGTTCTGCACAAAAATCAAAGTACAGAATAAGAAAATATATTTGAAGCCAAGTTCTTGCTGTCTTCTGAACTTTGCAGGTCGTAACTTTTGTTGCCATTAGCTTCTTCAATGCAAATGACCTCGGAAGCAGGTATAACTCTGAGCTTGGAGGTGTATGATAGCTTAGTGTCAGCTTTTATTATCCTGTGTAGAAGTACAGTGGTTCCACCATGAGGCTAAGCAATTCTGTTTTGTGGACTTTGAAGTTGAATAAATAGTTTTTTCAAATTGCCTGATCCCTCTATAAATAAGAAAAGGGCTTTCTACCTCTGTAGGTTGCTACGATGTTGTTGTCCAATGCAGTATTGTGATACTGTTGTTCAATAACTTTACGTTACTAAACTTGCTTGGATTTTGCTTTATTCAGAAAGCTAAGTTGTGAGGGACTGCTATTGCAGTGGCATTCCTGTCAGGATACTGCCACACTGTGCTCAAAGCAAAGATGAAAAGGTCAGAGATCTGCTCCCCACTTTCCTGTAAGAAGATGCATGTATTTTGCATGTCTGTAGATAGTTTTTGAAGAGTATCTCCATCTCAAGCATAGTTTCTATCATTTCATTTTCCCTTTAAAACTAAACAATCATGGAAAAATGATCAATTACAGGATATTTATTAATTATCGTTAGAATGCATGCTAGTCAACTGGCCTTTTAATGTGAATCAAATGTTGGTTTAGACATTCAAAATTATTAATAATAAATTTATCTTACAAGTCAAAACTTTGTAAAATAAATAACCTGTTTCTAATGTATAAACCCTATTCTAAAATACACTAAAGATAACTCACTTAAAACACTTTGGGTCCAGTGTTGGGTCTGTAGTTAAATACCAGAAGTCTGGGCAAGGATCTTCCTGTCTGGATCACTAAATGCCCAGATTAAAGCTAACTTTCTGGTCTGAGTACATGAAATTCTGTATTTTGCAGTGTCTCCAAAGAGACAGTTTCCAGAAGAATTCAACCACCACTGTACGCATTACAGTTTAAGATCCTGTATGAAAGTTACTATTGCAAAAATACTGTAGTGAATTCAGGGATCGTGACATCATATGGAACCCTGACATGATCAGCATTAGAGACTTTAATTGAAATACTGAATACCTGTTGCTCCTCCATTTGGAGTGCAGGTATTTTGTGGTACATTAAAGAGCAATATTGGACTGAAATTTGTGAGGTATCTGCAAAGTCACATTGCAGTTTGTAAACAATAATCTGAAAACAGATTTGTCTAAAAATTATAATAAATTGAATAAACCAGTACGAGGGAGAGAGTGAAATACATGTTCTGTCAGGCAACCACTGCACTTTTTGCAGCACCAGTTCTCCCTGCTGCATGTTACACGGTACAAATCCACATATTAATGGTTCCTATTTGACCGTTTCATTTTGCATTTATTGCTCTCAGTCTTTGACTACAAGATAAAGAGTAAGGCAGCAGTTCCCAAAACATATGAAATTAGGCACTGGAACTCTGACAACTTGGACAGGTTTTGCTCATTTCCTGCCTGTAACTCTGAAGCTGGACAGAGCACTTGTACATTCCAAACGTGTTCAGCAGAAGTTGCCGGGCCTTGGACTGAACTTCCTCCCATTTAGATGAACTACCAGGAACTGGAAAATCAAGAAAATGATTAATACAATTCACTTTGGAAGAAAGCTGGACAATCCAGCTGTTCTCAAATTTATCATACAGAGTCACTGACTACAATAATTTTTGTTCATGCTCATGAATTTATTAATTTAATATTGTTCTGCAGTCACTATGTACTCTCTATATATTATTTTACACTTTTAGGCCTATATTGTTTAACTAGAATCACATCTTGATAAAACTGTGTGTGTTAGGCAGCACCCTTCAATGCCCCAAATAAACTGAGATTTCTTACTAAGAATTAATATTCACAGTACTGTTAGATGTCTAAATCTGCACACGTTTTGGCAAAACATTTATTTTTCATATGTCAGGTTGGTCCACAGTCGAACTTTACCCTATCTTCCCCTGGACAAAATAGGGGAATTTCTGAGGAGAATTTTTTTTTTTTCCTGCCCAAAGAACCAGTACTGGATGTTTCAGTATGAATATATTTTCTTTGCACAATTTTCACTCAGACTGTGTCCTTCTAAGCTAATGGGTTCTACGCTTACCTGTACAAAATCATAGTTAGTACAGTTTTTTGGAATTTTTTCCTGTGGAATACTATTTCCTGCTTCAACTTAAGTAGCAATATGAAGAAGAGAAATTGGTGGGTTTTTCTACAGTTAGACTTAATCTAGAATTATGCTGTACAGCATCTTACCTAGTTGCAAGTGGACTATGGCAGTTGTTTTTCCTGCAGTGAGAGACCAAACATTTAAATCTTCTATAGAATAAACATCTTCAATTTTCATCAAGTCTTCCTTAATGCGATCCACATTTAAATGCCTTGGAACTCCTGTGATACCAAACATGAGAGAAAATTAATTCTGTCTTCTGTGAACTCTATGGCCTTTAAAATGTCATGAGATCTCAATGTCAAGAGAGTTTATAATTTGTGCTGTTTGAGGTGATTAGTAACTTCCAAGTTACCAATACAGAAGAATATGCAACTTGTCATATTAAGTGCAGTACGAATACAGAAGTTGTACAGGAATTGCAGTGTTGCCTCAAATGTCTCTCTGGCAGTAGCCAGCATTAGAGCCTTTAGAGTGATGTACTCCTGTAGACAACTTTACTGCAGCTTCCAACTCCTTGTAACTGCTTAGACCAGAATCCAAGGTCAGAATTTAAAAAAAAATAATGCTAGGGTCTGTCCCCTGCTGCCGCCTCAAAACTTGTCTCTTTAGGTAACTGGTATCATTTTCAAATGCTCATAGTAATCCATCTGCAGCGGACATTTGTCTTACCGCATGGCATCTTTACAAATCAATTTCTTCTTCCATCTCTAATATTTTCACTTCCATCAGGTAGAAGTACTACATTAGTAAGTTGGCGTGTGAGTTATAATAATGCAAAGAAGGTTGAATGTTGCTGGCATCTCTCCCTCCAAGTCACTACATGAGATAATATTCTTCAGCTTATGTTCAGTTTTTTATTTCCTTTTTTTCCCTTCTTCCTTTTTACACCACATTTTAATTTGTAGTTTCCCCTAGGCGAACAGTAGAAGCACACAAGCAATACAACAGCACTTGTGGAAAAGGAGAAGTCAGGACAGGCATGACCCATCTGTCCGGTGATCTGGCCTAAGCTTGCTTCCTCCTTTTACATGCATTCACATTCACTTTAACTTTAGAAGTAGTCAAAGCGAGAGTGTAGAACTGAGTCTGGGCAAATGTTCACTTAGTTCAGCTGACAGCCACTGCGGACACACAAGACGGTTCTGCGAGTTTCACTGCAGAGGTCAAAGACACGCCTAAAGACTGCTGCAACTGAGATAAACCATCAAGAACCAACAGACTAAAGCAGCAGCAGGATAAACAGGTCTCCAGACACAATCCATTTTGTTTGAGATGGTGACCGTGATGTCAAACAAGTGCCAAAGCTCACTGGTATTCGACATGTAGAATACTGCAGACTGTGCACAGATCTTACCTTCCAGAATAATAACTCCTGTGTCGCACAGAATTCGAACTGTTGTCAAAACCACCAGTATGGAGAATACGTATGTACATATAGGATCAGCAATCTTGTATTCTGGCTGCAAGGGAAGTTCCGAAGTGTTAAAGAATGCTTGAAAACAAGCTTGCTTACAAAAATGAGACTCAGAAAATGCAGTTGTGCATAGCTCCAACTTTCATGAATCTTTGTTTGAATAGTTACAGAATAGTCTTTGCTTATTTCGCATGAATGTGTGAAGCTTATAATACAGTACCATTAAGTACTTTTCAATAACTTACAAAACCAACTCCCTAATTTAATCACCAAAGTTAAAATTAAAAAAGTTCCACGTTACCTCAAAGACTAGCCATTCCTTACCTTAAAGCGTATGATGTATGCAGCTACAAGCACACCAATACTTTGTACCAGGTCCCCGAGGGCATGTACAAATGCTGCTCTCACGGCAAGGCTGCTGTGACCGTGGCTACCGCTGTGGGCTGCGTTAGGAGAGTTTGACTGAGGTACGTGAGAGTGAGGGTGGGAATGGGAGTGGGAGTGAAGGTGGCCAGATTGATTCAGCAAAAAACCCATTCTGAAAGGAAAAGAAGAAAAACGGTCCAAGAAACAGGCTTTAGGGTTTGGTGGGTATGCTTTTTTGTTGCTTTTTTTCTTTTTCTTTCCTTTTAAGCTAAAAGATTCAAAAAGTAATACTCTATCATTTCTTGTCTTATTTATGAAAATGAAGAGGTCCAGGAAAATTACATCCCGTGAGAAAGTAACAGGCCATGAATAAATTAGCGGTTTATTCAGAAATACATTTATGAGAGTTAATGGAGAGAAAGGGAGATCTTACATTAAATTAACCGCAACACCAACGGCTGCTGTAATCAGCATGATATCGCCATTTATTTCATAGTCCATATGGATAGTTCTTTGAACAGCTTCATACAAGAGGAATGCCATAAGGATATAGACCAGCAACACACTAATGATAGCTGACAATACTTCTGCAAACAGAAAGGAAACAACATTATAAAAGTTAGTCTCAGATCTATTTTTATTTCCAAATTAGAATGTGGACAGAGCCTTAATTATTTTAACTATTTTACATGTATTGTAACCCTCACATGCAACTAAGAATTTGTGTGGTAAATAAAACTCATAAAATAGGATAAATAATGGAGTCTGTTCTGATCCACTCTTTCACACCTCCCTGTCAGTATACCCCTCAAATTATGTTTTCTCTGAAAACTTCTGCATAAGCAATGACTAGACTTCTTCAGACAACCCAGAACTTTTGCCTGAGAAGTCGCAAACGAAGGCCCTGTCCAGGAGATCAGATACCTCAAACATCACCAGCCCACCGACAAATAAGAGAAAGTTTGATTTCAAGTGTCCACAATATTAAACTGGATTTAGAAATTAATTTTATATATCCTTTTCTATTTAGGACGGAGAAAAAAATACAAAAATATTAAGGACCTGAACAGTACAAACTTGTCAGACATATTACTCTAAGCTTCTTGACATATGTGCACATTGCTTAATGTAAGTTTCTGTATTGCTGTAATATGCTGTTTTAACATTATTGTCTGTTTACCAAATACCTGTATTTCACAAAAGTAAGAGTGTTATGACCAGTATTTTGGTTTAGGAATTTTATTTGATCAGCAGGGATTTTCAAAAGGGCATATACACCTAAATAAAGAGAAAATTAGAAAGTTAATAAAAAAAGTATTTCATTGTCCTGCACCTTCTGCTGCCATTTACATCTGAGGAAAGCAGTGACAGCTCTCTATAAGGTTCCTGCTGTTCTGATGTGAGGTAAATAGGCCTGAATATTTTATGGGTCTGAACCTTAGTGCTGTCTGCCTCAGTACCCATTCATGAAATTGGGTTGGTGATAGCATACATACACCTAAGGAGGATGAGTCCACACTACAGTTTTAAGGTCCTACTACAAAGAATATAGGCATTTGCAAATGGGTCACCGTATTCCTTTTAATATAAACATACTTTTATCCTCTAGCTTCATATTCTGAAAATTATTGCCTTGTTGCAGCTGAAACTTAAAAAAAAAGGCAAGATACCTGACAGAGAAAACACTGGCCCAGTTAGAAGACTGTCTCAGTTATAAGCAAGTTAATACAGGGCTTTACAAAAAGCAGTGGGAAGACCTTAATGCTAGCTCCATTGTATTGCACATAAATCTGCAGCCGTGCCTGAGTAATCTGTAATCATTATGCGTAATGCTTATTACTGTCACTTGCCAGATGGATCACTGGGATCTTAGTATTCCTGTGTGATTTCAAAGATCAGAGTTAGAATTAACTTACTTGGAACTCTAATGGTTGTTCTTCCCTCTTGTTCCACATGTTGCCCTGATTTATTCCCCAGTAAGGGCAAAATTCTGCTCTTGGCTGTACCATAGCTCTAAGAATACTGAACTGAGAATTCCCTTGCTTCTCCCCCTGCTTTGAATCTGTCAGTGTGTAGTACAACTTCCATTACTGCAGAAACTGTCGTATCCAACACACAACTGCCTTAATTTTATTTATTGAATACTACAGTAAAAAACATGCAGCTATATAAGCATTTTAATACCGCCAGAGTCACTTGATCCATACACTGAATTTTTAACATCATTATAGGAGAAGAAACTCACACCAACGCATTCAGCTGTTCAGGAGTGTCTCATTGCCAGGACAAGTACCAGCATTACCAGGCAGTAACAAGGCTCTGAAAGGCAACTGTCACAATCTCAGATAGTTTCAGAGCAACATGAAAATCTTGGAAATATCCATGCAAGTAGTAGCGTTCTTTAAGAAGCAGGTAGATTATTGAGGGCAACAGCCTTTAAAAAGTATAATACATTGCTTAGAAGGTTTTCCAGAATGCTTTTTTAAAAATTTGTGAAGCCACAGCACATCAGCCTTTACCAGAGAAATAATATATTATGGTTTCACAATCTAAACCCATGTTTTCTACAGAAATCAGTGTTTTTCTTGCAGTTTCTTTCACAGTCTTTGTCATGTCAGCATTGTAGATTTGTGCTGAGATCTTTCACTTCATCTGAAATGAACTACGCACTGTCTCAGTGGACTGACTGATTCTGTCATTACTAACATTGTCTCTGCAGCAATGGAAAAATGCCAAATTCCATATCTATGCTTAAATCTGCTAAGTGTCTTGCTGAGAAGGAGGTATCTCCACTTGGTGGTGAAACAGAACTATTTTTGGCTTCAAAAATATAATCCTTTTTAGACATGACTGAAATTTCCATTATTTTGTCTTCATTTTTCTAATCCATTCCTGAATCTGTCAGTTTCCTTTTCACCACTGAAAACAGAATAAAACTGAAGATGGAGCATACACATTATGCACTCAAAGACAATTAAAATAAATGAAAAACAGTGCTAATTTCTTTCTGGAATTTGGCTAGACAACTAAAAGGTCTGTTGTCTTTACAATGCAATGTTTATGAGAATGAGTTTGAAAATTCATCATTCTGTGAACAAAAATGATAATGAGCACCAGAAGCGTTCATTAGAATGTTTTCATGGTTACTGTGTGTACTGATTATCTTAAAACTTAATGCAAAGCAGGTCAGCAATGAGATAGTTCTTACACATATTCCCAGCTTTAAACAAATGCTCCACATTTTTGCTGTGACAGATGCTCAATCTGTACCCTGCTTTTAACATTCTGTCATGTTTTAACATCTCTCTCATGAAATTCAAGCTATTGTTGAGTTCATATTACTTGCTGACAATCTTCTTACATATAGGTTATTTGGAAAAATGTGTTACAGCAAGGCTATACCCTAGAAGCAGTTTTGTTCCATTGCCAGCATTCACTGATGTGTGAAACTGGGCCCTCAGGCCACAGCGTTCAGACTGAGTGCCTAAAATCAGGCAAATAAATGTGACTTTAAAAAGCTGTTCAGTAATTTGGAACCATTCTGTCTTCCGTACTTGCAGAGCCTAGATGCAGGGCCTTTACCCGCTTCCCCTTCCTCATTGCAGCCACAGAAACTCTTCTCCTCACCCTCAATCATAGAATCATAGAATGGTTTGGGTTGGAAGGGACCATAAAGATCATCAAGCTCTACTCCTCCTCCTCGAGAAAAAGCAGCGATGCTGCTGCACAAAGGCTGAGGTAGAAAAGAACCCTCAAAGCACAGTCAACTACAGGAGGTTGCTCAGGCCTGCGTGAAGCTGGGGTTTGAGTATTTCCAACTGTGGAGACTCCACAGTTTTATAGTATTTTACCACCTGCTGGCACTGGGCAGCAGAAAAGGAATAATTATTGCAGAACTGAGAAGCCACTCCTGTTAGCTTCTCCCAGGGAGAAGATGGTGCCCAGGGAGAAGATCGTGGGTGATATGGACCAATTCTATAGTCTAGATTCGGCCCATAGATTCACCACTGGATCAGTCCAGCGAGTATTTTTCTTGGCAGTGAAATGGGGAAAACAATATACAGAAAGTGAGGTGGTAAGAATCCTCAGGGATTTGTGTTTACAAAGTGCTGTGGAGCCCTCAAATTAATTAACTGAAAAGGCAGTGAAAATTTACAGAACTGGGTAAATACGTTTCTTTTAATCTTAAGAGTAACTGATCACAGAATCACAGAATCACAGAATTGTGGTGGTTGGAAGGGACCTCAGAGATCATCGAGTCCAACCACAAA